>LR812541.1:42106133-42423633 GCA_903798195.1 Danio kyathit | reverse complement strand
ATATCAGCTATAGCCAACAAAAAATCTTTACCTTTCATTTAGATCATGGCTCATCTTAAAAAAAAACTAAGTGTCAAACTACTGTATGCGTGTCGTCAAGTTTTGTGCTCCTGCTAGTTCTTGATTTTCAGCTTTTTTATGGAAAGCCACACTGCAGATCTGTGCTTTAAATGAAAGTCATCCATTGTTGGGTGTTTTAAAGTAAACAATACAAGAACAGAATACAGATTTTGGCCTATTGACCTTGTTCTTTAATGCGGAGGTGCGCTTATTTTTGCAATTGTTTTAGAACCTCCGACTGAGTTGCCTATGGGAGAAATGACTAGGAATAATAAACCGCAGAAATTGGTCAAACTTGCTCTACAAACAAGTGTTTGCATGATTATACAGAAAGCACAAGCATAAAAAAAAGAAAATCTGTTTGCAACATCAAGCAGCAGAATGAGCTGTTTTAATGTCTTAAAATGAATGGAAATGAATGAGACCTGAATTCTTGAGCCAAAAAGATTCAAACGGCTGCGCCTGCTCATACGCAAAAAATAAGGTGAATAGGATCAGATGAGTCTCAGATGGTCCAATTGTACTTTTCATCCAACTCAAATGATCAAAAATGTACTTTCATCTGTGTTTAGGGCTGTAACTGTTAAGTACTACTTTTTTCAGTTCAAAACAAAAGTGGGTTCAAGAGTTCACACTTAGATACTGCATGATAATAATAGCAGGTTTGGCATGCTGTCCCGAGAGAGAACCCTGAGCTCAGAGATTATTGAGCCCAGGGCTCCCGCCTGGCGTTTAGCATGTAAGAGGGAATGAGATCAGGTAGTTCTCGAGAGCTCCTTATCGTAAAGAGCGAGATTGGGTGGATGGGGGGATTCTTCTAAAACAGAGATAAGGGAGTAAAGCCATGGTCACACTGGACTTTTCTCCCCATAGACTTCCATTCATACACGCGCAATTGTGTCAGATCTCAAGTCGCAAGTCAGATCGCAAGTGCTCGTGCATCAAGTTTCACAGTTCGCTGCACTGCAAAGTTCAAGCTTGGTGAACTCTGACCCACGAAATCGCATCACGTGACCACGTGAGACCAATCAAAGATCAAAACATGACCTCTCTTGACAGAAATTTAAAACATGGACCAATTGCTCGCTTTTTTTTTTTAAATGTCTAATCTTCTTGTTTTATCCCACCCCTTTTCGTAGCGCCATGCAACAGAATTTCGCATGCACAAACTTTAGTGTGACTGCGGCATAAAACTGCGGTCACACCGCACTTTTCTCCCCATAGATTTCCATTCATACACAAACAAATGCATCAGACTGGAAACGCAAGCTCGTGCATCAAGTTTTGCAGTTCGTTGCGTTGGAAAGTTCAAGCTTGGTGAACTCTGACCTGCGAAATCACATCACATGATTGCAAGAGACCAATCAAGGATCAAAGCATGACCTCTCTGGACAGGAAATTAAAACATGGACCAATCGCTCGCTTTTTTAAATTAATAATCATCTTGTTTAATCCAGCCCCTTTTCGCAGCGCCGCACTACACAATTTCACATGCTCAAACTCTAGTGTGACCACAGCTTTGTGCTGGATATTTATAGTGAGTTTGGAATAATCTGATTGGTTTACTAATGATTACAGGTGAGAGACCAGCTGCGATCAATCATATCATGTGCTCCTCGAAATTAGTTTGTGAAACTTCACTTAATTGAAAAGTTGTGTAATAATCCAGACAAAATGTTTAAACAATGAGATTACCTGTGAACATCAAGGTTGTTTTTCTCTAAAGATGCTCCAAACTGGTTCCTTGAACATGATGATCTGTAAGAGAAGATAAATAAATATGAATAATAATTATTGTCCTATATATATATATATATATATATATATATATATATATATATATATATATATATATATATATATATATATATATATATATATATATATATATGAACTTTTTTCTTGAGTACGTCAATCTATGCACATACATCACACACACGTAACAAAAATCATGAGGTCTCAACTTGCTTTGTTTTGGCAGATTATTTACCATTACTAGCATGATAATGTGCTTTTGTATATTCAATAGCACAAAAACCATGCCATCAGCATACTAATTTTCCATTGTAAGCAATTGCTATATGGAACAAATAATTTTATTGACATTTGTATCATCTACACTGTCATCTCATCACTCATCAAGCAGCACTTAAATTGTCTGCAATTAATCATAGTTAGTCATATAAATTAGTTAAACAATCTGAATGGAGCCGGTGGGACATCAATATCTTCTTATGTTTGTGCATTATTCAACTTTAACAAACTCTGATGGGATTTTATCTGATAAATTAGTACGAATAAGAGCAAGATGTGGTACTGAAAATGAGATTAGTGAATCGCCCAGTATTTATCTCTGATGAATAGTTATGTACTCAGTGACAGTCAGTATTTATCAGGTAAATTCTAACACAGCTTTGTGTATTCGCAAGCACCTTACTGTTTATTAATGATATAGTCATGCTGCCACTTTTACAGCATTAAATTACAGTACTCTAAATATTGAAAATAACTCAATAACCCATTGTTCATTAAAAAAAAAAAGTAGCGTTTAACTCTTAATTTTAGCTCTATTTGACTGGCTGTCTCTAAGCACGACTCGGCACTGCCATCTACAGTACATAGTGTATTAAAAAACAGCGTCCATGCATCGATCAAGAAATACTTTTGACTGAAACAGAAACACTCATAACAAATATTACCTATTTTAATCAAAGACATAAACAATGAAATGTCATATTGCGCCCCCCAAAATAACACAAATATACGTATATATATATATACGTATATATATATATATATATATATATACGTATATATATATATATATATATATATATATATATATATATATATATATATATATATATATATATATACGTATATATGTATATATATATATATATATATATATATATATATATATATATATATATATATATATATATATATATATATATATATATATGTATATATATATATATATGTATATATATATATATATATATATATATATATATATATATATATATATATATGTATATATATATATATATATATATATATATATATGTATATATATATATATATATATATATATATGTATATATATATATATATATGTATATATATATATATATATATATATATATATATATATGTATATATATATATATATATATATATGTATATATATATATATATATGTATATATATATATATATGTATATATATATATATGTATATATATATATATATGTATATATATATATATATGTATATATGTATATATATATATATATATATATATATATATATATATATATATGTATATATATATATGTATATATATATATATGTATATATATATATGTATATATATATATATATATATATATATATATATATATATATATATATATATATATATGTATATATATATATATATGTATATGTATATATATATGTATATGTATATATATATATATATATGTATATGTATATATATATATATATGTATATGTATATATATATATATATGTATATATATATATATATATATATGTATATATATATATGTATATATATATGTATATATGTATATATGTATATATGTATATATATATATATATATATATATATATATATATATATATATATATATATATATATATATATATATATATATATATATATATATATATGTATAGTATTGAGTTAGAACTGAGGTAATATGATCAATTTTATTATCGTTTCAAACATTTTGATTGACTCCAACCAAAGTCCCCAAGAAATCAAAACTAACCCTAATTGTGTTCGCTCGCATTGACGAAACTGTTTTGCTCCAACTGAGAGTCGCTTCCAAGGGACTTTTATTATGAAGCCTCTCGAGTTGACAGTGAACGCCAGCACAACTTTATTGAAGGTAACTCAAATAACCCCTTATATTAGTGTATGTTTATTCTATTGAAGTACAGTTTCCAAACTTCAAGGATGCTCTTTCTGTATAGGTTCAATAAAATAGTTAGGAATAAAATAACAATTTGCGTGAGAGCTCAAATTTAGGCTGTTGTTATCGGAGGCATTGCTAGCAACTAAGGCTAACGTTAGTTTACATGAGCCGTTTCGTTTTCACATTTCATTTTCCACAATATATGAGATACAAAATTACTCTGGATTACATTATTATCTATTAAATATATAAATAATTTAAAATAGGACCCTTGAAGACTTCGTTGGTCATAAACTAGAGATGTTGTTGACGCCAAACTTGTAAAAAGTGTTGCTCTCGTTGACCAGATCACATAATAATCCCTTATGTATTGTATTGTGTACTATAGTATATTTCATAGTAAAATAATGTTGCCCGTACTCTTTATACCCAGCTGGTGTGTAGATTGAAGGATGGAGGCCAGCGGCAAACCCTCCACAGCACAGATTGTGTTGCTGGCCACTAGTTCAGCTCTGACAGCTGTTTTATACACCATATACAAGAGGAAATCCAGCCATGTTGCGAGATTAAGGGTAAGAAAACAAGCCTGCTGTGTTCATTGTACTGCCAATATCACTAGAATGATTAATATGTTGTGTTTGACAGGAAGCCAAGAAGATGTCATTAAACCCAGAGCTGAAAACTATCCTCAGTGAAGCACCAGGAAAATGTGTTCCCTATGCAGTTATTGAAGGTAGGGCTTTAGTACTGGATATTACTGTTCTTAATAGTAGTGTAGTAATTATTAGTTCACTAAAGTAGTGTTTATTAGGTGTTAATGTTCTAATAATCTGATTAATACTGTCTGTTTAGGAGTTGTGCGCTCAGTGAAAGAAACCCTGAACAGCCAGTTTGTTGACAACTGTAAAGGGGTCATCCAGAGGTTGACCCTAAATGAGAAGAAGATGGTGTGGAATCGCACTACGAATTTATGGTATATATTTAGAATTCATTTTGATTAATTGATTTATTTAATTGAATATATTTAAGGTATGCATAGACATTGTCTGTCACTATTTGCTGTATATTTGTATTTGTCTGAAATACTTCATATTAAATCCATATAAAATCACATTAAAAGATTTACAAAAGTATGTATAATAATTTATCTTCTATTACACAGGTTTAAAATTTATAATTTCATCTTAAAATTAAATTAAAATACAATAGAAATAAGTATTTTTGTCAATTTATATTTAAGCATTTTTTATGTATACTCCGATTTAAATAGATTTGATTATAACAAATGTTCAATTTTAGGTTAACTTATTTAAATTCTACTAATATTTCAATAGTTTTTAAAATGTGTTTAAATATAGTACAATTATATTTGATTTAGCAGTCATGTTTTTTATTTCCTATTATTCTTTGTATTTTTTTTTAATTTTGATTCATTTTAAATAGTAAATATCTATCCATCCCTATATATATATATATATATATATATATATATATATATATATATATAATATAAATGAGTATGTAAATAAATAGAGATTCATGTACTGTATTATATGATCATACTTTATTTCAAATCTTTTATTGTCAAATTAAAATTTCAATATTTGTTTAATAGTTTCTACTTTTTAAAAACATTACCTATTCTTGAGTTAATTTAATTAGATAACACTTAATTATAATATTCTAAGTATACTTTTTATTACTATTTACAGGGTGCCCACGGGGTCTTAAAATCTTAAATTTCAAAAACAAAATTTAAGGCCTTAAAAAGTCATAAATTCACTGAAATATTGTGTTGTGTGTCCTAAATCATTTTAAACAGGTCTTCATTTTCCTCAGTCCAATTAAAGCTACCCGATCGGGCCGACGTCCATCCAATCACCAACAATATATCTACTAAACCTTTTTTTTTTTTATTATTATTACTTAAGTTTATATTTAAGGTTAATTGCAAAGACATACAATTCACAATAGCTGTTAGACATGTTCTTACAGCAATTTCTCCAAATTAAATTCTAATCAGGGAAAGAAAAGCAAAATTGCACAGTTCCTCATGAAAATAACTGAGCAATATATCCCTTTACATTATCTTCCATTGATACAAAAACTATTGATATAAGTATAGGGGAGTAGACATAATATTTATAAATAGGCATGAAACTTAAGGTTTTATAACAGAAATGCATTGGGTTGAATAGAAGTTATGCTAATATATTTGTTGGCTTTTGGCTTATTTATGTAATTGCCTCCACAGTAAATATACTTTTAATAATGTTAAACTTGTCATTTTTGAAAAATAAATATTATGCTAAAAACAGTGTATACAACTAGAGTTTTCTTGTTTTGACACATTAAAGTATGTCACTAAGAGATTATATTTGGTGGCAAGCAAAAAAGTAATAATAATTCCATTGGCCCAACCTATACATTTGAAATAATCATTAGTGTTTAGTCCTGCATAGGCCTGGGCTGGTATAAGTTTCTGACGGTATAATAACCTTGGATAAAAGTATCACAGTTTCACGATATTGTGATTACTGCTGTAAAATATATATATATATATATATATATATATATATATATATATATATATATATATATATATATATATATATATATATATATATAATTTTTTTTTTTTTTTTTTTTTTTTTTTTTAAATGTCTGGGTAAAAAAAAAAACTACTTTTTCCCCCATTAAAGAGACCATTTTATTATGGGAAACATTTTAATTCACTGCTCAAAAAATACAAGGAACACTTAACACAATGTAACTTCAAGTGTTCCCTTTATTTTTTTGAGCAGTATATTCTGGAACAGTAAACATGTCAGGCTAAATACTTTAAACGAATCATTGACCTCTTTACAACACAAGACACACACACACACACACACACACACACACACACACACACACAAAAACTTTCATATACTCTAGGAATGATATAATAGATTTTAACGGTTTTAAAACCTTGACTTTTCCAAACCATGTAAATCTTGAAACCAGTTATCGTCCCATGCCTAGTCCTGCATAAGTCTAAAATTTCATTCATAATGATCTTAAAAATTTGATATGAAACCTGTAGAAATCCTGGATTTAATTGTTAATTATTCTTAACTTTAAGCACCACCAATATCCTAACATCATAATTCGACACAAAAAGCAATCATCCTTTCTCATCTTATTCTTAGGAATGACTGTGAAAAGGTCATCCACCAGCGCACCAACACAGTTCCCTTTGACCTCGCCCCACATGACGACACTGTACACACAACAGTCCGAGTGCTCCGTCCTCTTGATGCGGCTGAACTGGATCTAGAGACCACATATGAAAACTTCCACCCTTCCCAGCAGTCTCTGACCAACGTCATCGGCCACTTCATCAGTGGCGAGCGTCCGCAGGGCATTCAGGAGACCGAAGAAATGCTGCGTTTGGGCGCCAGCATGACCGGTGTAGGGGAACTAGTTCTGGACAACAATCTGGTGCGTCTTCAACCACCAAAACAGGGTCTGCGGTACTTCCTCAGCCGCCTGGATTACGACACGCTCCTCAGCAAACAAGAGGGTCATTTGAGGATCTGGAGGGTCTTGACGGTGCTTTTTGGATTAACCGCTTGCGCTACATTTTTCTACCTGCTTTGGAGACAGTACGTGCTTCGAAAGGAGCGAAGGAAAGAGCAAAGTGTGCTAGACGAATACCGGAGGTGGCAGAGTAAACGTTTTCAGGAGCTCCATCTGGCGGAGGAGGATGTTTCTCCCACTGCATGCACAATTTGCTTGAGTCACGAGCGTTCTTGTGTGTTTTTGGAGTGTGGTCATGTGTGTGCATGTGAGGGGTGTTATAGGGCCCTGCCTGAACCTAAGAAGTGCCCCATTTGCCGGGCGACAATAGATAGGATTGTCTCGCTGTATAACAGTTAAAGGCCTTATTGTAAATATATAGTACTTGAAATGAGGCATCGCATTTCATGCCTTTTATCTAAAGCTGTAATGAAAAAATGGTTCAAGATATCAATTCTGATTCTCAAAATGCATCACTATTCTCTCTTGAATGGATTCTGAGCTTAGTTTTTTAACAGCAGAGTATGCTTTAGGCTATTTATTAAGGCACTGTATCCTTCACAAAGAGCCATACTCTTCTGCTTGCATCCAATTCCTAACAAATACCACCTCAAACTAAAATAATCATTAATAAAGTTAGGAAAGGTTTAAGAGAATTACAAAAGTGTTCATATTGAGCTGTGTTTACTTCAATTTTGTGACATTCAGTAAGTCAACTTGCACAGCTCAGCCCAATGCACAAACATTCTTCCTCATGAGAATTGTAAAAGTGTATGGTTAAATATTAAAATGAGCACAGTCTGCTGTAATAAACTATCCTAGAGTGCAGTCTATTGTTAAAAACTAACCTAGAGTGCCGTCTGCTGTTAAAAACGAGCCCAGAGCGAAATCTGCTGTTAAAAACTAGCCTAGAACGCCATATGCTTGAAAACTAGCATACAGCGCAGTCTTTGTTTAAAAAAAAAGCTAGCCTAGAGCGCCATCTGCTGTTAAAAACTAGCCTACAGCAATGTCTGCTGTTAACTAATGTAGAGTGCTGTCTGTTGTTGAAAAACAGCCTACATCGCCATCTGCCGTTTAAAACTAGTGTATAGCACCATCTGCTGTTAAATACTTGTCTAGAGCACCATCTGTTTATATAAACTAGCATAGAGCAACAATCTGAAAAACTAGCCTAGAGTGCAGTCTGCTTTTAAAAACTATTCTAGCCAAGAGCGCCGTTAGCTGTTGAATAGTAGCCTAAAGCACAGTCTGCTTAAAAAAAATGTTTACAGCACCAGCTGCAGTTAAAAACTAGCCTAAAGTCCCATCTGCTGGTAAAAACTAGCCTAGAGCACCATTGGTTGTTAAAAACTAGCCTAGAGCGCCATCTGCAGTAATAAACTAGCCTAGAGTGCGGTTTGCTTTTAAAAACTAGACTAGTTAACAGAGAGCGCTCTAGGGTAGAGCGCCATCTGTTGTTAAAAACTAGCCTGATAAAAACTAACCTAGATCGTCGTCTGCTGTCAATAACTAGCCTAGAGCACTGTCTGCAGTTAAAATCTAGCCTTGAGTGCTATCTGTTGTTATAAACTAGCCTAGAGCACGGTCTACTGTTAAAAACTAGCCTAGAGCGTCATCTGCTGTTAAAAACTAGCCTAGAGCGCTGTCTGCTGTTAAAATCTAGCCTAGAGCACCATCTGCTGTTAAAAACTTGCCTAGAATGCTGTCTGCTGTTAAAATCTGGCCTAGAGCGCCGTCTGCTGTTAATAACTAGCCTAGAGCGCTGTCTGCAGTTAAAAACTAGCCTAAAGTTCCATCTGCTGTTAAAAACTAGCCTAGAGCGCCATTGGTTGTTAAAAGCTAGCCTAGAGCGCCATCTGCAGTAATAAACTAGCCTAGAGTGCTGTTTGCTTTTAAAAACTACCCTAGAGCGCTCTGTTAACTAGTCTAGAGCGCCATCTGTTGTTAAAAACTAGCCTAGTAAAAACTAACCTAGAGCGTCGTCTGCTGTTAATAACTAGCCTAGAGCACTGTCTGCAGTTAAAAACTAGCCTAAAGTGCTATCTGTTGTTAAAAACTAGCCTAGAGCGTCATCTGCTGTTAAAATCTAGCCTAGAGCGCTGTCTGCTGTTAAAATCTAGCCTAGAGCGCCGTCTGCTGTTAAAAACTAGCCTAGAGCGCTGTCTGCTGTTAAAATCTAGCCTAGAGCGTCGTCTGCTGTTAAAAACTAGCCTAGAGCGCTGTCTGCTGTTAAAATCTAGCCTAGAGCACTGTCTGCTGTTAAAATCTAGCCTAGAGCGCTGTCTGGTGTTAAAAACTAGCCTAGAGCACCATCTGCTGTATTAAACTAGCCTAGAGCACCATCTGCTATATTAAACTAGCCTAGAGCGCCGTCCGCTTTTAAAAACTAGCCTAGCCTGGATTGCTGATAACTGTTAAAAATTAGCATAGAGTGGCATCTGCTTGAAAAGACTAGCCTAGAGCGCCGTTTGCTGTTAAATACTAAGTTCAGAATCAATTCAAGAGAGAATAACGATTGCATTTTGTAAATCTCAGAATTTCTCGAATGATTTTGGCACAGCTCTAATAATGTCAGCTGATGTAAGAATCTGCTATAATCCAAATATGAAGCAGAAAAATATATATATTCTTCCAAATGGAGTTGGTTTTTGTGTTGTATTGGTCGATTTGGGAACGGTTGGAATTGTAATAATCACTCGTGCCTGTGTGAGCTGAAATTTAATGCTGTTTGTTATTTTCAGGCAAAGTTAAAAAGAATTATGAATATGGTTTCTTATCATTTAATAAAATACTTAAATATCATGTAGTTTTAAAGCTTCATACTTTCTTACCATCCTTTAAACGACTAGGTTTTTTTTCCATTTGCCAGCAATAATCTGAAGTCAAAGTAAGTGTTGATTCATTTTGACATACACTACCTGACTAAAAGTCTTGTCGTCGATCCCAGTTTTAAGAGCAACAAATAATAACTCGACTTCTAGTTGATCATTTTCTGATCGAGTGTTAGAAGGTAGATTTTTCTGATGAATCATCTGTTGAACTGCATCCCAATCATCACAAATACTGCAAAGACCTATTGGAACCAGCGTGGACCCAAGATTCTCTCAGAAATCTGTCAAGTTTGCTGAAGGAAAAATCATGGTTTTGGGTTACATTCAGTATGGGGGCGTGCGAGAGATCTGCAGAGTGGACAGCAACATAAACAACCTGAAGTATCAAGACATTTGTGCAGCCCATTACATTACAAACCACAGGAGAGGGCAAATTCTTCAGCAGGATAGCGCTCCAAAGAAGCAGCAAAGAAGGTCAAAGTGCTCCAGGACTGACCAGCCCAGTCACCAGATATGAACATTATTGAGCATGTCTGGAGTAATATGGAGGAGGCATTAAAGATGAATCCAAAGAGTCTTGATGATCTCTGGGAGTCCTGCAAGAACGCTTTCTTTGCCATTCCAGATGACTATTAATAAGTGATTTGAGTCAGTGCAGAGATGTATGGATGCAGTCCTCTAAGCTCATGGGAGTCATACACAATATTGATTCTTTTTCCACTGCACCATGACTTTATATTTAATACTGTACATTATTTCTGTTAAGTGACTTTGGTCTTAGCCAGCGGTGTCCTAAACTCGGTCCTGGAGGGCCGCTGTCCTGCATGTTTTAGTTCCAAGTCCAACCCTAATTAAACACACCTGAACCAGCTAATCGAGCTCTTTTTAGGTATACTAGAAACTTCCAGTCAGGTGTGTTGAAGGAAGTTGGAGCTAAACTATGCAGGACACCAGACCTCCAGGACCGAGTTTGGCACCCCTGGTCTAAGCAAAGTCAGACCTTACTGTCCTAATTAAACAATTAAAAATCAAGGCTTGATCATATTTTATTTTGGTATAAGCAGCATAATCTAGAGGTCTTTGCCTTTCATATAAGCCACTTCTGATACCAAATGATCAATTAGAAGTCAAGTTATTATTTGCTGTTCCTAAAACTTGGAGAGGCAGCAAGACTTTTGTCAGGTAGTGCATGTCTGTTAAGCTGAATAGATGGAACATTATTTCACTCAATTTTGGCATTTCAATTTTACAAAAGGTACTGGAAAACATTAAAGCACACACTTCATTGCATATGATCAGCAGTTATATAAATTGCTTTGTAAATTAAATATGATTAATAATTACATAGACAATTGCCTTCAGATGACCCCAAAGATAAAAGTTTAAGGGGGTCAGACCTTGGGGGCCATTCAACTAGCCCACGACGACCAATCCACTTTTCAGAAAACTATTCAGGAAACCATTCCCATTTTATTAAGGTGTATCCATATAAATGGCCCACCCTGTAGTTTGTTTGAGGATGTTTTGGGGTATTTTTCTGAACTATGAGTCGAGACCATTGCTGTTGTTAGATTACACTCTCCATGCCAGATAAATAAGATCTAACCCCGGACATCAGATCCTGTCAGAAAATGTCTGTTTCGTTGTGTATCCAGACAACAAGCCAGCGGAGCCGCCCAATACCCAAACCTGTTAACCAGTATTCAACTGAATTAACTACACCCTATCATTATAGGAGTTGACTGAGAAAGCCAGAGAGGAGCAGAAGCAGGAGACGAAGTCATGATGATAAAGAAAGAGCAGTTTATAATATTGAATAATCTTAGTTGCGTATGATTCAATGCTCAGACTTCGTCTGACCAGGACAAATCCAACAAGTCTTATTATACCACAAGCAACAGCAATGGACAATTACTGCTTCACCATACAGACCTGTAAATGGAGACATTCTCTTATCTCTTACTCTTGAGAACAAGTGTTGCTTGAATCCACACAGTCATAAGATTATAACAATATGGAAAAGGAAATCATAATAATAAAATATAAAAACATAATAAAGTGACAAATAATAATCAATAAAATGATATAATGATAATTATATAAATGACTAATGATCATAAAATTATTAAAAGAATAATAAATTAATATAAACAAATGAAATAAAACAACAAATGAATGGTTGCTTTCTTGAAACAACAAGCACATAAGTTTGCTACAAGGATTCTCAGATCCTCAGTTAGATTCTTCACTGTATATGAGGGATTATAAAAATATCTTAACCCTAAAATATCTTAACCTCGTGTTCATTCATCTTCAGAATACACATTGAGTAATTAATGACAGAATTTTCATTTTTGGGTGAACTAACCCTTAAGTTAATGACTTTCACTTTCTGAAAGATCATGTAACACTGAAGACTGAAATGCAGTATGTTTATATTATATATTTGTTAATTACATTAGAATAATAGTTCGCATTATTACTGTTTTTATTCCGTATTTATTTCCCTGAGCATATGAAACATTTTAATCTTACACACCCCTAAGTTTTTTATATGAAAAAATGTAGTCTCACAATTGCATTTTAAAAAATCTTTGCCATTTTGCTGCTTATTTATGTTCTTATTTATTGCCATGTGGCTTTAGTTATTCATAAAATAATATTTTAATTTTTTTTTTTTTCACCCAATTTTACACATTGCATATCCAAAAATTTCAATTTTAAATGTTCCTTGTAAATAAATATAAAGAGGATTGGTTACTATTTTTTTTTATTCTTGTAATCCCAATTATTGCATATCATTATCTATATTGCTATTTAAAATGTTATACTATATTAATTTTACATATGCATATTTAACAAAAAATAGAGTAATTTAATCTGCAGGGTGGGCCATTTATATGGATACACCTAAATAAAATTGGAATGGTTTCCTGAATACAGTTTCCTGAAAAGTGGATTGGTCGTCGTGGGCCAGTTGAATGGCCCCCCAAGGTCTCCCGATCTGACCCCCTTAGACTTTTATCTTTGGGATCATCTGAAGGCAATTGTCTATGTAATTTATTAAGGTGTATCCATATAAATGGCCCAACCTGTAGTTTACCTTTTCCAATAATTGTACATGTAAACAGCGTATTACTGTGTCTTACCAGTAGATGGAGGTAAATACCAGTCTATCTTTACCATTACAGTCTGAGGATGACTATACAGTAGATTGGTTAGCTAGGTCTTATGCAAATTACATACTTGTCACTTACAGAGACAGACACCCTACAGATACTCATAATATCTTAGACCATTAAAAAAAAAGTCTAAGAAAGTCTAGTTTAAGTAATACACAAAGAAAATCACTAAAATAAACAGATCAGTAACCGTACTTGAACAACAACCTGTGAAATTTAGAATGGCACAATAGTGGTAATAAATTCACCACACAACCTATTTACAATCTGTCCCTTTTAAGGCATCAGGTTTACTCACTTTAAGTAACGAATCACTTTTTACAGTTTAGTTTAACAAATGCTTAAAAATATTTTTATTGTAAAATATTACTATAAATTTACAGTAGAGTGAAATATGTGTTTTGATAGACCTGTAAAGCAGTACAGGACAGTAAATATGTGAGCTAATCATTCATTCATTTTCTTTCGGCTTAGTTCCTTATTTATCAGGGGTCACCACAGTGGAATGAACCACCAACTATTCCTGCATATGTTTTACGCAGTGGATGCCCTTCCAGCTGCAACCCAGTACTGGGAAATCTATTTATCTAACTATCCAATTAGAAAGATACAATAGTGATGGCGAATTTCACCTTGTGGGATTAGAACCACAATTATAAAGTTATCATTGATCAGTGATTAGAACCAATAAACTAACCCACATCACCTATTTTGCAAATTGATTTGGTCAGGTAACAGTATTACTTGAACAAACTGTAAAATTAAGGAAGACACAATAGTAAATAGATTTTCCCGTGGGATTCGAACCTAAAACCGTATCCACCACACACAACCTATATGCAAACTGTCATATTTAAGGCATTAAAAATGTTATTGTAAAATATTGTTTATTAGTGTAGTGTTCAGTCGTTACCAGTGGTGTAAAGTAACTAATTACAAATACTCAAACTACTGTAATTGAGTAGTTTTTCTCAGGAATTGTAATTTACTAAGTAGTTTTTAAAATGTGTTCTTTTACTTTCCCTTGAGTACATTTTTAGTGCTGTATCGGTACTTTTACTCCACTACTTTCCTTCAAACTGCAGTCACTACTTAATTTCTTTTCTTGTCTACGGGGATTAGAAAAATCAGTCCTGTGATTCCTGTCCAATCAAATCGCACATAGAAGGTAAAGTGCATCATAATGAACTACCTCAAGATGTGTGCGCTTTACAATTGCAGAAAACTGTTTGGAAACATTAGAAGTGTCCAAAAAGATGTCCAAAATCTTTACACACATTGACCCAGAGACTGTTTAGATGCATGTCACTGATGAGAAGATGACGGATGTTTACTGTATGATGACTGAAATGGCTTAAAACAAACAGCAGGTACAAGACGTCAACATGTCGTCAAATTGACAATGTACCCTAACGTCATGGGACGTCACATTTTTTTTGGAAATGAAAATCAGGTTGACGTCAGAACTCAACGTCAATGTCCAACGTCCAACCTAAAACCTACCAAATATCAACATCTAATCATGTTACAGCTTGACGTTGTGTGGACGTTACCCCTATGACATCTATCAGATGTTAGATTTGGGTTGCCATACCTAATAAATAAATGTCAGTATTTGATGTCAATGACGCTGGTTTAAGATGTTGGCTCGACGTTGGATTTTGGTCACTTTCTACCAACCTAAAATGAACCAAATATCAACGTCATTTGACGTCATTGGACGTCAAAATAAAGTTATCCTTAGACGCTGACTATAGTCGTTGAATTTTGGTCACCTGATATCAACCTAAATCTGACCTAGAATTAATGTCTTATGATGATGTAACTAAATGCACTACAGAATGTTACATTTACACACATCCACAAATTACATGTAAATGCATCAGCTTTTTACAGCGTAATACTCACTACTCACTACTCTTGAGTACTTTTGAAAGGGCTACTTTTTACTCGTACTTTGAGTAATATTTACAACAGATACTTTTACTCGCACTACATTTTCAGGCAAGTAATGGTACTTTTACTTGAGTATGATTTTTCCAGTACTCTTTCCGCCACTGGTCGTTACAGCTTTCAGATAAAAGCAGTTCATGAATCGTGTTTTGACAGTAAAGTACAGTAAGTAGAATGAATTTCCCCCTGTGGGATTCGAACCTAAAACCTAATCCACCACACACAACCTATTTGCAAGCTGTTGCTTTCAAGGCAACAGGTTTACTCACTTTAACTAAAATATCCCTTATAACAGTTTACTTAAAAATATGTATTAAAAACTATTGTTTAGAAAATGTCTAAGAAAGGAAAAGCATTGATTAATGTGCAGTATGATGTAAACTTCAGCATCGTGTTCGGTATGGTTACAGCTTTCAGATCAAAACTGTTCATGAAATGTGCTTTGATAGACCTGTGTAACGCTACTACAGCACAGTAAGTACTGTGGAAATTAGAAAGCCACAATGTGGGATTAGAACCACTGATCTACAAATATAAAATTATTATAGATCAGTGATTAGAGCCTACAACCTAACCCACGTCACAGATTTTGTGAACTGAATTAGTCAGGTAAAAGTATTACTTGAACAACCTGTAAAAAAATTTAATGGCACAACAGTGTTAATGAATTTCCCCGTGGGATTCGAACCTAAAACCTAATCCACCACACAACCTATTTACTAACATCATGTTTAGAAAATGTTTAAGCGGCACAGTGGCTCAGTGGTTAGCACTGTCGCCTCCCAGCAAGAAGGTTGCTGGTTCGAGTCACGGCTGGGCCAGTTGGCATTTCTGTGTGGAGTTTGCATGTTCTCCCAGTGTTCACGTGGGTTTCCTCCGGGTGTTCTGTTTCCTCCACCAGTCCAAAGACATGCGCTATAGGTAAACTGGATGAATTCAGTTGGCTGTAATGTATAAGTGTGTGAGTGAATGTGAGAATGTATGGGTGTTTCCCAGTACTGGGTTGCGGCTGGAAGGCCATCCACTGTGTAAAACAGGGGTGTCCAAACTCGGTCCTGGAGGGGCGGTGTCCTGCATATTTTAGTTCCAACCCCAATTAAACACACCTGAACCAGCTAATCAAGCTCTTTCTAGATATGCTAAAACTTTTAACTTCCTTCAACACACTTGCCTGGAGCTAAACTATGCAGGACACTCATTAATAAATGAGTGTTTAGAAAATGTCTAAGAAAGGAAAAGCATTGATTTAATGTACAGTATCAAGTAAATTTATCATAGTGTTCAGTATGATTACAGCTTTCAGATCAAAGCTGTTCAGGAATCGTATTTTGATAGACCTGTAACATAGTACAGTACAGTAAGTACAACCAAGAAAATTAGAAAGGCACAATAGTGATGGTGAATTTACTTTGACCATCTTTGGGTACTGTATGAATATTATGTAAATTGTGTTTTTGTAAATTAAATTGTGTATTATATATATATATATATATATATATATATATATATATATATATATATATATATATATATATATTTTTTTTTATTATTAAATCGTTGTTTCTGTTAATCATTTATTTAATTAATGTTTCAATTCATTATTATTTTCATTTATTTTACTACATTTTTTAGTTATGCAATTTAAATGTGTGTGTGTGTGTGTATGTGTGTGTGTGTGTGTGTGTGTATAGGAAGATGGTTGATTTCTGTGCTGTTCTGTTGGCTGCATTGTTATTGTATAGTTGATGGGGGGTGGGGGGTGGGGGGGGGTCAAATCTATTTTGAAAAAAAAATTATGGCGAATTTCCCCTTGTGGGATTAGAACAACCTCCTTTGTTTGTTCAATTATTTCCCTTTAAAGGCAATATAAATAACCTATTATTTGCACTAAGAGTAAAATTACTGAAACTACACACAACAGCCTTTTTTTCTTATTAGAAATTTTTAGATGGCACTTAGAGGTTTTAGCATCTAAACTCTTCAATTATACAATTATTATCAGGCATTAGAACCTACAACCTAACTCACGCCAGTCACCTATTTTTAACACTGAATTGGTCAGGTAAGCTGCAGATAGGCTAATAAAAATAAAATAAAAATTAATTACAATAAAATAAAAAGGGTTCAAACCTCGGCTGGGTCAGTTGGCGTTTCTGTGTGGAGTTTGCATGTTCTCCCTGTGTTCGCATGGGTTTCCTCCGGGTGCTCCGGTTTCCCCCACAGTCCAAAGACATGCGGTACAGGTGAATTGGGTAGACTAAAATTGTCCGTAGTGTATGAGTGTGGATCATACCTGTCAAAATTGGGATGTGAAAATAAGGGATATGCCCACCATAATAAGGGATTCCCCCCACCCTCCTTAAAAAATCCCAAAATTACTAAATATGTTGATTTTGAGCTGTTTCATTGTAAATAAACAGTTAAATGGTCAGTAATATGTTTTATTATTATTATTTACAAAAGCAAAAATAAATAGTGTACATTAGCAGCAAATACATTAGCAAACAGCTTATTAAAATTAATAGCTAATGAAATAAAAATCAAGCTATCAAATCTCATTAGCCGTTTCTTCACTGTATAACTTACACATTCTGATTAAAGAGCAGCGAATGAATCTCTTATTTATTTAGATTTTTTATTTATTTTTTTGATTACATTAAATAGGTGTCACTTTAAAAATGCAAGCATCTAAAATTATAATGATTATATATAATTTCACAGTGTTTTCATGCATAAAACAAAGCGAAAGCACAGAACAGACGCACATTTAAGAGCAAAGGGCGGCCCCTGGTGGTTTGGCGGTATGGGTTGCGTATAGGGAGGCTCTGCTCTTTAATGTTTATTGCCGCGCTTCAGAGAAAGACTGAAAATACGGGAGAAATACGGGAAAATACCTTCACGGGATGATAGCGGGATAGAACTGTAAAATACGGGAGAATCCCGGGAAAAACGGGAGGGTTGACAGGTATGGTGTGGATGAGTGTATGGATGTTTCCCAGGGATGGGTAGCGGCTGGAAGGGCATCCGCTGCGTAAAAATGTGCTGGATAAGTTGACGGTTCATTCCGCTGTGGCGACCCCAGATTAATAAAGGGACTAAGCCGACAAGAAAATGAATGAATGAATAAAATAAAAAGTAAAATAAAATAAAAATGTTGAGACAGCATCTGGTTAAGGCAACTCTAAATTCATCTAAGTCCATCTCTTCCAACACTAAACCACAGTTCCCAAAGAATGTGACCAGATTCTAGGTGCCACCGCCGGTGGAAAGTCACGAATCAACCCAAGTGGGACTCAAACCCACATCCTCCAGGAGCTGTTGAGCTCCTCCAGCAGAGCAGGCAGAGACTGAGGGCGGGGGATGGAGCTCCTGCAGGCGGCACGAGCACAGCCTGAGTGACGTCTCTCTGCTCTCTCAGGATCCGCGAGTCGGTGTGTGTGTGTGTGTGTTTTTGCATCGCGCTTCTGTTTTGCATCTACATCAGTTTTTCCGAGTGCTCGTAACAACGAAAAGTGACGGAGACTAAAACACGGCTGCTGATCTGATCGTCACCGCGCTCGCCTTTACACTCTCAAGCTCGTTAATTATCGCTTGTTTTCTCGTCGTGAGCGATTATTACTGTCAGCGGAATCATGTCAGAAGTGCTGCCGTACGAGGAGAGCATCTCTCATTACGGTGCTGATGGAGATGAGGAGCAGATTTCCCTCACCTGTCGCCTGCAGAACAACAGCAGCAACTTCTACAGTTCTGCGCAGAACAAACGAGCTCCGAAACTCGGACAGATCGGGCGCAGCAAGAGAGGTGAGGGGGGGAAACACACACTTATTACAGGTTACTCAAGAGCTAAAGTTGAGTTTTCCAGTCATTATCAATGATGTGATGGGAGTGTAAGTGTAGCTAATTAGTGTGTGGAACTAGTGCGTCGTTGCCTTATAAATATGCAAATTTAGAGCATCACGTGATGTCACGCGTTTGTATTTGCCCTCTTGTGAGTTCATAATGAGGTAATGGCAGATTGTTTTGGTGTTTTTTTTTTCCAAGAGCTGTTAAATTGAGAGTTTTATTATTATTATTTATTTATTTATTTTACATATGCTATAAAAGTGCACAAGCGTTAACTTACCAATAGTAGCATTTTTAGCTATTTCTGCGCAGAATTGCGTGTACAGTCAAAATCATTCAGCAAATATCTATATATACACAGGATATTTGCTGAATGATTTGACAAATAGAATTTTAAAAAGATTTACAATGCAAATCCCATTTGAATCACTTGTTTGGTAAGCAAAACTACAGTAGACAGTAGCTAGTACATACAGTACAAATTGTACCGCAAACAAATCATCTGACCATCTAAACATTTGCATAGTGTTCAATAATATAACTGAAATAAATTGTAAAAAATTGAAAATTTACTGTAGATTTAATGTAATGTATTTTTTTATTTATTGCCATGTCAGCAACCAAGGCTATTTTCATGGCAAGAACATTTCAATAATAAATAAACAATTAAGAACAACAAACAAATGAATACACAAGTTAAATAAGATTTTTTAGAATTAATACTTGATAAGAATTCAAAAATTTTTCCTGGTGTCACTTTGTTAAAAATGTCCTTAAGAGAGTTCATTTCATAAAAAAGTCTTCTGGAATCATTAAAAGCAGGACAGTCCAGTAAAATGTGTTTTACTGTAAGAGGAATTGTGCAGTGAAAACATTGTGTGGGGTCTTCATCTTTAAGTAAAAAGGCATGGGTTAGTCTTGTATGTCCAATACGACATCTGGTAAAAATCACTTGATCAACTCTAGTCTTAAAATGTCTTGAAATCCAACCTGAAATCTCACACAGAATTTTATGTAATTTATTATTTTCCGATGCATCCCACTCCTCTTGCCACTTATTTAAAATGTAAACATTGATAAAAGGACTCATCTCTGAAGGAGAAATTTGACATTTGTTCACCCCTTGCTTCAAAGCGTCTTTAGCAGCTGCATCGGCTCGCTCATTTCCTGTAAGCCCGACATGTCCTGGAATCCAGCAAAAAATGATATGATAAAACTGGTTTTGTAGTTGGTGAACTTTGGTTAAAATACTGTCAATCAAAGGATGATCATTTTTGAAAGATTCCATCACTTGGAGGCATGATTTGGAGTCTGTAAAAATAATAGATTTCTTTTGTTGGACATTTTCTATGTACACCCATGCTAAAAGTAAAGCACGGGCTTCAGCTGTGAATAACTGTAGATTTAAACACAAATAAATAAATGGCTTTAACAGACACACAACGTTATAAGATGGTAATATTAGGTTAGGTTTATAAGGACTTCTAATAATGACATGAAATTGCATTGATATTGAGTTGATTTTAGGTCGTGTTGGAAAGTGACCAAAATCCATCGTCGAGCCAACATCTTAAACCAACGTCATATTGACATCAAATACTGACATTTATTCATCAGGTATGGCAACCAAAACCCAATGTCTGATAGACATCATATTGGTAATGTCCACACAACGACAAGCTGCAACATATTAGACATTGATATTTGGTTGATTTTATATTGCGTTGGAAAGTAATCAAAATGCAACATCTGTCTGACGGTCTAACATCAACCCGATTTTCATTTCCAATTGCAAATTGCAACGTCCCTCAACGTTGAGGTACAACATCAATCTGACGTCATGTTGACGTCCTGTGCTTGCTGGGGGACTTGTCAATGGGTTCAACAACAACAAAAAAAAAATTATAAATAAATAAAAATAAATAAACAAATAAATGAAAATCAGTGGAAATTTGCGAGTTTTCTGTGTATTTTTGTGTTTGCAGTTTTCATGTATGCCTACTTTTAGTCTAAACCTACACACGCCGTTTCAGCTGCAACCCATCACTGAGAAACTCATTCACACAAATACACTACGGACAATTTAGCTTACCCAATTCACCTATACTGCATGTCTTTGGACTGTGGGGGAAACTGGAGCATCCGGAGGAAACCCACGCCAACACGGGGAGAACATGCAAACTCCACACAGAAATGCCAACTGACCCAGCTAAGGCTTGAACCAGCGACCTTCTTGCTGTGAGGCGAGAACGCTACCCACTGCGCCACCATGCTGCCCTACACACGCATTTATTATATGATAACTTACAAGCAGGCAGGTAAATGCAAATGCTCTACGCTCTGGCATACAAATGCACATAGCACACATACAGTACACACAAGTGGCACAAATGAGTTTAAACACAAGTTGGGTCAAATATGAATGAAGTTGGGTTAAAAATAAAAGTCTAATGGGTTTGTCCTAGGGCTGGGCGATTTGGCCTAAAATCTAAATCTTGGTTAATTGAACATTTTAACTTGATTATGATTAAAAAACTATGATTTTATTTTATAGTTCACTGACAAGTTTTGTACAGTAAATATGCTCTCATATTACAAGTGAGAGATTTCTGAATGAAGGGTGCATTACTTGATTTTAAAATAATTGAAGTAAACACACACCATCTATCTACAATATGATTATTGAACACTGTTGGTTTTAGGCAATGTGTGCTTTTATTTCAGTCACTTTTTTCTTCTAAAAAATGTTAAATAACTTGAACTTTTGGAAACAAAATACTTTGAAAACAAATATTTTAATGTAAATAATAATTTTGATGTAATGGAAAATATGCCATCTCAAGGCATCTCTGGCACGGCTTACAATCATCATCAATGTAGTGCAAATGTGCGATGTGTAGTTACATTTTTCGAGAGGTGCGCAGGGCGAAGGCTGCACTGGACCATACCTATGCATTCGACACAGAAGTATAAATCAGCCTAAACAGAGCAGGGTCACGTGACTCCACATGCGGTAGGGAAAGTAATTGAAAAAAAATTTACCTTGAAAAATTCGATCGATTATAGATATTGAATGTCAATTTCGATTACTCTTTGATTAAATCGCCCAGCCCTAGTTTGTCCTCCATATTTGCCCCAACACTAGGTTAAAAATCCCACCTTTGTTTTACAGTGCAGCATAACAGAATTTTTAACAGTATTCCTATTTATCCCACATTTAAAGTATATTAATTTCTATGCCAAAAAAACTATTTTATAATATTTATCCAGCATTATCAAATGCATGCATGATAATTCTACAACAAGTCAAATTTAATAAACTTAACATGCCATTCAGTTTACTTTATTTCTACAAGTAAAACATCTAATATTATCCATCCAAGAATTATCAAATGCATAATAATTCTACTACAATAAGTCCAATTTAAATAAAATAAACCAAAAATTACCAAGAATTTCCAAGAATTATCCAAATGATAGTTCTACTACAATAAGTCCAATTTAAATAATTTGACCATGTAATTTGGTTTACTTTATTTCTACGAATAAAAAAAAAAAAAAAAATCTCATATCCAAGAATTATCAAATGCATGAATTCTACTACAATAAGTCCAATTTAAACAATTTTATTATGTCATTTGGTTTACTTTATTTCCACAAGTAATAAATCTAATATTATTCATCCAAGAGTTATCAAATGCAAGATAATTCTACTGCAATAAGTCCAATTTAAACAATTACCATGTCATTTAGTTTACTTTATTTCCATGAGTAAAACAATCTAATATTATCCATCAAAGAATTATAAAATGCATGATAATTCTATTACAGTAAGTCCAATTTAAACAATTTTACAGTACCATGTCATTTGGTTTACTTTATTTCCATGAGCAAACAATCTAATATCATCCATACAGGAATTATCAAATGTGTGATAATTATACTACAGTAAGTCCAATTTAAATAATTTCAACAAGAATTACCAAGAATATCCAAGAATTATCCAAATGCATAATAGTTCTACTACAATAAGTCCAATTTAAATAATTTGACCATGTAATTAGCTTTTTTTCCACGAGTAAAAAATCTAATATTATCCATTAAACATTGATCAAATGCATGATAATTTTACCACAATAAGTCCAATTTAACTAATTACACCATGTCATTTGTTTTACTTTATTTCCACGAGTAAAAAGTCTAATATTATCCATACAGGAATTATCAAATGTGTGATAATTTTACCACAATAAGTCCAATTTATCAAATTTTACCATGTCATTTGGTTTATTTTATTTCCACGAGTAAAAAGTCTAATATTATCCATCCAAGAATGATCGAATGCAAGATAATTCTACTACAATAAGTCCAATTTAAATAATTTTTCCGTCATTCAGTTTACTTTGTTTTCATGAGTAAAAACTATGGTGGCCGAGAGAGCTTAACGCGCTGCAATTTAAGAAAGCACATGCAATAACAAAAAACACCAGCAAATTAAGAAACAATCTTCATCAATTTGACAGACTGTTGCAAATTGATCACAACACAAAGGAAGAAACGCGCTGCAAATTGGTCAAAACACTTGCAAACATCCACATAACACAACGGAAATGTTTCAAGAGGACCCAAAAACATGACGGACCCAGCTGAGAGATACGGAGGTGTTATTGTACCGTGACTGTTGTTCAGTGAAGTGATTGGTGTTCTTTGAAAGGGGAGTTGTTTTTCGTTTATTTTAACATTGATTACACGATTCCGTTGTCTTTTGTAAATTATCAGCTTAATTAATGATTAACTGAAATCGTTGTGTTATGTGGATGTTTGCAAGTGTTTTGACCAATTTGCTGCGCGTTTCTTCAGTTGTTTGTGTTTTGACCAATTTGCAGCGCGTTTCTTCCTTTGTGTTGTGATCAATTTGCAACAGGTGTCTGTCAAATTGATGAAGATTGTTTCTTAATTTGCTGGTGTTTTTTGTTATTGCATGTGCTTTCTTAAATTGCAGCGCGTTAAGCTCTCTCGGCCACCGTAAAAAACACTAATACTGTCTATCCAAGTTTGACCTGAATCCAATTTTAAAAAGATTTACAATGTATATCCAATATGAACTACTTGTTTATCAAATGCATGATAATTCTACTACTGTACAATAAGTCCAATTTAAATAATTTTACCATGTCATTTGGTTTATTTCCACGAGTAAAAAGTCTAATATTATCCATCCAAGAATGATCAAATGCATGATAATTTTACCACAATAAGTCCAATCTAAACAATTTTACCATATCATTTGGTTTAAGTCAGTATTTATCTCGTATCCAACAAACCCTACTGAGTAAAACAAAAAGCGATGTCATTTCCTCAAGGGTGTTTGACCTAACTGCCTCTTGTGCGATTTCTCTTTCAGTTGTCATAGAAGATGACAGAATTGACGAAGTCCTGAACAACACAGCAGAGAAGTCATCGGCGGGAGTGTAACACTCAAGGACACTGTTAAAGCGTCAGGAAATCGTGGGTTCTGTGCATTCTGCATTGAAAGCACTTTGCAGTACCGCTTAGCATGGGTTGAATTTCACGGTGCGGCAGCAGGCGAAGACCAGCCCAAACGAAAAGGGAGTCCGTCCTGCTTTACGCCTCTCTTTAAGGGCATGATTCATATCCCTACTTATAAAGCGACATCTTAACGCTGGACATATATGCCTATGATTCCTATGTTGTTTCCTACATGTGGAGTTGGTCTGTAGTGGTCCAGATTCAGTTTATATTGTGCGAGGAATGCTTAGATATCACAAGCACACAAACGTTTCGTTCTTTAGATTGCACTTGGTTCCTAGGAATCAGATTTTGTGCTCAATTTAAATGTTGTTTTCTACTTTAAATATACTTCATTTTGTAAAAACGATGGACTGAGATTTTTTGTTTTTAACAGGATGAGAAAGGAAAGACTACTTTTTAAAATGCTTATTACTTTCCATGTTACACATTGTATTTTTTGTTTCGTTGTGACCTGCAAACTGCCTGCTTCGCTTGAGTTTGAAAGCTTATTTTTATATCAAGCAGCGATTCTCGAAAAGGGGAACAAAAGTTGCTAATTTGCGTAATAGTCGTAGCACTCTCAGCTAAATGGATTATGATCACTCATGTGCCAAAATATGCCGGTCGCCGTTTGTTTCTGTTTACCCAAGTAATGTGAAGTTTTCCAGACCTGCCTCTTACAGTATGTTTCAGGGCTTTTTTTGGTAACACTATAATAACTACACACTATGAATCCTTTATTAAGCATTAGCATGTAGTGAATTCATTATCTGTTAAGTATTAATTCCACATTGATAAACGTAAGCAATTTATAACTGCAGCTACAAATGCTGTATTTTTGACTTATAAGCACGTTAATAATGTCCTTTATAATTGTATTTTCATAATTTGTGAGAGATTTATTTTTCATTACTGAATTCAGTATCACATTATTTACAATCGTATTTAAGAGTAGTCAATGTTTTATAAATTATTTAGAACAAGTAAATGATTAATAAACTATTGAAATTAGCGTTTATATATCTTGTTATTCAGGCGTATCATAATGGTTACTATCTATGTTAATAAATGCTTTCTAAAAATGCTAAAATCTAATCTAAAGTCAGGAATATTTATGCTTAGTAATAAATGAACAATAATCTTTGCAATCCTATCTAAAAATAAAAAAACTACTGCAAAATTACTGTAAAAATTGGATAAAAACAACAACAATATAATAATTAAACAATATATTATGATCAGTGTTGGGTCAGTTACTTTTAAAAAGTAATCGATTACAAATTACTGATTACTATTCCAAAATTATAACCTGATTACATTACTAATTACTTTAAGTAATCAGATTACTTTACAATATACCTATAAAAAATACAAAATAAACTGCAGCGCTTTCAGTAATTTAATTTTTACTGAAAAACATTACAATGGGTTGATCACAGCAGCTTGACCTATTCAAAAGAGCTAAAAAGACATTTCGCCCAAAACTCTCATTTACTTGTTCCAAAACCGTTTTTTTTTTTTTTTTTTTTTTTTTTTCTTTTTTTAACACAAATGAAGGACATGAAGAAACATGAATATATCTGTAACCACTGACATCATGTATAGTATGAAAAAGCACTGCAGTGTTCTTTGCTTGTCTGAGGTAATTAGTCTACCGAAATGTGTATATTCCTTACAAAGAATGAAGCTGATCGGTCAGTTCATGCGCCTGGGAAATGCGAGCACATGCAATATGTGCTCCCAATATGCGCGCAAACTATGCGATATGTAAACGGCCCCATAAGCAGCTACGCTTTTCTTCACATTCAGAAGATACCTTCACTCGAAATTTTCAAAATCCAATTTAGCCTGTTTAGGCTGAGTTGGGGCCGCTGTGTTTTTGGGCACCGGTGACCTCCTTGGTGACGAGTATGGTCTTAAAGGGTTTCTGTTCAAATGCTTGAACAAGTTGCTGGTCGAGTTAAAAGCAGTCGAAAGTTCTTTAGACTGGATATAGACTGACTTTCACAATACAATATTTTTGTTTTTACGCTCATGAAATCAAAGTATTGTCTGTATTTCCACTTGAAGAAGCAACCATTGTACTCTTAAATACAAATGGTTTGTAAATAATGCGATACTTTTTACTTATTAATTGTTTATTACTAAATTAAGTATGAAAACACTATTATTAAGGAAATTATAAATGTGCTTTTTAGTCAAGAACACAGAATTTGTAGCTGCATTTATAACGTCTATTAATGTACAAAAGTGTAAATAATTGACTTTATTAATTTCTATTTGAAGATATGTAGGAATATTTAATCAATACCAAGCGTGTTCAATAAAAAAGGTCAGGAGAAGTTTTTCAATGTCAAAAATATTAGTAATTTATTGGATACAAATGAATAGTTTGATTCACAGAATTCTGGTATCCTTAATGCAATGCAAGAATTACCTTCAGGAGCTGCGCAAAAACTTTCACGTCTGAATTCAAGCTTTTATTCGTAGTTGATATTTACAAGTGGAGTTTAGTGAAATTCATCACTTGTCAATCATTCTCCAGTCCTCTATTGGCCGCACCCATACATACGTCCTCTTTTTCTATGAATTCTCTGCACAACATTAAAAGCATAAGCACATATTCGGTGTTCAGTTTCAACCCATCTCTGCTAACAGGACGTTTCGCTGCAGAGCTCAAATAAATTTTAGACAATTTCTTTCAGCTTCATCTACTTCTGCAAAAATGCTTCATTAGTATGCAAAAGCATATCACGCTCAACAGTAGAAGTTAAGTTAATATATCACCTTTGAGCAATACAAATACAATTGTTTAATGAAAAGAAAAGACAAAAATACAAAATATATATTCCTTTTCACAACAGTTACACAAATTAATACAATTAATAAAAATTTAAAATAATTTTTTGCAATCTTATGTAAAATAAAACTACTGTACAATTTAGACATCGCTAAATAACATTGAAATTTTGTATTATAATATATTGTTAAATGAATATACTGTTGTTGTTTTATCCAATTTTATTTAATTGTTTTTATTTCTAATTGTATTTCGACACTCCTGTTATTCGGCGATGTTTAAAGTTTACAGTAATTTTACTTTTAAATAAGATTGCAAAGATTTATTGTTCATTTGATACTGAGCCTTTAATTGTAATTTGTAAGGCATTTACAAAGCATGAACAGTCCTCACTTTAGATTAGGTCACAAAACTGCATAAAGTTAAGTTAATAAAGCGTTTATTAACATGCATAGTAACCATATGCCTGAATAATAAGACATATAAACGTTGATTTCAATAGTTTAATAATGGTTTACTAACTCAATCTAAATTTAAAAGCCACCAGCCACTCTTAAATACAAATGGTTTGTAAATAATGCGATAATTTAGTAATGAACAATTAATAATTAATAAAGTATGAAAACGCAATTATTAAGGACATTATAAATGTGCTTATTAGTCAAGAATACAGAATTTGTAGCTGTATTTATAAACTGCTTACTAACGTCTAATGTAGAGTTAACGCTTAACAATAAATTCACTATTTGCTAATGCTTAATAGATGATTCATAGTGTGTAGTTATTATAAAGTGTTATCACGGCTACTTTTTGCATGAGACGAGCACAAACACATTTTCCTGTGGCGGTGAATTACAAAAAATATATTTACAGTAATGCTACTTTGAATGACAAACCTCAGACTCTTTAATATTGTATATGTTGCACTTGTTTCTGCTGTTTAACAGGGCTATATTTGCAATGAAATGTATGATTTAATAAAATGTAATGATTTAACAGTATAATAAGGTGGTACTTTTATGAAACTAATGTTTTTCCAATAAAAACAGGCCTGTCAGCATATAATAATAATCTGAGCTGTCAATAATAAGTAATGCATTTCAATTATTTAACCTAAAGGTTGCATTTTGCTTAAAATGGCACTTTAAAAAGGTATATTTTACTTCACACAACAACAAAACATATGCTGGTTTTTTCAACCTAATTCTGAGTGTAATCGGGACTAACCCAACTCCTGGGTTATTTTTCTTTTAAATTTATAGGATCAGATTTACCCAGTGTTTGGGTTAGTCCATAGTTTACCTAATTTGGGATTAAACAACCCAGAATCTCTTAGGCTACATTCACACTGCGAGGCTTAATGCTCAAATCTGATTTTTTTTTTCTCAGATCTGATTTTTTGCATAGCTGTTCACATTGCTGTCATAAATATGGCCAGTATCAGATTTCCAGTGTGAACAGATCATGGTCCTAAACTGACCCGCATGCACAAAAGTACAACTACGCACAGCACAAAATGTCTAACTATGTACACAATGTGTGTACTGTATGAAGTAAATAAAGCATGTTGTGAGATTGTTTAATATGATTATTTCACAGACAACCGTTGCGTTTTCTATGAACTGCATGGTTTTGCTACACTGTAAAAAAAAAAAAAAAAAAAAAAAAAAAACTTAATCGTGAAAAGGTCAAATGACTGGCAGCTACGGCTGCCAAGCAAAATCCATACAATTATGGTAAAATGTCTTTGTTGAAATAAAGTGCAAAAATAATAAATATACAGATATTTTCATTAAAATGTTTACAGAAAAACAGTTATTTAACAGACTTTTCCTATATTATTACGATTAATTATGTTTAATAAAGTTACACAATAAGAGTTTTACAAAGAAACACTGTTATTTTACAGACTTTTCAGAGATTACAATGATCAAACACCATCAATAAAGTGACTGCACTAAAAGTTCAAGAGAAAACAATGTTATTTAACAGAAGTTTCCCTAAATCATTACGATTAATCACCTTTAATAAAATGTCAAGATTCAAGGTTCTAATTTAACGGTTTTATTTTGTATCAAAAAAGTCTGGAAAAAAACAACATACAAGATACAACTGATTAAAATTCTCACAACTCTGAAATTACAGTTTTATTTAGTAGTATTTAAATAAACTGTTTATAGGGGACTGTGTAAATAATACAGAAATTTTATTGTATAAAACAGACAAATTGCTGTAATTTGTCATTAATTATATAATACATAAAATAACAGTCAAGCTGTTAATTTACGGATATTGTTTGTAATTTGTACGGAGTTTTGAATATAATTAAAAATAACAGAAAAAAATACTGTATAAATTATGCAGTAATTTCCCTGTAGGAAAAACAAAAATGACAGTTATTTGTCTTTAATGATAAAGTACCTAATATGAAAGTTAAACTGTTAAATTAGAGATTGTTTGTCATTTTACTGAGTTTTGAAAATACTTTGAAATGACAAAAAATTACTGTAAAACATTTAGAGATATTTTCTATAAATGTTTTTGTTTTTTTTAACAGTGTAGTACTAATGTGCATTTCAGTGTTTTGTGAGTGAAAACACTGATGATTTGTCATTTATGACAAACTTCTGTGGGCGTCTCTCGGACCATGAATGTAGTGAACTTTTCAAGGGTCAATGAGCAGCCGCAGACTGAACTGTGAAGGCAGGGATCACACCTGGTTCATCCGTGTTGAAAATTATATTGTTTGCAGGGTATGATAACCTACTGTTAATCCATTTTAATTTGTTATAAACAACATAGGCTGTATCCAGTCAAAACTCACAGTGAAACTGAAACAAACATTTAAAAAGAGCATTAACCTGTTGCATTTGGTTTTGTTCATGTACTAATTATTTAAGTCAAATATAGCTATTTTGTTTAGGTTTATGTATTTTATTCTTTTTATATATGACATTTTATTATGGCGGTAGTTTTAACGAACAATCCTTTTTTGGTTACAGGTTAATGGTTATTGTTTGGTTAACAAGCTCCAGCTGTCATTCAAAAAAAAATATTCAAAATGCACAACCTTAAATTTTGGGGGTAAAGTATATGTTTGCAGCACGAACCAGTACAGAATAATGACACGTGTCAATCAAAAAAATATGTAAAAGTCACATGAATTCCTACATAACCGTTCACATTGCGGTCGAATTGCAAAACATCGGCTCTGTATCTGATTTAATAACACATATGACAGTGGCACAAATCAGAATCAAAAACATCAGATTCCACGCGGTTTGGGCTGTTCACACAGTCATGACAAAAACAGATCTGAGTCACTTGTGGGCAAAAAATCAGATTTGGGCCACATTCAAGCTAGAAAGCTGTTGGTAGCAATGGAGAATATTTTTTTCAGAAAATGTGTCATTTTCATTCACTACTTACAAAATTGTTTGTAATAAAAGCATATTTCCCAAAGTGTAAAGTAACATGGTCATTTGCAATAAAAGTGAAATATTTGCACTGAAATGGGTGTTATACGTTCACTCACTGCATCCAAAAACACTTGCTGTGTAGTAGGTGTTACATTTATTGCAAAATGCATTTATTGCAAAATCCAATCCAAGTTAGGATGAACAAGGACGTCGACACAACTTGGCTGATTGGATGAGCTGATTGCCTTTCTGATATTATTGATCTTATCAGTAAAGAAATGAGCGAACTCATTACATTTACTGGGCATTATTTAAGTTGCTGTTTATAAGGGTTGAAAAGTAAGTCTGCCTAGCAGTGTTTAGTTCCACATTAAAAGCATGAAGACTGTCTTTATAGATATTATAGTGGACTACTAGTTTCGTCTTCCTCCACATACGCTCAGCTTTTCTGCACTGTCTTATCATCATCATCTTTACCGATGTTGACCTTGACCAAGGTCCTTTCTGTCTGCCAGTTCTCTTCCTGACTTTAACAGGAGCAATGTCATCTATGACATTCTGAACTTTAGAGTTAAACACATCGAGGAGAGAATCTGCAGATATACTCGGTGCGAGTGATATGGCCTTCATAAACTGCTCACTAGTATTCTCATTAATGCATCTCTTTCTGACAGAGACAGATCTGTCTTCAATGGCTGGAGTGATCAATATATCAAAGAAAATACAGAAATGATCAGATAGTGCAACATCCTTAACAACAGTCGATGAAATGTGTAGACCCTTAGTTATAAGTAGATCAAGAGTGTGTCCATGATTGTGTGTGGGTCCTTGAACATGCTGAGTCAGATCAAAAGTGTTAAAGACATTCATGAGTTCTTTTACAGCATTGATTTCTGGATTATCAATGTGAATATTAAAATCCCCAGCAATAGTAAAACAGTCAAACTCAGAGGTTACTATTGATAACAACTCTGTAAAATCATCAATAAAAGTTGGAGAATATTTTGGAGGTCTGTAGATAATGATCAGTAAAATGCGTGGAGCACCCTTTAGTGCTATACTCAGATATTCAAAAGACAAATAGTCACCAAATGACACTTGTTTACACTCGTAGACATCTTTAAACAGGGCAGCGATGCCTCCACCTCTCCTATTAACTCTGCAAACACAAATAATCAAAGTTTAAAGGAGCTGTTGCGCTACAACTGTCATCTAGCCAAGTTTCATTTAGAAGCGTAAAATCAAGGCAATTTGTGCTGATAAAATCATTGACTAAAAGTGACTTATTGTTAAGTGATCAGATGTTTAAAAGTGCTAACTTAACCGTTTAAGCTGTTTTCTCTACAGTAGTCTCAGATTTACATTTAATAGACAGCAGATTTGAATGATTTACTGTACGGCTTGAGGAAATCCTCGGTTTTCTGTCACGTAATACAACACATATCGGAGTAGCGAACGCTACAGGCAGAGTGGGTTCCTGCTTGTTCTGTAAACAACTGATAAAAGACACTGATGTGTCCCGGGTGCTTGCTTAGATAACAATGGCAGCTTTTAAGTTCACCAGCTGAAGATAATGTGTTTTTTGAGACCTGGCGCTGTCGCAAAGACCTGAGGCCTCTCCTAGGTGTAGGGCGAGGTGGGCTCAGAGATGGGTGTGAGGCTGGCTGACTCCCCTCATGATTGTGAAGCGCTTTGGGTGTATGGCCATACACAATAAATGCGCTATATAAATACACATTACATTACAATGTTTTGAAGTGCCTACATCCACACATGGGTGCCGCTGGCCAGTACGGGCCCTATGACAACATTTTAATGGTGTTGCGGACGAAAGAGACTGGGGGGCCCTAATACTAACTCTGGGGGCCCCAAAACGGTGTGAGCCTTTAAGGTTGATTTCAAGCACACACGTATGCTTCGGTGCAGTGTGCATGCGGTCGCATAGCCCTCGCCTTGGCTGACCTCAATGCTGATGCGCACCTTTAAATAAAATTAACTACACATCACAACGATGCATAGAGCAAGCTCTGTGATAGGTTGACTTAATAGAAATGAGGAGTGTGGGCGGAACAGAGCGGCGCGAACCCGTTAGAATGTCGAGTCCAGTGAAGAAGCTCCAAGTGGAAAGTTTGGTTTTATGGTTAAAGTTGTTGCACATCTGCCGGTTCCTCCTGAATGAGCGAGTTTGAGCCACTTGTACATTAAGGCAGCATTCAGAAAAGAAAAAAAAAACACCAGCAAAGAAACTTAGAGAAACAAACACCTACTGCCAGCTAGCGTTTCAGAAGTGTTATTGGAGAGCAACACAAACAGCACACAGAAGTATAAATGTTGATAATGTTTATTGCATTACTTGGAGCTTCAGATCAAAAGTTTTGTTTGTGTTTACCTTATGGTTAAAGTTGTTGCACGTCTGCCAGTTCCCACCTCAAAATCAGCGAGTTTGAGCCACTTGTACATTAAGGTAGTGTTCAGAAAAAACAAAACACAAGCGAAGAAACTCGACACAGAGAAACATATCTGCCAGCTAGTGTTTTGAAAGTGTAATTCCAGAGCAGCATATGCAGCACACAGAATTATAAATGCACGACTATGCACAAGGCACGCTTCGTGGGTCACGCAGATCACTCGACGCAGAAGACTAAACCAGGCTTTAGAATTGTTCTAACTGCACCTCACCCCTAGCAGCGGCCCGTCTATACAACATAACTTTTTACACAGACAAACACACAACCATAAGCAGGTGGTGATAAGTTATATGATGAACCAAAGCTCATCACAAACTTTTCCCACACACACACACACAGCTCAGTGTCATTCCCACATCTACTAAACATCACCATAATAACACACACAAAATTAAAGTAATGCAATAAACATTATCAACATTAGATTTAACATTAAACTCTATTTAACATTTAACTCTACATAGCATATGCTGGATAAGTTGGCGGTTCATTCTGCTGTGGCAACCCCTGATGAATAAAGGAACTAAGCTGAAGTAAAATGAATGAATGAAACTAAATTGAAAAGATGCATAGTAATGTCAACAACAAAAAAAAAGTGTAAAAACTGAAGTGTCATGCAGGGAATTCTGGGAAAGTCAATTTAAGGTTATTCACTGTATATAGTCAGGAAACGCACGTTATGAATTTTTACTGTAGCATTTTTACTGTTTTATCAGTTTTACAGCGTATCTTCCTTTGAGTTTAACAGAAGAAAGAAACTCCAACAAGTTTGGAACAAGTGAAGGATGAGTAAATAGTGCCAGAACTATGATTTTTGGGTGAACTATCCCTTTAATAATTTTACTTATTTATAACATCAGTCAAATATAATGAAGCAGCTGCTAAAATGAGTGTTTTATATTGAAAACAAGAAGCTGCAGGCAAAACAGCGAATAAATCGGCGAAGTAAAGCGCTGGTGTCTTTGTGCTGCTTTTGAAAGGCTGGATGCAGATCTGATCTTTCTCCCACATTTCTGAACTCCTCTACGCTCGATGACTCTGCAAACCCAGTTCTCAATTTATTTGCTTTCATTCTTATTTTAAAACTGCAGAGGAGCAGGAATACGCTGTTCTTTCTCTGAACGCATCCCCATAACACTTATACCACATCCTGCTGAACTGATGTACTTCTCCACTAAACAACACTCAAGAAACCAGTCACAAATCTGAGACACAATATCAGACTTGGGTGTTTTAATACGGTCCATTTAATGATAGTAATTTATTAATAAATAAATTAATTAAAAAAATAAATGAAAAGACTATTATAAAAAAAGGATTAACAAAAAAATTTAATAAAATATAAATAAGAAATAACAAAATAAATAAAAATAAACAAATAATTAAATAAAAAAATATATAAATAATTCATTCATTGTTTTGTCCTTTTATTAATCAGGGGTCGCCACAGCAGAATGAACCGTCAACTTATCCAGCATATGTTTTACACAGTGGATGCCCTTCGAGCTGCAACCCCCATCACTGGAAAACACCCATACACACTCTTTTACACATATACACTACGGCCAATTTAGCTTATCCAATTCACCTATACCGCATGTCTTTGGACTGTGGAGGAAACCGGAGCACCTGGAGGAAACCCACGCCAACACGGGGAGAACATGCAAACTCCACACAGAAACTGACCGAGGCTCGAACCAGCGACCTTCTTGCTGTGAGGCGACAGCACTACCTACTGCGCCACTGCGTCGAAGTGCTTATACTTGCCTAAATATGTAGTGCAAGAGTAAAAGTATCTGTTGTAAATATTACTCAAAGTATGAGTAAAAAGTAGATCTTTCTAAAGTACTCAAGAGTAGTAGGTAGTGAGTATTACGGTGATTTTACATGTAATTTGTGGATGTGTGTAAACGTAACATTCTGTAGTGCATTTAGTCATTGGCCAGCAGGCACACAACGTCATAAGACATTAATATTAGGTTAGATTTAGGTTGTGATGTCACATGACCAAAAATCAATGTCTAACCAGCATCTAAGGACAATGTTATTTTGATGTCCAATAACGACGCCAAGTAACATTGAAATTTGGTTGATTTTAGGTTGTTAGAAACTGACCAAAATCCAAGGCTGAGCCAACATCTTAAACCAACGTCATATTGACATCAAATGCTGACATTTATTCGTCAGGTATGGCAACCAAAATCCAACACCTGATAGCCGTCATATTGGTAATATCCAAACAATGTCAAGCTGTAACATCATTACACGTTAATATTTGGTTGATTTTAGGTTGGACGTTGGACATGGACGTCGGCCTGACGTCGGCCTGACATCAACCTGATTTTCATTTCCAAACAAAATGCAACGTCCCCATGACGTTAGGGTACAACGTCAATCTGATGTCATGTTGACGTCTTGTACCTGCTGGGTGTTTAACGCCATTTCGGTCATCATACAGTAAACATCCGTCATCTTCTCATCAGTGACATGCATCTAAACAGTCTCTGGGTCAATGCACGTAAAGACTTTGGACATCTTCTTGAACACTTTTGATGCTTCCAAACTGTTTGCTGCAATTATCAAATCGCCCATGTCTTGAGGTAGTTCAATATGTGGCAATTTACCTTCTGTGTGCGATTTGATTGGACAGGAGTCACAGGACTGATTTTTCTAATCCCCATAGACAAGAAAAAATAAAGTAGTGACTGCAGCTTGAAGGAAAATAGTAAAAGTACCAGTACAGCATTAAAAATGTACTTGAGAGAAAGTAAAAGTACAAATTTATAAAACTACTTAGTAAATTACAATTCTTGAGAAAAACTACTCATCTACATTAGTTTGACTATTTGTAACTTGTTACTTTACACACTGACCCTAACAATAAAGTGCATCTCACAGGCGCACTGAAGAACTACTGAAAATAAAAACATTGGGGCACAAAACCAAGAGGAAAAAAAAAAAAAAAAAAGTGTACTTTGTGTGTTGGCATCTCATTAGAGCAGAAGCAGATGATGCATATCTGTTCGTGTGTGTGTGTGCGTCAGTGTGTGTGTGTGTAAGAAACATCCACTTCTGCTTAATTCTGTCCACTCTGAACACACACCGTGCTGACGGTACAGTCCGCTGCCATGGCAACAGATGCACTCGCTGTTGTCTTGGAGCAGCGATGTGAGCAAAAGACCCAATTGGCGCCTTTTCTCTCCACAAATAATACACTTTGCATCAAAGCCGTGTGTTTTATTATTCTCCACTTAAGCTGACAGTCGCCTCGCCGGCTCTGTGACACCACACAGTTATGTGCTTCTGAAAAAAATCTTTCATTGTTGTGTTTTGATACCAGCATGTGACTATTCAATAAACAACCACAAGAATGGAAAACCATTCATTTAGGCACAATCCTAATTCTACCCCTTACCCCTCGTTTTGCTTGTTCACGCGAAGGGGTGGGGTGTCCCAGTTCTCTTTAGCTTGAAGGCATAGGGCTAAGGGGAAGGGCTAGATACCCCTTGACACTGAGATTTTTCAGGACCACACTCGAATCCAAGGGGTACTAACGTTTCCAGAATACATCATATACAATGGCAACATGGCTGCACACGGAAGTAAGGAGATGTCCAAATTAGTATTTTTTGTCATTATTATTCATTTTTTACGACAAACAAGCATGTTTTAATACATTCATAATGTAACTGCGGTCGTGCTTTAAAAAAAAATAATAATAAAATAAAAACTGCTAAATTTCACCATCTATAATCCCTAATAATAACTCCTGTACAGCAGTCCCACAACATTGACACTCGATGACACTCGATTACCCTGTCAGAAAAGTCTAGTGGCTGAGAATGAGATTTTTACAGTGTCTGATATAATTTTAATGTTGTTTTTGGTGTTTACATGGATGAATATGGCCACTGTGTAAATGCACAGTACAGTTATGATCTTATTGGCACATTAGATCATTATGATAACATGATATCGTTGCCTTCAGTGATTTCCTGAAGATAAAAACCAAAAAACAACAACTGGAATAACTACAGCAGTCGCCATCGTCTGATCTCATGCGAGAGCTCACGATGGCATATGATGACGTGTGCAGGTGCTGTAGTGCTGTCCCATTTCTTAGCGGTAAATTTTAAAGCCCTTCCCCTTCACACTCTGTTTTAAGGGCCAGAGGGAAGGGGTACAAAAATAGAATTGGGATTACTCTTATAAGGTGATTTGTATTATGGTATTCTTGTCTATACAAACACTCAAAAAATGATGTTTATTGTTAGTTCAAACTACATATTTAAAATGAGCTGAAACACAATTCCTGAGGTTTTTTTTTTAACAACTTGATTGTTTTATGTTCAATGTACTTTCATTCATTTTCTTTTCGGCTTAGTCTCTTTATTAATCTGGGGTTGCCACAGCGGAATGAACCACCAACTTATCGAGCATATGTTTTACGCAGCAGATGCCCTTCCAGCTGCAACCCATCACTGGGAAACACCCATACACACTCATTCACACACATACACTATGGACAATTTAGCTTACCCAATTCACCTATAGTGCATGTCTTTGGACTTGTGGGGGAAACCAGAGCACCAACACGGAGAGAACATGCAAATTCCACACAGAAATGCCAACTGACCAAGCCGAGGCTCGAACTAGCAAGCTTCTTGCTGTGAGGTACTGTGCTACCCACTGTGCCACCATGAATTAATAATAATTTAAAAACCTGAATAAAAATATCAATTTTACACACATTTACATAGGTAATTAGATAGGAGGAGAGACTGAATCTGCTAAAATCTATGAATTCTGATTCCATGTGGGCCTATAGTTATAACACTGAATTTTCTGTTAAATTTCCCATTAAAAAAAAAAAAAAAAAAAAAAGTTGCAGTGTTGGGGGTGAAGCATTACAAGCAATGAGAGTTTAGTAACAATATTACTTTTCTAAGTAACGAGTAAATTAACAGATTAGGGGAGCGTGGGGCACAAAGTAACATGGGGTTTAATGTAACACAGAGTTTTAAGGTATTTGCTCAGGGTTAACCCATGGCATGCTTCCGAGGTTTTCACCACAGTGTCGGCAGACGTCTTCCTGCCAATTATTGAAACATTGTGGCAAAATTTGGGTGAGAAACACAGGAGAAACCATTTTTGCAGCATAAGTATTTTTTATTAGTCAATATTTTTTTATTAAAATAATAATAACAACAATTAAAAAAAAAAAAAAAAAAACGGTGAAAGCATGTACGTAAAATCTTATATTGTTGTGATTACCATCTTGTAGGCTAAAAGATGAAACCCTTTTGAAAGATGTATAAAACACAGAGACTGCTAGCCAGTTTTGAGGAAAACATGACACAGCGGGGTTAGTTGTAACAGGGTGTTAAAATTAAGCCACACTCTGTTGGACACCAATTAAACCAACACAATATTTTTATTGAATTATGAGTGTATTGTTGAGAACTTTTTAGATAAAAATGTTTTTTAATAGAAAATATTGTTTTAATAGAAAAATAAATATTTTATTGCTAATAATGCAAATAAATGCATTGTATAATAATGGATAACAATGCAAATAGATTCAAATGTGTTTATCCAATAAACAAAAAAAATAAATAAACATACTGTGCTATGTAGAATAAAAAAAAGAAATGAGTCAATTACTGAGGAAATATATCTACTATTTAAACAAACTGAATTTAATTGTGTGAAATCTGCCTTTATAAGCATGTGTTACAACTAACCCCCTGTCTGTTACAACTTGCCCCTACAGGTGGGGTAAATAGTAACATTTTTACTCCTGGCACTTTTGGCAATGCTGCACAGAAACCACAGGTCCGCCGATCATAATTCCAGTGCTCATTTGTAGGAGAGGCTTGTGTGTTATTAGTAAAAAAAAATATGGTTTGTCTAACCCTATTACTTTGTTCATTATTTGACCAAAACCAGTGTTACTTTGTGCCCCGCTCTAAACTTTCATTAATATGTTTGGCATGTATACCTCTGGGGTCAGGAAGTTCTCAGAAGATAACATTATCCTACATTCTTATGTGTTTGTTTTTAAGGTAAATAAAAGTCATACAGTGTGTTGTTAATTGCAGAGCTCTCATTTAAAAAAAGAACTCCCCCCACCACCAGCTCCTCAAGTTTGCCATGTCTCCTTAACCAAACACACCTGATTCAGACCATCAGCTCATTAGCAGAAACTGAAAGACCAGTAATGGGTGTGACCGAGAAAAGGAGACATATAAAACATGCAGTGCTGGTGGGCCTCCACAAACGTGGTTGAGAAACACTGGTCTATATGGTAAACAGAGCACTTTATAGGGCTCTGCAGTGAAGTAGACTGTATAATACATTAACACTAAACCAGAGACATGATAGATCAAATTGTATCAGATCCGTTTAAATTCTACACCGAATTCTATTTTATACCGTGAATTAAGAAGCAAGATATTTTATATAGTCGTTTAGTTTATATAATATAGTTAAGGCAAACTCAGTGTACTTTTAGACTGTGGCTTTCAGTGTTTGTTAGCTGTCACATATTGCTTTACAGAAATAAACGTCTGTGGCTGAGCTGCTTCAATTAAAGAGGAGGAGCTGCTCAATATATCCTGCTCTGTTTCTTTGTTTCAGTGGAAAGGATGTCAACACATTGCATTACGCTGCGTTTCAAGGCTCCTCGGGTGACCTTTAAAATAAATAATGATCTGTATCAGAGAGTGACAGAGTCTCGCATGACATCACGTTCAAAAGGCACATTCATGCCATGTTGTTATGACTGTAATTATGAGATTCCAACTGGTAAAAAGCTTACACGTCCTCAAAGGAATATAATAAACAACTTTGGAAAAAGGTAAGAATAAAAACAGCTTAGAGTAGAACGTCATGTCTTGTCAACAAGTATTTGACATCTGTCTATTGGGCAACATGGTGGCTCAGTGGTTATCATTGTCGCCTAACAGCAAGAAGGTCGCTGGTTTGAGCCCCGGCTGTGTCAGTTGGCATTTCTGTGTGGAGTTTGCATGTTCTCCCCATGTTGGCGTGGGTTTCCTCTGACATTGCTAACCACTGAGCCACCGTATCACCCGTACATACAAAATAATATCTAAAAATGCATGGTTTTCAAAAGGGGAATAATCCTTCTTAGAATCCTTTAAAACCCTCAAAATCTTTGTTTATCCCTCCTTTCAAATAATGCAATAAATAGAGAACTTATATAATTTAATAGATTTAGCCATTAAGAAAAAAAAAAAGTTTAACATTGTGTTCAGTTTATTTTGGTTCCAGGTACGCAAGAAGCACAATTTATATGTAAAGAAAAGAAAGAATACTTATTTTAACGTTCTATTAAGTTGTATCAGTGTCAATTTTATATATAAAATAAGCTCTTTACCTACAGAAGTCAGAATTATTAGCCCCTTTTAACTTTTTTCCCAAATAATGTTTAACAGAGCAAGGAAATTTTCACAGTATGTCTGATAATATTCTTTCTTCTGGAGAAAGTCTTATTTGTTTTATTTCGGCTAGAATAAAAGCAGCTTTTAATTTATGAACCATTTTAAGGTTAATATTATTAGCCCCCTTAATATATATATATATATATATATATATATATATATATATATATATATATATATATTTTTTTTTTTTTTTTTTTTTCAAATTTGTCTACAGAACAAGCCATCAATATACAATAACTTGCCTAATTACCCTAACCTGCCTAGTTAACCTAATTAACCTAGTTAAGCCTTTAAATTACAATTTAAGCTGTATAATCAATCCCAATTCTATTTTTGTACCCCTACCCTTTCCTCTTGGCCCTTAAAATAGAGTGTGAAGGGGAAGGGCTTCAAAATGTACCCCTAAGGAATGGGACAGCACTACAGCACCTGCACACGTCATATGTCATTGTGATCTCTTGTTTCATATAAGATCAGATGATCGTGACTGCTGTAATTATTCCAGTTGTATTATTTTTTGGTTTTTATCTTCAGGAAATCACTGAAGGCATATATCATGTTATCATAACAATCTAATGTGGCAATAAGATCATAACTGTACTGCGCATTTACACAGTGGCCATATTCATCCATGTAAACACACCAAAAACAACATTAACGTTATACCAGACACTGTAAAAAGCCCATTCTCAGCCACTAGACTTTTCTGACATAGTATTTGAGTGTCATCGAGTGACAATGTTGTGGGACTGCTGTACAGGAGTTATTATTAGGGATTATAGATGGTGAAATTGAGTGGTTTTTATTTTAGTTTTTTTTTTTTTTTTTTTTTTTTTTAAAGCATGATGGTAAAACACGGACGCAGTTATATATGTATTAAAACATGTCCTTGATTGTTGTAAAAATTTGTAATAACGACAAAAAAAAAAAAAAAAAAAAAAAAAAAAAAAAAAAAAAAACTAATTTGTGGATCTCCTGTCTTTCGGGTGCAGCTATCCTGCCATTGTAGCTGGTGTATTCTGGGAAATTTTCTTACCCCTTAGTTTCGAGTGTGGTCCTAAAAAAAAAATCTTTGTTCGAAGGGCTATCTATCCCTTCCCCTTAGCCCTACGCCTTCAAGCTGAACAGAATTGGGACACCCCTATCCCTTCATGGGAATGTGCAAAACGAGGGGTAGGGGTAAGGGGAAGGGCTAAGGGGTAGAATTGTACTGTCATCATGGCATAGATAAACGAATTCAGAGATTAGAAATGAGTTATTAAAACTATTATGCTTAGGAATGTGTAGAAAAAAATCTTTCCATTAAACAGTAGTTGTGGGGAAAAAAAAAAAAAAAAAAAAAAAAAAAAAAAAAAAAAAACGGGGGATACAAATTCAGGTGGGCTAACAATTCTGACTTCAACTGTATATCTTATACACCTTTGTAACAATTCACAAATCATTGGCGATCATGTAACATTTGAAAGTGAACATTTATACATATGGAATATTTTAAGAAATCATCAAGTCTTACCACTTGGATTCTTATCAATTCCCACAATACTAAAATGTTATATTCATTTTAAATGCATTATAAGGGTTAAAGAAAAAAAGATTTGGAATAAAGTGATGAACGTCATGTGTTTTTTTTACTCTTTCAACCTCTCAGTTTTCATCCACTTTCATTATCTGAGTGACCTAGTACAGCACATCAAACCATCACAAATCTTGGAGTTCAACTTGATCCTGACCTAAAGTTGGACAGCCATATAGTGGCAGTGGTCAAGGCAAGCTTTTTCAGACAACTCAGGAAAATAAAGCCATTTTTGTCAAGACAACAATTTGAAACTAATCTATGCCTTTGTTACCACCCGCCTGGATTACTGTAACTCGCTCTACATCGGGATCAGTGGGTCTTCTGTGGCCCGTCTACAGCTAGTGCAAAATGCTGCAGCACGCCTTTTAACAGGGAGTCGTAAGTTTGATCATACCACCCCAATTTTATCCACACTTTACTGGTTACCTGTACAATGTAGAATTCATTTTAAAATTTAAAATGTTTTTAGATCCTTAAATGGTTCTGCCCCACACTTCATATTTGAACTGCTACACCCCTATATACCGTCGCGTGCTCTTAGCAGATCAGCTGCTTCTTAGGGTGTACTCGTACTATGTACAGTTGCCTTGAAACGGGCCAAAGCACGCTTGTCCCCCCTCCTGTCTCCCCCGACAGCCCGCACTCACTTTACATTCGGGCCTGGGTATGCTTACATCATCAATGATGCGCTGTTCAGTAAGCGCTCTCGCTCAGCACAGTGGAGATTTCTTTAGTTATATCGTTTAAGTCGTTTGATATGCAGTGGATCATCCACTTTTGACGCTCATAAACAATCATAAAGTCCTCGTGCTGCAGTATAGGAGGTTTGGTGAAGGTGTAGCTGTAGTGCAGTGAGGGGTTTGAGTCTTTAATAAACTACGACAGTTTGCGTTCATTGAACAGTACGAATGATCAATTAGTCTATATCAATCAGTCCCTTAAAAGTCACGTCTCGCTTTCATTTTTGGGCTCAGGCAGGCTTGCACTCACACTGCCAGTGTACCGCGTCTGAGCCCAAGTGAACCGCGCTCAGGCCCACCTCTTCCAACCGGGCCAGGGCTGCTCAAGTGAACCGTGCCTGAGCCCGATTCGGAGCACTCACACTTCTCAAACGATCCGGGAAACGTGCCTGGGCACGGTTCGGATAGCATAGTGCGAGTACGCCCTAAGAGTCCCAAAAACGAAACGTAAGCTTAGAGGTGACCATGGATTTGCAGTGGCTGCCCCCCAAGTTATGGAATGCCCTACATCCTTACATCAGGCAGGTCCCTTCGCTGTCTCTGTTCAAATCACACCTCAAATCCTACCTTTTTTCCTTGGGGTTTGTTACCTGATACCTTAAGCGTGCAGTGTTTTACTACTTGAGTTGTATACTATGTGTGGTTAGTGTTTTAATTTCCATTTTACTGTTCAGCACTTTGGTCTGCTTCTCGGTGGTTGTAAAGTGCTTTATAAATAAAGTTGAATGAATGTAGTTGAATTATGAAGAAATTATTTTCATCAGAAGAAGAAAAATAAATAAATAAATAAATAAATCTGAGGTTTAGTACACTTGTTTCTTAAACCTACATTTTTGCTCCCTGGAGATGGGCTATTTACCTAATGGCCATATGTCAGTCTCCATCATACACTGATATAAAGGTTAACTTGTGCTTTGCTGCAAGGCATCATGCCACTAATTACAGTAAAAGACAGATTTGGCTTCGGGACCATGTTTATCAGAAAGTTGCACAATGGTTGCCATGGAAATGTGCACTAAAGTTGTCCTAGTTAGCACACTGCTCGTGTTGGCAGTGATCCGTAGGAGGCATGAAAACGATGCTCCTGTCTTATCATTAACTCTCCTTGATGCATTTCCAACAACAGCACAGGTCAGCGCACAATGACTGAAGCACAATTGCGATGAAAACTATATTTCTCCCATTTTGCTTCTGGGAATTAAATGCTCTTCGCTCATACTTCGCAGAGGAGTTGCTCACCTCTGAGTGGATTTTTTAATAGGTAAAAATGTCAGAATTAAATGTCAGGTTTTTGCAAATGAGCCTTTTTGAACTGACTTGATTGGAAATTGTGTGCCTGGTTACAGTATCTTGACAGGGCAAAACCGAGTGGCTGAAATGAATAGGAAAAGTCGTGTCAGGGATGGCATCTTTACCAAACTCTGGTTTTGAGATGAGCTGAAAAGCAGGTTGTTGTGGAGAACTAAAGCTAAGATGATCATGCCTTATTCTAGACTATTACATTTAATGCGTCATTGGCCTAGAGCAGTAAAAGCGAATGCATGGGAACTCTAAATTATTTCAGCCTTAGTAGTTTCACATTCACAGTTTTATTTAATTGGTTGGGTACATTTTCAATGTATAATCATCAAAAGTGCACTTTTTCAAACATTTCAGCATATTTTAAATTGTGTTCGTACAATACACAATCACAAAATAACCACACAAAATACAAACTCTTGAAATAACTACATTTCATACAAACTGCTGCAAGAGCTGTCAGACAAGAAGTTATCTCACCTGATAATAAACCACTGAAGTATAGAACTTGTAAAGTAAAATTAAAGTATAGTAAGTACTTGTTTTGATTGCGTATGTAAATGACTGATGTGTGTGTTTTTAATTCCATTTACACCTTAAAGAAAATCCAAATGTACCTTACTTTCTGAGATAAGTCTGCTCTGTTTGGTCAGACCTGTTGTGATTGGTCTACGCATCACAGAATATACAAAAAACATTGAATTATTATTTTTATTTCTTTTTCTATGATGTTAATGCTTACAGGTTTTCAGCATTCTTCAAAATATCTTCTATTGTGTTCAACAGAATAAAGAAACTCAAAGGTTTGGAACCACTTGAAGGTAAATCATCAATTTTGGGCTAACTATCTTTAGCACAAGCACGATTTCAACATTTGGGTGGGTTTTTTAAGACATTAAAATAATTTGAGTGTGTGTGTGTCTGTATATATATATCATTCATTCATTCTCTTTTCAGCTTAGTCGCTTTAGTAATCTGAGGTCGCCACAGCAGAATGAACCGCCAACTCATCCAGCATATGTTTTACGCAGCGGATGCCCTTCCAGCTGCAACCCATCTCTGGGAAACATCCTTTCACACTCATACACTACGGACAATTTAGCCTACCCAATTCACCTGTACCGCATGTCTTTGGACTTTGGGGGAAACCGGAGCACCCGGAGGAAACCCACACGAACGCAGGGAGAACATGCAAACTCCACACAGAAACACCAACTGACCCAGCCGAGGCTCGAACCAGTGACCTTCTTGCTGTGAGGCTATATAATCGTGTGTATGAAAAGAGATAATCAAACACGGAGAGTCTCAAAACCCTTTTGTATGAGGAACTACTTTCTTCCCCCATTCATTCACATCTGCAGCTGACGTCAGAACATCAGAAAGCATTACCAATTCACCAACGTCACTTTAAAAGTGATGACAAAACAGGTGATTTTGCTGACATTTTAAGATAAGGCTGAAAAGCATGAAATGCCATCAGTCTACAGAGATTTCCCAGTATTTCTCTGCTGTAATCGGGATATCACAATAACTAACCCCAAAAAAGCCAAAACAACGCAATCACTACCAGATTACTGTTGTGTTTGCGATAAGGAAAAACACTAAACACATGCGGGCATTTCTTCTTTCTTTCTGTTTATTGAACTAGTCTGCAGTAACAAAAACAGGAGACTCATTAGAAACAGCTGGCCATCTCCGGTTTTAAGACGAATCCCATCTCACACTCAACACACTACAATTACTGTGGTATAAATACAGCATTACAACATATAAAAGAGAGAGATCAACTTAGAAAGTCACTTACCCGTTTTGCAATTATTTGTTCAGCTGTAGATAAAAATTACGCTGTATTTCTCCTCCTCTAAGGGCTTTTTATGTGGTCTCTGTTGCAATCTTGTGGATGGACAAGGTCAACCATCTTTGGTCTGCTCAATGATAGGCTAATGGCCGTCGACACGCTGTCACTCGAAAATAATAAATATTTTAAAATAGGCACTATCCTTATAAATAAACTGCAATTTAAACAACTACATTCTCGACTTAAAAGCCTCGAAAGTACATTATGTTGTCCAACAGCAGTAATGTGTCAAACTGTAGAGTGTCCTCTGCTTGTTGCTGTATGTGGGCGGAGTAATACACAAGGGTGAAGGGGCTTGAAGAATGCGGTTACTGGCAGAATATCGCACGGCTATCAGCCAATCAGATTCAAAACCAGACAGAACTGTTGTCTGTCTATCTGTCTGTCTATCCATCTTCTTATACAATATATTGTTTCAAACTACTAAAATGTCCATAAATAATAATTAATTAAATAAAAAAATTAAATAAATAAAAAAATTAAATTAAAACAAATATCACATTATTAAACTGCATAGTTAAATTTTCAACATCAAAATTCGACAGAGCAGAGATTAAGGTCCCATAATGCAATTCTTTTGCAATTCTTTTTAAAAAAAATGTTTTACAGTGTATTAGTTGACTGTAAATTGTTTTGTTGCAGAAACACTTCATAACTATAAGTGAGAACATTCATTTAGAAATCAGTCACAGAAGTGAGATTTATGACCATCTGAGAAACACAAACGGTAAGACAAAAGCCATTTCTCCCCATAGAAAGCCATAACACCCTGCGCTCATCATCAGGAAGGGTTGTAAGGGAGTGCAGCATGTGGCTGTAATTGGCCCTGGGATACACATGTTTTAGCAACAGCGCAGGCAGAGCATGAAGGTGGAATTTAATTCATTATGTGCAGAGGCTTCACGGATCCCTGATTCAATTCAAAAGGTACTTTCAAAAGGCAGCAAAGGGGTGATTCACCCCCTTCAGCATGTATGTGATGTCATAATCAGATCAGTTTCATCAACAATCATTAGTAGAGTAGAGTCTGACACGTTTACACAGACACCAACTCAGTGACTATGTTTACATGGACATCAGTAATCAAGTGCGATCAGTGGGGGGGGAGATGCACATGCATGCACCAGGTTTTAGGTCGGACTGTACGTAAATGCTGATGAGCAGGGGGTGTGAAATTCCAGGAGTTTTCTGGGAGACAGAACTATACGGGAGATGGGTCTGAAATACGGGAGACTCCCGGAAAAAAAACGGGAGTGTTAGCAGGTATGGTTGAGAGTATGAAGTAAGAACTGGTGAAAGAGTTATGCTTTAATGAAATTTATTGGAAAATAATTTCTGCATTTCATGATGTGACTGTCTGTGGTCGTTTACTGACTCGGTAGGCGCAAAGAAAAGTGTCAAACAGCCGTGTGTGTATGGACTATCCTGCGGCGAAAAGTCCTACACGATGGTAATAGTTTGATTGCAGTGTTTACATGTCTGTACTGCACTTCAATATTGCAAATAAATACTACTAGGATACTCCACGTGTCTTAATTTGATTTGTTTAGTTCGATTATGACTTTAGTCGGATTAAGGTCGTCAAAAATCACTGTGTGTACATTGGTTAAGATTATATGACTATCAGTGTGACGTGAACGAACCACTGAAATTTGAAGACATGAAGTGGTGAACTGAGCAAAGAGACAAAAATATCTTCATAGACAAAAGAGCAGGTAAACAATGAATTATTTTCTCCCTCTTATAGCATTCTATTTATGACTTGTTTGTAGTGTGATCAACCTTGGGCTAGTTGTAGATGTGTTTAAAAAAAGCAATTCGTAACATTTCAATAATATGTTGGCAAATTGAACGAAATAACTAGAAAAAAAGATTTGTTTATCTCGATGAACGAGACTCAAAGATCCGAGTCAGTAAAATGATCCGAACTTCCCATCACTACTGGGTAGTGTCAAACAGTCATGTGTGTATGGAATATCCTGTCACAAAACGCGGCGAAAAGTCCTACATGATGGTAATTATTTGATTAAGGTGTTTACATGCCTGTACTGCGCTTCAATGATGCGCTTAAAAATGGCATACTTCACTCCACAATTCGATTTCTGTTTTGTTAGATTATGACTTTAGTCGGATTAAGTTAATCAAAAATTGTTGTTTACATGGTAGACTCTTAATCAGAGTATTGTCATAATAAAAATAAAATCGGATTACTGGTGTCCATGTAAACATACTCAATGACATCTGTTCATTCAGCCATAAAAGACTCATCATCTAAGCTCACCTCTGCCTGCTGATCCCTCATATGCATTTAATACACAGGTCGTTTGTCAATCTGTCACCTATGAAGCTCTGATAACACATGCTGAAATACTCTTGGCATGACAGTAACAAAACCTGGATTGCCAGCCCTGTTGCCATCGTAACCTGCAGCCCCTCACGCTTCAGCGCAAGGATTGTGAGGCCGTGTTTATTTTATCATCCTGTCTCAGCGCTTCTCCCACACAACGCATGAAGCATGTGGCTCAGACATGTTTTCTGCGAGCGACACTGATTTTTCACCTTTCTCTTCTTTATTTTGCGTGACAGATACTGTAATCATATGCATTCCTCTGTTTTCTTTCGCAGTGGTGTATGCATTACGCAAGGATCATCTTCTGTTATGTAATTTTGTGCTAACAATAAAGTTTACAGCTTTGTAGGGGGGAGAGTTTGTTATGGAAAAGGTCATGAGAGTCTTCATGGCGGAAGAGCTATTTACAAGTCTCAGTACTAAAAGGGTTTTTGGGTGATATAAACTGTTACAAAAGCTAGTGCGCTGCCTACTGAGATGGTATTTTGAGAAAGTATTGGTGCACTCGTGACTCAAATGATGGAGGAATGTAGGTAAATGTCTTTTAGACTTATTTTTGAGTAGCACTGCAGTGTTAGATATGCTATCTATCTATCTCTCTCTCTCTCTCTCTCTCTCCTCTCTCTCTCTCTCTCTCTCTCCTCTCTCTCTCTCTCTCTCTCTCTCTCTCTCCTCTCTCTCTCTCTCTCTCTCTCTCTCTCTCTCTCTCTCTCTCTCTCTCTCTCTCTCTCTCTCTCTCTCTCTCTATATATATATATATATATATATATATATATATATATATATATATATATATATATATATATATATATATATACAGAGACAAAGTCGGCATGAATTAGAAGTTAAGATTGTCCCTTTTTTTTCCATATCGTACATCCAATTGAAATGGTAATGAAATAAGAAAAAAATAGTCTAGGGTGATGCATGTCATCCTATGGGAACCAATTGGATTGTTGGAAGATGGATGTTACTAACAAAATAGGGAAAGACTGTCATTTCTGTCCTGGTTTCATCTATTCATCAGAGTAATAGCCCGGCCTAAATTACTGATAGCCCCGCCCTATAGTACTGATAGCCCCGTCCTAAATGACTGAAAACCCTGCGCTAAATGACTGATAGTCCCACCCTAAATGACTGATTGTTCCACCCTAAATGACTGAAGGTCCTGCCCTAAATTAGTGATAGCCCCATCCTAAAAGACTGATAGTCCCATCCTAAAGATGTGGTCACACTAGAGTTTGAGCTTACGAAATTCTGTACGGCGCTGCGAAAAGGGGCAGGATTAAACAAAATGATTAGACATTTAAAAAAAGCGAGCGATTGCTCCATGTTTTAAATTTCTGTCCAGAAAGGTTATGTTTTGATCCTGGATTGGTTTCATGCAGTCAAGTGATGCAATTTCGCAGGTCAGAGTTCACCAAGCTTGAACTTTGCACCGCAGCGAAATGCGAAACTTAACGCATGACCCTGCGTTTCCGGTCTAACGCATTCGTGTGCGTATGAATGGAAGTCTATGGGGAGAAAAGTCCAGTGTGACCGCAGCCTTAAGAATTGATAGCCCGCCCTAAAGGACTGATAGTCCCATCCTAAAGGACTGATGACTCCGCCCTAAAGGACTGATAGTCCCATCCTAAAGGACTGATGACTCCGCCCTAAAGGACTGATAGTCCCATCCTAAAGGACTGATGGCCCCGCCCTAAAGGACTGACAGACCGGCCTAAAAGATGATAGTCCCGCCCTAAAGAATTGATGGTCCCATCCTTAAGGACTGATGCCCCCCCCAAAATGACTTAAAGCCCCACCCTAAAATACTGATTGTCCCGCCCTAAAGGACTGACGACCCCAGCCTAAAAGACTGATGGCCCCGCCCTAAATTACTGATAGCCCGCCCTAAATAACTGAGGGCCCTGACCTAAATGACTGAGGGTCCCGTCCTATATGACTGAGGGTCCCACCCTAAAGGACTAATGGTCTCGCCACAGATATATGCTTTATAACAAGCACTATACACAAAAATAAGAGTGAATTTATATTAATAATAATAAAAATTAGATAAGATAATTTAGATAATTCGCTAAATTAATAAGAATAAAAATTTACACTGTTTATTGAGATACAATATTTTTTCTACCAGGGAGTCCTGGTCATGACAGGCAGCATAGGACAGAGTTACAGAAAAATGCATATCATAACACAGACAAAAATAATGTAAACCATAATCAAATATTAAAACGTGCACTGTTCTAAATAGATAGACTTTAAACTATTTTTAAATATAGCGATAGATGGTACAGATTTCATATGCAGTATATCTTGAAGCTCATTCTATACATAATTAAGAAGCATACTTAGAGAATGCAGATCGAACCTAACTGTATGAAAAAAAATGGCATCTTAAGAGTATATCTGCTGATCTGGTATTATAAGTATTTGAGCAGTACACCAGCAAACTAGATATATACTGTGGTAATTTACCAACTAAAGCTTTAAAAATAAAAATTAACCTATGTCGTATGACTGTAATGAGGTCCATTCTTTGTTTTTTATATAAATTACAGTGATGTGTGGTTGCACTTAAACCAGTGACAAATCGTAAGGCACTATGAAAAACAATATTAAAATTTTTTAAAAAGGTGCATGCATATAAAGTATATCTCTGTAATCCAATACTGATTGAAGTGTACTCTCAACTAAATGTTTTCAAGCCTAAATGTTTTCGTTTCAAGGAGAAACGAAAATAAAAATCTAACCCAAGCGAATTTACTTCAAGTATGATATCATTCCAATTAAGGAAATCGAAAATCTGTTCACATGACAGTTTCTTATTCAGAGTACATGTTATTATCAGAATACTGTTGTCCATGTGAACAAGCTGAAAAATGCAGTCTCTGCTATGCTTGGTTTTTAAGATAGTGTTACCTAACCACATACAGCACATAATACTTTCCATTTTCAGGCCAGAGAACTCAACTTTAACATCAGCTTTCTGCAAACTCCAACCGCCCACACATAGGTCTGAACACCTTAAACCTGTTTGCCACTTTGGAGCTGAACCAACTTGCAGGACTAAGATGAAACTCACAAGGAGCCATAGTTTCGTACACTTTGTTTCTCTCATTTTAAAAACCGTTGCAACTCTCAGTGGGAAGCTTCGTCCATCCTGTCTGAAATGTTGTTCCCTTTCTGTCCTCCATCTTTTGTGGTACAGAAATTAAATCGTTGTCCTCCAAACTGTTGCACTATTTTATGTTGTATATTGTTTCTCCTTTCGGTAACACTTTACAATAACAGTACATGAATAATGATGTATTAATATGTAAACTAAACATTAGTTTATTATGAATTAATGATGAGTTAATGTATGCACTAATCATGAACTAACTTGAACTACAACATGAATCACATGAGTACATGTGTGAATTACGGCTACCTTAATTACTGGTTAGTACATGATTGTTTGTTAATTAATGTATTAATTACCACATTAGTTTATGCTTAATTTAACCATCATGAACTCATGATATGTTAATATATAATTATGTTGTGACTTTACTTGAAGGGGCACATAATCATTAACCCATTCTTAACTACTCATGAACTCCTTATGCACGTCCAACTAGTCAGTTTACACTGAATAACAATAGAAAAGTGGTCTGTCAACATCAGCATGAACAGGAGTTCATGAGTAGTTAAGGATGAGTTAATGATGATGTGCCCCTCCAAGTAAAGTCATGACATAATCATACATTAACAGCTCATGAGTTAATGTTGGTTACATTTAGCTTAAACTTAAATGTTAACTAATACATTAATTAACAACATGTACTAACAAGTAATTTAGGTAGCCGTTATTCACACATAAACTCATGTGACTCATGTTGTAGTTCAAGTTAGTTCATGATTAGTGCATACCTTAACTCATCACTAATTCATAATAAAGTAATGTTTAGTTTGCACCTTAATACATCATTATTCATGTACTGTTATTGTAAAGTGTTACCCTCCTTTCTAAAGCTCCTTACTGTACCAAGTGGGATAGTGTGATTTCACCAAGTAGGATATGCTCCTGGATCAACATCCATGTTGATCCTGAAACAACATTCCAATCAGCCAATCAGAATTACAGTTTAGGTTCAGTTTAGGTGTGCAATTAAGGTTATATATTTCTACATGATTGTTATCCAGCTATTATTCGGCTCTGATTTTGGGAATAATTTTCAGTTATGGTTGGGTTTAGGGGTAGGAGTTGGGTATGAATAATATTTTTAAACAAATGACAAGAACCAAATAGATTTTAAATTCTGGATCGCATTATACTTGGCAAAATCACATCCACCTACAAAGTGATGGTACTTTATTTAAAGACGAGTAAACCTGTTGCCTTAAAAGCAACAAGTTGACAAAGTAAAGAAGCAAGTAAACCCACTTTTAATTGGAACTGTTGACATAATTTATATAACTACACACAGTTCATTTACTTAATACTATTAAGGCAACAGGTTTACTTACTTTAGTCAACTAATCATTTTAAATGTGGGTTTACTCACTTTTAAGTAACATCAACGAATCACTTTTTACAATGTTTAAACTTGTGTATATTGCTGACAGCTGAAATGATACCAGTTCCCTATTATTTTTTGCCTGCTTTGATCTTTCACATGGCACCTGATACTAACAACTACAGCCCCACAATGAAGAGAACACATCTAAGAGTGCTTTCACACTTCAATTGCCTGGATTGAACTGAAGTTCTATTGACCCCCTTACCACCTTCTCGGCTGGTTTGTGTTCACACCGTCTTTTTTCCTTCTGAACAATGGTACGATTGCGTCATCAAGCTGCTGTTTTGTATACAGCTGTGGCTAGGTGACTGCCACGACAGCAAACCGGCAAAATAGAGTTGTATGCACATCACATTCACAGTCATTCTGCTTTTAGTGAATCGTTTGCTTTTGTTACTAAAACCTAAATACAGAGAGCGACTTGCGTCTATCTGCGGCAAAATAAATAAATAAATATTAAAAACGTTCAGAGCATCATGTGATGTCTGCAGAAGTCATTTTTGGTGCAGATTAGTGGTGGAAAGAGTACTGAAAAATCATACTCAAGTAAAAGTACACATCTGTTGTAAATATTACTGAAAGTATGAGTAAAAAGTAACCCTTTCAAAAGTACTCAAGAGTAGTTAGTATTACGCTGTAAACAGTTGATGCATTTACATGTAATTTGTGAATGTGTGTGTAAACGTAACATTCTGTAGTGCATTTAGTCATTGGCCAGCAGGCACACGACGTCATAAGACATTAATATTAGGTTAGATTTAGGTTGTGATGTCACATGAACGAAATTCTAGCCAGCGCCTAAGGACAATGTTATTTTGATGTCACAGGTTGGGTTAGAAACTGACCAAAATCCAACATCGAGCCAACATCTTAAACCAACGTCAAATTGACATCAAATACTGACATTGGTCGTCAGGCATGGGAACCAAAATCCAACACCTGATAGACGTCATAGTGGTAACGTCCACACAACGTCAAGCTGTAACATCATTAGACATTGATATTTGGTTGATTTTAGGTTGGACGTTGATGTCGGACTGATGTTGGGTTCTGACGTCAACCCAATTTTCATTTCCAAACAAAATGCAACGTCCCCATGATGTTGAGTTACAACATCAATCTGACATCATGTTGACGTCTTGTGCCTGCTGGGTGTTTAAGGCCATTTCGATCATCATACAGTAAACATCCGTCATCTTCTCATCAGTGACATGCATCTAAACAGTCTCTGGGTCAATGCATGTAAAGACTTTGGACATCTTCTTGAACACTTTTAATGCTTCCAAACAGTTTGACAGGATTGACAGGACTGATTTTTCTAATCCCCATAGACAGGAAAAATAAAGTAGTGACTGCAGCTTGAAAGAAAGTAGTGGAGTAAAATAACCAATTCAGCACTAAAAATGTACTCAAGGGAAAGTAAAAGTACACATTTTTAAAACTACTTAGTAAATTACAATTCCTGAGAAAAACTACTCAATTACAGTAGTTTGAGTATTTGTAACTTGTTACTTTACACCACTGGTGGAGATAGGGCAGACATTATCACTGTTTCACTGGGTCAGTCCCACTTGTCACCAAGGTAGGTGATATAAAGACACACACACACACACACACACGAATGAACGTTATGAAAACTAAAGTTTGTCGTACAGTTGGCGGTTCACTTCTGTTATTTGGTACGATTGAAATTCTGATAGAATATCAGAAGTGAACCAGACCAGAGGTCGCATGAACCGTACCCCAGACCACCTCTTTCAGGGGCCAGCATTCACACTAGCTACTGAACATACCGTACTCTGATGTCAAACGAACCCGGGTGCGGACAAAAAGTGCTAGTGTGAAAGCACCCTAACAAACCATGCAGTAAAGTTAACTTCAAATATTTATTCATTGCACCTAAGAAATATCAGACTGTGATGTTGTGACGCATTTCGAATACTTTTTTGAAAGCTCTTGCTTGTCAGAGCCTAACAGCAGCACAGGCAGAGTGCACTTGTAACTTTTCCAGCAGTTCTGCAAGACTTTTTTCACATTGATTTTTCCCTCAGGAACTTTATAAAGTCTGTTTATGAAAACTGGAAACTGTTTCACATAAGTTTTGCATTTACTGCAAAACACATTTCAGACTGTTGTGAACACAAGCAAGACAGTTTGCCATGTAATAAACAATTTTACAGTATGTAAATCATTTTCCGTTTCTTGCACAGGCCGATCATTTTGCTTTATAATACCACAGTGACCTCAGAAGTCATGCATATTAATTATGCTTTGCTTGTACTGTATAGTGTCTTACAATACAACCAATTTTAGATACATACACTATACTGTACAGGGATGCTCCGATCAGGATATTTGCAGCCAATATCGAGTACCGATTCCTTGTCATGGTGATCGGCCGATGCAGAGTATCGATTCTGATGCTTTCAGCTTTGTATAACTTTGCCATTGCATAAAGCACATTTTCCCTCTAAGTATGAGATCTCGCCTTACCCAAGCGAATAAATTAACGATGTTGCATTCACGTAATGGTCAAAAGCAGCTTTACAAAAAATAATAGATAAAACAGATGGTAAGAAATATTACTAACAATGCAATTTGGAAATGTTGCTCATGTGTTGTAGCGCTGCTGATGTATATCCCGGATGCACACGTGCATCTTCATCTGCTTGTAAAGTCGTAAACAAACACTTGTGATCGGTTCGAGAGATCAGCCAGATCAGCGAGTACCGATTGAGTCGTGAAATGTGATTATCAGCCAATACCGATCTCCGGCCGATCATTCGGAGCATCCCTCTGTATAGTATTATTTACTGCACATTTACAATGACTCTGTTTTGATGAACATTTCCGGATCATTTCTGCTTTATTTTACCACCAGCAACAGCATTTAGGGCTCTATTTAATGATCTAGGTGCAAAGTGTAAAGCGCATGGCGCAAAAGCATTAAAGGCAAGTCCGAATCACTTTTGCTATTTTAAGGACAGAAAAATATGCTCTGCACCCCATCGCATGATCTAACAGGGTTGTGCTTATTCTTTTAATGAGTTATGGGTGTTTTGAGCATAACGTGCATTAAACCAATCAGAGTCTCTACTCCCATTCCCTTTAAGAGTCAGTGGAAAAACTGAACGCTTCACTATCACTATCTTAGACTATCTAAGATCTAATGGTCCACCAAAACCTGCCCAACCAACCCCCTGCTCCTCACTTTGGACTGCGACAACTCCCCCTACCGGCACCCCTGCACTGAAGACTTCCATTAACCTACATAATAGTGTTTAAGCTCAAATATTTGTTTCAAAACTACTTCTAAATTCAGTTCTAATTTCTAGCAAATTAATAAATGAACAATAACGAAGTGTGGTCAGAAACAGAGTTATTTCCAAACACATGTCCTGTCCTTATGCCCCATATGGTGATGCATAAGTCTTCAAAACTCGACAGGCAGACAAATCTAAACTTGTTTTTATGAAAACAAATATGTATATAATAAATAATACTACTACTACTACTACTACTACTACTAATATTAATAATAATAATAATAATAATAATAATAATAATAACAACAACAACAACAACATTTTACAAAAGCATATTGTCAAAAATAAACTAAAAAAAAAAGCCCCCCGACATGAAGGCTTTTTTTTTTTGGAGGCAGTGGTTTTTATATCCATGTAGTAAATAATATTTTTTGTAAAATTTTAATTCTTTATTTTTTTTTTATATGTAGAGATATTTGTGTATTGCTGTACATCCTGTGTGTATTAAGCATTTGAACATGCACAGGCACATAACAAACATGCTCTATGCTGGACTTTAGACCAGCTGTTACTTGGTCAATGACGTAACCTATTTCAGTTCCTCAAAATAGTAACGCACCAACAATGCGCCTTAACACACCTTCTTTATAGACCAACACACCCATTAGTCCACAAACTGGCGCAAATGGATTTGCCATTTAAACAGCGTGGTGAAAATTGTGAAAATTAGGGTTGCGCTGGTTTGAAAAAAAAAAAGTAACAAAACGCGCTAAACAAACAAGTCTTGCTCATTGCGCCGGGTGTGTGATAGATACAGTTGAAGTCAGAATTATTCGCCCCCCCCCCCCCCCCCCCCTGAATTATTAGCCCCCGTTTATTTTTTCCCCCAATTTCTGTTTAATGGAGAGAAGATTTCTCAACACATTTCTAAACATAATAGTTTTAATAACTCATTTCTAATTACGGATTTATTTTATCTTTGCCATGATGACAGTAAATAATATTTTACTAGATATTTTTCAAGACACTTCTATACAGCTTAAAGTGACATTAAAGGCTTAACTAGGTTAATTAGGTTAACTAGGCAGGTTAGGGTAATTAGGCAAGTTATTGTGTAATGATGGTTTGTTCTGTAGACTATCGAAAAAATATAGCTTAAAGGGGCTAACCGTTTTGACCTTAAAATGGTTTAAAAAAAAATTTAAAACTGCTTTTATTCTAGCCAAAATAAAACAAATAAGACTTTCTCCAGAAGAAAAAAATATTATCAGACATACTGTGAAAATGTCCTAGCTCTGTTAAACATCATTTGGGAAATATTTAAAAACGAAAAAAAATTCAAAGGGGGGCTAATAATTCTGACTTCAACTATGTATGTTTGTATGCATTTTTTTTTATTTATTTATTTGTTTTTGTTTTTTTTTTATGAATAGTAAACTTTTATCTAAACAGTAAGCAATGACGTCATCTTACACCTAATAAACCACATCTTCGAGTTCAATCATTTAGAGTTGACTGGAAACCCTTTATCAGTTTTCCTGCATTGACTACAATAATAGTTCCAAACCGAAGTGTTCAAAACCGGCCACTTTGAAGAGCAAATCGAAGGGTGCAACTGATAAACTGCTCCCACAATCACTGTAAAAAAGAACAATTCCTTCATTTTGTCTGAACACAAAACGATTAAGTTAACTCAATTTTGTTTAAGTTGTCCCAAAACAAACTCAGAAACTGTGTTGATTCAGCTCGTTTTAAATAAGTACTTTAAACAAACAGCAAAAATCATTCTTTTCAGTACAAGAAACTTGTTTGGTGTTGCACAATGCGATCCATTTAAAAGGGCTCATCCCTAATATCCCCTAATCTAAAACTGTAAAAGGGATTAAGCCATTGATTTATCAAAAACTATCGTCATCTTTGATAATGATTTGTTGAAATAGCCTAATCACAGGTTAATGTACACAAGGAAATTATTTTTGCTGCTTGTTCAAACTACTTATTTAAAATGAGCTGAATCAACACAATTCTTGAGTTGTTTTGAGACTTAATCATTTTGTTCAATCCACTTAAATTTGTAAAAAAACGAATACCCTGACATAATCTATTTGTTTTGGGACAAAATGAATTATGTGGAATCCAGCATTTATAAGCGTTTATGTCAGAATGCAATCATTATCATTAATAAATGAGATGTACAGTAATTGAATTGAACATATGAATTTGGTTCACTAAGGCATGCACACTGAACATAAAATATTCATTGGATTTACAGTTTGTTTAAGGTAAGTGGTTGCAGTCAATTTATATTGGCTGAATTTAAAGAAATTTAATTTAGTAACCACTTATCTTAAATTTGAGTAAATCCAATGATCATTTTAACAACTGAAAAAAAGCAGACGACTCGGTAACACTTTATTTTGATGGTCCATTTGAGCATTAGTAGACTGTCTGCTTAATATCTGTTGATACTGCTCCTTTAACACAGGGGTTCCCAAACTTTTCAGCCCGCGACCCCCAAAATAACAATGCCAGTGACTCGCGACCCCCAATATCCTCTGAGGTGGTTATCAATACAGAAACCTTGCATGCAATGGCGCGCACACACCAATAGACCCAAGTCTATTCTTCGTTTAGATTTTTTAATGTATGTCAGTGCTGTAAATGTGCCAGAAAGTTTAACCTGGTGTTATAAAATCAATCTGCTGCATCTGACGCTATTGCGGTGTATAATATAATGTAATTACCCCAGGGGTCGCAATCCAATAGAACTAGTAACTACAGTATAAGCGGTCACACTTTATTTTGACGGTCCGTTTGTTGAATTTAAGTTACATTGCAACCAATTATCATTAGATTATAAGTAGACTGTTAGGTTGAGGTTAGGGTTGGGGTTGGGGTTAGGGTTAGTGTAAGTTGACATGTAATTGCAAAGTTTCTTATAGTCAGTTAAATGTCTGTTGAAGGACTGTTAAATGTCAGTGTCAACAGATATTAAGTAGACAGTCTACTAATACTCAAATGGACCATCAAAATAAAGTGTTACCGTATAAGCTACTATCGTAACTATATAGTATATAGTAACTATAAATGACTATTTTTTTCTCTTCTGTAGGTTATGGATAAAATATGGTAATTCTTATGGTTTAATAAAAATAAATAGATTTTTGGAAATCACCAGGCGACCCACCCTTCATTGTCCCACGACCCCTCAGGGGGTCCCGACCCCCACTTTGAGAACCACTGCTTTAACAGACATTTAACTGACTATAAGAAACTTTTCAAGTACATGTCAACTTACACCAACCCCAACGTAACAGTCTACTTATAATCGAATGAGAACAAGTTGACATGTAGATGCAATGTAACTTATATTCAGCAAATGGACCATCAAAATAAAAGTGTGACCGACGACTCTAATAGTCAATGTATAACTCTCACACTGATTAGGGCATAGGGATGAGCCCTTCCAAATGGAAAGCTTTGTGCGACAATATGAGCAAATGATCGTCAACCACTACAGGAGCAGAGCCCAATCCATTTGTTCATGCGTCTAACATGATTAATTCAGCGCTGCCACCTGCCTGTAGACCATCTGATCAGTCAGACATTCATCATGCGTGTTGTAGGGAACAGTGTTAGTATGGAGGAACTGGAACGAAGCCCTAAAAGCATGTGTTGTCTGAAAGCTACTGTGAAACTGATTAATATGCCCTAGTTTTATTGTGTGCTTCTAGAAATGTAGTTTTACAGTTTGAGGACTTAGCAGACCTGCAGCCAGTCTCAGCCTGAGGCGGCTCACCCACACACACCACCCACTAAACACTCCTCAACCATCTGATCGTGTGGCACACGAAAATGGAAAGCGCTTTCTGAAAACATCAACCTCTTCTTCATGAAGCGAACAATGGAATATTGGTTGCGCCATGCTATTACAATTGAAGGTCACTTTAATTTGATGGTCCGTTAGTTGAATTTAACTTCCATTGCATCTACATGCCAACTAAATCTTATTAGATTATTAGACTGTTAGGATTAGTGCAAGTTGACATGTACTTGCAAAGTTTCTTAGTTCTTATAGTCTGTTTAGCATATTAGATATTAAGCAGACAGTCTACTAACCCTCAAATGGAGTTTTGCAAAAGTCTCAAAGTTGTCTATTCAAAGGTGTGATTCAATGTGCATGCGAAATTTAAGTCATTATACTGGACAAAATAGAACAAGACTGTGCACTCAAAAGCTTTAAAGGGTCACGAAACACCAAAACACAATTTTTGAGCTGTTGACAGTCACATGTGTGTCCCACGCTGCCATAAACACTTATTAGGACACATATATTTCACTACGAAGTGAAACGAATTTTTGAAGCTGCTTCACGGCGATTAGATACTTGCGTGTAAATCCAGCATGGAGAGTGGATGTCTGTAGCTGCCAACGGCATCTCACGGCAATTCGTAACTTTTTCATTAGTGGCTAATTCGTATGAATTCGTACGATCTAATTCGTACAAATTAGTACGATTTGCCCATCACCCAATGACGGTTGGGGTTAGGGGTGGGGTTAGGTGCCACGCCTCCTTTTTAAAATCGTACATTTTCGTACGACTGAACTCGTACGAATTCGTACGAATTAGCCACTAAACTGGCAAAACGTAAAATACTTACGTTTCCTCGTGAAATCAGGCTGTAGCTGCGAGTGCATCATGACGTCTCGGAGTGTGCAGCATTAATTCATGAGAAAGACTTGGTTCAAACCAATCAGCGCGCTCTATTGTGTATAAGGTGCAACTTTATTAATATGCATGATAGCTTCGAAGAAAGTTTTTACCTGTTAGTGCTCAGACGGCAGAGAGACGCCACATTGTGTTGCCAAAACAAGTAGAAGAATTGTTTGGAGACATGAGTTGTCAGTGTTGTGTTAATAAATGTGCTGCAACGAAGGTTTTGTTTTCATTTCCCGCTATGAGAGCGCAGCTGGACTTGCATGTGGATTACAGTGCACGTAACACGCTGCAGAAATACGTTTGTATGAAACATTGTTTACCCGAGAGCTTTTCGCATCTGGAAATGGTGAAATCACGATTTGCCGCTCGTCTCCTTTTAAAAAAAAAGACGCGGTTCCAGTTGGTGTTGATTGTCCTGTCTCTACAGATTTGGTAAGTGAGCGATCAGTGGTCTTTCTTTGTTTATTCAGATGGCAAAGTTAGTCCGTATCATCAGCAGTACTCTTTCAGTGTTTAAAGACATCCCTTAGTCAAAATTATTTTGTAAGTTACTATGCGTTACAGTACGTTAATATCAGTACAATATTATGGACTGAAAGATCTGCTGTAAATGCTGCTCTCAGAGTGTAAACATGTAAACAGCAAACCATTAACGTCGTGTAGGATTTTAGCTGCATTTTGTGACAGGATACACACGCGGCTTTCTGACGATGTTACCTACCGAGTGCATCTGAGTTACAGAGAAATGCGGAGGTTTTTTTTTCCCTCCCATTCGCCGTGCGGTATCAAACATTGCATTAAAACTACACTCTCCAGCGAATCAATCTCGTTTGTTACGGGGGGCATGCAGGAAATGTTCCTGAATGAAAGTGCCAAACTGCAGTTAAAGTCGACCATTTATTAATTTGGCAAATAATTTGATTACTGATGTCCATGTAAACACAGTCCCCTATCTTTCTCCCCTGCGTTTGTTTTGCCTGTGAAAATCAGCGCGTGCCCAAACGGACACTCCCATTTTTATGTAAATTTTTTATGCACCTTCCCTCTTTTCCTCCCCCAACACTCCCACCTAAACAGAGCTGGACACACCCACTTTCCTGACTATTTCCAAACTAGAGGTGTGAAAACACCATGCTAAAAGGGGGGGGGGGGGGGGGATGTCGTGGCCCTTTAAATAGTAAAAGAACTATAACTTGCACTGCAAATGACACAAATTTTTTGATTATAAAAAATATATACAGTATTTCATGTTTACTGCTAAATACATTCCAGACTCTTGTGAATGTGCCCATTTAGCTTCATAAGAGCTCAGCGACCTCAGGAGTCATGCATACTAATAAAGATACAAAGCTAATGAAAAATTATGGCCCAGTTTCACAAACAGGGCTTAGCTTAAGCCAGGACTAGGCCTTAGTTAAATTAGGCTATTTAAGCCACATTTATAAAAACAGCCTTAGAAAAATATAATACTGGTGTGCACCTGGAAAAAAGAAATGACACTGATGTATTTTAAGACATCTCACTGCAAGTTATTTTGAGTTGAGATTGCTCAAACATGCAATTTAATCTTGACTAGCCTTAATCCTTGTTTGTGAAACCGGGGGTATATCTTGTAATGAAACTTATTACATGGCTGCCTGAAATACTTGATTCAGATTAGTCAGTCATGACATTCCAAGATATGCTATTCCCAGACTAACAACACGGCCTCATCCTTATGCTGTGATCACACTAGACATGGCACACGTGAATAAATCACGCTATTCACGCTTAAATAGACGTGTAAACATTTTCAGTTTACTTGCTTTATTCGCGTGTCAAATTCCCTTCACAATAGATGCGGTGGGTAAGGCTTATGTCTGCCCAGTGACTCTAGCTTCATTGCTAAATAGCTAACATGGATATTATTGAGAGAGTAGCTGTGCTTTAGGAAAGTTGAAAAACAGCGTAGATTCGTTCGGCGCCATGTCTGAGTCCACTAGATCCTTTCAGAGGTGCACCCAGCTCTGTGAGTTAATCAACTTCTCCAGAAACTGTACCTGAAAGATGGTGGCTTTCAGCTGTGCTTTAGACTGAGCAGAGTTTGATAAGCTGTTGTTCGGTGTCGGCAAGAGGAATTCCTCTCGGGACACTAACAACAGTCACCAAGTCATAATCACTCCCCTACAAGAGCAAGCTCATGATTGGTTATCGTGGCGCAAATGTCCACTGAAGTTCAGATTTCCCAACTCGAGCAATTCATGCGAATCGCAGGACGTCTATTCACGTCTTTGCATTGACTTGTAAAATCACTCGCGCTTGACACTTTATCTGCGTTTGGGGTGAACGCAGCATTAGATTCATATTCCTGGCCATCAATGAATATGTTCACATCTATATTCATATACTTGTCTATCATGTTGTTGTTTTTGACTGTTTGCTGCCTCCTTGTGACTGAACAATACGCATGTTAGTGTATGCTCCATTCAGCCATTTTCATTTCTGTCAGCTTTGCCTTTTAATTAAATAATTAATACACTATTACTAATACACTATTACGGCTTGAATTTCTTTGGGAGCATTTGAGAGTTTCCTTGGCTGTGTTTTGGATCTTCGTCTTGCTGAAATGTCCACCCTGGTTTCATCTTCATCCTCCTGCTAATGCAGATGTTGGACTGAAGCAGCTAATGTTAATTTACAATGGCGAAGGGCAGAGGGTTGCTGATGAACTACTGAGGGATTTCAGCTGCTGTCTGGGCTTCACTGTCTTTCTACACCTCCCTTCATGTGTTCAATACTTTTTCCTTGTGTCATTTCATTTTATTACACCGCTTAATTTGTAAACTAATTTGTTTTGTATTTTTTCATATCTCTTTGGTTATCAATATCCGGTGAAAATTTTAAGTTAACAGCACCTTTAGAAGTAGGTTTTCTGAGAAAAATGGTGACGTGTTCAATACTTATTTCCCTCACTTTACATATGAATGTCCACATGCATGAAACGGTTTTCCTTTTTTTTTTTTTTTAAAGCTGAGAAAATTGTGCAATACACACAAATCCAAATAATCACACGTCTAAATAATATTTATAATAGTTATAATAACCTAAGGGGTTTGTGGATTTAATGTTTAAAAAATGAATAGGGCTAAAAAGTGGTTAGCTGCAGAAAGTTCTTCATTTTATCCTTGTGAGGGAAATTGCACTTCATCTGTGGTCCACCACAACTTTTTCACTGACATTACATCACTATTAGACGAATCTGCTTGACCAAAAATTGTCCTTTGGATCAAAGGGGCAAATGAAATGCGTGTGTTTCATTGGGGGCGCAACCCATGTGAATGTTTCCTGAAAGACACGAGACGCAGCGGCAATTGAGAGGATTCACATGAAAAGAAAAAGGGCTCTTCAAAGTGTTCCTTCAAGAAAAGCTCACGCTCTACACATAAAATGGTTGCCTAGAAACAAGACCAAAATTTCAGCAGCATATCCATATACAGATGAAGCCGTTTGCTACAACTTTCGTTTAATGTTACATGGAGTTTTAAAAAGTAGCATCGCCCACTCTCATGCTCACTCAGACTCAAGAATGTTTGGGTCAAAGTTTATAATGTGCTCTTTGGACGGGTCAGATATTCCAACATTTAAAATGAAGCAGACTGTAAATATTTTGCCACTGCAAATCAGTATATTCACCAAAAGCAAATGTTTAAAGGGATAGTTCACAAAAAAAAGGGAAATTACTTACACGTCTTGTTTCAACCCTGTTTTACCTCCCCCTGTTAAATACAAAAGTAGATATTTTGAAGACTGCTGAAACCATTGACTTCCTACTATGGAAGTAATGGTTACAGGTTTTAAGAAATTTTGGAGAAATCTGCTTTTGTGTTCAACAGAAGAAAGAAACTTAAAGGTTTGCATCCATTTGAAGAAGGCGAGTAAATTTTCATTTTAGGGTGAACTATTCCTTTAGCAGATACCAGTGGAGAGATTTAAAAAAACTCAATGCTGTCAGTCACGCACATTTTTTAGAAATGATTGTAATTTATCCAACATTAAATTTCAGCTTTGCAGAACCTAAACATTATATAATAGTAAAACATTACAAGATGCGATAGATAGAATGATAGATCGATTAGATCATTAGATCGAAAGAACCATAGAGTGATACAAAGAACAATAGATTGAAAGATCGAACAATAGAACAATGGATATAGCAATTGAAGGAACGATAGAAAAAAATTAGATCGAAAGAATAAGAGAGTAAAAGAACCATAGAGAGATAGAATGATAGATCAAATGATAGACCGAACGTTAGATTGAACCATAGAGCGATAGAAAGAATGATTGATCAAATGATATATTGAACAATAGAATGATAGATTGAAACCATAGAGCAGGGGTGTCAAACTCAGATCCTGGAGGGCCGCAGCCCTGCACAGTTTAGTTCCAACCCTGCTTCAACACACTTACCTGCAGGTTTCAAACAAGCCTGGAGGACTCAATTAGTTTGATCAGGTGTGATTAATTAGGGTTGGAACTGAGTTTGACACCTGTGCCATAGAGCGATAGATAAATGAGCGATAGATCTAAAGACCTAGGAGCGATATAAAAACCGATAGAGCGATTGAAAGAATGATAGATCAAAAAACCAGGGTGATAGAAAGAATGATGGATCGATAGAACCATAGAGCGATAGAAAGAACGATAGATTGAAAGAACAATAGAATTATAGATCCAAAGAACCAGAGCAGTAGAAAGAACGATAGATTGAAAGAACAATAGAATGATAGATCCAAAGAACCAGAGCGGTAGAAAGAACCATAGAGCGATAGAAAGAATGATAGATCGAACAAACCATAGCGCAATCATAAGAATGATAGATAAAATGCTAGACTGAAAGAACCAGAGCGATAGAAAGAATGAGCAATTGAAAGAACGATAGAAAGAATGATAGATTGAACGAACTCTAGAACGATAGATAGAAACCATACATTGATAGAAAGAACCATAGATCGAACGAACGCTAGAACAATAGATAGAAAGAACCATAGTGATAGAAAGAACCATAGAGCGATAGAAAGAATGATAGATCGAACAAACCATAGCGCAATCCTAAGAATGATAGATCAAATGATAGACTGAAAGAACCAGAGCGATAGAAAGAATGAGCGATTGAAAGAACGATAGAAAGAATGATAGATTGAACGAACTCTAGAACGATAGATAGAACCATACGTTGATAGAAAGAACCATAGATCGAATGAACGCTAGAACAATAGATAGAAAGAACCAGAGCGATAGAAAGAACCATAGAGCGATAGAAAGAGCGATAGATTGAATGAACGCTAGATGGACAGAACCAGAGCGATAGAAAGAACTATACAGTGATAGAAAGAACCATAGAGCGATAGAATGAGCGATTAAAAGAACGATACGATAGATAGAAAGAACCAGAGCAATAGATCGAAAGATAGAACGATAGATAAAACAATATCTATCGATATTGAGATAGGTTTTTATTTATTTTTTCCATCTATGCAGTTATTCTCTGATGTCATGTACTTGTGCATCTAATGTACTTCATTTATGTATGTATTTATACTTTTATACTCATATTTGCTTGTTTTGTTAATTGAGTTAATGAACTAGGTGTCGGGGCATGAGATTAACAATAGACAATATATTACTGTTTACCTCTCAATATTTAATTTGTTTTGTCAAGCAAAAGACCAATAAAATGACTGAAAATAAATGTTGGGTGGGTCGCATTGCATTTGGTGCAGAGCAGTGGTGTAGTCCTAAAAAAAAAAAGGTGGTGTACTATTACACCCGAACAAAATTTTAAATGAAAGTAGGCAAAGAAATGACGAAAGTCAATACTTCTTTGATTGATTAGCTTTATATATATATATATATATATATATATATATATATATATATATATATATATATATATATATATATATATATATATATATATATATATATATATATATATATATATATATATATATAATATAATATAATATATATATATTTTTTTTTTTTTTTTTTTACATCAGTTACCTGTAACCATTAACTTCCACAAAAGGAAAAACAAATACTATGTCAATGTAAGTCAACGGTTACAGGTTTCCAGCTTTCTTCAAAATATCTTCTTTTGTGTTCAACAGAAGGAAAAAAGACAAACCGGTTTGGAACAAGTAGAGGTTGAGTAAATGATGACAATTTAAATTTTTTTGCGCAAACTATCCATTTAAAAGAAAAAAATTCAAACAAATTTGTTCGTTTTAAAGGGAGACGCTAATAGTCTAATCCTATTTAATGATTTATGTTTAGCTAATAGTGCTCCCCCCCCCAGCAGACTCGGAGATTGGCTGTATTTGTTTAATGTTTATGTTAAGGTTGTATTTATGTAATAAGTATGTAGCTTATTTAATCATTTTAATATTAAAAAAAGAGAGTCAATCAAGATTGTTACAACAATTTAGTTGACATGAAATGGTAGCTTTTTAACTTACTTTCTTTACTGGCTTATCACTTTACATTTAATAGGTTTCTTTAAACCTCAATCAGCCATTATTTTTGATTGTCACATTCGTGCATGCTTGTTTTAAACCAAACTATTAGGAGTCGGTCTTCTGTTGTCGCCATTATATACTAGTAGTTACCCTTTTAAATCGCATATTGTAGTAGAGTAGTCTTTGCCTCACCATTTTTAGTGTTTTATATATAGTGTCGTTCCCTGTAGCAGTAGGCACGATTAAGACATGTGAAATACTGTTTTACTGAGGCAATTTTAGGATTTCTCTCGCCCTGAACAGATGTGGTTTGCTGATTAAATGAAAAACGAGCTGAAAACGGAGCGGCGGAAGTCTGCCACTGTTTTTATATCAAAATTAAAGGGGACTGAGGCGATCATTTAGTAGTGTACAGTTTATGAACTAATCGCAAAACTTTTAAGGGTGCTGAATAGAAATATAGGAGGGCTAAAGCGACGCCCATGCTGTTTCATAAATTTACCTGAATGTTTCAGCGAGACTTCATTCATTTGACTTGTCATGGTCTTCGAAAAACTCTCACGAAATTCTCACAGCTGCTGCGGTTATGAGAGGCGGGGAATAGCGCAAGTTAAACAAAATGCACCAGTTGCAACAAAAATGCAACAAATTAAGATGAGAGTTAAAAAAAATTTGGTATACAGTTAAAGGGGACATGAATACACTTAAATTAGGGAAGTTTAATCAGAAAAACAAGTGAGTATACCGAGGGTATATGCAATTATTGATCCTCAGAAGTGGTAATACCCAAACAGCTCATGGAAAAAAGTAAGCATACTGAGTATACGCGAGTATAGCAAGGACTACACCACTGGTGCAGAGCAGACCACTAAATGGCTTGTCGCTGGAATCTTGTTGCATCCCGTCTAGTCAGGACACAGCGCAAGTCAACAGTGACGTAGTTTTGATTACACACAGCATATTTTGATCAGCGATAAAATCAGCGTCTGTGAAGTTCTGATCTGCTTCTCTGCGTCTTATCTTCCATATGATTACATAAAACATTGGCTCATTCAAAATCACATTAATTAAACGGCTAATAGCAGCTCGTCAACAACTCCTGAAATAGCAGCTTGTTTGTGTTTTCCAGCGCTGATGTCATTGAAATGCTGTAAATGAGCTTGTGCACGCTGTCTGGTTTTACCGAAAACATGGCACTGAAAAAACAAAAAAAAAAAAACAAACACCATTGTGTGAAGCTCAATTAGGGGAAATTCTCTCAGCGGGTTTCTGACAATGCGAGTAATCTTTCGATTTGGACCCTCGTTGTCATCTGGAGGATCAGAGAGAAGCGTTAGCTCTTAATTAGCTTCACTGCAGTGAGACAAACGCCTCAACAGAGCTTTAATGACGTCCGACGAGTTTGTTTCCACTGGGGTTCAGGGCTGATGAATGGCCGTACCTGCGCTTCATTAAAAGACTGAGGTTTGATTAAAAGCAAAGCCACAGAGAAAACGGAGCTCGCCCTAAATGACTCTTAATTAGCGCACACGCGTACCTGTAAAAGACAGCAAATGCTGGAGTTCAGTTTCTTTTTTCTGCTACAACCTCAAACACAACTCGCCAAAGCAGACAAGGAGGTTAAGTAGAGCTTAAAAGTTTACTTTTCTCAAGTTAAGATATACGTTTTAAAGTCTACACCCATAATGTCAAAGAAAAGAGTTGAAGTCTTAAGAATTATTAAGAAGAATTAGAATTATTAGAAGAGTTATTACCCTCCTTGTATTTTTTTTTCTCGCCAATTTCTGTTTAAAGGGGTTGTCCACAGTGGGTAACACTTTATTTTGATGGTCCATTTGAGTATTAGTAGACTGTCTGCTTAATATCCGTTGATACTGACATTTAACAGTCCTTCAACAGACTTTTAACTGACTATAAGAAACTTTGCAAGTACACGTCAACTTACACTAACCCCAACCCCAACCCTAACCCCAACCTAACAGTCTACTTATAATCTAATGATAATTAGTTGCAATGTAACTTAAATTCAACAAACGGACCATCAAAATAAAGTGTGACCCCACAGTGTATTGTTAGGGCACAGTTCAACTACAAGCACAGTTTCTAGCGATTACGGCAGGGGTCACCAATCTCGTTCCTGGAGGTCTGGTGCCCTGCAGGGTTTAGTTCGAACTTGGCTCAACACCTGCTTGGGTGTTTCAAGTATACCTAGTAAGACCTTGATTAGCTTGTTCGATTAGGGTTGGAGCTATGCGGCTGCTTTCCGTGCGTTCTACATCTCAAATAACAAATTCGCAAAAGATATGAGAACGTTTTATTTTACACATGCTTATTCCTGATTATATGTGAAAGACACTTGTCAGATTGTATTGTAGAGAGCAGGCGTGAGCTGTGTGCTTTTCATTGTTGTCTGATTCAGGCAGCTAACGCTGCGAACAGCTGCTCTGACTGGACTGTTTACACAGCGCAAAAAAGCGCTCGCTTTTAGGGGAGTGACGTGGAGCCGATCCACGAATCACAACACATTATATTAGCTGACCAATCAGAGCCTCTTGAGGGCGGGCCTTTCAGAGGAACTAGGAAATATGACAGTTGTTTTCATGTTAGTCGAGTAGCTTTATATAAATCAAAACGTATATGAAAAAATAATAGGATTTTCTACAAGTGAAGCATGCGCACACACTGCTTTGCCTTAAAAATACACTGTGGACCACCCCTTTAACAAATAAAAACACTTAAAGGTTGTGGCTTTTTAACCAAATCCAGCACTGAACTGAGAGAGATTCTGGAAGTCTGTCTATCTATCTATCTATCTATCTATCTATCTATACATATAAATTCTCTGGAACAGAATTAAATTTAAGCTGTAAGCACTTCTCTCTTTGTGTCGTGTCCTTTGGAAGGCCAAATACAGAAACAGAACAAGCTCTGTGGAAATAGCAGCGTTTGGATTGCATTTTAGCTTTCTCTGCTACAACATTACAGCACCTCTGGCCACGCCAGGAATTGAAATAATGGGAGTTTTCCGGGATAAATAACAAAACGGGAGGGTGGCGGGAGATGGGTCTGAAATACGGAAGACTCCCGAGAAAAAAACAGAAGTGTTGGCAGGTATGCTCCCACATACACCATGCACTCGGTCCAATCAGCGCAAATTAGCTTCATGCTAAGGAGGGGTTTGGGAACAAATGAACAGCTGAACGATTCATATGGGAGTTGTTAGGATAATTAGGTAAAAATAAATGCATATTATAAGACCATGAAAGTGTTTTTTGACCTTGCATGCATATCAGCATGTTGTTGGAGACCCTTAAAACCAAAATATGACCCTTTTTAATGTATAATAGGGGCTCTTTAACTAAATAATATTAAAGTGATGTTTTACACCACATCTGCACTTTGAAAATCACGGCAACAGCTGGAAAGTTTGTATTCCACAGCATGTTGTTGCAATGTTTACGGTGCTGATGATCCTACGCTTCCAGGTTTCTTCCCACCGCAGCCTCGCTTGAAATAGGCGGGTGAAATAGGTGTATTGTTTTATGAAAAACATTTACATAATAAAGTTGTCCACCATATGAAAGGGTTTCAAATAAAAAGTTAGTTAAGCACCAAAGTGTGGGCTGATGCACTAGTAAAAAGTCTGTGTATTAAGACTAAAAGATCAAGTTACCAAACTTTAGCTTCTTTTTTTTTTTTACATTTTTTTTAGCTCTTATGTCAAGTACTCACTTTAAGGGCGTGCTTAACAATGCTTAAAGTTGCCATAGAAACAAGCTCAGCGCAGCATAAAATCTCTCTGGTTTCTGTGCTTCGTAAAAGTGCTGTGTCTAATTCCTCTGCTAACTACAGAGATGTCATTACAGTCTGCTTCAGTTTCATCTGCGTGTGCTTTTTGCCCCTTATGCTCAGCAGTCATTACAGAAACATCAAACAACACCTCGGCGCTGATTAAAAACTGTGCGCGCGCGCGTGTGTGTGTGTGTGTGTGTGTGTGTGTGTGTGTGTGTGTGTGTGTGTGTGTGTGTGTGTGTGTGTGTGTGTGAGAGTGTGAAGGATGTCGAGCACAATGAACACTTCCCCATGTATGCATCTTTAAATAAGAGAATATCTGTGATGAAGCTTAATAAGGGCGGACGGGTGTTAGATAATACATCAGGGACTATCAGCGCAAACATCAAAATCAGCGACAGGATCAGTGGTTTATATGATACGGGCACGGTCCATGAATTTTTAATGACTTCCTGTATGCAAATGAGATGATATGGGTATAGTTACCTAGTGATGGTATAGACGAATTACCTGTTTGTAAACATTCAGGATGCACGCACATCAAGGTTTCAGAAAAAAAAACAGAAGCGCTAGCATTTACAGTGAGGGAATGACATTCGATGCGGTACTGAGTTTGTTGTTGTATTAGAGACAAGTTATGATTATATATATATACATATTATTTACCTAATGGTTTCAGCATATTATAACAGCTTGTCATCCAGTGATAAGCACAGTTATTTGGCAAAATTAATGTTAAATTGAGCGGCGTTCATCTGAAAGGTCCAATTGCGATAGCACCCTCCCAAGGGATATTAGGTAAGACAAAATGGCCAAGCATCCAGCCCAAAATATAAAACTATCTCACTGAAACTACAAGTGATTTTACAAGAGAGAAGTTAAAGGCCTAAAAGTCTTTGGATGCCTACAATTGTGTTCTGAGTGGTCATGTGCAAGAAATAATGTTCCATGATTACCAGATTCAAAACTTTGTAGTGCTAAAAACCGAGGCTCTGCCTAGCCAAAGACAAGGAAAAAAGAAGACGGAGCTGTACAAGGCCTGGGTAATCATCAACAAGCAAAACAACTGCATTCTGACAGCAAACTGCACCTGTACAACAGGGTATAAACGTATTTTTACATTTCATTCTAACCATTCAGTGTCCGCAGTTTAATTCACCATATTTAACTGTTTTTGCTGAAATTATTGCTGCAATCAAAAATGAGTAATGTGTATGATTCAGCATAGCGTGAACTTACCTGTTATGAAATGAGAACTGCAGAGTCCAGCATTTTTAATAAGGTCCTCACTTCATTCAGCTCTTCTGATGGCTGTTAGCCAAAGATGCGGTTGGCATTAAAAGCAGTGTGGTGTACAGTAAAATTTAGGTTATCCTACTGCACAACATGACAAGTTTGCCATTGCAACTGGTCTTTTTTCCCAACAGTATGCATGGTTGAACCCGTGTGACATCATGTGTGACATAGGTTGGTAATTCCCCTATTAGATAGTTGTGCTGTGTTAAAAATAAAGGGTCTAAATCAGGGGTGCCCAAACTTATGAAGTTACTTTCTTATGAAGGGCCAAAATCAAAGCTTGATTGAGAGATGTGGGCCGAAAGATAATATAGCAAACTATATTACAGTTGCCATGGGTAATTTCCTAATTTTTCCACAATATTTATAAATAAATAGAAAAATTACTTCAACCGTATTTACTAATGCATTCAAATATTTTTAAATGTATATTTTAACGAACTTATTACAATAAAACCAGAAAAATCCATAAAAAAGAAGAAAAAAAAAAAAAGAAAAATCCATTTATAAAACAATGGAGTTCAATGCAGAGTACACTAGTCATGCTGAACCTGACTGGCACGCTGATGTCTTCTGCTTTGGCCCGTTTGTTAAGTGACAGTATGTACATTTTTAAAAATCTGATTTCCAACATTTAATTTCAATTAGCTTTTTTGCAGCTCAACAACAAAACTAACAAACAAAAGGTTACGTTAAAATAGAACTGAGAATTTCTGTTAAAGGCATTTCCCAATCCTTCCCAATCATTTTCCCTCTGGCGGGTCAAATCAAAGGATACAAAACGGCCAACTTTCGCCTGCGAGCCTTAGCTTGGGCATCTCTGGTCTAAATTATAGGTCTCAAACTGGATTCCTGGAGGGCTGCAGCTCTGCACAGTTTTGCTCCAATCCTAATCAAACACCGCTGATCCAACTAATCAAGGTGTTCTAGGCTATTAGAGACTATAAATCATGTGTTAGTTGGAGGTGGTTTGAGCTAAACTATGCAGAGCTGTGGCCCTCCAGGAATTGAGTTTGAGACCACTGGTCTAAATTAAGGTTTTCAGAGGTCTCAAACAGGCTAAGATCCACTTACATTTTATAACTCTGTTTTAAATATTAATAATATTTCTTAAATATAAAGCAGTTTTCCAGTGATGGGTTGCAGTTGGAAGGGCGTCCGCTGCGTAAAACATATGCTGGATAAATTGGCGGTTCATTCTGCTGTGCAACCCCAGATTAATAAAGGGACCAAGCTGAAAAGAGAATGATTGAATGAATATAAAGCAGAGTTTTTAAAAGTCAGTGTGAACTGGAAGATTTATTTCAGTCTGTTGATGTAACTGAAATTGAATATTGAGATGGGGGTGGGGCTTTATTTTTTGGACATAATTTCCTAGCAAATTAACAGTAAGGGGGCGTGGCTAAGAACACAAATGAAGCTGTCAAACTGATGTCAACATTAAAGGATCACCTCTCCAAATGCAAAAGCAAATGGTAAAGACTAAAAAAGAAAAAAAAAATGCTTGTTTTAGTAATCTTCAATCTTAAATTATGTTCAACTAAAGAATGCCATTGGACTAAAAAGAATGCAATAGTTTTTTTTTTCTCTTATAGTAGGCCCAAATCTAAAGGTTGTTAAACATAATTTGGGAAATATTTGAAAAAAATAAATAAATTCACAGAAGGGCTAACGATTTTGACTTTAACTGTATATTTTCTCGCTTGCATAATGGCTTAACCCCTAGGGGTTAGGGTTGGGTGATTAATCAAAATCGACATTCAGAACCTATAATCGATTTGATCTTTTCAATTACTTTCCCTACCACGTGTGGTCACATGACACCGTTACGTTAAGCCCTTATTTATACTTCTGCGGCCACTTTGCAGGCACAGTAGGATGATGGACCCATTCTTGAGCCTTACATTGCACTAAATTGATGATGATTGTAAGCTGCGCCAGAGATGCCTTGAGATGCCGTATTTTCCATTACATTAAAATATTTGCTTACAGAAAATGAAAGAAATACGGTGTTTAAAATATTAAAGGACGTGCAAGAGTTATTTAGAAGAGATACGGCTTGTTTTCTACATTTAACATGAAAAACACTGAAAATAATTTATTTTGTTTCCAAAAGTGCAAGTTAATTATTTTCACCTTTTATAAGAAAAAAAACGTGACTGTTGGTTTAGGCAATGTGTGCTTTAATTTCAGTTGTTCAACGTTAATGTTCAATAAATAATCATAAATAGTAGATAGTGTGCGTTTGCTTCAATTATTTTAAGATCAAGTAATGCACCTTCATTCAGAAATCTCTCACTATAATATGAGAGCATATTTACTGTACAAAACTCATCAGTGAACTATGAGGGCAAAAAAATAAAATAATCGTTCAATAATTGAAAATAAGTTAAAATGCTCAATTAATCACAATTTTGATTTTAGGCCAAAATCGCCCAGCCCCATTAGGGGCCATATTTCAGTCAGTGAATTGTTAACTGGAGAGGACCTGGATCATTTGATTCACTGAATCTTTAACTGCAAAATTGCTTCACTGAAACATCCACATTCATTTAAAGCTAAAAAAAGAAAGTAATTTCTCCCCAGGAATTGAATGAGAAACCTCTGAGATAATATAGATTCTGATATGCCAGTGCACAGTTCTTTGTGGTTAGCATAGACTGTTTGTTTCATACAATTATTATTTCAGTTTTGCATTCACAAACATAATGGGTTTCCATTAGCGTGTATGCTGGAATAATCTACGGACATTAGCAGAATTAAATTTCCTCAGGCCTCACGGCTCAACCAACTACAGCTCTAATTATATGATGCAGCAGGTTCATGACACAGTGTAAATACCACTTAGAGGCAGAGCATAGTGAAAAAAAGATTACAGTATCCTACAGTGCAGTATATGCAAGCTTGCGTGATTAAATCTTTGCTGAAAAGGTTGTCATACAGAGTCTTCTGCAACATGCCTATTGCCATCTAATTATACTTTTTAACAAGTAAAAACCTTTTAAAGGGAATATTTTTAATTGAGTCCACCTTTAGGTCATGTGAAATCTTTACTTTGACAGGATATGAATCAGTGAATCATTAACTGGAGACTCGCTCTGACAGGATATGAATCCGTAAATCATTAACTGGAGACTCACTTGCTGCATCCCAATTCGCATACTTATACTACGCCCTAAAAGTATGTACTTTTTTTGTGGAGGAAAAATATATACATTTGAGTGTGTAACAGAAAAGTATGCAAGCTTTGGGACATACTACTTCCTCGTTGCACAGATCGTTGTGTTGCTTAGTTAAGAGCCCTGTCAATCATCCACATTTCTGTCGCATTTAATTTCCTACCTTATTGGAGAAGCAGCAGCAAGATAATCTCCCATTCACGAGTCTTTCATGCAGAGAAATCTCCTCAGGTCTTTGGATAATTCAGACGGTAATGTCCAAACATATCTTTATATAAGTTCAGTATTGTTGTTGCAGATGAAATATAACACAGACAACAGTATTTAAATATTCTCCAGTGGGCTAGATATTAATTAACAGTCATACAAACATCTTTACCGAAGCATCTCTGCTTGACGGTTGGTCTCGCGAGTCCATCATGTTTGTAGTTTGTTTACAATTTTCACCCGCGTTTTGTAGTTCTAATCGAATTCCCGTCCAACAAGCAATGTACAGTACTGTGGGCAATATCAGCGGTTAGAGTATGGACGCTTCTACACTTAAAATTTTGACATTTTGGCATACTCTTTTCAACATACTATGATTTGGGACATACTAATTCTATTTTCACATACTATTTAGGATGGATAGTATGCGGATTGGGACGCAGCAACTCTGACAGGATCATTTGAATCAGTGAATCATTAGGTGCGTTGGACTTGAACCATGGCTGCAGCCGGTGACCTAGAGATTAGCAGAGTGCAGGCAAAGTTGAAAACAGAGCAGTCAAGCCGGACAACCGGACACTTCGGGGCTCAAAGTTACAGCAGTCATGATGACCGATCACATGGAGTCATCACTTTTTTAAATAACAACAAAAGATTTACAGTACAAATAAAACAGAATACCGTCTCTACAAAATATAGTATGAGAGAAATAAGGGAAAACGAGAGGGCAATATAAACATAAAAATGAATAGGCCAATTAAATACAAAGCAATAAGCACACATTTTAGGAGTTTAAACATCCCTCTTTAGGCTAATACTTCTTTGAATATGCTAAAAAAGGGTTTACATTTATAGATATAAAACTTTCCATTAGATATTAGTGTAAAACCCAAAACAAGGTGTTTTAATTAAGTCTTAAACAATGATTAAGATTTTGGATAATGAGAGCATTTTCAAAAAAGCACTTTAATCCAAAAAGATTGAACAAAAGGACATTCCTAAAATAAGTGAGCTACACTAAGCAGAAGTTTCCCAGAAAGAGCAGGTACATCAATGTCACTTTTAAAACTTGTCCATAAATGGCTAGACAGGAAATAAAATATATATTTTATAATCATATAAATAATTTTATAATTATTTAATAAAATAGTTCTTTAACTTTATTTGTTAAGAAACCTTTAGGGTGTCAGGATCAATGATGATAATTTTATTTCAAGTCTGTAATACTTATTTGAGTTAATATTTAGGTTATTCACTAAAATATATCATTTAAACCGTTCATGGAGCTGAATGCAGTAAATAGTCTGTATAAAAAAGGCTGAATAAACCTGTGCTAACAATCTAGCCTTTATAACAAGATTATTTAACAAAAGATGATACTGCAGTAAAATAATTGTAGTCTTTTAATAAGCACGATATATATATGTATAGAAGGGGTATGAAATGTTAATAGTTTGTTTTGAAATTTGTGAATCGGAATTTGTCCAGTAATAAACCCGAAACACACGTGGCTGTTGTCATGTGGTGAACTCGGCCAATCGTGTTATATAGGTGTCGTCGTCGCAGTTCCAGCAGTCGCTTTTCAGATGCTGCTCCAGCTGAATCAGTCGTCTGATCTCGGAGCGCTGTCGCGGTACTTTGATGCCACAGTCATGTGGCGTCAGCGCAGCGTCAATCCGGACATTTCTAACCAGCATGCACTGCTTTAAGACAGATTTCGATCGATCTGTGCAGCGCTGCATGAAGTCGAATGCACCTATTAACTGGGGACTCACTCTGACTGGATCATATGAATCAGTGAATCGTTTACTGGGGACTCACTCTGACCTGATCATATGCATCAGCGGCTCGCTGCATCAACAGAGCTGTGAATGGAGCGCTCTTTCGCCCAGTGTCCTGACATTTTACCCGTCAGATTATGCTACCGACACTGTAATTGAATGGTTCTGAGGTTAAGGTTAGGTATTATGTAGGTTAGGGCGATATTGCAGCTTCATATCACACTATTCCAGATTGAAATTGACACTGGTAGCAAAATCTGATGGCTAGCGTATTGCGTCATCAAAATATGCTACCTACTTTTTGAATGGGAGGTAGGACAATCTGACAAGTAAGGACAAATCAACAGAATTCTCTCACACACAAGCATTTAAACGCGCATGTTTCATGCACAAACACCATTTAAACTTGAAAAAAACTCTCGACAACTGAAAGTTACTGGCTGCTGTGTCTTTAACAGGGGCGTAGCAACCCCCCCCCCCCCCCCCCCCCCCCCCCCCCCCCCCACACACTTTTCAAATGTCTGCTACGCCCCTCGTCTTTAATATGGTGTAAAGATTATTATCCGTTATTGAAACATCAAGGAGGACGCAGCAAAGTACTATCACTTATAAATTAAAACTACTTTATTATTTTATGCAACAGCCTTACATTTAAAAGGGAACCGTTAGGGCGATCTTAAGCAAAAAGACCCCTAGCCTATAAGGCGTTTTATGGAATAGTCTATCGTAAACTGACCAGCTATATGTTTTCCTTTCCCTTATTTATTTGCCGCATGTACTCGTGTGCGATCAGAAAACTAGTGTAATGGCGGCATGCCATCTTTACCAGACTCAGGCAAACTCCGCCTCTCCTTTCACTCCGTCCCAAAGCCCTAGCTGGCCCAAGGTATTTGGCAGGCCGAAAAAGGCTGGCCGCTGGCCCCAAGGAAGCCCCCTTTGGCCCAATCAGGCCCCGGAAGTGACAGTGGAAACACAACTGACCCTGGCACGCTCGCTTTAGGCGCGATAGTGAAAACGCGGCTACTGACTCTCTCAAACAGGTCAATTGAATGAGAATCAATAAATGCACAATCCTCCTCAGAACTGGGGTCCGTTCTTCGTACCTTGCTTAAATGATCAAGATGATTTGACAGATCCTGGATCTTTTCATCTCTGGCTAATTAAGTGCTTCGAACAAGTTCACGAATCAGATTGTCTGGATAAACTAATCTGAGATCACTGCGTGTGTTGTTGAAGGACGGATCTATCTATCCTCGAAATCATGATCAGCAATGCAACGATTGGCTGACGGCACAGCAGCGTAATGACATCATCTGATTAATATTCAATTATCCATGTGAGCAAAATTATATAAAATTTGCAGTAAACAGTTTGTTAAATATGACAAGCAATAACTTTCCACATTTGTTGTGAGCTGCAGGCTTTACACTTTCATGTGACAAGAGTATTCATCATGTATTTCAATGCATATCAATGTATTTATTTCTACATTTAGAAAATATTTTCTTTATTATAGTAGCCTAGGCCTACTCAAGTTTCTTCCTTTTTTTTTTTTTTTATTTTTTTTTTTTAAATTGGCCTAAGGAATAACTACAAATAAATTTTGCATCAAAAAAGCATTTTGATATTGGTAAAGGTGTCTGTAACTTTCGAGAAGCAACAAATCACCGGCATATTAGCGGTTAAAACACGTGCATGACTGCATAAATTATCCTTTTTTAAAAAAAAAGTCAAATATTGTGCATGTACGAGTTTGTATCTAAAAAGATCATATCAATAAATTCGCTTTGAACCACCAGGTGGCAGTCTTTGTACTTTTATTTCAGAGTGCAGATTGCATAAGTTTCATTAATATATATATATATATTTTTTTTAACTTTAACTAATATATATATATATATATATAGTTAGTTAAAATATATTTACTATTTTCCCAAGTGTATATAACTACTGTAAGAAAATATCAGCATTTGGTACATTTCAGTATTATCTTTGCTTAAACTGACCCAATCTAATCCTGTTTATATGAAATAAACCTGCTCCCAAGCAGGTTTGAGCTTCCAGAACTGTTGCTATGACAAGTCTCAGATGAGTTTTGAAGAACTAAACGATCCTGGATCATGTCAAATTGTCTATCCAAATACAGCTAATTGAGTAATCCACGTACGAAGAACAGACCCCTGAGCTCCAAAACACCCTGTCTGAAATTATCGCTTAATATCTTGTATAAAGTACTCAAGATTTATCAGAATATTTTTATTATACTGTAGTTTTGGACACATTTATTGTGCCGTCACTGTATACTCATTAGCTGAACTCGACTGCTGATTTCAGAGAAGCACTGTCAGAGTATTTCAGCATGCTGTTCAATATGAATCACGACAACCACATCCGAATGCCAATAAAATCATTTGGTCTTGGTATTTCTTGAATAATAGATCGGAAAAGCTATGGTCGTCATCCCTCTGGACTCCTTCACCGTTCTTCTCTCTCCAGCAATCATGCTTTAATAGCGCCATCAAAAACATACTATGTCCTCTCTTTAATACCGACTTTGTGCTTGAAGCCATATACCCTACCGAGTGGTAACTCATATAATTAAAGCCTAGAATGATCGCTGCAGGACAGACATTAGGCGAGACTCATAAAAGAGGGAGCATTGATGAGTAACAAAGACACGCTCCATTTCATCGTTTTGAGTCACACAAACATAATGACAGCTATAGTTGCGGTGTAATTCCCTGATCAATGTCTGGCTAATGAGCTCAAAAAGTAGTTCTGAGAGAAATGGAGAAGAAACAGCCTTGTAAATGTGTCATTTTGACAAAAACACCACCCTTTCTGTCTCGATTTTGAAAGTGTGGTGCAACATCTACTGGCTGCAGAAAGTATTGCCTTTGGTGAGGTTAGAGGCATGACTAAAAGGAAAAAAATCAGGAGAGAGTTTGACAAAACTGCTTGCTTAAGGAAATTAATGTACACTGTAAAATAATCATTGCCGCCCTTAATTTTTTTTAGTTGAATCAAATTAACTTAAATCAGTCAAACTGACAAAAAAAGATTCAAGTTAAATGTTGAACAACTTAAATTTAGTTGAAACTGTAGTGAAAAGTTGCACTGGATCTCACAGCAAAGATGGTCAATCGAGCTTTCTCCCATTCAGTGTTCAAAATCCCACAGCAGTGTTGGTCAGGTTACTTTGGAAATGTAATAGATTACAGATTACAAATTACCCTATTTAAAATGTAATAAGTAGTGTACCTTTTCAATTACTTTATAAAAGTAACGGATTACATCTGATTACTTTTTGATTACTTTTAGGTTTCTAATATGATATTTTCAATTAAATCATTTTCAAGCATTTATACCAAGCAGGTGTGTAGCTCTGTTTACTGTTAGAATTACAAAATCTTTCATCACTTTAATTAAAATTATATTGATTTAATTTTAAAGTACAGCCACCAAAAAAACAGACCTTATAACAAAACATTGTTTACTGTTACAAAATAACAATTTTATTTAGTTGTGTTAATATGCTGTACTAAACAAACAAATTATAGGACATAACAGCAAAAACAAACAAAAAAAAACCCAATAAAACCAGCTGTTACACATTTAAAATATTATAGTTATTTATAGTAAAGGGAAACATTTAGGAATCAGCATTATATTGTATATATATTTACAACTCTTCATTAATAAATTACACTACATAATGTGGTTTCATTATGAACTAATAGTAATTACCATAGTATACTTTAGCCTTTACTACAGTAAACTAAATGTACTGCATACGTTTTGTCATGCTCTCCTGCATGTTCTCTATGTTCTCTACTTAGGCACACGACCTGATGTGCTTCAGTTATAAGCAACCTGTATGTCTCCCCTGCATCACTTGAGTCTATAGTATATCGATTTTAATAGTGGTTACAGTATTATGATTACAGTATATAGTGATTACATAATAAAAGTTCTTCTATATTCTATATCAGAAATTTTCCTAAAAAACTTGATTAAGTCAAAGCGCCATAAAAATATTTGCTTTCAAAACTTCTTGTCATTACATTTGTTACAGTGTAATGTGAAATAATTCCAAAAAGCAGAAATTATGCAACAGTTTACTCACCATGTCTTTCCAAATCTATATGCATTTCTTTCTTCAGTGGAACGCGCTAAAAATATATCATGAAAAATGTTCAGTTTCAAACAGAGGACAAAGCAGATCTAAACTCGTCAACAAAGTTAAATGAAAATTCAAATGAGAAAAAGTTTTGCTTGCCTAATGAAATTAGTCTCAAATAAATCATTCTAAACACAAATTAAGTGATATCCCACCACCCTTTACTCACCAAGTTTGTCCAAATCCGTGCATTACATTCTTCAGTGGAACACACTAGAAATACTGTTAAAATTTTGGTAGCCAGTCAGTTTAAAACGCATGGACAAAACAGACCTAAACTGTGGCACTCCTTAAAGTTAAATGAAAATAGAAATAAGAGAAAATCAGCACTGTTCACTAAACAAACACAACCTGAGAAAACTGAGGGAGTCAGACACAGAGCAACTAATGAGCCAAACGAGGAGCAGGTGATCAATCAATCACACAATGAATCGCCATGACAACGCATGCAAACATGCTTAGAAAGCACAGAAACTGAACAGAAACAAACCAGCAATGAGAACTCAAAATAAATGAAACTAAACAGAATCACTAAACTAACTGGCAGTATTGGAATCTTAAGCTCCTATTTGCTGCTTATTTTCTGCACATTATTCGCAAATATGCCGTCTCAAACCATTAACCTTAACTCAGTTAGCATGATGTTTTGTAATATTGTGTTGGTGCAATTCTCTAGCTACTCTATGGCTTTTATTTGTATGCACTTTCGTATAGATATGCCAAGATCCCTGCTGAAAAAAAAACAGCTTAAACCAACCTAAACTGTTTGGCTGGTTTTAGCTGGTCGACAAGCCTGGTTTTAGTGGGATTTTGGCCATTTCCAGGCTGGTTTCCAGCCTGGTCATAGCTGGTCAGGCTGGAAAATTACCAGCTAAATCAGCTTGAGCAGCCTTGTCGTACGGGGCTGCGAAAAGGGGTGGAATTAAACAAGATGATTAGACATAAAAAAAAAAGCGAGCGATTGCTCCATGTTTTAAATTTCTGTTCAGAGAGGTCATGTTTTAATCCTGCATTGATCTCACGCAGTCAAGTGATGCGATTTCGCAGGTCAGAGTTCACCAAGCTTGAACTTTGCACTGCAGCAACCTGCGAAACTCAACGCATGACACTGCATTTCCGGTCTGACGCATTCGCGTGCGAATGAATGGAAGTCTATGGGGAGTAAAGTCCAGTGTGACCGCGGCTTAATGAGCAGACCAATCTTAGCATAAATTATATACAGCAGGGGTGCTCAACCCTGTTCCTGGCGATCGACCTTCTAGCTCAGGGGTCACCAAACTTGTTCCTGGAGGTCCGGTGTCCTGCAGGTTTTAGCTCCAACCCTAATCAAACACACCTGAACAAGCTGATCAAGCTCTTACTAGGTATACTTGAAACACCCAGGCAGGTGTGTTGAGGCAAGTTGGAGCTAAACCCTGCAGGGCACCGGACCTCCAGGAACGAGATTGGTGACCCCTGTTCTAGCTGATTTCAGCTCCAACCCTGATCAAACACACCTGAACTAATTATTTAGAACATGAGGAGCACTTGATAATTACAGGCAGGTGTGTTTGATATGGGCTACAACTGAAAACCGCATGAAGGTCGATTGCCAGGAATAGAGTTGAGCACCCCTGATATACAGTATAAAGATATGCGCATGTGGACTGTGGGAGAAACTGGAGCACCTGGAGGAAACCCACGCCAACATGGGGAGAGCATGCAAACTCCACACAGAAATGCCAACTGGCCCAGCCGGGCTTGAACCAGTGACTTTTTTGCTGTGAAGCAACAGTGCTAACCACTGAGCCATCGTGGCGCCCACATACTGTACATTACAAGTTTATGTTAAAAAAAGCACCTAAATAGTTTTTTCAAGACTCTTTTCTATTCATATATTTCATCACTGAGTATTTCTTATAAATGGGGTAATAATATTCTTATCCATCTTAAACATTGCTTTAGCTGTCTAAAATGTCTGAACCACAGTCTGTCATCAAAATGGCATCACCTAATGACCTCCAGAAATGACAGGCAAGATTGTGTTGCCAAAGATCAGGCATCACTCATGATAATGACAGCATTTGTTATTGGTTGTTTCATTTGCAATTCATTTAATAGGGGAAAAAAGAGCTTTGCCAGTTGCAGCAATCTTCATTATATATATTTATTGATACCAATTTGTTCTGTCATGGCTCATTGTAAATATGTGCTTCAAAGCCTTACATTTTTGTGAAACTGCAAAAACTTCAACATACAGTACGTTTCACTGCAGTTTCTAGATAAACACTAGGGGGCAGTGTGATGACAACAACTTTTGTTCCTTTTCACAATAATGATATTTACCGCCAACCTGATTTCACCAAGTAAGACATATTCCTGGATTAACATCTATGTTGATCCTGGAACAATTTTCCTATCAGCCAATCAGAATTAACGGATATGTTTACCATTTATGTTAAGTTTAGGCTTACGGTTAAGTTCATGCACTTCTACACTCTCAGAAATAAAGGTACGCGAGCTGTCACTGGGGTGGTACCTTTTCAAAAGGTACAAATTTGTACCTAAAAGGTCCATATTAATACCTCAAGGGTACATATTAGTACCTTAAAAGTACAAAAGTGTTCCTCTTAAAATATTTAGGTACTAATATATACTTTTTAGGTACCAATATGTACCTTTTAAGTACAAACATGTACCTTCTGAAAAGGTACCACCCCAGTACATGTTTGTAATGCAACTATTACTGTATTCCCCTCTGATTTTGGGAATAATGTACAGTTATGGTTGGGTTTAGGGGTAGGGAATAGATATGGATTACATTTTCCAACAAAAATTATGTTCCAGGATCAACATAGATACCAGGATCGCATCGTACTAAGCAAAATCATAACGTGAGATATTTACAGGGACAAATTATCTACAAATAAAGGATTATTTTGATGCAGTTCTTTGCAAAACACTAAATAAATACCACAAAACAACTTAACGGCATCTTAAATGCAATTTGTGATTTGCTGCATATGTCTGTGCATAGACTACCTGACAAGTTTTATCCAAGATTTAGGAACGGCAAAGAATAGCTTGACTTCTAGTTGATCATTTGGTATCAGAAGTGGCTTATATGAAAGGCAAAGACCAGATTACACTTATTTTACCAAAATAAAATATGATCATGCTTTGATTTTTAATTATTTTAAATAGGACAGTAAGGTCTGACTTTGCTTAGACAAAAGTCTTGTCACTTAACAGAAATAATGTCCAGTATAGAATATAAAGTCATGGTGCAGTGGAAAAAGAATGAATATTGTGTATGACTCCCATGAGCTTGGAGGACTGCATACATCTCTGCAATGACTCAAATCACTTAATAAAGTCATCTGGAATGGCAACGAAAGCGTTCCTGCAGGACTCCCAGAGTTCATCAAGAACTCAGGAAACCAGAAGGGAATTACACTAGGAAAGAGTAGAGACACAGACACTGGAGATAAAGACAGGTAAGTATAACTAGTCATACATGGTATCCAGTGTTGGGTCAGTTACTTTTAAAAAGTAATCGATTACAAATGACTGATTACTACTGGAAAACTGTAATCTGAATACATTACTAATTACTTCATGTAAAAAGTAATCCGATTACTAATTACTAAGAAGTTACTTTTAAAACACATAAAATATACCTATGAAAATACAAAATATACTGCAGCTCTTTCAGGGACTTAATCTTTCTGAAAAACATTACAATGGGTTGATCACAGCTTGACATATTCAAAAGAGCTAAAGAAACAGTTCGCCCAAAACTTAAAAATTTCTCATCATTCACTTGTTCCAAACCAGTTTGTCTTTTTTTCTTTTTCTTTTTTTAACACAAATGAAGGACATGAAGAAACATGAATATACCTGTAACTACTGACATCCATAGTATGAAAAAGCACTGCAGTGTTCTGTGCTTGTCTGAGGTAATTAGTCTACTGAAATGTGTATATTCCTAACAAGAATGAAGCTGATCGGTCAGTTCATGCGCCTGGGAAATGCGAGCGTGTGCAATTTGCGCAAAAGACATGATATGTGAACAGCCCCATAAGCAGCTACACTTCTCTTCACATTCAGAAGATACCTTCACTCCCGATCCTGCACAAAAATCCAATTTAGCCTGTTTAGGCTGAGTTGGGGCCGCAGTGGTGGCGCCGGTGTCCTCCTTAGTGACTAGTATTGTCTTACAAGGCTTTCTGTTCAAATGCTTGAACAAGTTGAAAGTTCTTTAGACTGGATATAGACTGAATTTCACAACAATATTTTAGTTTTTACGCTCATGAAATCAAAGTAATATCTGTATTTCCACTTGAAGAACCAGCCAACATCACGGACCTCCGCTGCACCTCACTAAACGGATGAGGCTTTTATACTTGCCACATTCGCCATTGTGATATTCTTTAAATTGACAGGGGGTGGTCAAAAGACACTGACCGTAAAATTACTTGTCAATACAGATGTTTTTTTTTAGATTTAGACCACAATTCACACATTACTGTTTGGCTAGTTTCTGTCCTCTACTTATGCTAAAAAGGCAATAATTGTCCAATATTCCTGACCATTATCACCAATAAAGCCCAGAAAAACAGGGCATCTGTATATTGGAAACCGATAGGTTCAAATATTTCTTTCCAGTTATCTAAAAAAAATTTGTTCCTTAATTTTAGTTTTGTAACTATTAAATTGTTTTAAATTCAAAACTGTAATACTGACATCAGTGTAAAACCTATGACTGGTGGAAAAACATATTTCTGTAATTGTGTATCTGGGTCTCCACTATTACCATGGCCTATTTTGCCTTTAACAAAGTTATCCCTCAGGTTTTTACAAACTTTTTAACAAAAACTTTCCTCCTTTCCCACTGCTGTTGTAATTTCTAGCCAAGAATTATTGATCATATAGTTATCTGGTTTATGATCATGGATCATGTCTGTACAGTCGTACCTGTTTCAGACAACATCTATTCAAAGTGGTTCATATTCAACTCAAATCAAACGTGGCGCCACATGAACTGTTTGCTCGAGTCTCAAAAAAAATCATGCGTTCCGCCAGCCGAAATCACAACACAGGCTCATTCTGAAAACGTAGTCCCGTGGACGTTTCTGGAGACCGTGAATTATGAAGCTGGAGGTACGTATGGCTTGCATTTCATACATTTTTTTTAAACGAACGCTACGGGGCGGTATGACGCCGTTTCTTTTCGCGCTTACCAGCTGATCGCTCACCTCCGTGTGGAGGGCTTTCTCGCCGCAACCAGTTTGTCTCGTTAGCTCATTGACTCACTTGAGACGCAGAGAGGAGTTGACCACAATGACGGGGTTCGAGACTGGGGTAGAGCGGTTCCAGAAATCAGGTAAGACAAAAACAGAATCCAATAAATATGTAAGTGGGCGGGTCAATCTGTAAAATTGGTTGGGTTTAGGGAAGGAGGAGGGTGGGTCAGTCGATTGGTCAGCCGGCCAGTCACTCATTCGTTCAGTCAGTCAGACAGACATTTGTTCGACAGCGGCCTCTGGTGGGTTTATGCGAGAACAGTGGGTGCGAACGGCACTCGCAAGAGAAATTTGAGACGTGAAAAAGCGCACACATTGGCCTCTCGCGGATTCGTGAAAACAAAAACTGCAAAAATACGTACCTCCCGGGATGTATTTCACAGTCTCCAGAAACGTCCACGGGACTACGTTTTCAGAATGAGCCTGGGTTGCGAAATCATGTCGCACCCAAAGCAAACCTCTGCAAACACAACAAATGACATCCCATTCGCCACGCGCACTCAAGCGAACTAGCGGACGTGTCGAGTATAAACCAGGCAAGAAAACATGATTTAAAAGAAGCATTTGTTTCTTCTAAATATTATATTTGTAATGTAAGTAATCAAATTACATACATGTAAAATGTAATTCGTTACATTCCTGCATTCCTCAAAAATGTAATTAGATTACAGTAAAGGCCGATTTATACTTCTGCGTCAAACGCACGCGTATGCTATGGCGCAGCCTATGTGTGGACGCATAGCCCCTCGCCGTGGCCGTCGATGACGTTGACGCGCACCTCTCAAAAAATGTAACGCGTACGCGTTGCGCAAGCTCTGTGATTGGTCGGCTTGGGAGCGCTGACGAGTGTGGGCGGAGGTGAGAGCCGCACGCCCGATGCAGCGAGTGTTTACAAGTGTGGAGTCCCGTGAAGGAGCTCCGGATGGAGACTGTTGTTTTGTGTTTACCTTATGATTAAAGTAGTTGCACATCCGTCGGTTCCCACCTCAAAAAGAGCAAATTTGAGCCACTTGTACATTAAGGAAGTGTTCAGAAAAAACAAAACACCAGCGAAGAAACTCGACACTGAGAAACATAAACACCTACTGCCAGCGAGCGTTTCGAAAGTGTATTGCAGAGAAACAGAAACAGCGCGCAGAAGTATAAATGCATGGCTACGCGCGAAGCTTGCGCCATGGGTCACGCCGATAACTTGACGCAGAAGTATAAACCAGGCTTAATGCATTACAGTGGAACGCGTTACACCCAACTCTGACGGTATCACTGACCATGTGAATTCGTCCTTCTCAATGCGATGAGGCCGGACACTGAGTGAAGTGGAGTGCAGAGCTTTATGGGGTTAAAGTGATGACTGGGGATGACGTGCAGGTGCGTGAGTGATTAGTAAGCTAGTGATGGGGATCTTGCTGATTGCGGTGACTGTGCATGGGGTGCTTCGGGTGAATGTGAGTGGGAAGAACCTAGCCTGGCTGTGACAGTTGTAGTGACGACAAAAAAGAGACCCGTTTTTCATCCAATAAACTTTATTACATGCAGTATTACACACAGTCCAGCATTGCACTAAGATGTACACACAACTTGAAGAGAATTTGACACTTACTGTTCTGTAGGTACAACCGACTTGACAATCACAACCAGCCGCCACCATCACAAGCGCACGGGATCAGAAAAGAGCCTTGCAGACGAAAGATCTTTCCACAAACCACTCATGCATCTACTTAGACAACAGTACTCAAGAGCGATTCCTGAGGAGTAATAAACCGGTGCAATATATACTGTATAACGACTGGAACATTCTCAATTTTCTCATGTAGGCTACTTTTTTGACACATACCATATTTACAGCCACTATTACCACTTTTCTGTACAATCTTTGAACTGACATCAGCAAAATACTGTGATGATACGTAGACAGCCATAAATATAATCAGCAAAATAATTACTATGCATCGCAGTAACAGTACGACGTACATATATCAACAGTCCAGAAAGTTCTGCAGGATTAGGCACTTAACACTGGAGAGCCCTAGAAAGTGTCCTTCCAGTGACAATTTGACATCTTTAACAATCGTAAAGGCAAATGGATGTACATTGCATGATGTTATACTTTACACATAACTGCATCTTCAGTCGTTGAATCCTCTGAAAACTAAAACAACCTGACATGCCACAAACTATACAGTTGAAGTCAATCACGTCAACTAATAAACAATTCACTTGCTATAAGGCTTTGAATGATTAATTCCAATGCAATCTCACGACAATTCGTAACGTTTTGATTTAGTGGCTAAGTCGTATGAATTCGTACAATTTAGAACGATTTGCTCATCACCCAATGACGGTTGGGTTTAGGGGCGGGGTTGGGTGCCACGCTTCCTTTTTAAAATCGTACATTTTCGTACGACTCAACTCGTACGAATTAGCGACTAAACTGCCAAAACGTAAAATACTTACGTTTCCTCATGAGATCAGGCTGTTAATTCATGTTTATGATACAAAATCTTTCAAACATAACCAAATCCACATCATTACACCACAGACAAGCTTTCTATGTTATAAACGAAAATTGTGTAGACATGCAAGAATTTGGGAATATGTGAATGCAAACACTAGAAAATGCTAATTCTATTTATTAAATAAATAAATTCAGAATTCAAGTATGGATTGCATGGTTATGTTGGGGTGCTATGGCACTTATTTGCCACTTCTTAGGCTGATTTATACTTCTGCGTCAAGTGATCGGCATGACCCGCGCTGCATGCATTGCGTGTAGTTGTGAATTTATTTTCTGCATGCTGTTTGTGTTGCTCTGCAATAACACTTCCGAAAAATTTGCTGGCAGTAGGTTTTTATGTAGTGATGGTGAAATGAAGCTTTCTGAACCAGTGAACCGTTCAACTCATTAGAGTGGAGGAACTATGACGTCACCTTGTAGGCTAATCGGCTGCTAGGATAAAACTGGTTCCCTCGATCAAATCCCTATAGGATTTTCCTATAAGCTTTTCGAAGATTGCAAATAATAAGCTCTGTGTTCAAACACTGTTCAATACACTTACACATTTTGCCCAACCGGATAATCCTCACACGAAAATACAACTTTTAGCACTTTTGGATCTTAAATGCAAACGCAAGAACTGAAAAGCTAACATTAGTCTATAAACGGACTACAGTGCCTTCAGGGCGCTCGCCTGTGACGTCAGCACAGCTACAGACAACTTTGCAAGCTTATTGTTAGAAATATGGTCCATGACAACGATTTACTCTCTCGGTTTATTATATTATAATCCACGCTATATATTATGAACAAATAAATACGCAAAAACACATCAGTATAGTCTTACGTGTTTTTTCAGGTTAGTTTTTTTACGTGGGAAATACATTTTGTTTTGCTTTACGGTTGTAGTAAAAGTTTTAAAACTATGTATAAATGTGCCTACATAGTATTATCATAAGACATATTTAATTAAGTGTATTGCTCACGTGTATCCAGCCTGATTACCTTAGAAATAGACAACAGAAATGAGGCGTGAGGGACAAGTCTATATGCATGCAAGTTTCATCATGGACACAGAACAACATTCAATATACTTCTTTTTTGTTACGAAGTACAGTGAAAAGGAGCCCATACAGTCGCATATGCCATAAAAATTAAGGAGAAGTGTAAATACTGCAGTTGTGACAGAGTTCAATGTGTTCAGATGAAGAAAAAAACGGCGAAAAAACTATTGATCACGTTAAAGTGACAGTTAATATGTATGTATTTTTTACACGTTTATTCACACGTTTGCATTACTGAGAGCAGGAAAGAGACAGGCTGCACTGGTAAGCAGTATCTTCATAATATCGTTTAATTAAAATAAATGATCAACAAATTTTGAATTTGAATTTATGTATTGAATGGGATAGCCCCTTGAGATGAATCATCTCATTTTCGAGGGGGTCCCTAAATTAATCTGTCTTGACAGTCTTTACAAGTGAAGGCATTATCTACACACAATATAAATTCCCAATTAGAAAAATACTGCAAACTATAAAGTACTATTCGTTAAAATACAGACAAATGCCCAACACAAACGAGCTGCGTTCCAGACCAGTTCAGCTGTCCAGTTCAGTCTCCGACACCGCCTGTAGTCCCATTTAGCAACTTGATAGCAACCGTCTTTTTAAAGAAAGCGTAACCGATTTTTAAAAAATTGTGATGTAACTGATGTGTTTTATGTTGTAGAATAAAATGTGAAAGTATCTTGAGTTTGTGTTAGCCAAGAACCTTATTTGAGCGATTTAACCGAAATCCCATTGAAAAAACCCATTGACTTTGGGACGAGGGAACCGGAACTGCTAAAATGCTAACTCACTTCCGGGTTTTTGCATACGAATTGACGTCATAGTTTCTCCACTCTATTGTATCGTAAAAAGGTTCGTTACTCGAAGCTTTCCAAATCAAAGCTAGATGAGGAACTCTCTTGGTTAAAGTGTGGGAAAGCAGTGTGTTGCAAAAATGTCAAACGTTCACAACTGACAACTCATTCATGTAGTAATACAACAATAGTAATATAAACAAATTACTCAATTTTTGTAGTTCCTAGACCCACACCCTCGTTTTGAGCAGGGATTGAACTGGTGATTCCTCCATTACACACTATACTAGAATATGCAGTGGCCTTCTTTAAAAATACCTGTAAATAATACACTTTAGTATGGTTTAGAAGCTTTTTACTATATATTACTATTGTATTTTAGTTGAATTACTGGTGCGTGGGACTGGTGAAGTGCTTTGAAACTGCAGAAATGTAAGTAATCGATGGCTAATCTCTCCCTATACACTTTACTAACCCACGAGGGTGTTTAAACCTTTGAATCAAAATTTGAAGCAGCCACATGGGTATAGGCGAAAATGAAGCTTCAGACGTCACTGATCACGTGATTATGGCTAAACAAATCAAGCTCACTGCGATGTTGTGCACAGAGGCTTCGAATCATGTATCAAAAAAATTGATACACGCTTTGAAGCCTCTGTGCACAACCTCACATCACTATTTTTATGTTCCTCTGTGTCGAGTTTCTTCACGGGTGTTTTGTTCTTTCTGAATTTTACCTTAATATACAAGCAGCTAAAACTCGCTTATTCAGAGGCTGGAACCGGCGGACTTGCAACAACTTTAATCATAAGGTAAACACAAACAAAAGCTCCACCTGGGCCCTGTTTCAGAAAGGAGCTTAAGTGAAAACTTTATCCCTGAAATGAGAGAAACTCTGGGTTTTCCATTTCAAAATGGCAGGTTTGTCAAACTCGAGAAAGCAGAGTCAAGCCTGTTTCTGAAAGAGAGGTAACTTTAACTCAGAGTCAGTTATCGTGGTAACTTACTCTGTGAACCTAACCTGGTCAGGAGCAGGTTTTATTCTCTAAACTCTGAGTTTCTGTTGGTCTGCTCCCCTTTTTTAAAGATGAAGCAGTATTTTTCACCTTAGCCTTACGTTTCCACCCACCTACGTATTTTATGTGCATTTTGGAGCTGCGCATTAAAAACTTGATTGATGGAAACGCCAAGATGCACATCACTTTTGAAAACACGCATTAAAAACATATGCGCATAAATGAGTAGGATAAACTTTTATTCGTTAAGAAAAGATGAGCATAAAATGAAATGGAAACAATTTTACCGAACAAATTCCAGTATGTGCATTAAAAAAGGTCATGTGATTTTGTTGTAAGAGATCATATGATGATTAAAACGTGTGTAAATGAACAAACCAGCAGGCTGAGCACACTGTAAAACATCTGAAATGTTGTTTTGGTCATTCTAAAACACCTTAACCATTTCAGTATTAGTGTTATTATATTATTAATTACCTCCAGAGCAGTAAAGAGCGTCTGTGCTCCGTGTCTGACGCCTTCAAACACCACAACGCGTTCATTGCATACCAGCATTGTCTTCTGAGGCGCAAGTCATTTATTAAATAAAAAAAAAGATTCACGCAGCTTCTTCTACCACAGTAAATTCTGTTTTTACTGTTGATATTTGGCGTCAGTTAATCAGAATGTGTCGATTTTGTTCGATTTGACTTGTTGGATGGAAACGCTGCTTTATTCGCACGTCTTTTATGCGATATTCCAGTTTTGCACATAAATTTAATTTGCATTTTTGCATGGAAACATAGCTATTGCCTACATTTCAGTCACACAAAGAACACAGTCACGAGAATAGCTTGTCCTTTTTTAATGAATAATTAGCTTAAATTCATTGGACTTCAACAGGTATATCTACTGTAGCTAGATTAATGGGATTATTACTCGTTCTAAAAACTACATTTTAGTACTGCTTACATTCTAAATGTCATATCAACCTCTACCACTTGATCAATACAAAAGGCAGACACACAAGTGCACTTTTAAATCTATCAAAAACTCAACTTTAGAAATTTTATCTTAAACCGATTAACGTGTGTAAAAGTGGGATCCTTAAACTAAACATTTCCACTGAACATTGAGTGAAGGTTATCTGCATTGTTTTGTCAAATTAGTTGTAGAAACTATTCAGTAGCCTATTTTATGTAATTACATCTGAAATAACTTCAAAATTACACTTCATTCCCCACTTTTTCAAGTGAAAAGTCAATAAACGTCACACATTACATTACTTATTTTATTATACTTAAATATTTTAAATGTAAACTTACGCATTAACTTGAGCAGCTGTTTTACTGATGCAGTGGTGTTGCTTTTTTAAATATATGGCCATATTTGCTATAACTCTGCATGAGCACATCAAGTTCAGCTGGAGAAAGAAATGCTGATCTCTTTTTTCAGATGTTGCCATGATGACTCGTAATATCTGCGCTCCATTGATAATGCCTTTTGAAGTCGCGGTGTGCGTGCTTAACTCTGAGTTGGTCTACTCAAAGTTGATAGACTTAACTCAGATCAGCTGTTCTGAAACTGAAAACTCTTTAATCTCTCGGTAAGTCAACTCAGAGTTCAAGTTTAAACTCAGAGTTGGTTGAACCTCCATACTGAAACAGACCCCTGGAGCTTCTTCACGGGACTCCACACTTGTAAACACTCGCTCCATCGGGCTCGTGGCTCTCAGCCACGGCCACGCTCGTCACAGCTACCAAGCCGACCAATCGCAGAGCTTGCGCTACATAACGTTTTAATGTTTAGTTAAATTTTTTAAAGGTTTTGAGAGCGACCATGCAAATGCTGCGCCGGACCATACGCGTGCACTCGACGCAGAAGTATAAATCATTATGGCACAAACATTAAACAGGAATTACCATACACAAGGCCAATACAAGAAAAAAAACATTAAGGTAATTGTGACTTCATCCAACAGCCATGTTTACAACAGATAAATTGGGTTGTCATTTCAACTTTTAGTAGTTAATCCTGTTGTGTTCACACAAAGTTTAGTATTACAGGTCTGACAACCACATTCAACAACCAAATTAACTCTCAAAAAGCAGGTAGGGATAATGCATTGACAAATAGAAAAATAATTCAATGTGTAGGGAACCGAACTGAACAACTGGCACATGTAAACGCTGTTTCTCTTTTTATTAATGGAGAACGAGTTGCATATTTATGCAGCAGGGTTGCCAGATCTTGCTAGAAGAAACTGAAAAAGCACATCATTTATAAGCCATATGCCAAAATCTCCAAATATGCACTTGTCTACTATATTAACCCCATAACCTGGATTAAATAAAGCTCGAAGACACTTAACAAGTGCTATATACAGTACTGTAAGTGGGCATGGCAACACTCTAGAAGCTTTCAATGTAAAATACAACAGCACTATTGATGGTGGTTAACTGAAAAATCGCTGACCATAACAACTCTTTGGTCGCTGTAATATTACTTTAGTTAGAATACTTTTTATCGTACTATTTGCGACCTTATTTCTCATAATCGCAACAGCAATAATACATTTTACTTACAGTTCCTTTCCACTGTGTACAGCTGTCATTTTAAATCACAAGTGTGTATATTTATTGTTGTTAAGGGTTAATTTTACTAACTCTACTTTTTTCAGTAAGCTAACCATGTCACAGCTTTATTAAGTTATACAAGATTAAACCTAATGTTTTAAAAGGATAGTTCACCATAAAATTGGTGAATTGTTTGTTCTTTGACATGTACACTGTTAACAATTCCAAAGTAACTTACTGTAGATTAATTACAGGAAAAATTCTGTATTTACATTCACAGTACCGTTTATCTTGCTGTATATGTACTTACAGAATTGTATATCTTTACTGTAAAATATACATTCAATTCAAAATGCAACTTTAAAATACAGTAACATACCGCATAACTGTCCTACAGTGAAATACAGTTCATATTACAGTTAAATACTGTGTAATTTACAAAAATCATTACAGTGTATGAGTTTCTTACTTCGGTCAAACACAAAAGAAGTCATTATGAAGAATACTGGTTGCTGGCACCCATAGACATCTGTAGTAGGAAAAAAAACTATACACTACCTGACAAAATTCTTGTTGCCTATCCAAGTTTAAAGAAAAACGAATAATAACTTGACTTCTAGTTGATCATTTGGTATCAGAAGTGGCTTATATGAAAGGCAAAGGCCTCTAGATTACACTTGTTTTAACAAAATAAAATATTCATGCCATTTTTTTTAATTATTTAATTATGACAGTAAGGTCTGACTTTGCTTAGACAAAAGTCTTGTCACTGAACAGAAATAATGTCCATGTTACGAAAAATGTTCTTGTTCTTATTTCCTTTCTTTATTGCGCATTGTATGTGCCTTTTTCCTTGTCCCGCCTCCTTGTTGTTTTGGTGTCATCCCATAGGTTCCCATTCTAGCGTGATTTCGCGCTCTGATTGGCTGCTGGTTTTGGAGGCCTGTATAAAAAGGAACATCCGGCAGGGTTCGAGGAGCTCATTCGTGTTCCGACCGTTACTGGGAGTGGAGCTCCTGGATTTCCCTTACCCCTCCGGCTGACGACAAACATTCAATTGTTACCTTTGTTCATACGTTTAATCTTTTGAGAGTTTTGAGCTTGTAGGGGTGGCCTGCCTATTTATTTGATTACTTTTGACTATGTTTATGTTTAGGGAGAAAGGTAAGCTTCTTGTATTTTTCTTTAAATATTTATAGGTAATTTAGTTCATTTACTTTACAGATTCTTTTGTTTGTTATTTTGGCCTGGGGTCACCCTGAAGAGATGCTCACTTAAAACTGACTATTTTTCTACATTAAATCTATTCAATTACTCTCAACTGAGTGTCCGAGTTCGGTTGTCGACCGAAGGGGATCTTTTGTCTTAAGTTTTTGTTTTGTTTGGGAAATCCACCACCCCAACTCCTTTGTTTTTCCGTTTATTATGCCCATGTTGTTTTCCCCTAGACTTGGGGCGTAATAGTCCAGTATAGAATATAAAGTCATGGTGCAGTGGAAAAAGAGTTAATATTGTGTATGACTCCCATTAGCTTGGAGGACTGCATCCATACATCTCTGCAATGACTCAAATAACTTATTAATAAAGTCATCTGGAATGGCAAAGAAAGCGTTCTTGCAGGACTCCCAGAGTTCATCAAGATTCTTTGGATTCATCTTCATCTTACCCCAAACATGCTCAATAATGTTCATGTCTGGTGACTGGGCTGGCCAATCCTGGAGCAGCTTGACCTTCTTTGCTTTCAGGAACTGTTATGTGGAGGCTGAAGTATGAGAAGGAGTGCTATCCTGCTGAAGAATTTGCCCTCTCCTGTGGTTTGTAAGGTAATGGGCAGCACAAATGTCTTAATATCTCAGGCTGTTGATGTTGCCATCCACTCTGCAGATCTCTCACACGCCCCCATACTGAATGTAACCCCAAACCATGATTTTTCCTTCACCAAACTTGACTGATTTCTGTGAGAATCTTGGGTCCATGCGGGCTCCAGTAGGTCTTCTGCAGTATTTGTGATGATTGGGATGCAGTTCAACAGATGATTCATCAGAAGAATTTACCTTCTGCCAGTTTTCCAAATGATCAACTAGAAGTCAAGTTATTATTTGTTGCTCTTAGAACTGTGATCAATGACAAGACTTTTGTCAGGTAGTGTAGAAGTCAATGGGTGGCAACTACCAGCACATTTTAAAATATCTTCTTTTTTGTTCGACAGAACAAAGAAATCCAAATAGTTGAGTAAATGATGTCATAATTTTCATTTTTAGGTGAACTATCCCTTTAAGTGAATTTAATGTGAAGTTGAAATGACTTAAAATGTTAATTTAACTTAACTTAAAAATTAAAGGCAGCATTATTATTATTATTATTTACAGTGAACGTACAACAGCGATCTTGCAATGCATTAGCATCTACCTACCTGCGCAGAGTATGTTTCTCGCAAATGTTAACAAAGTACTACAACGATTTCTATCCATAAAACTAAAACAGAACCCACAGAATAAACATTAAAATAACTTCAGTAGAGTAAAAACTCTGTCATTTAGCATAGTTTGAAGTGTACTCCCTACCCTACGAGGACTCAGACGCTGTTGGGGTTGTAGCAGAGCATGTTGAGCTGCAGGTTTTCGTCCCAGTGTCTGAGGATGATGAAGAGCTGATTGGCCGAGGCCTTGACTGACGCTAGGTCTCGACCTTCAGGGATAATCTGTTCATCAAGCCACAAACTTGCTTTGGCCGCAATCAGCTCCCATTCGATGAAGTAACAGGCCGAGCTGTGTTCAAGCCAGGCCAGAGCGACCGCCGTGGCCCAAACCATCCCTTCGAGGTCTTGCGATATTAGCGTTTCAACCATTTCAGACTCAGACCCTCGTCCGCTATCGTGCAACGAGTTAATGGGTGATGGTGGGGCTTCAGTTGACATTGATGAAAAGCCATGCAACGAGTGCTCGCCGTCCACACGAGGGCTGCGGGAAATAAATTCCTCGCATTCAGAGTTCAGATCGGAGTCTCTGGGAGGAGGCGAGGAGCCGCGGTGGACCTCCAGACTCTCGGAGCGCTTGGATCCAGAGTGGGACACGTGGGTAAGGCTGATTCTGTGGCTGGCGAAGGGGGATGTCCACTTCAGCTTGTCTATTGGCACGTTGATGGCGTCACACAAGGCACTGTTCAACATGAACGCCCCGCAGGACAGCTGCAGAGACACCTGCAAACACCAAACAGAAACACTCTATTATCTTATGGTCTCATGTACATTTTGTTTTGTCTTCCTTATTGGAAATTGACTTCAACACTAACTTCATCCCTGTTTTATGTCTTCTAAATGATGATACTGATGTATGTACAAGTATGACAAAAAAAAAAAGGATGTTGTTTGCAGGCTTTACCGATACAAAAAAAGACATTAATACAGAATTGGTTTAGCCCACACATGTACAAAGTCATACTGGATTGATAGTCTCCTTCAAATAGTGTCTTGTGAGTGCACAGCAGCACGAATTAATAAGGACAACCAATTTTCTAAACTATATAAAGTAATTATTGTATCATATAACATTATTCATTAATTTTCCTTCGCCTTTGGGGTCGCCACTGCGAAATGAACCACCAACTTATCCGGCATATGTTTTACACAGTGGATGCCCTTCCAGCCGCAACCCAGCACTTGGAAACACTCATACACTCTCACATTCACACACATACACTACGGCCAATTTAGCTTATTCAATTCACCTATAGCGCATGTTTTTGGACTGTGCGGGAAACCCAGATGAACGCGAGGACAACTCCAACCTTATTATTATTATTATTATTATTTAGTATTATTTTATATATTTTTCCCTTTCTCCTTTTGACTCAAGTTAGCAATAATGTGTCTGTTGCACGTTTCTCTTTGAACGTTTGTCTCATAAGATAAACAAAGTAATTTTTTTTTGCTCTAAAAACAATATAAAGTTGATCACAAAAAAGAAACACTATTTAATCTGCACCTAAAGCAAAAAATAACCTTTTGTTGGATATTAAGTTCATTGGATGCTGACGAAATTTTCGCACATTAAAAATAAATTCAACCTTGCTGGATTGGCATGGCAATCTGTCAGCTTAATCGCGAACTAGTAAGTGAAAGTGAAACTAGCACATCTTGTTAAAGTTGCCATGAAAGTAATGGGTGTAAGTGAGTGCACATCATTGCAGTCAATCTATGAGTTGTTGGTTTTAGGAATGCATAAATAATAGCAAATTCAAGTCGTGTTTTATTTATGAATTTACGAAATTCTACGATTTTTGTAGAAGTAACCACTATAAGAAGTAATTTATACCTGTATCCATTGGCACTTTAAATTGCAAATTACCTTGATGGTATTTTTAAATGTGATATTGTTGGTATTGTTGATGTTATGTTTTGTCTAATGCATGTGAACTGTGTCCAAAACAAATATCCAAGACAAATTTCCGGCAAAATACAATAATGTACATACTAAATAAACTAAACTAAATGCTGTTGCGGCAACGCAGTGGCGCAGTAGGTAGTGCTGTTGCCTCACAGCAAGAACGTCGCTGGGTTGCAGGTTCGAACCTCGGCTGGGCTGGGTCAGTTGGCGTTTCTGTGTGGAGTTTGCATGTTCTCCCTGCGTTCGCGTGGGTTTCCTCCGGGTGCTCCGGTTTCCCCCACAGTCCAAAGACATGCAGTACAGGTGAATTGGGTAAGCTAAATTGTCCTTAGTGTATGAGTGTGAATGAGTGTGTGGAAGTTCCCAGAGATGGGTTGCGGCTGGAAGGGCATCCGCTGCGTAAAATCGTGCTGGATAAGTTGGCGGTTCATTCCGCTGTGGCGACCCCGCAAGGGACAAAGCCGACAAGAAAATGAATGAATGAATGAATAAATGCTGTAGCAAGACCAAACAGACACACTCTATTTAATCTGCACTTCAAGAGTTCACACTTAGATATTGGCATTCTGTCTCGTGAGAGAACCCTGAGCTCGGATATATTTGAGCCCAGGGCAAATATACACATCTGGTGTGCGATACTTCCAACTGTCATGTGCGAGTCATTCAGAGTCCATTTTGACATACAACCAGTCTTGATTAAGTATTTTACGAAAATGTGTGCTATGTGGCTGCAGTATCGCAAGCAATGTATTAAAACATTAGTGGATAACATTTTGGGATAATCTCGCACAGCTCTTTGATAAGGTGGTGATCTCTCCTTCATTTCTGTGCAATCTATTGGAAGGACACAATATTTACTCTTTCTTTTTTTATTTGATGGAGAGGAAAACAAATGCATACTGCTTGAACTTACTTAGAATTTATTAATCAGATTAATACACATCTTACTCAGTGTCAGTGTAAAGCTCTTGTCAATATGGTTAAAATTTTTGTATGCATTTCTTTGTATTTGTATCTATTTTTTTCTGAAAAATAATAAGATAAAATGTATAAATATATTTTTATTATTTTTATTTGAAATACAGATCAGAGCAAACTATTTCCCATTATTTAAAGGACTGACTCTCCCCACATTTTGTGTTGATGTATTTCAGGTGGGATCAAGCAACATTTAAGGGGGTCAAACCACCCAAATGCTCCTGTAATTCGCACACTCCTGAATTAAGCTGTGGTCACACTGCACTTTTCTCCCCATTGACTTCTATTCATAAACAGCCGAATGTGTCAGACCAGAAACGCAAGCTTGTGCGACAATCCAGCACTTCGCTGCATTGGAAAGTTCAAGCTTGGTGAACTCTGACCTGCGAAATCGCATCACGTGGCTGTGTAAAACCAACTGAAGATCAAAACATGACCTCTCTGTACAGTAATGTAAAATATGGACCAATCGCTGGCTTTTTAAAATGTCTAATCATCTTGTTTAATCCCGCCCTTTTCGCAGAGCCATACAACAGAATTTTGTATGCTCAAACTCTAGTGTGATCGGGACATTACTCTGAATGATTCAATTAAAATGGAGAAAGAAACAGACACAGAACTGCTATTAAAGACTATGGCTGTTGTTAATGTGATGCGCTTTAGCTCAAAGACTCTGATTGGCAGAGCTGTGATATAAACAAAACACTATTGGCTATTTTTAAATGGGAGGAGCTACTCGATAACTCCAACCGTGTCTTCATATTTCAATTGAAAAGTACTGCACACAGTAAACAAAGCTGTGCATTTCAAGAGACATTTAAATATACAAACAAGCTCAGAGACTGAACTTCAAGAAGCCATTGAAGGTCTTTTAGCATTGCCAATTACATTAGCCTCAGAAAAAAAGCTTTGCTGATTTGGTTATGGCTCATCTCCATTTACTTTGAGTAATTTCCATGACCCACAGGCTATATATTCTACTCAAACAGGACATCTCATTTAAGCAGATGCACCGATCATGAGATATTGATCGGTGGTTGTTAAATGTCACCAGATATATTACTCTCCATATATAAAGACTCCTGCCTTTAGGTAAGTATTGACTGGCTATTCATAGGTTATGAGTCAAGTGAATGCAATATACTCAATGACGTAATTACAAGCTGTAAGTATATAAAGAGTCTAACACAAAATTATTAGCCCTATTCTGTGATTTTGCTTTTAATTTCCCAAGTGGTGTATAACAGAGAGATCTTTTTTTTTCCAACACATTTTAAACTTAACAGTTTTAATAATTCCTAATAGCTGATTTCTTCAACACAGGCTCATTGTGGATGGGTAGCCCTGTCTACATTTCTAGAGAGCGCATATTACAACCCAGGCTCATTCTGAAAACGTGCCTCTATATACGTTCCTTGAGGCCGCGAAATACGTCCCAGGAGGTACGTATTTTTGCAGTTTTCGTATTCGCGAATCCACAAGAGGCCGTTGTGTATGTTTTTTTCATATCTCAAATTTCTCTCACGAGTGCTGTTCGCGCCTAATGTTCTCGCATAAACCCACCAGAGGCCGCTGTTGACTGACTGTTTGACTGACTGACCGAGCGACCGACCAATCGACTGACCCACCCTCCTCCTTCCCTAAACCCAACCAATTTTATTGATTGACCCGCCCACCCACTTCCCTAAACCCAACCAACGACTGATTTTTACGACGTTTTCAGGTTTTACCACATTCTCACCCTGTTATTTACTTGTTTATTTTATTTTTTGGATTCTGTTTTTGTCTTACCTGCTTTCTGGAACCGTTCTTTGTCGGACTCGAACCAAGTCATCGTGGTCAACTCCTCTCTGTGTCTCAAGTCCGCCGACGTACAGGACGAGCTAACTGGACAAACTGGTTGCGGCGGGAAAGGCCTCCACACGGAGGTAATCGGTCAGCCGGTAAGCGCGAAAAGGAACGATGTCATACCGCCCCATAGCATTCGCTTAAAAAATGAAATGCAGCCATACGTACCTCTGACTACATAATTCGTGGTCTCCAGAAACGTACATAGGACTATGTTTTCAGAATGAGCCTGTGTTGGCAAATTATGTAGCCAGAGGTACGTCTGGCTGCATTCTGCTTTAAAATTAAAACTACGGGGCGGAATGCCGCTGCCAACGGCTTCTTTTCCTTTTAGCGCTACCAGCTGATCGCTTACCTCCGGACAGATGGCTTTTCTGGTGTTACCAGTTTGCCTAGTAGCCTGCCGCATACATCGATGGATTCAGGACGTGGAGTTGAGTTGACCACGACAACAGGGTTTGAGTTCGGTTCCAGAAACCAGGTAAAACAAAAGCAAATAAATAAATAAATGAAACAACAGGCTAAAAATGTGACAACCCAGGCTCATTCTGAAAACGTAGTCCCGTGGACGTTTCTGGAGACCGCGAAATACGTCCCGAGAGGTACGTATTTTTGCAGTTCTTGTTTTCGCGAATCCGCGAAAGGATGCTGTGTGCACTTTCATATCTCAAATATCTCTCGTGAGTGCCGTTCGAGCCCATGCTGTTCTCGCGTAAACCCACCAGAGGCCGCTGTCGACCGACCGTCTGTCTGTCTGACTGAATGACTGAAGATTGACTGGGCGACCGACCAATCAACTGACCCACCCTCCTCCTTCCCTAAACCCAACAAATTTTACCGATTGACCTGTCCACCCACACACTTCCCTAAACCCAACCAACGGTTTACAAAAGCCATCCAGAAAAAGAAAAGCCCTCGTCTGATTTTTACCACGTTTTCAGATTTTACCACATTCTCACCCTGTTGTTCACTCGTTCATTTTATTTTTTGGATTCTGGAACCGCTCTTCCCCAGACTCGAACCTGGTCGTCGTCGTCAAGGTCAACTCCTCTCTGCGTCTCAAGTCCGCCGACGTAAATGACGAGCTAACTGGACAAACTGGTTGCGGCGGGAAAGGCCTCCACACGGAGGTAAGTGGTCAGCCGGTAAGCACTAAAAGAAACGCCGTCATACCACCCGTAGCATTCGCTTAAAAAATTTAATGCAGCCATACGTACCTCCAGCTACATAATTCGTGGTCTTCATAACATCTACGGCACTACGTTTTGAGAATGAGCCGGTGTTGAAATGTAATAAAATCACGCTGCCCTTTTTCTAGATTGCTTTTGAAAACACTATCAGTTAGGACAAGAGTGGGTGGGTCAGTCAGTCAGTCTGAGTCAGTCGACAGCAAGCTGGCCTGGTCCGCTGAAGTGTATATTGCGCCCTCTGGTGAATTTACGCAAGAAGAGGACGCGCGAGAGAAATTTTACACTATCAAAAAGCATAGACAGCAACCTCTGGTGGATTTGCAAAGACAAAAACTGCAAGCAGACGTACCTCCAGTTATGTATTTCGCTGTCCCCAGTGGTGTAAAGTACTTGAGTAAATGGACTTCGTTACTTTACTTAAGTATTTTTTTGGCTACTTTGTACTTGTACTGAGTATCAAAAATATAAGCAACTTTTACTCTTTACTTGACTACATTTTTGATTGAATATATGTACTTTTTACTCCACTACATTTGAACAGATGCTTACCGTTACTCGTTACATTGCAATTGTGCCAATGACTGTATAAAATATGGACGACGCGACAGCGCCATTTTCCATTAAACGCTGTGAAGAAAAAAATGCCTCGTGACGGGCACAAACTGTGGCAGAAGACTGCTGAAATTGGAGCCTGGGCATGCACAGAAGGACTGCCTGATGGAGCCAGAGGAGTAGCTGCGGAATCAAGCTTCCAACCAAACGCTTGTACATCAAATCAGCCACGCCCCCCGAACTGCTCACTTGACCGCCGGTGTCTGCACTATAACAAAGGCTCGCTAATGTACACTTTGCGTTTACATAGGAGCCTGGTTTGCTGTTTTATCAACACAAATGGTTGTAATAACGTTAACAAAGGTGCGGTTTATATAATGAAGATTTAATCGCGCCAGCTCGCTAACGGCCGCCGGATCTGACCGGATGCCTATGGACACACTGCCCGAGTCAATCGGGCCAGATGCGGCGGCCGTTAGCGAGCCGACGCTGCCGCATCCGAGCCGGATCGGCCCGCGAGTAATGTGCGCGAGTAGGTACAGCAGACGGAGTCGGGCCGAGGGGTAAGTCTCCGGCAGGCGAGAGTGTAGCCGGAACTGGCCCGAGTGTATTTTGCTATCTGGGTGGTAAGGCGTGTATCAAATAACTGATAAAGCCCCCTGACCCTACCGAATAAACAGTGTTTCACCAGATCCTGTATGTCAGAAACTCTAGTTTACTGCTGAGCAACTCATTTTATCATGGTAAAATAACACAGAAATGGAATAATAACACTTCAGTCTCCTGCCGAAGCTCCGGCGTCTGCTTTGAGAAACTGTCAATCACAGCTGTCAATCACGATGACACGCCCAGCATTAAATTACTGCTCAACACATACTGTTTACAAAACTACTCAAAATAAAAAATATTGGCCCCCTCTGATACTGAGAGATGAATCACATCAAAGTCAGCTCTGATTTGTTTTACTACGTTTTACTACTGTTTTTTTTTTTGTTGATAAATTGTTTGTGGCTTTTTTGAACATTTGAGTTTGACTGAGACTTTTTGTTCTATTTTTTAAATATATTTTGTTCTGCCATTTTGAAACATTAAGGTGTTAAATTTAATTTATATATTAGGAAAATAAGCCTTTCTTGGTGCTCTTTGAGCCTACATTCAGTATGAGTAAAATACTTAAGTTCTTTTAAAATCGGATACTTTAATACTTTTACTCAAGTCTTATTGGAATTGGTGACTTGTAACTTGTAATGGAGTAATTTTTACAGTAAGTATCTGTACTTTTACTCAAGTATGGTTTTCAGGTACTCTTTACACCTCTGGCTGTCCCCAGAAATGTAGACCTGGGTACGTATCCGCAATGAGCTTGGGTTTGGATTTCTTTTGTCTTTGCCATTGGTGACAGTACATAATACTTTACTAGTTATTTTGCAAGATGCTAGAATGGGTTATATGCACAGTTACCTCATAGGAAACAGATCCTAAATGTGGTGATTTGTAATGGAAAGACAGATCACCGGAAGCTGTTGGGCTGGCTGTCTAAAATTAAAAGTCCTTGTGCATATACCATATTCAGATTCAAGTGCAATTTAAAGACTTAACTTACTTTTTTGTTTCTAGTCCAAATATTTAAAAACATTTTTAAATCAAGAAGAATTTTTTAGACCCCCAAAAGAGATTGTCTTATTTTCAGAAATATTAGGCAATAAATAAGTAAGATTTTCCTTAAAACAACCAAAATAATCTGGTAACACTTTAGTTTTGGTCACAATTCACAAGATTTAACTAACACTCCTAGCTTAATAAACACTAATTAGTGGTTTATTAATAGTTTGTAAGGTAGAAGTTGGGTTTAGGTTTTGGGTAGGATTAGGGATGCAGAATAAGATCATACTTTATATTCAAAATTTTTAGATATTTGCACAAGAAAAAAGCAAAAGCTCTAAGTAAGAAAAACATTTTTTTGCAGTGTAGGCAAGTTATGTTAATGTATTTTTTATTTAAACTGAGCTAAAATAAATAAGACTTTTTCCGAAAGAAAAATATAACTGAGAATATACTGAAAAAAGTCATTGCTCTGTTAAACATCACTTGGGAAATATCTAAAAAATAATAATAATTTCACTGAATGGATAATAATTTTGTCTTCAACTGTATGCAGGGCTTGACATAAAAAAATTTCGATCACCAGCCACTGTGGCTAGTAGTTTTCCAACATTACTAGCCACTCACCATTTTCACTAGCCACAATTTAGTTGTTGGGAAAATATATTTGCATAAATTTGACTGTCCACACGTCTCCTTAACTTTTTTTTCTTATTTTACATGACTTTTAAGGGCTCAACACTAAGGATTTTCCTTTTTCTTCTGGCCACACCAAACTAAATATTTCCCTGCCACAAAATTTAAAAAAAATGTTTTAAACAAGCTAAATATAGCTGTGTACATACACTTTTTATTCAACAAAAATGTTCTTAAAAAAAACAACTGACATTTAAAAACATTATTCTCATTTATCTAAAACTATGCACAGTACTTTGCCCAGACTAAAGGTCCCAGATCATTAGATAACTATAGATAAATTGAGAGTTGATCTCCTATTAAAGCAATATTATTGTTAAGGATGATAATTAAACCAATTGAACCACAATGTCACTCTGCGCCTGATCATTCTCTCATTCGGTATTCACCTGCTTTCTTTTGCTCGTGCGAACACTTATCAATTGTGCTGCTTCTCGCTTTTAAGAACACATTTGCATGCATAATTACAAATGGTCTTAAACTAAAATTTTAATCTTTAGGGACGAGACAGCTCTGGCAACTTAAAAATTATTTTTAACCAGCCAAAGTGGCTTGTGGGGGTGTCTGTCTAACCCGCCACAGCAAAAATCTACCCACATTTGGTGGGCTGATGGGTGTTAATGCTAAGCCCTGACTGTATGCATGTGTAATCTATATATGGTTTATATTCAGTCAACCCACATAAAGAGTGGGGGAAATAAGTATTAAACAAGCCGCCACTTTTTCTCAGAAAACCTATTTTAAAGGTGCCGTTGACTTGAAATTGTGGTAACAACCAAAGAAAGCCATATATGCAAAGAAAACACATTTAATTAGTTTACAAATGAAGCTACGGTATGTGTAATAAAATGAAATGACAAAGGAAAAAGTATTGAACACATGAAGAAAGGGTGGTGTAGAAAGACAGTGAAGCCCTTTGCCATTGTAAATGAATATTAGCTGCTTCAGTCCAACATCTACATTATCAGGAGGATAAAGATGAAACCAGGGTGGACATTTTAGCAAGACAAAGATTCAAACCACAGCCAAAGAAACTTTCAAATGCTTTCAGAGAAAGAAAATCAAAATGTGGAATGGCCCAGCCAATCACCTGACCTGAATCCATTATAAAATACAAAATAAAGATCAGATTTGACAGACAAGACCCACAGAACCATCAAGATTTTACATTCTGTTGAAGTCTGTGAAGAATAAAAAAACACACCTGAGACTTTATTTTCCATCTTTAAGCTGCCATCACCAAAAACTACTTTTATATAAAGTATTAAATGCATTTTAGTAGTTCAGTACTTTCTCCTTGTGTCATTCCATTGTTATTACACAAAACTCATTTTTCAGATTTTTTGTTTTGTTATATTTTTATGCTTCTATTGTCAAAATCTGGTTTAATTCCATGTCACCAGCTCCTTTAGAAATATTATTCATAGGAAAAAACATGCTGTGTTCAATACTTTCCCCCCCACACTGTACGTGTTTGTGTGTGTGTTAGGTATTAAAATAAACAGATGTGATTTAAAATTTTCACCACTTGTATTAAAATCACAGTGAATGAACATGATTGAATATGCAGAAGATGCAAAGGCAGAAACCAGAGGTATGTAGTCCTTGTTGTCGTTTTCACTCTCTCCCACTGAGTTGCTGATTTTGCTCTGCGATCGGCTCATGAAGCCCTTGGCCGCTTTCGTCAGGAGACGCGTCCTGCTCAGGCTCAGCTTGCTGGAGGCAAAAAGACAAAAAAAAAAAACCACACCTTTTACTCTGGTGCCTCACTGTCATTAAATGCACAGTCACACCTAAAGTACTTTGTCTAGCTAAATTCTGCCCCTTCACATTCATTAATTTGTAAGCTGTGTACACATTCACCATAGCACTGCTCCTCACATTTTAATCATTAGTTCAGCTGACATTTGACTCATTTTATTAAGTGTTTGAATTTGGTTAGGATATGATTCATTAATCTAGGACTGAGTGACGTGACAATACATATTTTATCACAATATAACATCACAGATGCAAGAGATTTCTTAATTAAGGATATACTGTAATATATAAATGAGGGGGCGTGACCAATTCATAAGGTACTTATCCTGGGTTCACACCAAATGTAAATTTAAGTGTTTGTGCAAATAGATTACATACAAAGTCATAGCCGCGAACAACAAAATGTGTCTCAACACTTACATTCAACTGCACTACAAATCCCATCTTGCACTTCACTCACACACCTGGCCCAGATTCCCCTTGATTGCAAACACACAGAGCTGAAGTTGTTCAAGACTAATCATATGGACTATAAACACAGCACACACACATCGTTGCTGAGTCTTGTTTCTGTTTAGAGCATCTTGTAAGCGTTATCCTTGTCTTACTTTCCCATGTTTTTGACCTTTGCCTTGTTTTACCGTTTATGTTGACTCTTTGCTGCTGTGCTTACCATTCGCCTGCTTTGGTATTAGTCTATACTTTTGTTAATGACCAATAAAATATCAAGCATTAAGTTCTACCATAAAAATGCTTGACCGAATAATATTTTATTAAAAGTTTTACTAATGATTTCAAATCATATCACATAGGAATGAATCACCCCAACATGAACCAATCAGAACTGTATCAAACTATTAAGGATAAATACATTTCTAAATATTAAAGAGCTCCTATTATGGGTTTTTGAAAATGACCTTCTATGTAGTGTGTAACACAGCTCTAAGTGAAGTGAAATATCCAGCTGGGGCTTAAATCTGAAAGTGGACAGTTTTTAAGACTATTGATTCATCTAAAAAAAGAGTCGACTCATAGTGGTTTAAATGAATCGTCTTGATAACGAGTCTTTAGCCATTTGGGCGTGACGTGGATACGAAACATAATTGTTGTGCGCGCAAATTTAAACCTGCGGTCCCGCCCACTAACACAGCAGCAAAGACAAACAGATTCTGAAGTCATGAGTCATGAAGACGCTGTGCTTACCTGGATATTATTGGAAGTGTGAGGGCAAGGAGTGCTTCAGCAATCTGCACGCTTATAATGGGCGATCTATCAGTACACATGCTCATGGATTAGTTTATTCCTCCATCTTGTAATGGACAGACAATACATCAGGGGTGCGGGCAAAATAAGGACAGTTTATTAGGCACACCGTGCTGCACGCTGGGCTTCGGGCTGGTGCGCAGCACTGGAAAGGCTTACAAAGGCTCAGGGTGAGTGCGATTGGAGCCCGCAGAGATAGCTTGTCAGAGGACAGAGGAGGAGCGCTGGTGAGAGCTACAACCCCCCGGCTGGGGATGTAATTGTTGGGCAAAGCAGAGTACAGGTAAACCCTGAGAACATATAACACTTCAGGCAAGAGGTGCCACAGCAATGATTGCAAATAGAAATGATCTACATGTTTTGTTACTTATAACCGCTAGTACAGTATCAGGTTAACTCTTCATATTCTCATATCGCGTCTAATGCCAAGTTGAAAACGCGGCGCGTGCTGCTTTGTTTAGGGATTTAAATGCGTTTGTAAGCTCGTTCCACTGCCGTTTGTCGTTGCTATGGCCACCGTTAGCTGATCCTACACACGTGCAGTGGTCAAGGTTCAGAATAGTTTAGCTTTTGCTGCTGTGTGGATTAATACTCAATGTGTGTCATAGAGCAGTATGCTGGTGTTTAACTGCACTGCTTTCGGCACTGAGGTGTCAGAATAACACTGTTGAGAGCCGTGTACTGTTTACTGTGGTGTTAGTAAGTTTACTTTGAAGAGTATTTCGGGCGTCCGCTGCGATCGGATCCTATACCAATGTTGGCGACCTAGGGGCTTGATAAACCGCGCTGGGCATTTTACTGTCTCGCGCTGAACGCTGTCAACCAATCGCAACAGGCTGTCATGGGTCCAATTAGCGCAGATTAGCTTCGCGCTAAGGAGGGGTTTGGGAACAAATAAATCGCTGAACAATTCATATGGGAGTCGCTGGGATAATTAGGTAAAAATAAATTCATATTATAAGACCATGAAACTGTTTTTTGACCTTGCATGCATATCAGTATGTTGTTGGAGACCCATAAAACTAAAAATATTACAATTTTTTATGTGTTATAGGGGCTCTTTAAATGTCACATAATATCATTGGAATTTCATTCATTTATTCATTTTCCTTCGGCTTAGTCCCTTATTTATCAGGGGTCGCCACAGCGGAATGAACCACCAACTATTCCAGCATATGTTTTACGCAGCGGATGCCCTTCCAGTCACAACCCAGTACTGGGAAACACCCATACACTCTCACATTCACACACACACACACACTCATACACTACAGCCAATTTTGTTTTTACCCAATTCACCTATGGCACATGGAAACCAGAGCACCCGGAGGAAACCCACACCAACACGGGGAGAACATGCAAACTCCACACAAAAACACCAACTGGCCCAGCCGGGACTTGAATCAGTGACCTTCTTGCTGTCATGCCACAGTGCTAACCACTGAGCCACCGTGCCACCCTATCATTGGAACTTATTACTAATTAATATTCATGAGGTACAATGTGACAGATTTACCCTTCTGTTAATTCACCCTCTATATTTGTTAATTCTAAGCACTGATTAAAACTGAAAGTGAGTGTGTGTTTAACTAACATCCTCTAATTTCAAACTTCTCTGTGATCCTTCCTCTAAGCTCAAGAACTTGAGGCTAATTTATTTAAAAAGAATGAAAAACTAAATGAAAAACCTTTGACGTCAATAGAACAAACAGTCATTGCCTGAAGATAATTGTCACAATGATTCATTTAATTGCACGAAAGCATTATGCACTTCACATGAAAATATAACAGGGAAATGATTGGCAAATACCTGCACTAGACTTTATCATATTGTCAGTCTACGCATCTCCCGTCTGATAGTTTTTATGCCTAATGAATGTCTGTCAGTGTCTTCTATGAGAGCTGAACTCATTAGGCGAACCCAACAGAATACCACAAGCAATCAAAATGCAAATTGGACTCATGATTTAAAACAATGGCGCAGGAGTGATGCAAACTGCTGAATTATTCATTTGTGTTCTGTGAATTAGTGCTAGTAATTGTCTAACTCGATTTGTGGATGTTGTTTATGTTCCCTCTATCTACACGCTGAAAAAAAAGCTTTTCTTACTTAGAGTTTGGGTCTTGTTTCTAGTCCAAATATCTACAAATTCTAAAATCTTAAATTTTCAGGTCAAGCTAAAAATTCATCCATTCATTTTCCTTCAGCTTAGTCCCTTTATTAATCTGGGGTTGCCACAGCGGAATGAACCGCCATTGTATTCAGCATATGTTTTATGCAGCGGATGCCCTTCCAGCTGCAACCCAGAACTGGGAAACATCAATACACACTCATTCCCACACATACACTATGACCAATTTAGTTTATTCAATTCACCTATAGCACATGTGTTTAGACTGTGGGGGAAACCGGAGCACCCGGAGGAAATTCATGCCAACAAGGGGAGAACATGCAAACTTCACACAGAAATGCCAACTGACCCAGCCAGGCAATAATATCCAGCACAGAACACGCAATAACTGCTGTGCTTTTTTTACTTTCTCCATAAATAAAACTTGTATCAGAGTTGCAGCAATGTTTTGTCAGTTTATCATCCTCTGAGAAAACTCTTGAGTTGATGGTCGCCTAGCAATCTAGGAAAACCCCGCCCACCCCCAGGCCACGGTAAAACTGTCAAGCCTTGACCAGTCCATGGTGATAAAAACGTTGGGGACCACTGGTCTAGAACATGCTTCTAAGATATTTAGGTTACAAACAAGACAAAAGACTCTATCATACACCCAATGCAACGCGGCCCCATGCGCAACACTAGTGTCTGGCCAAATATTCATTTTTACATTTTGCGCCAAGTTGTTTAAATAGCAAGTGCATTTGTGCATTCATGGACATGCTGGTTTGAAAAGGAGGTGTGTTAAGGCGCATTTTGAGACAGCTGAAATAGACCACGCCATTGATAAAACTAAACTAAAGGCCGACTAACTGGTCTAAAGTCAATGGCACAGAGTTTTTATTTGTTATTTAATAACAAAATATGACTATGCAGGTCCAAAAATTGTTTATTTAAATTTGTCCACCTGTCGGGTTTTGGAGACGTATCCATAAAGCATAGGAAGTGTCTTTGGAAATAACTTTTTTTACCACACTGCATTATTATTGTTCATTTATTAGTTTGTGAATTTAACTGAATTTAGCAACTGAAATTACGAAATTAAATATGTAATGGATGTCTTCAGTGGAGTGCGTCCACCATTGTTTCCTGAATCCATAGTCGAATGGAGGGGCTCGTTACCTAGATGGTCTTTAATCTCACACTGGTAATCTTTAACAATTTTCTCGCTAGTAAAAAATATATCCCGTAAATAGCTAATGTGCCATGGCGTGACGCAACTTACTCTTAAAAGGAATGGGTGATGAGAGTCTGATTGGTTTAATGCATGTTACGCCCAAAACACACCCATAACTCATTAAGAGACTAAAAACAACACTTTTAGACTACGCGCCTAGTGCGACGACTGTTTTTCGTTGCTATTTTGATGAAACTGAAATTGATCAAGCCATTAATCAATTAAAAGCTGGATTTAATTCAATGGTGCAGAGTTTTTATTTCGTATTTAAAGAGCGCGTAAGTGAAATGGATCCAAAAATTCGATTTGTCCACCTGTCAGGTTTTGCAGATGTATGCATTACCATATGGAGCCTAGGAATAGGAAGTGTCTTTGGAAGTAACTCAGGTTTTTGACCACACTGCGTTATTATTGTTCATTTATTAGTTTGCTGGAAATTACAACTGAATTTAGAAATAGTTTTGAAACAAATCTTAGCGCTTAACAATTGAAATTACGAAATTAAATATGTAATGGATGTCTTCAGTGGAGTGCGTCCACCATTGTTTCCTGAATCCATATAGTCGAATGGAGGGGCTCGTTACCTAGATGGTCTTTAACATCACGCTGGTGATCTTTAACCATTTTTTCGCTAGTAAAAAATATATCCCGTAAATAGCTAATGTGTTATGTCGTGACGCAACTGACTCTTGAAAAGAATGGGTGATGAGAGTCTGATTGGTTTAATGCATGTTATGCCCAAACCACACCCATAACTCATTAAGAGACTAAAGACAACACTTTTAGACTATGCGCCTGGTGCGACGACTATTTTTCGTTGCTATTTTGATGAAACTGAAATTGATCACACCATTAATCAATTAAAAGCTGGATTTAATTCAATGGTGAAGAGTTTTTATTTCTTATTTAAAGAGAGAAATGCATCCAAAAAATTTGATTTGTCCACCTGTCAGGTTTTGGAGATGTATGCATTACCATATGGAGCATAGGAAAAAGAAGTGTCTTTGGATATAACTCAGTTTTTTGACCATTTTGTTCATTTATTTGTTTGCTGGAAATTAGAATTTAATTTAGAAATAGTTTTGAAACAAATCTGTGCACTTTACAAACGAATGGTTTTCACGCTAGTGAATTGCTCAGTTTTTCCATGTACAAAATCCGTCATGTAAATAGTTAATGTGCCATGGAGCGACACAACTGTCTCTTAAAGGAAATGGGAGATGAGAGTCTAATTGATTTAATGCATGTTACGCCCAAAAAACCTTTTAAACTATGCGCCTGGTGTGACAGCTGTTTTTCCCATCCTTAAAATAGCAAAAGTGGATTCGGACATGCCCTTAGTGCTTCTCCACCATGTTCTTTAGACTTTGCCATTTAATATTCATAGAAACTGTTAAACATAAAATATATGTATATATATATTTCATTAACAGAAATATTTTCTAACATTATACATTTCATTACTGCCATTTATGAACAATTTAATGTGTCCTTAATGAATAAAGTGTCCAATTTTTATATGTCATAATCAAAACATTTTGGCTAGCTTCAAAAACGTTGTCGTTGTTTTTGGTCTGATGTATGCATCACCATATGGAGCATAGGAATAGAATGTGTCTTTGGATATAACTCAGTTTTTTTACCACAATTCTTTGTTATTGTACATTAGTATTATTAGTATTTATTTGTTTGCTGGAAATTAGAATTGAATTTAGAAATAGTTTTGAAACAAATCTTTGCGCTTTACAAATGAATGGTTTTCTCGCTAGTGAATCTTTCAGTTATTCCATGTACAAAATCTGTCATGTAAACAGTTAATGTGCCATAAAGCGCCACAACTGACTCTTAAAGGAAATGGGAGATGAGAGTCTAATTGGTTTAATGCATGTTACTTACAAAACACCTTTTAGACTATGCGCCTGGTGCGACGACTGTTTTTCAGTACACCCACCTAGCAGAGAAAAGGCTCTCAACTGATCTCTGCGAGTGGTTCGAGGTCACCGACGAACTCCTTTGAGAGGCTGAAAGAGAGAGACAGAGAAGTTGGTATTTTGATCATTTTTGCACTAGCAAACAAATACACTGCACTCCAAGGCGAAGTGCACTCAATAAACTCACCCGTGCTCCTCTAGGTCACATCTAAACTAATGAGTTCAGCAGTTACATAATTGAGTGATTAATGCTGCTGTGTTTGTTTGGCATTTTTGAACACCTGCAAATCTAGGATTTCTGTGAGTATCTGACTGGATATAAACAGCTAGAGAAAAAGTACCTTCAGAAGAGCTACAGCGTTCCCAACTGGAGGATGAAGGGGTTTTGCAGGGAGGCTTGGATACGTCGATGTCTGTGGATCAAAAAAGAGATTTAGAGTGCAGATATGAGTGTTTTTAGGCAACCGGCACATAAAACATATCCCAGAACAATTGATGGATTTTTTGTGCTGTGGAAACCCCTGATAAATCAGAGACCAAGCCAAAGGATAGTGAGATATGAGTGCTTTTGGTGACAGAGTTTGGTTTAAAACCTATTCTCTGAACTTCATAAAATGTCTGGCTGTTATTTCAGAAAATGTATCATTTTTATTACTATTAAAGTCTCTTATGCTCACCAAAACAACAAGTATATGATCAAAAATACAGTAAAACTCAGAAAGATGTATTTGATGCTCTCAAGCAAATCTTCTATTATGAATTCACTGAAGATCCCACAGTTGCTCTGCTACAGTAGGTGTATGCCCTGAGGGCTTCGATGGCAGATCCAAAATATACACATTCTACTTGCTGAGGCTGTGAAGTGCATTTTATGCAGATGGTTAAAACCAGAACCTCTATCCAAAGTCGGCCCTGCCTATAAGCGAACTAAGTGGCTGCTTAGGGCCCTACTGCCACTAGAGGGCCCCCACAACCCACTGGTGGTGCGAGCCGTTTCCTTGCTGAAATCGTTTTTATTTGCATTGTACAAATTATCTTCATTGACAGTGCTTTAGTACTTAAATATTTATAAATTTTCATTAAAAAAAAAGTTAAAATTGTTCTCTTGTGAATGTCATATGACCAACAGGAAGCTCGTGGCAGCTCATTTCTCATATGTGTTGTGTTCTCGCGGTGACAGTTTGTTCTTCACAAGAACGTGAATCTCTGCACAGACACAGCTATGGCCTTTGCGTCGTTGCCTGCCCCATTACAGTATATCCCTGAATTAGTTTGTAAATTGGACCGCAAAAATGAAACGAAACTAATGCTATTATTCAGGGAGAAAAATTATGATGAGAAGAGACAAGAACAAAATCATTTTTAGCATCGCTTTTAAGTACTAATGATGATATTACAGACTTAATCTAGTAGCACATTTATCAAAAATAGGCAATTACAGATTAATATTACGTTGGTAATATTTTTCCTGAGACATGTTTATAAAAGTTATGTCCTAATTGAATTAATCATATAAGCTCTGGAGCCTGCATCTCAAATGTAAGGAACAGGGAAGGTGACTCAAGGGAATAATAAAGTTTGTGTTTTGGTATTAACATTAACCCAGCATTTGTTGCTTCCCATTTTATGTTTTTTATATTAATATTTTTCATATTTACTTTATATTATTTGCTTATTGATTTTATTATTTATGGATCAATCTTTGCGTTAAAATTGTTTTGTTTTTGTTTTTTGTTTTCTTGTCGTTTGCAGGGTTTTCGCTTTTGGAATTCTAAAAATATAATAATAATAATAAAAACTCAACCTAGAATCTTTAGCTTTAGAATCTTCAATCTGTTTACTAAATTAATAGAATATGTTTTAAACACACCAGAAGAACGCAAAGTAGGAATCACTGGTCCCTTTATTAAAGATTGTTTAATTCTCCATTTTTGAAGCTGCTAGTAGACAAAAAACTGTGCCGTTTTAAAATGTCCAAATCATTCAGACAGATATTAAGTAGAAGAAATCAGGCTTTACTTTTCTGTTTCATTGATTGTATTTAATAAGCAATAAAAATCATTGTGGGCCAACAATGGCAATACTCCACTATCTAGAGCAAGGTAGGGCCCCAAAATTATTTTGCTTAGGGCCCCCAAATGTACAGGGCCGGCCCTGCCTCTATCATATAATGCATCTCTATCATCTGAAAAAGATGGCCCCCTGTTGTGCCTTAATGCTGTAAGCAACATTATTCCTTTCTATATTCACTTTATCCGTCTTATTGCCCCTTTTTTCCCTTGTTTTTATTTTATTTTCCTTCTTCTTTTTCCCCCTCCCTCTTTTCTATGTCCTACTGTGTGTAAGGATGTTTTTTGTTTTCTATATGCTTTTACAACTAGCTGGAAATTGATGGACTAACATGTAAAAAATGTACACTGCATTGTAATTCATGCAATGTTGTGTTCTTTAATAAAATGAATAAAAAAACACAACATATTGTGAAATATAATATTGCATTTTATATATAAACGATTTCTATTTGAATACACGTTTGAAATGTAATTCAAAATATCTTTCCTGTAATGCCGGGCAGAATTTTCACCATCATTGCTGACTTCTAATGTTATCAGTGTTGAAAACAGATTTGTTTAATAATGGTAGAAACTGTTAAACATTTTTTAAAAGATTATTTCATTTATTCAATTTCTTTTCGGATTAGTCCCTTTATTAATCAGGGGTCGCCACAGCGGAATGAACCGGCAACTAATCCAGCACATGTTTTACGCAGCGGATGCTCTTCCAGCTGGAACCCAACACAGGGAAACACCCATACACTCTTGCATTCACACACATACACTACAGCCAATTTAGCTTATTCAATTCACCTGTACTGCATGTCTGTGGACTGTGGGGGAAACCTGAGCACCTGGAGCAAACCCACACGAACATGAGGAGAACATGCAAACTCCACACAGAAATGCCAACTGACCCAGCCGAAGCTCGAACCAGCGACCTTCTTGCTGTGAGGCGATCGTGCTACCCACTGTGCCGCCCCTTAAAGATTATTTCATTAACAGAATTATTTTCTAACATTATACTTGTCATTACTGCCACTTATGAACAATTGAATGTGTCCTTAATGAATAATATTTTATGTCATTATGAAAACATTTTGGCTAGATTCAACAACTTTTGTCTTTGTGTGTGGTCTGATTTATGAGGCCTCAGGATATTTGGTCATTGGTGTAAAGCAAGGGGTTCTCAAACTCGGTCCTGGAGGTCCGGTGTCCTGCAGATTTTAGCTCCAACTTGCCTCAACACACCTGCAAGGATGTTTCTACAAAGCCTAGTAAAGCTGCGGTCACACTGCACTTTTCTCCCCATAGACTTCCATTCATACGCACGCAAATGCGTCAGATCGGAAACGCAAGCTTGTGCGACAAGTTTTCACAGTTCGCTGCATTGGAAAGTTCAAGCTTGGTGAATTCTGACCTGCAAAATCGCATCACATGATTGCGTGAGACAAATCGAAGATCAAAACATGACCTTTCCGGACATAAATTTAAAGCATGGACCAATCACTCGCTTTTTTATGTCTAATCATCTTTATCATTATGCTGCAGTCACACTAGAGTTTGTGCGTGCAAAATTCTGTTGTACGGTGCTGCAAAAAGGGGCGGGATTAAACAAGATGATTAGACATTTAAAAAAGCGAGTGATTGGTCCTTGTTTTAAATTTCTGTCCAGAAAGGTCATGTTTGATCTTCGTTTGTCCTCACGCAGTCATGTGATGCAATTTCGCAGGTCAGAGTTCAACAAGCTTGAACTTTCCAACGCAGTGAACTGCGAAACTTGTCACACGAACTTGCATTTCCGGTCTGACGCATTCACGTGCATATGAATGGAAGTCTATGGGGAGAAAAGTCTAGTGTGACCACGGCTTAAGAGCTTGATTAGCTAGCCCAGGTGTGTCTGATTGGGGTTGGAGCTAAAATCTGCAGAACACCGGACCTCCAGGACCGAGATTGTGAACCCCTGGTGTAAAGTGAATGTAATGAATTACAAATACTCAGATTACTGTAATTGGGTATTTTTTTCTCAGGAATCGTACGTTATTAAGTAGTTTTAAAAACGTGAACTTTTGCTTTAATTTGAGTACATTTTTAGTGCTGTATTGGTACTTTTACTCTATTATTTTACTTCAACTGCAGTCACTACTTTATGTTTGGTTTTTCTTGACTACTGTGATTGGCTAAGTGCCATGATTGCCATCAAATCAAATCGTGCATAGAATAGACCAACATCTGACTGTTATTAATAAATTCAAGTAAATGTTTGAAGAATAAAATGTGAAATCAAACCAAATCTTAATCTTTTTCATGCAATACAAAAATCTATCTTCATTTATGACCCATCAATATTTAATAACCAATATTAAAAAAATAAACACTGCTTTTACTCTAGCCGAAATAAAACAAATAAGACTTTCTCCAGAAGAAAAAATATTATAGGAAATACTGTGAAAAATGTGTTGCTCTGTTAAACATCCTTTGGTAAATATTTGACAGCAGGGCTAATAAATTTGACTGCACACTTGAAAATGGTCCTAACAGTGTGTGTTCTGTCATCTTACTGTAGACCAGAGCTGCGTCATCTTGCCCCGTCAAACCTCCCGACTGTGAGCGACCCAAACCTACAGAATAGCCACGGGACTTCCTGCTGCCGGAACGAGAACCGCAGTGCGAACTTCGTTTATGATCCTCCCCTGTAGATAAGCAAACACACAAAAAGTCATTACCATAATTCAATTGTGTGCTTAAGCCAAGAGCAACTGCCTCATCTGTTTTCTTGCGCTCAACCATGTTTTTCTCTTCCCAGAAACAGCATCTTTGACGTAATGATCGCAAATGCCAGGCTCAGAGAATGACTTACCAGGGTGGCTATACTCAACGCAGGTGGGTAAATATTCATTGCTGTCAAGATCGATAGGTACAAACGCTGTGTATTTGCTTAAGATGTTGCAGGCTTTGCTCGTATGGATGGCGTAAAGCTGGTACCTTCTTCCAGAACCTAAAAAAAATAGCACAGTTGAGAGATTTTAAAATGACAACTAATGATAATAATAAAAATATACAGTGCTTGACATATATGAGTACACCCCTCACAAATCTCTCATTTAAATTCATATTTCATCAAGAAAGCTTTACAATAATTCAGGAGAGCTAATAATAATTCTGACTTCCACTTTATGTAAATGGTCATTTTTGCAATATTTTAAAATATATATTGCAAATATGACATATATTTTATATACAGTTGAAGTCAGAATTATTAGCCCCCCTTTTGATTTTTTTTTCTTTTTTAAATATTCCAAAATGATGTTTAATAGAGCAAGGAAATTTTCACAGTATGTCTGATAATATTTTTTCTTCCGGACAAAGTCTTATTTATTTTATTTTGGCTGAAATAAAAGCAGTTTTTAATTTTTCAAAAACCATTTTAAGGTCAAAATTATTAGCCCCTTTAAGCTATATATTTTTTCGATAGTCTACAGAACAAACCATCGTTATACACTAACTTGCCTAATTACCCTAACCTGCCTAGTTAACCTAATTAACCTAGTTAAACCTTTAAATGTCACTTTAAGCTGTATAGAAGTGTCTTGAAAAATATCTAGTCAAATATTATTTACTGTCATCATTCATTCATTCATTTTCTTGACGGCTTTGTCCCTTGCGGGGTCGCCACAGCGGAATGAACCGCCAACTTATCCAGCACGATTTTACGCAGCGGATGCCCTTCCAGCCGCAACCCATCTCTGGGAACTTCCACACACACATTCACACTCATACACTATGGACAATTTAGCTTACCCAATTCACCTGTACTGCATGTCTTTGGACTGTGGGGGAAACCGGAGCACCCGGAGGAAACCCACGCAAACGCAGGGAGAACATGCAAACTCCACACAGAAACGCCAACTGACCCAGCCCAGCCGAGGTTCGAACCTGCGACCCAGCGACGTTCTTGCTGTGAGGCAACAGCACTACCCACTGCGCCACTGCGATGCCCTACTGTCATCATGGCAAAGATAAAATAAATCAGTTATTAGAAATGAGTTATTAAAACTATTATGATTAGAAATGTGTTGAAAAAATCTTCTCTCCGTTAAACAGAAATTAGAGAAAAAAATAAACAGGGGGGCTAATAATTCAGGGGGGCTAAAAATTCTGACTTCAACTATATGTGAAATCCAAATATAAACTTGTACGTCATATAGTCAAGCCTGAAATTATTCATACACCAGGTGAACAATCAACGACAACCATGCAGTGCAGCCGACAATCAACGAGATTAGCCAAGCACAGGCAAGGGCGGAGCTGAAAACGAGGCTGTCATGTCGGACACCTCGGTGCTCGTAGATTGCTGCATGATGACAAATCAAATAGCGAGATCAATGATTTATTTATTTATTTAATTATTAATCCTATCACATATATCCTAAAATATTGAACAAATGGACATTGCCAAAATAAGTGAGCTACACTTTGAGTGGAAATTTCACAGAAAAAGCTATAAATCAATGTTACTTTTAAATTTCTGTATAAACGACTTGACAGAATAAAACTATTTTATAAATATATATACGATGCTTATAGGAATTGTATTATTGAACGCATTCATACATCTCTAATTAAGTATCTTTTGATTTGTTTGTGTCCAAGCAAACATGGTGGGCGAGCGGACACACACAAACACACACCGCTTTGCAGGTACAGTGAGACTCCACCCACTGCTGCGTGACTCAAAATGCGCAGAACACTGAGAGTGCAGCACGATTTAAATGCATAAGCTGAAATTAAATTATGAAAAATAAAGTTGCAGGAGTAAATCTGCTCGCGGTGAAATTCTCTTTTATTATATTTTTATTGAGGCATTTATTTCTATGCTTCTAATGAAATAACATTCAAACCCCTAGCATCATTTAAGTTGGAGGCTAGTCAGAGCTACGTGTTTAGATCGTTATTGTTAGTTGATCCACAACATTTTGAAAATTTAGTTTTTAGCGAACAGACCATTATAAAAATAAACTGATACTATTGATGAGACAATCATGATTAGCCTATTTAATTTCCTTTGCTTCTCCGTCTGTGCGCTGCTACAGTATATCAGTTCAGTATGTTCACTATGTTACATAACTGCCCCCTGCTGGTCAAGTCTTTTTTTTTTGTGCTAGACCATTTTGTGCTGTGCCGCGCAGTACTGCAGCATTGCGTGTGGTCACGTTCATTCACTCGTGCATTCTCTGTAGCCACATTTGTCTGTAGTTTACATATATTGTCATATATCAGATTTCTACATGCAAAAAACCATGAGTTGATGAGCTAATAAAGTTATTCTCCTCACCATGCTCAATCTCGCACTCTTTATCCGCCATGTGTTCAAAGTCTTGAATAATGGATCGTCCCGCCAGGTGATGGAAAGTTTCATTCCACAGGTCTTCATGCACCTTTTCCTCCCTCTCTCTGCCATTTAGATAGGGTTGAATGTCAAAGGTCACTTCCCACTTCATGTGTTTCCCACACAGAAGTCCAGACACGACCACTTTACAATCTCGCTTTCCGTGACTGGTCTTGAATTCTGGTGCATGAGGATCTTGTGGCGTTTCGACTTCGCAAAGCTGATGCGTGTAGCCATCTGGTCAGAAAAAAAAACACAACAGAAGGAAAACATAATATTCAGAGGAATGAACAGATGGATTTCCTTGCTGAACACATAAAAAAACAGCAGGTAGAGCTCATAAAAAGCAGAAATGACAAGTTAAAACTATAAAAATAAGGAATTGCTTGTTGAGTTTGATAGCATTTCTTTGTTTTTTTGTACTGGTTTTGGTGGTTTAGGAGGTAACAAGTATGTGTAATTGCATGAATATGACCTAGGTATTACAATTTTGTGTCGGTGGTTTATGAGGACATGCCTTGTGTTCACGTATTTCAAATATCATACTTAACAGGATCTTTTGACATTCAAAATTTTGCCACAGGTTTTATGTGAGGGTTGGGTTTGAGGGTAGAAAAAGGCAATTGTTACATGCACCAGCAATCCAGCAACTGCGGATCACCGGAGAACTACACACACTCTATCGAACTACAAATCCCGTCATGCACCTCGCACACAGCTGTTCCTGTTTCACTTCGTTATTAACTTCGGATCGTTATTAACTATTTACATGGATTTTAAAAAGCAGCACAGACACACACATCAGGGCTGAGTCTTGTTATACTGTATTGTGAAAATTACGGCGTGTTTCCTTTGCCTTGCCTTGCCATGTTTGACCCTTGCTTTGTTCTGTTTGTTTATGTTGCTTGCTGCCGGTACTGACCATTCGCCTGTTTATTGACCACGACTCTGGATTGCCTGCATGCATCTGTTTGCCCCTGTTTTGACCATTGGTTGCCTGACCATTCTCATAATAAACCTCCATTTGGATCCTCAACTCTGTTGACAGTGTCCCTCACATAACAGCAATATATTAAGCAGTTTTCACAGTATAAAATATGTTAAACCAATCAAAAGTCCTCATAAACCACCAAAACCAATATGTGTGTGTTTTCAATGAATATTCTGGAAACAGACTAGCTGCTTGTTAAAACCAGTGGTTAGTAGATTAGGAATATGTATAATGAAGATACAGTAGACTCTGTTCAAATACCATATTTAGGATGAATTTAGCCTTTAAAAAGCAGCTGGATGGGGCATGAAACTATCAATTTGAAACTAAACGTCTTAACACAATACAAGATATTATGAGGAATATTGGAAACCAGCAGCCACTGACATCCATAGGGACAAAACAAATACTATGGAAGTCAATGGCCACTGCTTACCAACATTCTTTCAAAATATCTTCTTTTGTGTTCAACGGAACAGAGAAATTCATAAAGGTTTGAAACTATGGTCGTACTCACACTATGTACAGTTGCCTTGAACCGGGCCAAAGCACGCTTGTTCCCCCTGCCGTCTCCCCCGACGGCCCGCACTCACATTACATTCGGGCCTGGGCACGCTTTCGTCATCGATGACGCGCTGTTCAGAAGCGCTCTCGCTCAGCACAGTGGAGATTTCTTTAATTATGTCGTTTAAGTCGTTTGATATGCGGCGACACACAGTCAAACATTTAGCCGAACAGATCAGCCACTTTTGACGCTCATAAACAATCATAAAGTCCTCCTGCTGCAGGAATTAGAAGGTTTGCTGAAGGTGCAGCTGTCGTGCAGTGAGGGGTTTGCGTCTTTAATAAACTACGACAGTTTGTGTTCATTGAACAGTACGAATGATTAATTAATCCATATGAAACAGTCGCTTAAAAGTCACGTCTCGCTTTCAGTTTCGGGCTCGGGTGCGTTTTGCACTCACACACAAGCGTACCGCGCCAAAGCCCATGTGAACCGCGCTCTGGCACACCTCTTCCAACCAGGCCAGGGCCGGCCAAGTGTACCGTGCCTGAGCCCGATTCAGAGCACTCACACTTCTCAAACGATCCGGGAAACGGGCCTGGGCACGGTTCAGATAGCATAGTGTGAGTATGCCCTATGATAAAAAAAAATTTAAATTTTTGGGTGACCTATGCATTTAAATATATAACTTTCATTTCAAAAGGCCTCTAAAAGCTGAGACTGACATATTATGAATAATGACAGGAGAATTGCTCACAACAGGTGATTTCAACTCTGCTGACAGTCTTAAAATGTATTGCTGAATGCTGTGAATTTCTTACATAAGCAATTTTAATGGCAATGCTTATGAATTGAGAGACTTTTATAGTCATTTTGCAAGCAAAGGTGAATTACGGCTCATTACTTTGTGCCGAAAGTCATGAGTGAACAGTCAAACAAATCTAAAATCACATTTCTCAATGCAAAATTGCACCAACTACCATTTATAACATAGTGAAAAGGCTGAGGAAATCCAGAGAAATCTCAGTCTATGTAGAGCAAGGCTAAAGGTGCACATCCTTTTGAGCCCTCAGATGGCATTGCATAAAAAACATCATGCTGTGGTGTTAAATACAGCCACAGGAACTTCAGAAAACCATTGAACACAGTCTAAAGCTGGACATGAACTTAAGGTGCAGCAAAGCACACAGCGTTACTGACTGGCATATATGTCCAAAGGCAACATTGACATGAAGGCATACAGTATATTAGGAGAGTACAGAGTCTTGTATTATGTCAGAGTGGGATAAAATGTTGCTTGTAAAACATTAACAATTATTTTAATCATTTCCCAAACAATAAAAAATTATAATAAAAAGGAAACTGCCTCTAAACATGCATCTATCCCAACATTTTTGGGGTGCATTGCAGCCTTTGAAATCAAAATTCCTTTATATTTACACAATACAATTTTTAAGTTCTGACTAGAGATGCACCGATAGCATTTTTTTGGAACCAATCCGATCCCAATCCCAAAATTCTGAGTATCGACCGATACAGATGCGATCCCGATACTGTGCCTTTTTTTTCTCATAATACAGTTTCTATAGTTCTGGTGATAAACTCAAATAATACATCTTCTTTAGTAAAAATAACAGACCTATAGGCCTATACATCTAACTAAAAACATGATGCTTGCTATAAACTATAGGCTACAGTATTTGAGCATCTGTTATAACATTGATCTGTTGTGGTCCCGCTTATGTTTCCTTTTTTTAATATTAAAATTTTTCCTTGAACTCTGTAACAGGCTACTATTGACCCTAATCAAAACACAAACAGGTCTGTTAAATAAAATATTAGTGCTGTATAAATAAAATTACAGTGAAATATTCACAGTTTCAGAATACCCTATATTAGGTTAAATAATTGTCTGTTAATGACAATCCATATTGCGCCCGTCAGTTTCACTTTTGTTAGTTTAATCAACTTTGATCACAATGCGCCAGGCTTTACAAACTATTCGCAGCACTGAAAGTATTCCACTCGGAAGAATAAACTTAATCGGAAGGATGAGAGAACAGAAACTTTTAATATTACGAAATAGTTTTACGGAGCTGCGCACATCGCGTCTGAGCAGCCGGTGCATGAATGAATCGCTTTTGAAGCATCACTGAGACAGTGCACAGCCCTCCGCTATCTGCAGACACTTCCAATCCAAAACAGCAGTAAAAAGGGAAGAAATCAATGCGTTGAGGATCTGTCCAATGGATTTTTAAACCTTTTCTAATTTAAAATTTCAGGTAGGCCTACTTTGTGTGTGAAGAGCAGGTAATAAGCTCTCCACTCAGTGTTGGGAATGCAATCTGCTGATCTAACAGACACAGTGCGACATGATTTAGAAACAGCAAAATGAACCCATTTAATGCTAAACTTAATGCATTTCTCCGCTGATTACTTATATTAACAGAAACAAATAGTCTTGGAGAAAGTTTTTCGTGTTGTCATAAATGCGACACGCAGTTTGAATTGTGAATGAATGGAGAATGATTGACAGGCACAGCGGCAGGAAGAGCTGAACTGAACATGAATTTAACCACTTAAATATTTATCAGTGCTTCACATTAAACTATAGAATAGCTTCAGAATATATGAGATATAGTAGGCCTACATGACAAAGTTGTAGTGTCTATAATAAGCTGCATTCATGGCTATTGTTGGATTATAAATTACACAGAATATAGCGCACACGCAAGATCGGATTTGGATCGGTACCAGCTAGCCAATCCAGCAAAAATATGCAGTATCGAACCGATATCCGATCCAAGAATCGGGATCAGTGCATCCCTAGTTATAACTATTAAAAATGTCCCATAGTGAAGATCAAGTTCCCGTAAAGCAGTTTTATGCAGTGCATAAAAAAAAGAAACATTTTACACTTTTTACAGTTGTCACAGATTGGCCAGGCTCTTCCTGCACCCAATCACAGCGAGCACCGTCACCTGTCTTCTAATCATTCACAGCTGTATCCAATTCCCTGTCTCACCATAAAAGCACACCCCTCACTGCACTCAGTGTCCGGGCTCGTTGATACGAAGCGGACTCTGAGTGTTCACTCTCCTGGCTAACACTCACGAACTTATATCCTTGTACTTACCGTGTCTCTGTTTACCCCTAGTTGTTCCTGTCTCCAGTCTCTCCAGTCTGTGGTGTGTGCTATCCGTCTTCCCCGTTGTGTATCATCCAATCTGCCAAGGAAAAGGACATTTACCATCCAGCTCATTCATCCTCACTGTCTTCTCACCCGTTTGTGTTCAACGTTGTCTTAATAAACTGTTACATCTTTCACTTACCCAGTCTGTCCGTCTGCTTCATAACAGAAGCCCGGACCCAAAACTGTGACAACATGAGCACTCCCGATCACTTCCAAGAGCTGGTGGATTCGTTGAAGAGGATTCTGCTACCATCAGCGCCACTTCCCGAAGCATCACCAGTCCCGAGCACTTCCGCATCGTCTTCTTCGCCGTCCACCACCTCTTCCAGTCCCATGGCTCGACCAGCGCCCTACTTAGGCGGGGCGGAGGAGTGCAATGGATTTCTGTTACAATGTTCTCTTGTATTCACCATGCAACCTGCTTTATATCCCACAGATCGATCCAAAACCGCTTATATCATCTCCCTTCTATCTGGACCTGCTCTCCGATGGGCCGAAACCATTTGGCAGCAAGCCGGGCCGGTGACAAGTTCCATCCAAACATTCACAACGTACTTTAAAGAGGTATTTGGTCGATCAGATGGTGAAGTAGCGGCTGGAGAACAACTATATCATCTAAAACAAGGTACGATGTCCACCCAAGACTATGCTCTACGATTTCGGACTCTGGCGGCAGCTAGTGGATGGAATGAGCGATCTCTCCTCACCACATACCGGCGCGGCTTAGAACCCAAACTTCGGGTACAGCTCGCAGCATTGGATGACACTATGGGCTTAGAAAAATTCATTCAACTTTCTCTCCGATGTTCAGAGCGTCTGAAGAGCTACCAGCGTGACCCTGATCCTGTTCCTCAACCACTCCTCCGTCCGTCTGAGCCAGTAACCCCTCCAGAACCAGAACCTATGATCATTGAGTCTGGTAGACTCACGACCGCCGAGCGACAGAGGAGGCTGACCCGGGGTTTGTGCATGTACTGTGGTGCTAGTGGACATGTCAGGCTGGGCTGTCCACTCCTCCCTCACGTCCCTCGGTGAGTGTGTTCAGTTCAGAAATAGAAAAGATGCATCCACTCACTACCAATGTTCTGTTAACTACCCACTCTGTCTCTGTTTCAGCCACAGCCCTTATCGACTCCGGGTCAGCTGGGAACTTCATCTCACATGCCCTCTGTCGCCAACTTCAACTCAACACCGAAGCCTTGCAGCACGTCTACCAGATCCAACCCATAATCCGCAATATCCACTCTCAGGCACGTATCCATCGTCGATGTGAATCCATTCACCTTCAAGTAGGACTGCTGCATAAGGAGGAAATTCAATTTTTGGTTCTGGAGGGAGCTACCATGGACATCATCCTAGGGCGCCCGTGGCTGGTGAAGCATGATCCCATCCTCTCTTGGGGCACAGGAGAGATTAAAAGATGGGGTGAAGGATGCACACCAGAATGTTTTCCCGATCTTCCTCTTCAGCCAAAGAAACCCCTATCTGTCTATGTTACGTCAGTCGAAAGTCCAGTCAAGCAACAGTCAGTTCAAATCCCTGAAATTTACTCCTCTTTCAAGGACGTTTTTTGCCCCAAGAGAGCTTCCCAGCTACCTCCACATCGGCCATGGGACTGCGCCATCGACCTAGTTCCAGATGCTCCGTTGCCCAAAGGAAGAATCTACCCGTTGTCGCTTCCGGAGACTAAGGCCATGGAGGAGTATATTCAAGAGGCTCTGAGTCAGGGGTACATCCGTCCTTCCACGTCACCCGCAGCATCCAGCTTCTTCTTTGTGGCAAAGAAGGATGGAGGGCTGCGACCATGCATCGACTACCGGATCCTGAACCAGAGTACCATCAAGTTCCGGTATCCTCTTCCTCTCGTCCCTGCAGCCCTGGAGCAATTACGATCTGCCAAGATCTTTACAAAGTTGGACCTCCGCAGCGCATACAATCTGGTGAGAATACGAGCTAATGACGAGTGGAAAACCGCGTTTGTGACCCCTAGTGGCCACTATGAGTACTTGGTCATGCCCTATGGTCTGGTTAACGCCCCTTCCGTATTCCAGAACTTTATTCATGAAGTCCTCAGAGAGTTCCTGCATCGCTTTGTCATAGTCTATATAGATGATATCCTCATCTACTCCCGGAATGAGGCAGAACATCGTCTCCATGTTGCGGAGGTCCTACACACACTTAGAAGACACCAATTATATCTCAAAGCTGAAAAGTGCTCCTTCCATGAAACATCTGTCCCCTTCCTAGGATACATCATCGATCAATCAGGTGTTCGCATGGACGAGGGGAAGATCAAGTCTGTTGTGTCCTGGCCAGAACCCACTACAATAAAAGAGTTACAACGATTCCTTGGATTTGCAAACTTCTACCGACGCTTCATCCGGAACTACAGTCTAGTCACCTCTCCACTCACCAACCTTCTGAAAGATAAACCTAAAAAACTAGTCTGGTCCCCCGAAGCAGTCGCAGCCTTCCAAAACCTCAAAGAAGCCTTTACCCAAGCTCCACTCCTGACTCATCCTGACCCAGACCTACCTTTCGTCCTTGAAGTAGATGCATCTACCACTGGGGTAGGGGCAGTATTATCCCAATACACCGGAACCCCTACATTACTCCATCCATGTGCCTATTTCTCCCGGAAGCTTAACCCGGTGGAGCAGAACTACGACATCGGCAATAGGGAGCTCCTCGCCATCAAGCTCGCCCTGGAGGAGTGGCGACATTGGTTGGAGGGCGCAAAACACCCCTTTCAAGTCATTACCGACCATAAAAACTTGCAATATCTTAAAGATGCCAAACGACTCTGTCCTCGTCAAGCCCGGTGGTCACTGTTCTTCTCCAGGTTCCAGTTTTCCATAATCTACCGACCCGGGTCAAAGAATATCCGAGCAGACGCATTATCCAGAATGCATGATCTTCCAGAGACAATCGAAACTCCTGCTAGGATCCTCCCTGACCATATCACCATTTGTCCCATTGAGTGGTCTAACCCTCCAACCGTCGTCACTCCGGAACCCCAACCTCCGCCGGGTTGCCCACCTCATCGGCAGTTTGTTCCAGCTAACCAACGGGTAGATATGATTCACTCCATCCATTCCTCCCTGGGCACGGGGCATCCCGGGACCAACAACACCCTCTCGCTGCTATCCCAACGCTATTGGTGGCCGAACATGGCAAGGGATGTGAGGAGGTATGTTCAAGGATGCCAAGACTGTGCCATGTCCAAAAGTCCTCGTCATCTACCGGCTGGCAAACTCCATCCCTTGCCAATCCCGAATCGTCCCTGGTCACACCTAGGAGTGGATTATATGACGGACCTTCCTCCATCAGACGGTAACACCTGTATTTTGGTGATAGTAGACCGGTTTTCTAAATTCTGTCGTTTGATTCCCTTGAAGGGTCTTCCCACAGCCCTAGAGACGGCAGAAAGTCTGTTCAACCATGTCTTCCGATGTTTTGGTTTACCAGAAGATATCGTCTCCGATCGAGGTCCACAGTTCATTTCCCGTCTGTGGAAAGCCTTTTTTAAACTCCTGGGTGTGACCGTCAGCCTCTCGTCTGGATATCACCCTCAGACCAACGGCCAGACAGAGAGGAAGAATCAAGAGGTGGGACGATTCCTTAGAACATTCTGTCACGGCCACCAAAACTCCTGGAACCAGTTTCTGGGCTGGGCAGAATACGCCCAGAATTCAGTGCGGCAATACACCACCGGACTCACGCCATTCCAGTGTGTCCTAGGGTTTCAACCTCCACTCTTTCCCTGGGATGGCGAACCATCTGATGTCCCCGCAGTGGATCACTGGTTTCGGGAGAGCGAGAGGGTTTGGGACGAGGCTCATCACCATCTTCAGAGGGCAGTCCGCAGAGCCAAGGAGGTGTCAGACAGGAGGAGAATCACTGGCCCCACCTATCTTCCAGGACAGAAGGTTTGGCTCTCCACAAAGGACATCCGCCTACGACTGCCCTCCAGGAAGCTCAGTCCCCGGTTTGTTGGTCCCTTTACCATCTTGGAACAGGTCAATCCCGTCACCTACAAACTCCAACTCCCTCCACAGTACAAAATCCACCCCACGTTCCATGTGTCACTCCTGAAACCCTATCACAACCCTCTGATTCCCTCCACAGAGCCTGGCCACGAAGAGGAACCCCCTCCTCCACTGCTGCTGGAAGAAGGCTTCATCTATTCTGTCAAAGAAATTCTGCGATCCCGGCGTCGTGGTGGTCAACTGGAATATCTAGTGGACTAGGAGGGATATGGACCAGAAGAAAGATCGTGGGTTTCCAGATCCGACATCCTAGATCCCTCACTCATGGAAGAGTTCCACTCCAATCACCCAGAGTTCCCGGCACCTCGTGGACGAGGTAGACCACCACGGCGTCGGAATATTAGGCCCTCAGGAGCGGGCCCTGGGGAGGGGGGTAATGTCACGGATTGGCCAGGCTCTTCCTGCACCCAATCACAGCGAGCACCGTCACCTGTCTTCTAATCATTCACAGCTGTATCCAATTCCCTGTCTCACCATAAAAGCACACCCCTCACTGCACTCAGTGTCCGGGCTCGTTGATACGAAGCGGACTCTGAGTGTTCACTCTCCTGGCTAACACTCACGAACTTATATCCTTGTACTTACCGTGTCTCTGTTTACCCCTAGTTGTTCCTGTCTCCAGTCTCTCCAGTCTGTGGTGTGTGCTATCCGTCTTCCCCGTTGTGTATCATCCAATCTGCCAAGGAAAAGGACATTTACCATCCAGCTCATTCATCCTCACTGTCTTCTCACCCGTTTGTGTTCAACGTTGTCTTAATAAACTGTTACATCTTTCACTTACCCAGTCTGTCCGTCTGCTTCATAACAACAGTGTATTACAGTAATCATATAGAAATATTTATTTTAATTTTATTTTAGATGTTATTTTAAATACAAGCTTGGTGATCTGATCCCTTCAATATCCCAATGGCCAGAGTAAGCTATTCTAAAAGTAACTCCAAGGCTTTTATGACTTTTTTATGACTCCATGATCTTTACATTAAACATTTCTAAGAAAGTTTTGAAGAAATTCCATGCATATACTTGGTCTGAATCCTTAGAGTTGATGCTTTGAAGTCTTTCTGATCCCATCATTATACTCTCTGCAATCACTCGCATATAACAAAGATCAATCTGCTGAAAAAGAGCAGTACAAAATCTTCACATTCACTATTGAAATAAACAAGAAAAAGATTTTACAACTACAGGTGATTAGCTGATTCAGTAGTAGTCTCTCACTGTATAATGTCAAGTGTCTTCACGCCCACACTGTGCAGTTGATTATGGGTGTTGAAATTATAGTGCTAAAAGCCAGCTTAACTGAGCCCAAGCGGCGCTGAGATTATTATGCATTGGAGACTGGAATCTTTATTCCTGAACTTAAGGTGAGACGTTGCAGACAAAACACATTTTGTTGTTTTTTTTTTCATACACTTTTTGAAATTTGGGACTTTTTTTCGCTTAATTTCAAAATAAAAAAACACCCAAACTAAAATTTTAAGTGTTCTTTTGTCACACCTTATTACCAATTTGTGCCTGTTTACTTCAATGACAATACATTTTTTAAAAGGCTGTTTTCTTAAAATGAGCTTTTTTTCTCCTGCACTGAGCCATAAATCTATATCAATAAATCTGTTGTAGAAGTCCATCTATTAGCCCAATGACAAAACTAACAGCATGGTCGAAGGTTAAATGCGTGTAAGCCTTTTCTAGTGCTTTTGAAAAGAATTGTGTCATTTATTAAAATTTATTTATATTTGTTTTTCAGCTTCAAATTTAATCTGACTCCAAATTTAAGTGACAGTCAAATTTAGACTGTATATCTAATTGTAAGAATGGATCACATTCATCATTTAGGACTCAATTGAGAGTTTTGATTTATATCTGATCCCATACTCTTCAGTTATACGTTCATTGGGAACCAAACGCCACTTAGAATATAGAGCTACAAGATACACCATATTAAAAACTTGAACATTTTATGTGAAATGCGAGTGATCTTCTCTGATCACTTTGAAAGGACGAGAGTGAGCTTTCTCGTATTCCCACCTGGTGAGGTGTAGCTCTGTGTTTCCAGCCCAAGCTTGTAACAGCTGGTTTTGTACTTGCCATGATGACAGAATAAATATTTTTCTAGCTATTTTGCAAGATATTTAGCAAAAAGTGCAATTTAGAGGCTTAACTGGGTTAATTAGGCAAGTCAACAGTGGTTTGTTCTGTAGCAATTGGCAAAAGAATTCTTAAACGGGCTAATAATATTGACCTTAAAATGTATTTATTTATTTATTTATTTTGCTTTTATTCCAGTCAAACAAAAAAATGACTTTCTTCAGAAGAAAAAATATGGTCACACTTTATTTTGATGGTCCGTTTGTTGAATTTAAGTTACATTGCAACTAATTATCATTAGATTATAAGTAGATTGTTAGGTTGGGGTTAGGGTTAGGGTTGGGGTTAGGGTTAGTGTAAGTTGACATGTAATTGCAAAGTTTCTTATAGTCAGTTAAATGTCTGTTGAAGGGCTGTTAAATGTCAGTGTCAACAGATATTAAGCAGACAGTCTACTAATACTGAAATGGACCATCAAAATAAAGTGTTACCAAAAATATAATATGAAATACTGTGAAAATGTCCTTGCTCTGTTAAAAAGTACTTTTAAAGTGCTGAAGGCTTTTACAGATTGATGTGTTCATGCATAATTTGCCTGACTATGCAAGATTTTATTCTGAGTGACAAAAAGGTTGTCAAACTTGTTTACTCTAATATGGCAAAAATGAAAAAAGAATTTTGAATCTGATTTATATAATGTTTCGATTTTTTTATTTAGATTTTATGCTAGAAATGTATGTAAATTAGTATGGAGACCCGGAAGGGACATGGTGGTGGGGAAAAAATGAGTAGAAGACCTAGGTGAGAGGAAAATATATTTTTTTAAGGTTTTTGCTCTAGGAAAGTTTTGCATTGTTTAAAATGAATTTTGTTTGGTATAATTTGTATCTTCATTTTACTACATTTTTTGTTGGTCAGTTATCTACAAAATAAACAAAAAGAACGAATAACATTTAAGGTTAAATGAATTGCATTGAAAATCCGACTGAAATGAATTGCGGAAAAAATTAGTTTTCTTCGCAGGGTGGCAGGGCATACCCTTATAGATAGGGTGAGGAGCTCTGTCACCCAGGAGGAGCTCGGAGTATAGCCGCTGCTCCTCCACATTGAGAGAGGTCCGCTGAGGTGGCTCGGGCATCTGTTTCGGATGCCTCCTGGACGCCTACCTTGGGAGGTGTTCTAGGCATGTCCCACCGAGAGGAGGTCTTGGGGAAGACCCACGACACGCTGGAGGGACTATGTCTCTTGGCTGGCCTGGAAATGCCTCGAAATCCCCCTGAAGGATCTGGAGGAAATGTCTGGGGAGAGGGAAGTCTGGGGTTTTCTCCAAAGACTGTTGCCCCCACGACCCAGCCCCGGAAAAGCGGATGAAAATAAATGAATGAATGAATGAATTGCGTTCAAAGGACCGCTTCTGTTCAGCGACCAAAACAAAAGGGCAAAACACAAACTGTTAGCCTAAATAAAAGTAAAATAGTCACGAGTAATGTCTTATTGTTAACTGTACGACTGTATGATTTGCTGCTAATGACCATATCATCCATCGTGCCAGTGCAGTTTCACTTTGGTTCGTTTAATCAAGGCGTTTTACCACAATGAACCAGACAGGCTTTCCAAATTTAATATTTTCAGCACTGATTTTTTTTTTCCCCACCACCACGTCCCTTACAGGTCTGTAAATTAGAGCATTTTCATACTAATAAATCACTTTGCTAGTAACTAATCATTTGCATATTGAATAAACATTACTAATAACTAATCATTTGCATATTAAATAAACATTACTAATAACTAATCATTTGCATATTATACATTACATTTTAGAAAATGTGTAATTAAAAAACAATGAGTAATCAATGAGCTGGGGCAGAATGGTGAGAAGTGTTTGTTATCATGTCATAAGAACTGACCTGCGTCACCGGTGCTGCCCAGAGATGGACTGTCTGTTGAAGACCTGGAGCCGTTCTCCACAACAGGACCCTGTGCAGATGAAACGGCGTGGGGCTGATCTCCCTTACTCTCCCCCTGGAGAATCTCTTGTTGCTGCACTGGGGCTTTGTGAGCCGTTACGGGACGTCCTCTAGAGGATGTGGCACACAGGCTTGCCAATTGTGGCTGTTGGAGAAATGAGCAGAACATTTCACTGTCGATATGTGTCGAAATATCAGTACTTTTGACAAAACCAAAGCCACTGTAAGCTATTGTAAAACATTAACAATTAGTGTCCTCAATTCCTATAGTTAAATTCATTGCAGCCTTCGAAATCAAAATTTGTTTATATTTACACAATACAATTTATATGATCAGTAATAACATTAGAAATATTTCCGTTGTACATCTATCTATTGAGTAAAGTCAACCCAGGAAGACTTTGGAGACATGTGCCCAGGGCTACATATTTGAGAACCAAGAAATATGTACTCTGGGCTACGTTTTCTTGCAGTTTTCATTTTCAGAAATCCACTAGAGGGCGCTACGTTTATTACTTTATTACTTTAGTATTTCCTCTGGCCATCCTGCCATTGGCACTCTGATGATCCAATATGTTTACATGTTTTCTAATGAAATAAACCAATTAAAAGCCGTTTGTGTAGCTAGACTTTTGTGTTCATGTTTAAGTGCTAGTCTAATTTCAACATCCTGTTTATAAAAGACGTTTAATAGCCTTGGGCTGCACGTTAACGTTAATTTGTGAGAATCCTACATTACAAACTGGGAAAAACCTGCCATAGCAATAATCAACCTCTGTGCTTTGTTTTGCTTGGGAACTAATGTGGTGGGAACCAAAGTTTGGTGGATCGAGTTTTTCTGGAATCCTCTCAAATGGTGGAATTATACTTTCCGATAGGTTGTCGCCCAATAACTGTTTGCCAAGCTTACAGTTGGCTCCTGTACTAAAAGGCGGGGCTTCATTCGTCATATGACCGTTACACTTTTCCCCATTCAAAACTATACGAGTGACACGTCTTGTGTATTCTATAGTCTTAGTTTCAACTCTGCTTGTTGTTCACATCATCCAAAATGCTATCGCGGCCCTTTTGCCGGAGTTCGCCTCTGACTTCCAATGAAAATAAATGACTTCCGGCTACTTTGATACCAGAAAAACCGTCTATACACAAACTGCAGCCATATGTACCCACAAGGACACATTTCTCGGTTCTCAAAAATGTAGCCCTGGGCACATATTCCCAATGAGACTGCGTTGGATGAAATTTATTCATTCATTCATTTTCTTTTTAGCTTAGTCCTTTTATTAATCTGGGGTCGCCACAGCAGAATGAACCGCCAACTTATCCAGCATATGTTTTTATGCAGCGGATGCCCTTCCAGCTGCAACCTATCACTGGAAAACATCCATACACTCATTCGCACACATACACTACAGACAATTTAGTTTATTAAATTCACCTGTACCGCATGTCTTTGCACTGTGGGGAAAACCGGAGCACCCGGAGGAAACCCACACCAACACGTGGGGAAAATGCAAACTCCACACAAAAATGCCACCTGACCCAGGCGAGGCTCGAACCAGTGACCTTCTTGCTGTGGGGCGATTGTGCTTCCCACTGCTTTTTCAGAATTGCATTTGTAGATTAATCTATTATATAGCTTCTTCAACTATTTAGCTATATTTTCGTCAATGTTACACAGTCCCAATAATAGTTAGTCCAGCAACAGATCTATATATTAGAATGATTTACATATTATATAGTATATTTCAGCATATGTTTTGTGCAGAAGATGCCCTTTCAGCTGCAACCCCGTACTGGGAAACACTCATACGCTCTCACATTCACACACATACACTATGGTCACTTTAGTTCATCCAATTCACTTATAGCGCATGTCTTTGGATTGTGGGGGAGAACAGAGGACCCGGAGGAAACTCGCACAAACACGGGGAGAACATGCAAGCTCCAAACAGAAATGCCAACTGGCCCAGCCGAGACTCGAACCAATGACCTTCTTGCTGTGAGGTGACAGTGCTAACCACTGAGCCACCGTGCCGTACATATTTATTATGACACCAAAGGCTGGAGTAATGATGCTGAAAATTCAGCTTTGTCATCATCACAAGAATAAATAGCATTTTAATATATATTCAAATAGGATGTTACGGAGCTGAACACTCAATAACAGACTATCAAAACTTTCCCCAGTGAGAAATCATATTAAATTACAAATGAATGATTCTTCTATCAATGCAATAATAAAATGTACTTCTTGCAGCGAGTCTTACAAAAACTCGAAATGTCAGTATTTGTCGCTAATGCTAACAAGTCAGATTGCATTTCTATGTCTACATGTGGCATTTCCAGCATAAAGGCAGCACATTGTGATAAAATAAATGTAATTTATTCCACGTTGTGAGGAGGAAGTTTATGAACACAATGATTCTTTGAGAAGCGGTAACCATGCAGCTCCAGCTCTCTCTTCGCTCGGGTCTAATGGCAATTTGGATCATGAAAAATTGATGCCTGCTAAAAACCTAATAAGGGCCATTAAAATCATTATTGCATGCATCCAGGGGAAATCGAGGACTCTTGTTATTGCCGAAGGTAATCTGTAATATTTCTCACTTCCTTTCTTGATATAATTTTCATGGCCACTTGCTTGCAAATAATTTTGTATTACTGTTTTTTTATTATTATTATTATAATTTAAATAACAAATAAATATGTGCGGTTGTAAAATATTCATTTTTGATAATATCTCTCTTTCATTTTTATACTTATTTACAGTGTATTAATTAATTTTTCTGAATTACTATTATACTTTCTTATAGGCAAATTAAATTCTTTTTAAGAAATAAAATATTTACATAACAATACAAACATATTACTATAATAAAATGTAAATATTTCATAATAAAATGAAAAATGTGTCTGCAACGCTAATAAGAGCCATTAACGCCATTATTGCATTTACTCTTGTTATTGCCGAAGCTAATCTGTAATATTTCTCACTTCCTTTCTTGATATAATTTACATGGCCACTGTTTTATTATTATTATTATTATTATTTATTATTATTATCATTAAAATATTTAAATGTTATCAAATAAATATGTGTCTTTTAACATGTAAAATATCATTCATTTGTGATAATATCGCTCTCTATCAGTTTTATATATATTTACAATGTATTAATTAATTAAATTAAAATGTATTATTATTATTATACTTTCCAATAGACAGTATTAAATTGTTAAATTATCAAAAAGTATTTAAAAATTACATAATATTAATACATTACGATGGAAAAATGTAAATATTTCATAACAAAATTATAAATTTCTCACTTTTTTCTTGATATAATTTACACGACCACTTGCTTATAAATGACATGTATTACTGTTATTATTATTATTATCATTAAAATATTTAAATGGTAACAAATAAATATGTGCATTTTAACATGTAAAATATTCACTTCTGATAAAAATCTCTATCAGTTTTATATTTATTTACAATATATCAATTCATTATTATAAATATTCATTATTATTATTATTATTATTATTATTATTATTATTATTATTATACTTTCTTATAGGCATATTAAATTATCAAAAAGTGTACAAAAATATTTACATACTAATAAAAACACATTAATATGTTAAATTGTAAATATTTCATAATAAAATTAAAAATATATCTGCAGTGCTAATAAGAGCCATTAATGCATTCATTGAGGGGAAATCGAGGACTCTTGTTATTGTTGAAGGTAATCTGTAATATTTCTCACTTCCTTTCTTGATATACGTAATTTCCATGGCCACTTGCTTGCAAATTATTTTTTATTACTGTTTTATTATTATTATTATGATTAAAACATTTAAAATTCAACAAACAAATATGTGCATTGTAAAATATCATTCATTTTTGATAATATCTCTCTCCTTCATTTCTATATTTATTTACAATGTATGAATAAAATATTCTGAATTATTATTATACACTTTATAGGTATATTAAATTATTAAACTATCAAATCATCAAATTCTAAATTATCTTTCTTGATATAATTTCTATGGCCACTTGCTTGCAAATTATTTTTTATAACTGTTTTATTGTTATTCTTAATTTTATGATAATTAAAATATTTAAATGTTACCAAATAAATATGTGCATTTTAACAAGTAAAATATTGTTCATTATTGATAGTATCTCTCTCTCTATCAGTTTTATATTTATTTACAATATATTATTAAATTATTATAAATTATTATTATTATTGCTATTATTATTATTATTATTATTATATTTTCTTATATGCATATTCAATTATCAAAAAGTGTAAAAACATATTTACATAATAATAAAAACACCTTACTATGTTAAAATGTAAATATTTCATAACAAAATGAAAAATTTGCCTGCAGTGCTAATAAGAGCCATTAATGGCATTATTATTATTAATTATTATTTTTTTATTATTATTATTATCTGTAATATTTTTGACTTCCTTTCTTTATATAATTTACATGGCCACTTGTTTCCAAAGTACATTTATTACTGTTTATATTATATTATAATATTATTATTATTATAATCCTTAAACTATTTAAATATTAACAAATAAATATGTGCATTTTAACATGTAAAATATCATTCATTTTTTTATAAAATCTCTCTCTATCAGTTTTAGATTTATTTACAATGTATTAATTAAATATTATACATTATTGTTATTATTATTATTATAATTATTATTATAATATTAAAAACGCATTACTATATTATGTAAATGTAAATATTCATTCATTCATTTTCTTTTCGGCTTAGTCCCTTTATTAATCCGGGGTCGACACAGCGGAATGAACCGCCAACTTATCCAACACGTTTTTACACAGCGGATGCCCTTCCAGCCGCAATTCATACTCATACACTACGGACAATTGAGCTTACCCAATTCACCTGTACCGCATGTCTTTGGACTGTGGGGGAAACCGGAGCACCCAGAGGAAACCCACGCGGACGCAGAGAAAATGCAAACTCCACACAGAAACGGCAACTGACCCAGCCGAGGCTCTACCTACCTCCAGCACTACCTACTGCGCCACTGCGTCGCCTAAATGTAAATATTTCATAATAAAATGAAAAATGTGGCTGCAGTGCTAAAATGAGCCATTAAATCCATTATTGCATTTATTGAGAGCAAATCAAGAACTCTTGTTAAATCTGTAATATTTCTCACTTCCTTTTTGATGCAATTTCCTGAAGCAATTGCTTGCAGTGCAAGACGAGTGTCGGCCGGACTATTGATATCGTCTCCCCTTTCAGAGAGCATGACATTGGAAATTGTATCGTGGTCATCAGGGGTTTTGTCACAGTTGTCAGAACTAATTGTACTCTGGACGACAGACGTGAGTGGCTGAATGTTCAATATGTGTCTTGGCAGGGTGTGCAGGGGAATGCAGGAGTATCACTGAACTCAATTCAGAGACACAATGTCAGGAAATATGAACCATAAATAATGGACATGTCATTACTTTTTTAGCAAGGAACATTATGTTGAGGAATTCATACAATACTGGTAGAAATGCAGCTCAAACCAAGACAAACAGCCATTCTCCAACATTGTCTTTTACATGTCTTAATCAATAAACCAAAATAATCCTAACCTAACTCCTATCAAAACATACATCAACTGAAAGATCATTTATTTACCCTGTACAGGGCTCGAAATTAACTTTTTTACTTGGTAGCACCGGTGCTCCCAACTTCAAAAATTTAGGAGCACCAGAAAAAATTTAGGAGCACCCACCAAAAATGAATGAGCACCACTGCAAATTGTATATTAAGGGATTTATTGTATTTGAAAACAACATCAATCAGGACAAACAAAAACCAGAAACAACTATCTAACTAATGCTGTGATGACTTATTGATATCTGTGCAATAATTCCAAAATGAATGTCTAATAATTATAAAATATTAATGATGACGAGGATGACAATACTAACAATGAATAACATTTCTCATTATCGTGCTGCCCTGAATGTGCTTGAATGCGAGTCATGTACTGTAAAAGGTCCTGCTGTTATTTTATGAAAAATAAATTTATGTTTGCATCAAACAAAAATGAAGCATTGCAGAAAGAAATATTTATTTTGCACTATTGTTTTTATATGCATGTCAATTTAATAAATAATATTTCTGCTACAAAACAAACGTAAGATTATAATAAATCATTCAATCCAATGCTGAAGGCTGCAAAGCAGTCATCAGTAAATAGAAGAATAATCTACATCTCAAGAAAGAACGGACAAAAGAAAGTAAAAGTCTCACTTCTAACACTCTTTAAAAGTTTTGGTTTCGGTTTGTGTCATTTTAAATGCTCGGTCTCGTTATGAGCTGATTTTATTTTTCTGTGTTTGTGGAAAAAAGCAGGCGTCAGCCGACCCAGTATATGAGCGGGGCAGAGCAGGATTCTCATGATGACCACCGGCGCAATACCGTTCTTTGCTATGAGCCGCAGATTCAGTTTAAACTTAGTAAAGGCGAGCTTCTTTGGCGATGATGTGTACAGTGTTACATTTAGGGGACATTTGCGCTGAACACGCAGTGAATGCAACGCATCGAGATTCGGACACCTTCTCCGAAAACACTCGATTGATCTCGGCTGGCGCTTATAAGCTTCCTGTTATCTGACAGCGGAAAGCCTTGAGTGATTGACAGCTAATATGAACCAATATAGCGGCAGTGAAGGCAGATTCAGCACGTTTTTAGAAAAAAATCGAAACAAGTCGCACTACAACCATTATATGCAGTCGCACAAATGCTCCCAAATATATTATGAGGTCGCGTAGAATAAATTTCGGGCGCATATGCGACCAAATTGGTCGCAATTTCGCGCCCTGCTGTATAAATCTCAATAAAAAAATAAAACGACAAAAAAATGGACACTTATGACTGGTTTTGTGGTAAAGTGTCAATCATTCATTCATTTTCTTGTCGGCTTATTCCCTTTATTAATCCGGGGTCGCCACAGCGGAATGAACCGCCAACTTATCCAGCACGATTTTTACGCAGCGGATGCCCTTCCAGCCGCAACCCATCTCTGGGAACGGTAAAGTGTCAAATATATTCATTGTACCCATACCTGTCAACCCTCCCGTTTTTCCCGGGATTCTCCCATATTTTACAGTTCTATCCCGCTATCTCTGAAGGGTGGCAATAAACATTAAAGAGCAGAGCCAACCTATACGCAACGCATACCGCCAAACCACCAGGGGCCTCCCTTTTCTCTTAAATGTGAGTCTGATCTGTGCTTTCGCTTTGTTTAGGCATGAAAACACTTTGAAATAAATATAAAAACGGCGGGATTCCCTTTCCTTTTATTAAAGGTGTCGTCTCCCCTTCATACGCAATCCTCAAAATACTCATATAGTGGTGCATGACTGTCGGCTGACGTGCTCCATAGTGATAAATAGAGGCTGTTTCCCAAACAGATTCTGTACACGGGGGAACCCTTATTATGGTGGGCATATCCCTTATTTTCACATCCCAATGTTGACAGGTATGATTAGACCATCAGTAAAACAACAGATTCAACGTTGGCCTAAAACCTGTGCACAGTACTTCTGTGACTTAAATGTCCAGGGATCTGTGGTTCATTTCACTGTCTGTGCCGTCTAAACTCTATTTGCCTGGATGTGGAGGTAAGAAGATTGAATTACGAATTGCATTCTCATCACAGAGCTCAGAAATGAGTTCAAATAACCCTTCAGAATGAGCAGATGATTGTGTGGAGCTCGTCTCATATCATAGCAGATGCTTTGGTTCTAGCAGATGGTGCAGCCTACAGATATTCCTTCTGAAGAAAACAACAACTTCCTAAATAGAAGCCGTCTGTTTTGTGTCAAATCACATGTGCACAAAGGAGATTACAGATACAAATGATTTCTCATGGTTTCCAAGGCGTAATGGTTCTCGTGTACTCGTAGTAGAAGAGATGATGATGATTCATAAAAATAAACACATTATGGATATGAATCACCATTAGATCTGAAGCATTTACGCAAGTAGGCCATTGCATTACAATACTCAGTCTGATTCATTCTAGTGAATCAGTTCATTCATTTTCTTTCGGCTTAGTCCCTTTATTAATCTGGGGTCGCCACAGCGGAATGAACCGCCAACTTATCCAGCACATGTTTTACGCAGCGGATGCCCTTCCAGCCGCAACCCATCACTGGGAAACACCCATACACTCTCATTCACATACATACACTACGGACAATTTTAGCTTACCCAATTCACCTGTACCACATGTCTTTGGACTTGTGGGGGAAACCAGAGCACCCGGAGGAAACCCACGCGAACGCGGGGAGAAAATACAAACTCCACACAGAAATGCCAACTGACCCAGTCGAGGCTCGAACCAGCGACCTTCTTGCTGTGAGGCGACAGCACTACCTACTGTGCCACCGTGTCGCCCTGAATCACTTCATGGGATCTCTTAATTATTGGAGAATTTGATTCATTCTAGTGAATCAGCTCATCCTACACTAACAAATGCTGAGTCAAATAAGAACTAATTAGAACTAACTAACTGTCAAATAAGAACTAACTAACTGAAATTTAACTGAAAAACAACCCAATGTTGGGGTTGTCCACATTTGACTCAATGTTAAATAAAAAAAAATCTGATTCATTCTAGTGATTCAGTTCATCCTGCTCACTCTCTTTTATATGTAGGGTTTAGAAATCTGATTCATTCTAGCGAATCAGTTCATCCCGCTCACTCTCTTTCATATGTAGGGTTTAGAAATCTGATGCACTGTAGTGAATCAGTTCATCATAAATAGTTCATTGTCTTTCATATGCAGTATTAGGATATCTGATTTATTCTATCGAATCAATTCATTATGCTCACTCTCTTTCATATGTAGGGTTTAGAAATCTGGCTCGTTCTAGTGAATCAGTTCATCCTGCTTACTCGCTTTCATATGTAGAGTTTGGAAATCTGATTCGTTCTAGTGAATCAGTTCATCCTGCTCACTCTCTTTCATGTGTAGGGATTAGAAATCTGACTCATTCTAGCGAATCAGTTCATCCTGCTCACTCTCTTTCATATGTAGGGTTTAGAAATCTGACTCATTCTAGCGAATCAGTTCATCCTGCTCACTCTCTTTCATATGTAGGGTTTAGAAATCTGATTCAGTCTAGTTAATCAGTTTATCCTGCTCACTCTCTTTTATAACTAGGGTTTAGAAATCTGAATCATTCTAACAAATCAGTTAGAAATCTGATTCATTCTAGTGATTCAGTTCATTGCCGCTCACTCTCTTTCATATGTATGGTTTAGAAATCTGATTCATTCCAGTGAAACAGTTCAACCCGTTCACTCATTTTATGTGCAGGGTTCAGAAATCTGATTCATTCGAGCCAATCAGTTTATCCTGCTCACTCGCTTTCATATGTAGGGTTTAGAAATCTGACTCATTCTAGCGAATCAGTTCATCCTGCTCACTCTCTTTCATATGTAGGGTTTAGAAATCTGATGCACTGTAGTGAATCAGTTCATCATAAACAGCTCATTGTCTTTCATATGCAGTATTAGGATATCTGATTTATTCTAGCGAATCAATTCATCATGCTCACTCTCTTTCATATGTAGGGTTTAGAAATCTGGCTCGTTATAGTGAATCAGTTCATCCTGCTTACTCGCTTTCATATGTAGAGTTTGGAAATCTGATTTGTTCTAGTGAATCAGTTCATCCTGCTCACTCTCTTTCATGTGTAGGGATTAGAAATCTGACTCATTCTAGCGAATCAGTTCATCCTGCTCACTCTCTTTCATATGTAAGGTTTAGAAATCTGACTCATTCTAGCGAATCAGTTCATCCTGCTCACTCTCTTTCATATGTAGGGTTTAGAAATCTGATTCAGTCTAGTTAATCAGTTTATCCTGCTCACTCTCTTTTATAATTAGGGTTTAGAAATCTGAATCATTCTAACAAATCAGTTAGAAATCTGATTCATTCTAGTGATTCAGTTCATTGCCGCTCACTCTCTTTCATATGTAGGGTTTAGAAATCTGACTCATTCTAGCGAATCAGTTCATCCTGCTCACTCTCTTTCATATGTAGGGTTTAGAAATCTGATGCACTGTAGTGAATCAGTTCATCATAAACAGCTCATTGTCTTTCATATGCAGTATTAGGATATCTGATTTATTCTAGCGAATCAATTCATCATGCTCACTCTCTTTCATATGTAGGGTTTAGAAATCTGGCTCGTTATAGTGAATCAGTTCATCCTGCTTACTCGCTTTCATATGTAGAGTTTGGAAATCTGATTTGTTCTAGTGAATCAGTTCATCCTGCTCACTCTCTTTCATGTGTAGGGATTAGAAATCTGACTCATTCTAGCGAATCAGTTCATCCTGCTCACTCTCTTTCATATGTAAGGTTTAGAAATCTGACTCATTCTAGCGAATCAGTTCATCCTGCTCACTCTCTTTCATATGTAGGGTTTAGAAATCTGATTCAGTCTAGTTAATCAGTTTATCCTGCTCACTCTCTTTTATAATTAGGGTTTAGAAATCTGAATCATTCTAACAAATCAGTTAGAAATCTGATTCATTCTAGTGATTCAGTTCATTGCCGCTCACTCTCTTTCATATGTAGGGTTTAGAAATCTGATTCATTCCAGTGAAACAGTTCAACCCGCTCACTCATTTTATGTGCAGGGTTCAGAAATCTGATTCATTCGAGCCAATCAGTTCATCCTGCACACTCTCTTTCATGTGTAAGTTTTAGAAAATTGAATCATTCTAGTGAATCAGTTCATCCTGCTCACTCTCTTTCATATGTAGGCTTTAGAAATCTGATTCATTCTAGTGAATCGATTCATCCTGAAAACTTCTCTCTCCTGTATGTGATATCGATTCAGTTCATTCTAGTGAATTGCTATATCCTAAGTACTTCATATCTAGTTCTGGATTCAATTACAAAAAATCTCTAATATGCAGTGAGGAATACAAATGATTTTAGTTAATTGATTCATTATAAACAATCCTATGTTTTTCTTTACAAAGGAAAGGCTGATTCATTTTAGTGAGTCATTTCAAATTCTTAAAACCACTTCCCCGATGCTTCATCAATGCAATTTCAGTTAAAAAACATCTGCGCTCTCATATTTGTGTAGGATGTTTCAAGTCTTATGATCTAATATTTACTGACCTGGTAGTCCATTTTCCACTGAGCTCCGTGGTCAGGATGAGTCTGTCCAATGAGCTCCTGGACTTTGGCTCTTCTCAGAGGGTTTCTGCCCACCACTGAGCTGGGGTCACTGGGGGTGTAGGTCTTCTTCAAGGGGTTGTAATCCACAATCTGATTCGTACTATAAGCACGTCTTCTTGGAGAGGTGCTTGAGTCAGTTCCTAGTCAAAAATATTTCATTTCACTCATATTCATTTAGATCGTCTCTCTGTTACAGCTTACAGACTTAAAGAAAGAGAAAACTTTTCTACACCAAAAACCTTTTTACAGTTTACAAGACTAATTGTCATCTTTTTTTTTTTTTGGTAACTATATAAAAATGTAATAGTCTGCATATCTAACTTTGAGGATTTAAATTATGTTGAATGTCGTGTTGAATTAATCATTAAAAATGAGGGATGCACCGAAATGAAAATTCTGGATGCACTTGGTCGAAAACTCAAACTGAAAATGTTTTGTAATAATTATTTATTATTTTATTTTACATTAATACTTTGAAAAAAAAAAACCTTTTAAATCTAACTTAATGACAGATTATACGCATTTCAACAATGAATGATTTTACGTATTTCAAAAAAACAATACTTTGACCTAAGGTTAAAAAAAGGTTTATTAAGAACACTTCTGTTCAGTGAGTCACAGCATCACTTTTTTTGGCTCATATTATTAGTCGTTTTTCCCTTTCAGTCATAAACTGAAAATGGCATTTTTCAGACAGTAAAAATTCAGTATATCCCAATTAAAAACCAAACGGCTTATATATTACCCTCTCAAGATGCAGTATTTTGACTGTACACTCTCAGAAATTAAGGTACAAAAGCTGTCACTGGGGTGGTAACTTCTCAAAAGATACACTTTGGTACCTTAAATGTCCACACTTGTACCTTCAAGGTACATATTAGCACATATAAAAGGACAAAAGAGTACCTTGTGGTACCTTTAAGGCACAGGTGTCAAACTCAGCTCCTGGAGAGCCATAGCTCTGCACAGTTTAGCTCCAACCCTTATTAACACACATCAGGTGTGTTTAAACTAACAGTGCTTTAGGTTTGTTTGAAACCTACAGACAGGAGTGTTGAAGCAGGGCTGGAACTAAACTCTGGGCTGCGGCCCTCTAGGCATTGAGTTTGACACCCTTGCTTTAAGGTATCAGTGTGACCCTTTTAGGTACAAAAGTGCACCTTTTAAAAAGGTACCACCACAGTGACAGATTTTGTACCTTTATTTCTAATGGCCCGTTTCCACTGAGTGGTACGGTACAATTTGGTACGTTTTTATGGCCGTTTTCATTGTCAAAGGGCACCAAAAAGCGAACTGTACAGTACCACTTTTTAGGTACCTTTTCCAAAGAGTACCTAGCATGACAAAATGGTACCAAAAGGTGAAGCTATACGTGCAGCTGAACGCTATTGGTTTACAGAGATACGTCACTCGCTCGTGAGCAAGCAGGAGAATGAAAACAAAGGAACCGCCATTTTTAAAAACACAGCAGAAACATTACAGCGTAATACAATATGCATATAATAACAAGCCATGGTCGACCACAGCTCAAACAAACCTTGTCATCGTATTGATGAACAGTCACAAAGCCAAGAAGAACAAAATCTGCGGTGTCCTATTGGTGTTTTACGAGCCCGTCTAAAAGCGTGAACGGTTTTCTTTTTTTCTCCAAAGAGCTCGCTGCGTGTCTATATTTGAAATAACGAACATCTTGAGCTCATATTAATAACGTGCGCATGATTATTAAAGTGCTTCTGACATCCGATTCTTTCAGAAATGGACAAACACAAGAGTGAAGCGTGAAAAAACAAAGGAGAAGTTGAAATAAAACAAAGGAGCAAATGATTCTTTCAGCAACCTAAAACATGAACAAACTGCCACGTTTAACTATTATCATCCCCTTTTGGACTATTATGAATTCGGAATGACGGAAATACTTTCTAACAAGACTTTACATGTGCTGGCGAAGATTAAAGATACAGATGAGAGGTTTGCGCTGACTGGACTATATGTTGCGTGTTGCTTTTGAACCCAAATAAGCACTTAATGTATGCTGTGTGGGGTTTTTCTGTAAGTGGTAACATATCGGAGACTGTAAGGGTCTGTATGTGTTCATATATGTTGCATTTATTTATTTATTTTATATAATTACAGACATTACAGTAGGCTATTTCGCACATTGATCTGCAGTTATAATTAAATCATGTTCATAGAAAGGTTAGTAATGAACATTTATACACAAGTATTTATGTGTATAAAGCCTCTGTTTTGTGATAAGTGCTTCTCATGTTATGTGAACGACCCGTACAGCTTTACTGTAGATATTTCCTTGAGCAAGAATGACGTTGTCTGAAACTTTCTGTCATTACCATTGGTACCCTTTTAGCAGTGGAAACGCAAGCCTGATAAAGGTGACCTGTACTGTACCGTACTGTACCACTCAGTGGAAATGAGCCATAAGAGTGTAGCAATTCTATTTCTGAACCACCAGATAAGAGCACTGTTTTATGCTTTTTTTTTGACCAAGAACGCTGTATATTTTGCTGTATATTTCCTAAAATACATCATTTGCTCGGTCTAAATGTGCTTAAATCCAAACGCTTGTTCCTGTCACATTTAACAAAATCGGCGAAATGGGAAAAAATCTAGCTGTGCTGATCTGTTTATGCTAAAGCATTTTATTTCCTCATTCTGAAAAAGGGAAAAGGAAAACATGTTTACATGACCACATGTACTGTCATTTTAATCAGGTTACGGACGTGCATGTAAACGCACTGGCTGCTTCTGGAAACTTTAATAGTTAAAAGCTAAATGAAAATTCTGTAACACTCAAGTCGTTTGGAGCTTAATGGCACACATTTGCCTTGTATGAAGCTCTACTTTACCTATAATGTCTTGCTCCGTGGCAATAGGGCTGCTTTCAGACATGGTCTCCTGGCAACCGTCAAACAGTGAGCCGACCTGATTGTCCCTGTGCGGCCCCTGAGCGTCAGAGGAAACCTTCCCAGCATCCTCCTCCAGAGAGTGGTAGAAGACTGAACTGGCAGACTCGTTGGAGCGCATCATGCTGTAGCGACGCCGTTTGTCCTGACACAACAGAGAGAGAGAGAGCTTTTTTGCTTCAGACTAAATTCTGCAATATCAAACATTTCATTCATTTTCTTTTCAGCTTAGTCCCTTTATTAATCCAGGGTCGCCACAGCGGAATGAACCGCCAACTTATCCAGCACGTGTTTTACGCAGCGGATGCCCTTCCAGCCGCAACCCATCTCTGGGAAACATCCACACACACTCATTCACACACATACACTATGGACAATATAGCCTACCCAATTCACCTGTACCACATGTCTTTGGACTGTGGGATAAACCGGAGCACCCAGAGGAAACCCACGCGAACGCAGGGAGAACATGCAAACTCCACACAGAAACGCCAACTGACCCAGCCGAGCCTCAAACCAGCAACCTTCTTGCTGTGAGGCGACATCACTACCTACTGCGCCACTGCGTCGCCCAATATCAAACATTATATAGAAAACTTAAAACAATGGAGCCTTTTCACATTTCCGGGTTTCTTCTCAGTAGCGGAGGTCGTCATAGTTGGGTAAACTTAGAGTGCAGTGAATGGGAGAGTACAACATTCCTTCAATCATTCATTTTAATTCAGCGTAATCCCTTATTTATTAAGAGTCGCCACAGCAGAATGAACCGCCAACTATTCCAGCATATGTTTTAGGAAGCGGATGCCCTTCCAGCCGCAACACAGTACTGGGAAACCCCCATACACTATCACATTCACACAAACTCATACATTCATTCATTCATTTTCATCTGCTTTTCCGGGGGCTGGTCGCAGGGGCAGCAGTCTTAGGAGAAAACCCCAGACTTCCCTCTCCCCAGACACTTCCTCCAGCTCCTCTGGGATTCCGAAGCATTTCAAAGCCAGCCGAGAGACATAGTCCCTCCAGTGTGTCCTGGGTCTTCCCCGAGGCCTCCTCCCGGTGGGACATGCCAGGAAGACCTCCCTAGGTAGGCGTCCAGGAGCCATCGGAAACAGATCTCTCGATGTAGCTTTATTTCGAGCTCCTCCCGGGTGACAGAGCTCCTCACCCTATCTTTAAGGGTGCGCCCTGCCATCATGCGAAGGAAACTCATTTCAACCACTTGTATCCGAGATCTTGTACTTTTGGTCATGACCCCAAGCTCGTGACTATAGGTGAGAGTAGAAAAGTAGATTGACCAGTAAACCGAGAGCTTTCCTTTCGGCTCAGCTCCTTCTTTACCACAACGGACCGGTACATTGGCCTGTCAATCTCACGTTACATCCTTCCCTCAATCTTGAACAAAACCCTAAGATACTTGAACTCCTCCACCTGGGGTAAGGACTTTCATCCAACCTGGAGATGGCAAACAACCTTTTTCCGGTGGAGCACCATGGCCTCAGATTCTCATCCCAGCTGCGTCACACTCTGCAGCAAACCGCCCCAGAGCATGCTGAAGGTCCATGTTTGATGAAGCCAACAGAACAACATCGTCTGCAATTAACAAATCCTGTGGTCCCCGAACCGGACCCCCTCCAGCCCAAGGCTGCGCTTTGAAATTCTGTCCATAAAAATTATGAACAGAATTGGTGACAAAGGACAGCCCTGCCGGAGTCCAACATGCACTGGAAACAAGTCTGACTTATTGCCGGCAATGCAAACCAAACTCCTACTCTGTTCATACAGGGACGAGACAGCCCTTAACACACTCATACACCAAGGTCAATTATGTTTACAATTAACTTTTAGTGAAAGTCTTTGGACTGTGGGGGGAAATCAGAGTGCCCGGAGGAAACCCACGCGAGCACAGGCAGAACATGCAAACTCCACACAGAAATGCCAACTGGTACAGCTGACACTCAAACCAGCCACCTTTATGCACCATGCCGCCAAGTATAAAAGTATAAAATTACATTATACTTTTTTATTACTACACATGAACAGGTGAATGTCTTACTGATTTGGGGTTGGAGTGATATCGTGAAGTATCGCAGACCACACTGTATCCAATCAGATGATCACCAGGAAACAGACACGTTGCTCCCACTGGAGAGAGCAGGATCTCCTTTGTCTCCGGATAAAGCCACTCAATGGAGATATCCGTCAGTACTGAAGTCATGGACTTCTTCAGAGACTTAATCATCTGCCAAACACACAAATCACAACCAAAGTCTATGACACATATAAGACAGTGAATGTACTCAATATAAATAAAACAAGAAAATATATAGCACCATAATGCTTTTAATTAATTATAGAAGTAACTTACAATTAATTACAATCAGTGAAGTGTTTTTAAGAGTCTTTATTCTCCTCAAAGTTCATCATTTCAATATTAAAAGGCAATATATTAGGCTTAAAGCAGCTACAGATATGCTTGTGATGCTAAAATCATGTTACCAAGAATAGGATTATTTTCAAGACTGATAAAAATAAAGGATATAATATAAAGGCATAATCCAACTGTATATGGATTATTTCTATCACAGCCTTATTATTTAAAGAGCCCCTATTATGGGTTTTTGAAAATGACCTTCTATGTAGTGTGTAACACAGCTCTAAGTGAAGTGAAATATCCAGCTAAAGCTTAAATCTGAAAGTGGACAGTGTTTAAAACTATTGATTCATCTATAAAAGAGTCGACTCATAGTGGTTGGAATGAATCGTCTTGATAACGAGTCTTTAGCCGTTTCAGCGTGACGTGAATACGAAACATAATGGTTGCGCGTGCAGACCTGCAAAATTTAAACCTGCGGCCCCGCCCACTAACACAGCAGCAAATTAAAGAGGAAGATAAACAGATCCTGAAGTCATGAGTCAGGAAGACGCTGTGCTTAGCTGGATATTATTGGAAGTTTGAGGGAAAGTTTGTGTTATATTCTCTACCCAAAGATGAAGCTGTGAAGAGTCAGTGGTTGAGGTTTATTTTTGCAAAAAAGGAAGGATCAGAAAAGACTACTGATGTACGAGACTTTGACAGAGCTCCAAAGGAACTATCAATACACAGCTCATGGATTATACCTCCATTTTGTAATGAGGGTTGGTGATCGTTGGGCAAAGCAGAGTACAGGTAAGCCCTGAGAACATATAACACTTATACATATCGCGACTAAAACCACGCAAAAAACGCGATGCGTGCCGCTTTCTTTGCAGATTTAAACGTGTTTGTGAGCTTGCATTTGTCATTGCTATGGCTACCGTCAGCTGTTCTTACACATGTGCGGCGGTCAAGGTTCAGAATAGTTCAGCTTTTGCCACTGTGTGGATTAATACAGAATGTGTGTTATTGTTAATAATAGAGCAATATGCTGGTGTTTAACTGCACTGCTTTAATGCACTCATGCACACACAAAAAATCCAGGAGACTGGGGGAAAGTGAGGACCGGGAGGGAGGGGGTGGGTGTTGCGGATGAAAGTGAGAACGAGGGGAGTTCACGAACGCCGCCCTCACTATTCTATGGACGCGCTGGCCCTAATAACACTGGTGAGAACCGGGTACTGTGTTTTATGGTGTTAGGAACTAATGTGAAGTTGTTTCTTTAATGTACATTCTATGTATTCTGTTTTTGAATGTTTCTGTTAAGGACTTTTATTTTTGTGTTGTGTCCTCTGAGGAGGAGGGTAATGTGTGTGTGTGTGTGTGTGTCTGTGAGTCTGTGAAAAAAGAGCAGGTAGAGCAGTGTTGCCAGATTGGGCGGTTTCCCCCTCAATTTGACTGTTTTTAACACGATTGTGCGGGTAGACTGTCCCAACCGTGTTTTCCAGATGAGTGGGCAGGTTTTTTTTTGCATTTTGGTGGGTTTTGGATAGTTTTTGGGCTGGAATCAGTCAGTTACATCTGGCAACACTGAGGTAAAGTGTGACGGGCTAGGAGACTCGTGTCGATCTCCTCCCCAGTTCTTGGAGTTTTTGCTCAATAAAATAGTTAGTCGTCAGTATTTTCAAGTCCATCCTCTGTATTTACATTCACCCACTGCCTAAATCCACGCCTTACACTAATATGAAGTGTGTATGCACTCTGACTACTTCTATATTGTTGATAAGCTGTGCTGGGCATTTCACTCTGTCTCGTGCTGAAGGCTGTCATCAGTCCAATCAGCGCAGATTAGCTTCGAGCTAAGGAGGGGTTTGGGAACAAATTAATCACTGAACGATTCATATGGGAGTCGCTGGGAAAATTAGGTAAAAATAAATGCATATTATAAGACCATGAAAGTGTTTTTTGACCTTGCATGCATATTAGACTGTTGTTGGAGACCTTTACAACCAAAATATGACCCTATTTAATGTCTAATAGAGGTTCTTTAAAATGATTTGTGTCAGTTCTTTTGAAAGAAAGTACCTGAAACAGGAAGTGGAACCCATAATTCAAAGCACAGTATCACATGTAAAAAAGAGTAGATTGACACCAGTCTTAAACACCAGAGAGCGAGAGGAAGAATCCAACATTAAATGTGCTGTCTGCTTTGATTATTACCCTAACTCATGTTTGACTAAACAAAGCCAATTGTTAATTGCTAATACATTTGGGCGCTCAGCAATTTACGCCTCTGCTGTAATTGCTCTGCTGTGACATTCAGAATAGCAGACTGGAAGATAAACATGTCAGGGGAAATGAAGGACCTTGGGCTGCAGTCGTTCCCCTTCTGCCAGAAACTCAGCTGTGCCTCTGGAAACAGTGGACAGTCCTGAAACCAGCCTTCTGCATGCAGCCTGGCCAATCCCGAACGTAAAACACCTGCCGTGATGAAAGCACACACACACACACACTGAGACACTGCAGGTGCGTAAATCCATGAAAACATCACAAGAGCTGCACGTTATTAACAATCTGCACCGCTCTGCCAGACAATATCCGTTTCTGAATCTTTGAACTTTATTGCTTTATTAATTTGGGGATTGGCAAGCGGGCAGTTGGAGCCAGGAAGGAAGCTATTCATATTGTTTATTTGAATTAGAAGCATAGATTACGCAACTCTTTGTCTAAAAAAACCTAGAGAGTGCAAAATAAAGCATGCAAAATAAAACTGAGTTTGGCACACAAATAGGGTTCCTGACATATAGAGGAAACTAACTATGCTAAAAATGGTGTTATCCTTCAAACGACAATTAAAAACCCCACTTTTCTGAGAGCACCTGAACCCCGGTGAATAAAAACAACCCAGGCTTATTCTGAAAACTCACCTCTATATACATCTCTGGAGAGCTGCAAATACATCCCAGGGGCTACGTTTTTTGTAAATCCACCAAAGGCCGCTGTGTACACTTTTTGAGATCTCAAATATATCTCGCGAGTGCCATTCGCGTAAATCAATCAGAGGCTGCTGTCAACTGACTGCTTGACTGACTGAATGACTGACTGACTGACTGAGCAACCTGCCCACCCACTTCCCTAAACCCAACCGACAATTTTAAAAAGCAATCGAGAAAAAGAAAAGCCACGTTTTCAGATTTTAGAAGTTCATTTATTTACTTTGCGATGCCAGTTTTACGCCTGGTGTTTGAACCATATGGCACATCGGAGTCTGTAATCCTCCTACCATTGGCCAGATCAAGCCGGTCCTCCTCCAGTCAGTCCTTGCCGTTGCTCTCGCGACAAAAACAATGGCTGGACATGACAGCAGCACAGTGACAGCATTAAATACGACCTGAGCAGACACTTAAAAGTATTAAATTAACACATTTGTGTCCAACAATGGGTTTTCAGTAATCCTGATAACGAACAATTCATTCTTTTTAATCGGATCTTCTAAGTGAACCGGTTGAACAAGTTCACCAAATCGAACTGAATACTTTCAATCGATTTGCGTCTCCAGTATGCCCTTATCCACATAGACTTTTTAACATGCCTGATACCCCTCTGACTCGAAATAAACTAATATATACTGAGTTATTCAGTTATTAGAACAGTACACAGAGATCAGATTTGAGAACGGGTGAACTCATAATAAGGCACATGTGATTCAGGGAACCGAACACAAACAGTATGTGCAGCCTGCTGTGACTGAACCAAAACTTGAACAACTACAGCGCGGGTAAACCAAGGGCGTAAACGAGAGGATCTGGCCAAACGTATTACACAACAGAAAGTCGCAATGGAGTTTAAATAAGTAAATCATGCTTCAGTTGGGTTGCAAAACTTAATTTTAAGTAACTGTTCAGATCATGGTGATGTTTTAACTGACTGAAATTATGATTGCTGACTACATATTTTTGATATGTTGAGCCCTAACATGGGAGGATTGTCACTAGAGGTGTAAACCTATACTGGTCCCACGGTTCGGTTCGGTTACGATTATCATGCCATCGATTCGGTTCAATTCGATATCTCGTTGCATCACGGTGCATTGACGATTATATCCATACACAGTTTTATATTTTCTTCACAGCACAGCAATTCTTGTATTAAAATGTATAAATATATTTATATACTATTTGTAAAACAATTTTGTGCTTTAATACCAACAGTCAGAATAAAGGTAAAGTTGGTTTTATATTCACACATTCGTTCATTTAGAAGTCTCTATATTGTTTATCATGTTACTTTAAATATTCGATTGGAATTAGCATACAAGTAACAAACAACATTAACACTATCTAATTGACTGTGAACAATGTTGTACTTTGATAGTCATTGGCTGCTAATATGATTTCTCTATTTAGAATTTGCAAATAATACTCTTCTGAAATTATATTATTAAGAAGAATGTCTGAATATCCCAATATAAAACCAACTTTACCTCTATCTTCAGATATATAAACTGTACCTTTAAGCAACACGAGCATTTATAGCAAATAAACAAATATAAATATCCCGCTCGCTTTCTGAGCCTTGTCTATCAACTAACTACCAAGTTCTTTCTTACACCCCTTTGATTGGTCACGCGCTCAACAGAAAGGGCTGCGATTGGCTCTTACACACTGGTGCTCTTCACAGCTGCACCCATGGGCTACAGTGAGACAGAGAGAGAGAAATGGAGTTTACTTTCATTCTCTTAATCGCCGTGAAATAGGGGCTTTTGCTGTAAGTGTCAGTGAAACAGTGTTCAGCAAACACACACGCAGTGAAATTGTGCAGTTTCTGAGTTTTTCGTAGTTAGAGCGTTGTACTCGCGCTCGCCGCTCGCCTCCCTCGCCATAGTAGCTACGGCGACATAGCGCATGTGAGATAAATGACGTCAGTATATAATAACCGGTTATGATTATTACTGAACCGATACCGAATTGTCCGCGTCTGCATCGCGTCTGCATCGCGGTGCACCGAAGAAACGATTAATTTTGACACCCCTAATTGTCACGAAAGATTGGGTTCACAGAAAAGATCTGAACTTTCCATCACTACTGTGTATCTAACCCCAGAAGCAGCCTTGCACACATATTGAATGGTACTTAGGCCTGCTATCTTGTAGGCTGTTGTATTTGAATTTGAGGATGGGTTGATGGTGTTCATGTGTCCTCTGAATACAGGTTTCAAAAATATGTCTTTGGTTGAGTTAGTATACAATATTCTAATGATTTTGTATCTTGCACCTAACAAATATTCTAATTTATATAAAAAAAACACTAAACCTAATACTAATACTGAAACTAATGAAAACTGAACTAAAGCTAAGCAATTTCAAAATATAGAAACTAATAAAAACTAGTGAATCTACCTCTAAAAACTAATTAAAACTAACTGAATTTGAAAACAAAAAGTCAAAACGAAACTAAAACTAATGAAAAATCCAAAACTATTATAACCTTGCGTCGTTCATTTTAAAGACGAAATGCAGCCATAAATGAGCCTGTGTTGAATAAAATCCAAGACCACTCTTCTCCACACATCAAACCCAAAATGTTATCAATTCTGACTGTACCTCACACAGGTGAGTGAGCTTAACAAACCATCTGTAGAAATCACACTCATTCATCTCACTGACACATTAACCGACAACAAACATTGTGCATTTATGAAGTGTGCTTCACATAGGTGAGTGGGCTTGACAAACCACCTGTATAAATTCTCCCCCCCTCTCTCTCTCTCTCTCTCTCCCTCTCACTCTCTCAAAAAAATAAAACCTCTAGCACTCTTAGGGGCCGATCACACCGAACGCGATTTTCCGTTCTAAAAATGCAAGGCGCACCACACTGTCGTTTTAGTTGACAAGAAAAAAAGAAGCGATGTGCGCTTTTTATGTCGCTAGGCAACAACTGAATAAACTGGGTATTGTGCGCGAGTGTTGCTGTTGATATTGGTATAATTTTAGTATTTAATAATATTGTGAAATTCAAGATTTGTGAGTTATACCCCACCGGATAACTCCTAAACTAAACAGCAACCACTAGTCTCTCCTCCATCTTTAAAAGTCTCTGTAGATGTTTTCTGAGAGCGACTGACGTAACACGCTTTTTCCGCTGAGTTGACTTTTTTTGCACAGAGCACAATGGAAAAAATGCGAGGCACAGCAGGCGGTTAAAACACGAGGCATGCAGGGTGCATAAGCAGTGTGCAAAATGCTTGCGGCTGTTAGTAAATCATTCAAAAAAGGAGCCTCTTAATGCAAAAAGCGCGTTCGGTGTGATCGGCCCCTTACTCTAGCACTAAATTCTGAGCACAAACAAATTCTGAGCACAAACAACTTTCTATAATTAGCACTTCTCATGTGTATTGCCTCTTTTTGTTGAATCGCTGAATGCCTCCTCAATTGTAAGCCACTTTGGACAAAAGTGTCAGCTAAATTACTAAATGTAAATGTAAAAGTTATCCAGACTAAACTGGTTTTACATGGTTGAAATTGATAGTACACACAAAGCTAGCTATACTGTATGTTTACGAATTAAAAGAAAAACTGGAATATCGCATACAGCATTTGCAAATAAAGCACTGTTTCAATGAGTTAAAAAGAACAAAATCATCACTTCCTGATAACCTGGCACCAAATATCAAAAAGAAAAATGGAATTTGCTGCAGTTAAAATAAAATCACATGACTAGGGTTCGAAATATTACAAGGCTGACTACCTGACAAAATTCTTGTCGCCTTTCCAAGTTTTAGGAACAACAAATAATAACTTGACTTCTAGTTGATCATTTGGTATCAGAAGTGGCTTATATGAAAGGCAAAGACCTCTAGATTATGCTTATTTTACCAAAATAAAATATGATCAAGCCTTGATTTTTAATTATTTCATTAGGACAGTTGTCACGATCACCAGAAATCTGGACTCTATAGATCACTGGAAAACATGCACTATCGCTAATGGACTACAAATCCGCCATTTCATGGACTACAACTCCATACATGCACTTCGCTCACACACACGTTCCTGATCCTGACTGATTGCACACACACCACCGGAGGATTGTCAAGGACTGATTACACACACTATTTAAGCAGTACAAACACTAACTCTAATCGCTTAGTCTTGTTATCTGTTAAAGGGCACCTATTTTACCCCTTTTTTAAGATTTAATATTAATATTATGGTTCTTCTGAGTGTGCCAGTTTAGGTTCAGTTCAAAACACAATTCAGATTTTTTTATTATAATGTGTTAAAAAGTGTGATTTTGGGGGCGTGTAAACAGGTCGTTGTTTCACATGCGCGAAATTTCCTTTGTATTGTTTTTCCGTGTTTTGCTCCTCGCCTTGTTTAACTGATTATCCCTGCCTGCCTTCTGACCTCTCGCCTGTTACTTTGACTACATTTCTGGATTGTCTTCATACATCTGTTTGCAACTGTGTTGACCATTGCTTGCCCGACTTCCTTAATAAACCTGCATTTGGATCCGAACCCTGTTGTCAGTGTCATTTCCCATGGTTACAACAGTAAGGTCTGACTTTGCTGAGACAAAAGTCTTGTCACTTAACAGAAATAATGTACAGTAAAGAATATAAAGTCATGGTGCAGTGTAAAAGGAATTAATATTGTGTATGACTCCCATGACCTATGAGGACTGCATCCATACATCTCTGCACTGAATCAAATAACGTATGAATAAAGTCATATGGAATGGCAAAAGCATTCTTGCAGGACTCCCAGAGTTCATCAAGATTCTTTGGATTCATCTTCAATGCCTTCTCCTTCATCTTCCCCTAAACATGCTCAATAACGTTCATATCTGGTGACTGGGCTGGCCAATCCTGGAGCACCTTGACCTTCTTTGCTTTCAGGAACTTTGATGTGGAGGCTGAAGTATGAGAGGGAGCGCTATCCTGCTGAAGAATTTGTCCTCTCCTGTGGTTTGTAAGGTAATGGGCAGCATAAATGTTTTCATACCTCAGGCTGTTGATGTTGCCATCCACTCTGCAGATCTCTTGCACGCCCCCATACTGAATGTAACCCCAAACCATGATTTTTCCTTCACCAAACTTGACTGATTTCAGTCAGAATCTTGGGCCCATGTGGGTTCCAATAGGTGATGATTGGGATGCAGTTCAACAGATAATTCATCTACCCTCTGCCACTTTTCCAAATAGAAGTCAAGTTATTTTTTGTTGCTTTTACAACTGGGATCATTGACAAGGCTTTTGTTAGGTAGTGTATAGTCATTAATTTGTACCATTGCACTCTAACTTTCGATTTAAAGTCCCAAGATTTAACAGAGCAAAATTAAAACCTTCATTTGTACATCAGGCTATATTTTAGATCTGAATAAGTTCAGTATAAAAAAAATTATAAATGTACATGAATTATGTCTTGACTCTTTGTAAGGGGTATGTAAGTCTTACAATAAAGTTGTTTATGGTTGTACATATTGAAATTTGTTTGGTAAACGCTCGTCGTTTATCCACATTTTTTCTTATCATATAGAAAGTATATCCTAAATTGTGCGTTTTTTTATGCACATTATCAAAATGTGTGCGTAATAAGGAAGTCAAGCATTACATATTTCCAGCTTTCCTCAAAATATCTTCTTTTGTGTTCAACAGAATAGAGAAACTCAATTTGGTACCGCTTGTGTGTGACTAAATGGTGAGGAAATGTAAATTTTTGGGTGAACTATACCTTGAATATATATGCTCTTCTAATATACCTACTATATGATGCCATAAATTGCTGTGAGCAACTCACAAAATTTGGAAACCAAGCCAAAGATAGTGAAGTTTAATACACCGGCTGTAATGCAAACAGTAGTAATTGAATATGAGTGACCTTCAGCATGAGCAGTAGCATCTGCGGCTCACAGCGTGTGAGATCTGATGCACTATTTGCTCAAAGAATCCATCTGTCCATTTACTAAAGGGTGGAAATCTTCAGATCTGATAAGCTCACAGCGAAACATCCATCCCAACAAGCAAATGAAGTGAATTGTGTCCTCAGAGCGGAGAAATAAGAGAAAGACACATCTGTGATCATTCTGGATGATCAATGAAGTGCAGTTTAAGAGAGTAAATTACACCGTCGCCAGCACCATCTTTGTGTTTGACCTCAGCTTTTGTCAATTGAACAGCTATAAAGACTTACACTTTCATTGAAAAGAGAGCTATTGTAGCATCTACTTTAAGAGGACGAGGAAGAAAAGCAGCACTTCTTTAAGGTGAACATCTCGGCAGGTGATAAATTGACTGGATGTGGGAGATGGAAGCAACAGCGCGCGGAAACAAAGCGTGCGAATAGCAGCGGTGTTATGGCTAGTGCGGATCTGAAAGGATTAGAGAAAGAGAGAGACATCAATTTACCGTAGCTAGAGTCTGTGCTGATCTGATTATGATCTTATTACCTGCATAGATCTGCAGCTCTGCATCCTTCAACCTGCGATATTAAAGGATTACTTTAATCATTCCAAAACCTTACGACTGTCGATAGTATATTTTTAAGGCGGTGTTGACTTCGCATTGAAATAAAAGGACTGTGTTTTGGGTAGCACCAAAAACAAACCATAAAGAACATTCATATAACTTGTGAACATTTTTTAAGGTCATGAGATATTCTATTTTACATAATCTGTTATGATCTATTTAAGAGGGATAGTTCATCCAATAGTTTATTCCAATGACTGTGGAAAAAGAAAGAAGATACACTGAAAAAAAAAGACTTATTGGTTTTATTCTTTTTTTTTTTTGAGGTAAGTGTTTGCAAACTATTTATATAGGCTGAATTTAAACAAACAAATTAAATTTAGTAATGTTCAGCTTAATTAGTTTGTTTAAAGAGCCCCTATTATGGGTTTTTGAAACTGACCTTCCATGCAGTGTGTAACACAGCTCTAAGTAAAGTAAAATATCCAGCTAAGGCTTAAATCTGAAAGTGCGCCATGTTTAAAACTATTGATTCATCTATAAAAGAGTCGACTCATAGCGGTTCGAATGAATTGCTGCTGTAACGGGTCTTTTGTGACGTCGATACAGAACTCAAGCCCCGCCCATTCGTTGCACACGCACGGAAAATTGAAACCCCCGGCCCCGCCCACAAATACTGTAGAAAAAAAAAAGAGGAAGAAAACACTGTAGCAGATCCCGGTTGAATCATGTCACGAAGACGCTGTGCTCTGAAGTGTGAGGGAACGTTAGTGTTATTTTCTCTACCCAAAGATGAGACTGTGAAGAGTCAGTGGTTGAAGTTTATTTTTGCAAAAATACCTCAGCATTATAGCCCAGCCTTGTGCTGTGTTCTGTCATTTTTCTGATGAGTGCTTCAGCAATCTACACGCTTACAACGGGGGATTCATCGGCCGTTTGTTAAAGGAAGGATCAGAAAAGACTATTGATGTATGGGACTTTGTCAGAGCTTGACAGGATCTTTATCAGTACACAGTTCATGGATCAGTTTCTTCCTCTATTTCACAAGTGTAAGTAAGTGCGATTAAAATGGTTGCCTCCTTGTTTTCTCTAGCTTGCAAATTATGTATTTAATTGTGATTTGTTACTTGTAATCACTCCATGCGGCTTGTACTGTATCTGGTTAACTCTTTATATTCATATATCGCGTCTAAAACCATGTTGAAAACGCGTCGCATGGCGCTTTGTTTACGGATTTGCGATCCGCTGCCGTTTGTCGTTGCTATGGCCGCCGTCAACTGTTCCTACACATGTCCGCACATGTGTAGGAACAGTTGACGGCGGCCATAGCAACGATAAAATGGCAGCGGATCGCGAATCCGTAAACAAAGCGCCATGCGACGCGTTTCAAGTTTCAAAATAGTTCAGCTTTTGGCGCTGTGTGGATTAATACTGAATGTGTGTCACTATATTTAATTATGGTTAAGTATAGAGCAATACGCTGGTGTTTAACTGCATTGCTTTAGCCCACTCCTGCAGTGGGCTCACACATACACTCTGCACTCTGACTATTTCAACAATGTTGATAAGCCGTGGTGGGTGATTCTCTCTTTCTCGGGCAGAACACAGTCAACCAATCACAACAGACTGGTTCATCAGAGCAATTATCGCAGATTAGCATCGCTCTAAGGAGGGGTTTGGGAAAAAATGAATCGCTGAACGAGTCATATGGGAGTCAATGGGATAATTAGGTAAAAATAAATGCACATTATAAGACAATGAAAGTGTTTTATGACCTTGCATGCATATCAGACTGTTGTTGGAGACCCCCAAAACCAAAATATGACCTTTTATAATGCATAATAGGGGCTCTTTAAATTCAGCCCATAGCAATAGCTTTCAACCACTTACCGTAAAAAATGTCGTAAATCCAAAAAATCATCTTTTAATTCAGTGTATTTGGAGAATATTCCAAACTTTCCTTGATATAAAATTGTATTTATTATTAAAAATACCTGCTTTTATGTTCTACAAAAGAAAGAAAGAATATATGTTTGCAATTACATGAGAATGAGTAAATAATATGATGGAAAAAAGCAATGTAATTTTTTGGATGATATGCTGTACCTGTACCCCTGAATTATTAGCCCCCCTGTTTATTTTTTTCCCCAATTTTTGTTTAACAGACAGAAGATTTCCTTAACACATTTCTAATCATAATAGTTTTAATAACTCATCTCTAATAACTGATTTATTTTATCTTTGCCATGATGACAGTAAATAATATTTGACTGGATATTTTTCAAGACACTTCTATACAGCTTAAAGTGACATTTAAAGCCTTAACTAGGTTAATTAGGTTAACTAGGCAGGTTAGGGTAATTAGGCAAGTTATTGTATAATGATGGTTTGTTCTGTAGAGTAGACTATCGAGAAAAAAATAAGGCCCAGGGTGTTTTTTTACATGCATTGTTTATTTCTCTTTGCTATTTGGGCTTATTGGAACCTAATTAGAATAAAAATCTAAGTATCATCTTTTGATATGATGTACTTTTAGAGAAAAATGATGTCCATATATGTGGACTCGTGGTCCGAATTTACATAAAACACTTTTTCCCCAAATAGTTTTTTTATGCATATTTACCATAGATTTTTTTTTTACTTGCTTTGACTATCAGAGAGTAAAAACAACATTTGTTCCCATTTTGGACAGTTAAAAATAGGGTTTGGGACATTTCATTTGCTGCAAAACAGTTGCAGGATGACACTGTATGTCTGTAACAAAATATAAAACATTCAAAGTATTTTAAATAGCCACTTAAGAGCTAAACATGTGCTGTCCACGTATGTGGACACTCGGGCTCTAGGAGGTTAAAGGAACAATAATTTTGTCCTTAAAATGGTTTTAAAAAAGTTAAAAACTGCTTCTATACTGGCCAAAATAAAACAAATAAGACTTTCTTCAGAAGAAAAAACATTATCAGACACACTGTGAAAATTTCCTTGCTCTGTTAAACATCATTTGGGAAATATTTAAAAAAGAAAAAAAATTGAAAAGAGGCTAATAATTCTGACTTCAACTGTATATTAGGTCTGTTTTTGTTTGCTGAAAAATTATCCATGTAATTATTATGAATACATTTTGTTTTCTTACACAAATTTAAGAAGCACATTTTTCTTAATTCTGAACTTTATTCCAGCTATATGTACAGTATGTCTTCAGTATAATATTATAACTCTGTGCAAAACTGTTGAATTAAATTGTGACTAGAAGTAAAACTAGTATGGAATCACCGATCCCGATACTTGGATCAGATATCGGTTCGATACCGCATATTTTTGCTGGATCGGATATCGGCCAGCTGGTACCGATCTAAATCCGATCTTGCGCGTGTGCTATATTCTGTGTAATTTATAAGCCAACAAAAGCCACGAAAGTAGCCTATAACAAGGCACTGGAAAGTTGTCATGTAGGCCTACTATATCTCAATAGTTCTGAAGCTTTTCTATAGTTTAATGTGAAGCACTGATGAATATTCAAGTGCTTAAGTTAATGTTCACTTCAGCGCTTCCCTCCGCTGCGCCTGTCAATCATTCTCCATTCATTCACAATTCAATCTGCGTGTCACGTTCATGACAACGCGAAAAACTCTCCAAGTCTATTTGTTCCTGTTATTTTAAATAATCAGTGGAGAAATGCATTTAGTTTAGCATTAAATGGGTTCATTTTGACCTGTAACACGGAGTTTATTGCTGTTTCTAAATCATGTTGCACTGTGTCTGTTAGATCAGCAGATTGCATTCGCAACACTGGAGTAGAGAGGGTTATTACCTGCTCTTCACACACAAAGTACTGTAGACCTACAGTACCTAAAATTTTAAATTAGAAAAGGCTCAATAATACATTAGACAGATCCTCAACGCGCTATTTCTTTTGTGCTGCTCAGTTTTGCTCAGCTGCGTGCTGTGTCTCCTTGATGCATCAAGCGCTTCATCAAGCGCACCGGCGCAGAAGTGATGTGCGCCACTCCGTAAAATTATTCTCATTATGAGTTTTTGTTCTCTCATCCTTCCGACTAAGTTTATTCTTTGGAGGTGAATACTTTAAGTGTTGCGAATAATTTGTAAAGCCTGGCGCAATGTACTCAAAGTAGTTGATTAAACTAATAAAAGTTAAACTGGCGGGCGCATATGGATTGTCATTTAAATTATTTAGCCTAATATAGGCTACTCTGAAACTGTGTATATTTCAATGTCATTTTCATTCATTCATTCATTCATTTTCTTTTCGGATTAGTCCCTTTATTAATCTGGGGTCGCCACAGCGGAATGAACCACCAACTTATCCAGCATATGTTTTCCACAGCGGATGCCCTTCCAGCTGCAACCTATCACTGGGAAATCACTGTCATTTTATTTCTATTAATACTTTATTTAACAGACCTGTCAGTTTGTGCGCTGAAGCATATTAGCAGACCTTGTTTTGAACTTCACCTCAAATATTCTTGTTTATTTCGAAGATAACTGACCAACAAGAAATACATTAAAATAACCAAACTATACCAAACGAAATTCATTTCAAAAAGATAATTTTTCAGACAAAAATTAATTTTCAGACATGCTTTCAGTTTCTCTATCTCGCAGCGGGTTTAGGCGAGGGAATGTTTATTAAGTAAAACTCGCCTCAGACCGTTTAGTTTAGTCTGCTTTAAACCTGCAGGAAAATGTCAGGCGTTGTTAAAACGATTAGGGTCAATAGTGGTAGCCTAGTACAGATTTCAAAGAAAAATCTTAATATTAAAAAAGGAAACATAAGCTGGACCACAACAGATCGATGTCATAACATCGGTCGATGTCAAATCAAAAAATGTAGCCTAGTTTACAGCAAGCATCATGTTTTTAGTTAGATTGTGTCGTCTGTCATATACAGTAGGCAATAGGTCTGTTATTTTTACTAAAGAAGATATTTTAATTGAGCACCAGAACTATAGAAACTGTATTAGGTTTAAAAAAAAAAATGGCTCAGTATCGGGATCAGATCTGTATCGGTCGATACTCAGAATTTTGGTATCGGATCGGTTCCAAAAAAAATGGTAATGGTGCATCCCTAAAATCTAGTAAAAATATTTTCATAAAATTAAATCAACCTTAAATACAAAAACAACAATTTTTTAGATCTTTCTAATCTTTCTTAATATTTCTTAAAGCCTTAGATTTAAATCAGACCGTTGTCAAAACAAGTATTTACTTATATAACAAGTATTTATTTATAAGAGATAAAATGTTTAGTTTTTTTATTATATTTAATAAACATAAATTTTGCCAGACTTGGAAACGGCTTTTAAACTCATTAGCGAGAACTACATGACCTTGTAGCATAAAGTCAATGTTTGCTTTTTAGCCAAAAAACACTTTCCATTTCCAAATGCCCTGAAAATGTCATATAGGCTAATACAGTGTAATCACATCTGACAGACAATAACAAAACAAGACAGTATTTTGTACTGATATAGAAGAATGTATAAACTGATCAAACGTACAGTTGAAGTCAGACTTATTAGCCTTCCTGAATTATTAGCCCCCCCGTATATTTTTTGCCCAATTTCTTTTTAAAGAAGAGAAATGTGTTTCAGCACATTTTTTTCTAAACATAATAGTTTTATTAACTTATTTCTAAAAGCTGATTTATTTTATCTTGGCCATGATGACAGTACATAATATTTTACTAGATATTTTTTCAATATACTAGTATTCGGCTTAAAGTGACATTTCAAAGGCTTAATTAGGTTAACTAGGCAGGTTAGGGTAATTAGGCAAGTCAATGTATAACGATGTGTTGTTCTGTAGAAAATCGAAAAAAAATTATGCTTAAGGGGGCTAATAATATTGATCTTAAAATGTTTTTTTTTTTTTTTAAGCAAAAACTGCTTTTATTCTAGCAGAAATAAAACAAACAAGACTTTCTCCAGAAGAAAAAATATAGGAAATACTGTGAAAAATTCCTTGCTCTGTTAAGCATCATGTAGGAAATAAAAAATAAAAATAAAAAAAAACTTTAAATACAGTGTTGCTTATTTTAAATGGAGGCATCTTCCGAAAGCATGAATGTAAAAGTACAAGCATTGACCTGGTGAACCGAGCGTGGCTGCGGAGTAACTCGATGACCTTCCCCGTGTTACTAACAGCTCCGTCGGTCAGCAGGAAGAGCAGGCGAGGATGACCTCTGTGCATGGGCTGCCGCAGGATCCAGTTGAGTGGAGCCAGTATGTTTGTGCCGCCCATATCAGCCCGGATCTTCTTCACATGCTCATAAGCCAATGCCAAGCTCTCCTGTGAAACAAATAAGACAATTAAGTTGTCCAAAAGAAAACTTAAGAACTATGTTGTTTCAAATAATTTTAAATAAATAGTTTGAACAAGCAGAAACAGTCATTTTTTAATGGACATCTCTGAAAAAAATAATTTGATTAATCAGTATTTTTACAGTGTTCATAAACATTTTTAGTACTAAAATTCCAGGACTTTTGCATGACCTCTTAAAAAAAAAACTAAATATAAATAATCTTGTAAATCAACCCTGTTCCTGGGTAAAGTCTAGATCGTATACGCGGCCGGCCGGAAGTGCGATATGCACATTAATATAGCGGCATTTTTTTATGACACTGTATAACAATAATTAATATTTTTACAGAACTGTGACGGTTGGGTTTAGGGTTGGGGTGGGGGTAGGGGTTAAATAATACAATTTATTGGGTAATTTAATAGATAAGATAAATAAAACTCAGTACAACTACTGTTTTTACGCTTCTGTGACGGTTGTGTTTAGGGTTGGGGTGGTAGTAGACGATAATAAAATACAATAAATCAGAAATTTCATAAATAACATAAATAATTCTCGTTAACTTCCGGCCGCAAACGTATCCGATCTAGCAACAACCCTGTTCCTGGCGATCGACCTTCCTGCAGATTTCAGCTCCTACCCTAATCAAACACACCTGAACCAATTAAATGGAACCTGAGGAGCACTTGATAATTACAGGCAGGTGTGTTTGATATGGGCTACAACTGAAAACTGCAGGAAGGTCGATCTCCAGGAATAGGGTTGAGCACCCCTGTTGTAAATCATAGTCCAACAATAACTAATGCATTATTAAAATCCGACATGGTGGCGCAGTGGTTAGCACTGTCGACTCACAGCAAGAAGGTCGCTGGTTCAAGTCCCAGCTGGGTCAGTTGGAATTTCTGTGTGGAGTTTACATGTTCTCTCTATGTTCATGTGGGTTTCCTCCGGGTGCTCCGGTTTCCCCCACAGTCCAAAGACATGCGCTATAGGTGAATTGTATTAACTAAATTAGTCGTAGTGTATGTGTGCGAATGTGAGAGTGTATGGGTGTTTCCCAGTACTGAGTTGCAGCTGGAAAGACATCTACTGTGTAAAACATATGCTGGATAAGTTGGCAGTTCATTCCGCTGTGGCGACCCCTGATGAGTAAAGAGAATAAGCTGAAGGAAAATGAATGAACTATTAAAATCCAATGTTATGCTTGTCAACATTAGTTAATGCACTAATTAGTTAACATGATGTTAGATGTTAGAGTTAACATGATATAAGATTCTATTGATCTATCGATTGATCAGTTTATTATTTATATATATATATTTTTTTTTTATGAAACCTTTAGATTTCTCTTATGGTGAGCATCCATAATGCAATGTTTACAGGTGCCTGATAGTTAGATGTGGAGCTAACATTAATCAGAACGTTTGATGTGGTAATTTTACAGTAGGAATACACAGAGGTTCGAAGACTCGTTCTCCCCCCCTACAGTGTAATCCGGCCAGGTATACATCCGCGCTAAAATATCAAGGTGAAAGTCATCATAGCTTGCGTAGAATAGACCCAGCTCCCAACCCAACTTTGAGAGTAGATTAACGGCGATATTTTTTTTAATCGCCCGATAAGAGTCTTGCGTCAACGCAACACGTTAACGCCGATAACGGCCCACCACTACATGAAACACAACACTAAAACACGCGGTCACAATGTAAACACCAAACTACGTGCTTTCCACAACACCGACACAAACAGAACGCAAGACACGTGCACACGATAAATGAAAACACTTACCGTGCACTTACATGCGGCATGCATGTTTTCGATCCCAGCGCCAACAGAAACCAAAACCAACTAGACCGGAGCGCTGAGAATGAAAACACCATGCCGCAAACAAAACAACAAACACACCAGGACGAAAGCATGCATCCGGACCGGGCATGTTTGGCCAAGACGGTGCTCATACAAAGATAAAGACAGACAGGAAATATGAGTGCTCGACTTGAGAAAACTCAAGCCGGGCACAACATACTAGGCAAGACAGGACTAGTATCTGGACTCCAAAACAAGAATTAACAAGACCGAAGTGGCAGAATCCTAACAGGATGTTCCATCTTTCTTCAAATTATCTTCTTTTAGGTTCAGCAGGAAAAAGACCCTCATAAACATTTGCAACCACTTGAGGGTATGTAAATAGTGGGTGCATTTTAATTTTGGGGTGAACTATCCCTTTAAGCCACAGGCGTCAAATCCAGTTCCTGGAGGGCCACAGCTCTGCACAGTTTAGCTTTAACCCTAATTAAACACACCTGATCAAACTAATTAAGTCCTTCAGGCTTGTTTGAACCCACAGGTAAGTGTGTTGAAGCAGGGTTGGAACTAAACTGTGCAGAGCTGCAGCCCTCCAGGAACTGGATTTGACACCTGTGCTTTAAGCTATCAATATGGACCACTTTAGCTACAAATGAAAAAGTACCACCCCAGTGACAGCTCTCATACTTTTATTTCTGAGAGTGCATCACATTTTACAACATTTAAGCATTTTAAAAAATGACTTGCAGCAGAGAATACTGAATAAGCAGTGTTTTATCTGTTTTGAAATCATATGCAGCTTTAAAAGCAATTCATTCTGTAAGCCCAGAGCTTTGCCAGTGGACGCCGGCAGAAAAACAGAGTCATAGATCTCTGGACAGTCTAGCAGCTCTCAGTGTTAACTGCTGATCTAATGAGGCCAGTGACTGCGGCTCTCTGCGGGGGACTTTACCTCATCGTAGCTCTGGCTGGTGGAAAACAGTGTTTTGAATTTGGATCCAAAGCCCACTATGTTGAACAAGCAAGCCGGGAAAAGACTTTTCAGAATCACCACCATTGCATCCTGTGAACGCATTTAAAAAAATGGGAGGTCAGCAGGAATGGGATGAATAGGAGAAAAGCAGGGTGGATTATAGAGGGCAGTACAGTGGAAGAGGAATGCATATATAACATTTGACACTAACAAATAAAGTACAATGCATATAAATGTAACTCAAGGTAATCAAATTACTAAAACCTAAATATTTTTTCCAATTAAAGTTTTAATTATTAGCCCTTCAGTGAAATTTCCATTTGAGTGCTGTTTAATAGAGAAGATTATTTCAACAATTTTTAAACCTAATAGAATTAATGACTAATTTCTAATAACAAATTACTTTTGTCTTTGCCATAATATTTTACTAGCCATTTTGCAAGATACTAGTATTCAGTATTAGTATTAACTTGTATTTATAATGGCAGTATGCATGGAACATGTAATATCGGACAGAAATGTGTCACATTAACACACTTTTTAATTTTTTTTATTGTGTATTTAATTTTATTTATAGTTATTATTATATAGTCATATTTACAAGTCAAATTAATTTGCACTGGTATTTATATTTACTTATCAATCATCATAAAACAAAATAATCCCTTATAAAATATAATAATAATAATAATAATGTGGCTACGCAGTGGCGCAGTAGGTAGTGCTATCGCCTCACAGCAAGAAGGTCGCTGGTTCGAGCCTCGACTGGGTCAGTTGGCGTTTCTGTGTGGAGTTTGCATGTTCTCCCTGCATTCGCGTGGGTTTTCTCCGGGTGCTCCGGTTTCCCCCACAGTCCAAAAACATGCCGTACAGGTGAATTGGGTAGGGTAAATTGTCCATAGTATATGAGTGGGAATGAGTGTGTATGGATGTTTGCCAGGGATGGGTTGCAGCTGGAAGGGCATCCGCTGCGTAAAACATGTGCTGGATAAGTTGGCGGTTCGTTCTGCTGTGGCGACCCCGGATAATTAAAGGGACTAAGCCGAAAAGAAAATGAATGAATGAATAATAATGTAATAATTTTATTAAAAGAGAATAATTTTGGAGAATAGAAAAGATATTGTCTGATAGAAAAAACCTCATATTAACACATTAAAAATAATTTGAATGTTTGCGTGAAAAATGCAGACTTAGGTTGAAGTCTTTAAAAACAGCAATACTTTCTTGGCATATTAGACAAACCGCTTTCTGTCCCATATTGGTGAAGAAGTATTTTGTTGTCCATTCTTCCTTAAACACATGACATTCAGAGTCAGTTTTTCTTTTTTTTTTGCCTGACTCATTTTCAGTCATTAACGGTCGAGTGCATTTTAATATCCGAGAGTGTGTTCTAATTTTACTGGGTGCGCTAACTGTACCGCGCACATTACTACCATTAAAAGCCGTTCACTTGTATTGCATCATTAATTTACTAATTTTGAAACCAATTCGTTACTCAGAAGCAGCATTTTAAGAACTCCCTCTCTGGCCGGATAAAAGAGTTTACCGGGCTACATATGGCCCACGGACCGTAGTTTGCCCACCTCTGCCCTAGAGTATATATGTAAAGTTTCAGCTCAAAATACCTCACAGATAATGTTTATACCTCTTTGAAACTGCCCCTTTTAGGCTTTGATCCAAATTGTGTGGTTTTGGTGACTGCCACTTTAAATTCAAATTAGATTTCCAAAAGAGGGCGGAGCTACAAAAACCTATGTGTCGGCCAAGCTGCAACATCCCGCTCTCCCTTGTGAAGCCAATACGAAAGTAACTAAAACTGCAATTCATCGACTCACCTTTAGGGGCTGGCTCCAGGACATCCAGATGTTCACTGACTGCAATGCTAAATTGGCCAATTTTACAGCTGATAAAAACATGTTTACAGCCTAGTACAAAAGATGGTTTCGGTGCATATAGCTAATTTACACCCTTCATGACTACTGTGAGGGCGTGTATTTATTTTATAACTCATCTGTTTCATTTTCATAAAGTTATATTAAGTCTGCATAATTAGGGGCGTGGCCACTTGAGAGACAGCTAGGTCTGTCATTCTGGATGATTAGCCGCTAAGTTCGTCATATACATCGTATTTTTGTTTTGTTTTATGTGCCTTTACACAGTCAATTGCCTTTCTGAATAATTTCCTACAATTATCAGATAGTATGACATGCTGTGTGCACTTAATTGTCCTCACAAACCATTCAAATTGCCTCCTTTTCCCAGGTGAGTGAAATTATATACTTATATATCATATCTATAAATTTATTTGTTTTATTTAAGATAAATGATCATTTATACTTTTCTTTAGACCTGTAATGCACTCCAAAATCTGACAGATTGATATAAAACAGTCATCCAATACGTTGTCATGCAGTGTTATGCCTCGATTTGATAAATAGCCTTGCATTTACTAACACAGACTATATCTGAAGTATTTCCATGTAATTTGCGCTTTCCTCCTGTAGAAAAACGTCATAAGAACAATGTTGAGTGGCTCAATGTATTACAACAGTGTTTAAAACACACAACAGGTCAGAACACAAACAAGTCGCAGGTAATAAAGTATTAAGCATTTCCCCCAAAGAAAGGCCTGTCTAAGCATAATGCTAGCAGGTGATATTTACACATCCCATCCCTGCACTATATAAAATAATCCCTATTAATTTGTACAATAAACTTAGCAGTATTAATACATCAACTGATGTCTATCAGCTGCTGCAACATCGCTTGTTTATTGTTTATCATTTTTTGCCTCTGTTTTCATTTGGTTTATTCCATGCCTTAATATCTGGCAAAAAGGAATTTACACTCATTTTAAAGTTTAGTAGGTGTTTTCAAATAAAAAGCCAACAGTAAATGAGGTATATAAATAATTTACAGCTCTATTTGTTATATAAAATTCTGTTTCTAGAACATTAATATTTTATAACAGCAAATTCAGTAGATGAACTCAATAACATGCTGAAACTCGAAATGTCAGAGATGTCCTTTAAATCAAGTTCAAATAACGTTACAGGAGATCAATGTGGAGATAGGCTAACATTAGTTTTGTCTTCCAAATTACTATTTCAGACCCATAAAGAGAATTACTGCTAGAGAGTGATCACCTGTATTTTCCCCGTCAGGGCTAGGCGTGTATCAGCAAACTAATAATAAAGCCCAATAAAGCCCTTACTTTCCCGAATAAACAGTGATCCATCAGATCCTGTAGGTCAGAAAGTATAGTTTACTGCTGAACAACATGGTAAAATAATACAGAAATCGGATAACACATTACTCTCCTCGCGAAGCTCTGACGGTCTGCTTAGAGAAGCTGTCAATCACAACTGTCAATCACAATGACACACCCCGTTTTTATAGCATTAAATTACTGGCTAAAAACATACTCTTCACTAAAATGAAGATCTGCACCTATATCAGCATGATAACCAGTGCCTTAATTGACCAAAACCATCTTTCGGGACATTTTATTGCAAGTGTAATTAATTTTTTTATTTTGGCTTAAATCCTGGTTATTAACACGAGGAGGCAGGCTTTATGACTTGTACTGCAGCCAGCCGCCAGGGGGCAATCTAATGACCAGGAGCATCACACAAAAGGAGGCGTGAGACACACTTGGTGCAGGTGGCAAACACGACAAACAATAAACCTTTATATGCTCCCTCTGAGCCAAATAATGAGAAAGAACCAAATCTCCTAGCACAGCTATGCTGATGACACTCAGATCTACTTAGCCTTACTGCCTAATGACTACAGCCCTATTGACACCCTCTGCCAATGCATTGATGAAATGAACAGTTGGATGTGTCAAAACTTTCTTCAGTTAAACAAAGAGAAAACTGAAGTCATTGCATTTGGGAACAGAGATGAGGTTCTCAAGGTGAATGCGTACATTGGCTTTACAGGTCAAACAACAAAAAATAAGGTCAAGAATCTTGGTGTGACTCTGGAGTCAGATCTGAGTTTCAATAGTCATGTGAAAGGAGTTAGTAAATCAGCATACTATCATCTCAAAAACATTGCAAGAATCAGATGCTTTGTTTCCAGTGAAGACTTAGAGAAACTTGTTCATGCTTTTATCAGCAGCAAGGTGGATTACTGTAACGGCCTCCTCACGGGCCTTTTCAAAAAGACAGTCAAACAGTTGCAGCTCATCCAGAATGCTGCGGCCAGGATTCTGACCAGAACCAGGAAATCAGAGCACATCACACCTGTCCTCAGGACTTTACACTGGCTCCCAGTTACATTCAGAATAGATTTTAAAGTATTACTACTTGTCTATAAATCACTAAATGGCCTAGGACCTCAATACATTACAGATATGCTCACTGAATACAAACCTAGAAGAACACTCAGATCTCTAGGATCATATAAATTAGAAATTCCAAGAGTTCAGTCAAAGCAGGGTGAATCGGCTTTCAGCTACTACGCCCCTCGCTGCTGGAATCAACTCCCAGAAATGATCAGATGTGCTCCAACATTAGGCACATTCAAATCCAGACTGAAAACACATCTGTTTAGCTGTGCCTTTACTGAATGAGCACTGTGCCACGTCCGACAAATCGCACTATTATGTTTTTCTCTTCTTTTTCATTCTTTTACAACCTGTTTTAACACATTTTAATCTGTTTTTTTATCATCTGTTTTTACTTTTTTTTTTTCTTTTTTATTCCTGTTTATGTAAAGCACTTTAAATTGCCACTGTTTATGAAATGTGCTATATAAATAAACTTGCCTTGCCTTTCCTTGCCTAAACAAAACACGGGTCAAAAAAACGGGAAGGCTAGACAAGAAATAATTTGAAATGCTTACAGAAAACAAGACTCAGCAAAGTGTATGTCAAAGTAAGGTGTATAAATAGTCGAACTAATTAGTCTTCATGAGCTACAGCTGTGTGCAAGTAATCAGTGGTGATCCGGAACTGGTGTGTGTGTAGGCATGGGACAATAACCGTTTTCAAGGTATACCGCGGTTTGGAAAAGTCAAGGTTTTAATACCACCAAATTTTTCTGTAATACCGTCCCTAAGGAATGTGTACGAATATTTATTTACATTTTTATTTTTTTAGAACAGTATCTCCAGCAGAAAAAAATATCCAAAGATGCCCTTTTAAATGGTAAAGAAATCAGTGTTTTTGAAACTAATGAAGACAGCAGAAGTCAATTATTTATTTGAATTATACAGTCTGACGTGTTTGCTGCTCCTAAATATCATAAATCTTTCAAAAACATAGAATATATTGTTTTCAAAGGGGAAAAAGTTTTAGTTTTTTAGCCAGACATTTAAAAAGAATATATTTTAGAGCAGTGAGCACAATACCGTGACACCGTGATGTTTTTATCCAAGGTTATCATACCGTCAGAATCTTATACCAGCCCATGTCTATGTGTGTGTGGAGTGTCTGATGGTAAATGTAGTGCAGTTCAGTGGCAGAATTGTAGTTTGGGTAATAGTGCATGTTTTTCAGCAATCTGCAAGGGCTAGATCGCTCCTAAACGACCTTAATCTAACCTAATATTAACATCTTATGATGTTGTGTGCCTGCTGGGCTAATTCTTTTATGAACTAAGTATATTTTCTGATTGCGAGTCAACATCTGTCTGAATGTATATGACAATATCTTTTGTAAATGTGGACATATCTCATTATGCAAATCAGCACAAACATGGTGACTCGTTTTCTAATTAATTTGAAATAGTGACAGACCTCATCGTTTTAAAAACCGAGAAAATCCTACAGCTCTTCTGTATTAATCACATTCATATTTACAAACCTAATTATCACCTCATGCTAATTACTCTCTGCTGTTCCTGCTGTCAGTCTGCCGAGAAGCCGCCTTGTAAATTCTATCTGTACTTTAGACGAAACACAATAGACGTCTGACAAGTATAATTGTGGTGTTCATTAAACACTGACACACTGTTGTCTAATGGCTCCAGGTCTGCTAACAAAGAATGCTGGCTCAATCTAAGCTGGGGTGACACAAAAAGCCATTAGCGATCGACCGCTGGTCTAAACATTTAGGGGAATGTGCCAATGGAGGGTACAGACATGTCATAAGAGTGTAACACTTAACCCTGCAATTAGTTTAATGTGGATTGCTTTACATAAGGATGTGGCAGATTACATAAAACTATATAGCGCATTGAGCATGTTATATGTAATGAAAAATTTAATATTTACAGTACTGTGCAAAAGTATTAGGCCACCACCAGCTTTGGGAGGCTAAGATCTATCTAAAAGGTATGGAGCAAGAGCAGGGTCATTACTTCAGTGTGAACTATACCTTTAATATACAAACAGAAAATATGGGAAATATGTACACAATATTCAGAACACAATCACCTTTAAAATCAAAAGACAAGCATTAAACATCTGTGTTTAACATGACCTCTTTAGCACCAAGCAACAGCACCAAGAACTTTTTTTGTTCAGTCTTTTCTGAAATGATGGGCTATTTAATATCAAGTTCTTCCTTAGATTTAGCATGTTCTATCTTTCTTTTTCTCTCCAGGTGAATCTCATACTGCCTATAATATTGCCTATACATACTATATATAATCTTCAGGTCTGGACTCTGTGGAGGCCATTTCATAACTGTCTCCTTGTCATCAGCTGTTTTTCTCTCCAAATATGATTTCGCTACATCCGCAGTGTGTTTGGGATCATTATCAAAGACTATAGAATACACAAGACATGTCACTTGTATAGTTTTGAATGGGGAAAAGTGTAACGTCAATACGACGAATTAAGCCCCGCCTACTAATACAATCACCGAACGCTATAGACTGACGTTTCTCTATAGACTGACGTTTGCTCAGGCAACCTGAAAAAATGCCAATTTTGTTGTATTGGGACGTTTAGAAACTAAACTTATAAGACGGTTGTTGCTTAATTTTATTGGTGGTATCAAATATGTAATGTAATTGTAAGCTTGTCAAACACTTTTGGAGAATTTGATGTTTCCCCATTTAGATAGAATGCCTGAGCATACTGCCCGGGAGGCATTTCAAAGATGGCGGCCGAGTGAAATTACTTGCCTTAAAGGGACTTTGTCATTATCATGCTGAAAAAAAAATCTATTACAAATTACGTACTTTGTAGGAATTACAAGACAAATATAAAACCTGATGAATATAAAAAACATAAAACCTGTCTGTACTTCACAATTCCATCAATTCTGGCAATATTGAGTGCAGCTCTGGCAGAAATGCAGATCAAATCCAGACACAAACTCTATATTTTAGTCATTCTTCCATCTTTCTCTAACTCTTTCTTTCATATGTCTTAAACCAGGGGTGTCCAAACTCTGTCCTGGAGGTCTGGTGTCATGCAGATTTTAGCTCCAACTTGCTTCAACACACCTGCAAGGATGTTTTAGAAAGCCTAGTAAGAGCTTGATTAGCTAGCCCAGGTGTGTCTGATTGGGGTTGGAACTAAACTTTGCAGGACACCGGCCCTCCAGGACCGGGTTTGCACACCCCTGTCTTTAACAATTAGACCCAAAAATATCCAACTAGAACCTGTATTTTCTGGTTGTATTGTAATAAAAAGAATGAGACGTAATTAACAAAATAACAAATGAAACTAGGGTCTAAAACTTTTGCACAGTACTGTACACACACACGCACACAAATATATATATATATATATATATATATATATATATATATATATATATATATATATATATATATATATATATATATATATATATATATATATATATAAATATATATATATATATATATATATATAATAGGTGGGCATAGATACATTTTTTAAATCTAGATTAATCACACTGTAATCTTGCAATTAATCTAGATTAATATGGCTCATTTGAATTCTGCCGAAGGCATTCAGAATATGTGTAGTATTAGACCAGGGACTCATCTCCTGTTTCCAAAATGCATCACAAACTGCTTGAGAAACTGTTCTACTATGATAACTGGTGATGAAAATAAATGATGTTCAATAAGATGTACTTGTGTTTACTAACTGTTTATTTAGTAAAACATGAATTTTGAACTGTAGGCCTACATAAACTCGAAACAGCGCTTTTTTGATGACCTTAATCCGACTAAAGTCATAACTGAACTAAACAGAAATGAAATTAAGACATGTGGAGTATGCATATATTAGTGACATTATTGAAGTAAACACTGCAATCAAACTATTACCGTCATGTAGGCCTTTTCAACATATTTTCCGACAAGATCCACGGCTGACGGCTGTCAGTAAAGGACCGCACACACACACACACATACTCCGCAAAATGCGGAAATTTTTTTCTTTCCATTCAGCGTGTGTTAATAAATTCCATTCCGTTACTCCTTATTTGCGTCTAATACCCTAGTTTGTCACGGGGGCATGAATGAAATGTTCATGAGTGAAAGTTAAACTGCCGAACTGCAGTTAAAGTCACCCAAAATTATAGGAAACTCTTACATGAAAGCACTTCACGTCAACACCTTAATTATATTATTGTCTATTAAAGCAAATAACTAGATTACAGATGTTCATGTAAATGTAGTCAGTAGTGTTATCAAAGTAAGTGAAAGATCCAGAAGGACATCCTGCTGATTTGATTCAGAAGGGCACTCTTTTGTCAGACGGCTCACCGCTCAGGTATACATCCGTGCTAAAATATCAAGGTGAAAGTCATCATAGCTTGAGTAGAATAGACCCAGCTCCCAATCCAACTTTGAGAATAGATTAACGGCGATATTTTTTTTTATTGCCCGATAAGAGTCTCGCCTTAACGCAGCACGTTAAGACCGATAATGGCCCACCACTTTAACACAACAGTTTTGTTCAATGACTTGTCTAATTAATTTAACGCCAAGTTCACACTGCCCTGATTTTCGGTTTTGTGAAATCGCAGACAAACATCCAAAATGTGAAATAAATCTGTGCTTATTTAAGCGAGCGACAATAACGAAGTGCGAATTGTCACAGACACATTCAGAGAAAATTTCCAACGTGTTCTCGACGCCTGTAAATTATTTGGCATGCTAAATATCTGGAACTGTTGTCAATTAGAAATCATGCTAAGTTAAATGACTTCTGACTGAAAAACACGTCAGCAATGACCTACAGCCAATCAGAGAACTTTAACTAGATACACAAGGGTTAAATCCATATTTGCTGTAAATGAATATAAAAATGACCAGCATGAGTCCTTCAATAGGTCATTTTTGTGTTACACAAGGATAAATAAATGGTGACAACACGTTCATTTCTAGGTGAAAAATTCCATTAAATAACAGCTTTTCAGTGTTACAAGATATATCTAGTGTTATCCTGCTTTATCCCAGGAGGAGTTACGTTGGATATATGACATTTAAGCATGGATCAAATCTTCTTCAGGGTCAAGGATATTCTGGGATGGGTGTTTCTGCGACCTGAGCCTTCACATTCAAGCAGTTTGGTGTTTGTGGTCAGAAAAGGGAGCATCCTCAATCAAAAGCCCAGTGAGTCATCGCTGCCTCGTGCGTCACGCTGCAAGACCCGCCAACAGGGAGCACACACACACACACACTCATTCACACATAAACAGCGCACAAAATATCCAATCGCAGCATGAAGACTTAGCAAGTTCAATTATCGTAGCCACTTGAGCCATTCAATGCAACAAGCTGCTTATTTCATTACAAAACCTCTTCAGCTGCTGCTCAAATGCTCTGATTTGGTTCTGACTAAAGAGTTGTTCAATGAAATAGTGTAACAAAACAAATAATAATAATAAAACCAAAATACCTACTTATTTGGGTGAGTTTTGTGATATTTATATGCCAATACTTACTGTTGAAAGAGATTCTATAATGCTTTTTACACTAGTATTATGTGCAAAACTGGAATATCACATAAAACATTTGGGAATAAAGTACCGTTTCCATTCAATGAGCTAAAAAGAAGGAAAAAAATCTTCTTTTGATAAACTGGTGCCAAATATCAAAGAGAAAACTGGAAATTACTGGAGTAGGAGAAGCCACTATGCAGAGATGTATAGTAACGAAGTAGAACTACTTCACTACTGTACTTAAGTACTAAAAGGCTGTATCTGTACTCTACTGGAGTATTGTTTTTTCTCCTACTTCTACTTTTATTTCAGTAAATATTTTCGATGAGCTTAATACTTTTACTCCAGTAGATTTTTTATGTGTTGCATAGTTACTCGTTACAATTATAAAAATGTTACGAATCAATCATTCATTGATCAGACGATCAAAGAAGACAGTGCTGCCTGCCTGCATTGAGAGCACTTTAGTTTGTTTTAGACATGGAATTCCACCTTCAACTCCTTCACTTTCAACTGTTTGTGGCGATGAGGAAAAAGACCACCAGTGACCCCATTAAGAGCCAATGTTTGCATTTGTCGGAGTGAAAGACAGTTCATATACTGTAGAATGAAGTGCATACTCTACCGTCGGATTTGAAGAAACATGTTAAGTTAAAAATAATATAATACACAAAACAGCAGTTTGAGCTATCCATAAGAGCTAGATAGGTTATGCTGCAATGTTCACATAACGTTAACTGTCTATCATAAAGGCTGTCACGCTAAATGGTGTTTTTGACCCATTATATATATAAATATATATTTATTTATATTAATTTGTAACCCTGGTTCTTTTTTATCTGCTTAATCCTGTGCCCCAAAAAAGATATTTAAAATAAACAAAACAATATGTCTTTTGACTGCTTTTTTAAAAATAACTACATAATGCAATACTTGTACTTTTACTTTCAGTACTTGAGTAGTACATTTTTAAATAAACTACTTGCAATACTTAAGTACAAAAAATGTTGAATACTTTAGAACTTCCACTTAAGTAAGGTGCTTAAAGAGCACTTCAACTTCTACTCAAGTCACCTTTTGATAGAGCACTTGTACTTCTGGATCTCTAGTACTTTATACATCTCTGCCACTATGGGACTTTTTTCATTTTTCTTCAGATTTGTCGTGGCTGAAGTCAAACTGCAGGAAAGAGTTTGAAATCTTCTCACACTGCCAGAACCTCAACGAAAAATTTGATCGCAAGGGTTATTGAAAAGTTGTCGATGAACATGTCAAACCAATGAAAATATCCAATGAGCGGCAGTTCTGTGGGCATAAATGCCTTGTTGATGCCAGAGGAGAATGGTCAGACTGGTTGGAGCTGATAGAAAGGCAACAGTAACTCAAATAACCACTCATTACAACCGAGGTATGCAGAAGAGCATCTCTGAACTCACAACACGTCCAACCTTGAGGCGGATGGGCTACAGCAGCAGAAGACCACACCGGGTGCCACTCCTGTCAGCTAAGAACAGGAAACTGAGGCTACAATTCACACAAATTTGGACAATAGAAGATTGGAAAAACGTTGCCTGGTCTGATGAGTCTCGATTTCTGCTGCAACATTAAGATGGTCGGGTCAGAATTTGGCATCAACAACATGAAAGCATGGATCCATCCTGCCTTGTATATATGTTTCAGGCTGGTGGTGGTGGTGTAATGGCGTGGGGGATATTTTCTTGGCACAATGTGGGCCCATTAATACCAATTGAGCATCGTGTCAACGCCACAGCCTACCTGAGTAATGATGCTGATCATGTCCATCTCTTTATTACCACAGTGTACCCATCTTCTGATGGCTACTTCCAGCAGGATAACATGCCATGTCATAAAGCGCAAATCATCTCAGACTGGTTTCTTGAACATGATAATGAGTTCACTGTACTCAAATGGCCTCCACAGTCACCAGATCTTAATCCAATAGAGGACCTTTGGGATGTGGTGGAACGGGAGATTCGCATCATGGATGTGCAGCCGACAAATCTGCAGCAACTGTGTGATCCTATCATGTCAATATGGACCAAAATCTCAGAGGAATATTTCCAGTACCGTGTTGAATCTACGCCACAAAGTATAAAGGCAGTTCTGAAGACAAAAGGGGGTCCAACCCGGTACTAGTAAGTTGTACCTAATGTATATCGTCATATTTCACAGCTCTGCTGGCAAGTCAGTTCTTTGTGCGCACAACTTTGCTACTTTAATGACTCTGCTTAAATATTAACTCCCAAAAACCGACATAAAACCTAATTAAAACATGTGGGCGAACCATCTGAGGCTGTACAGTAACTTATGAAGAAGACCCTCTTTGTTAAATAAGCCCTGCAGTGTGTATAAAAGCCCTGATTCATTAATGGTCATTAACACGACTGAATCACTTTGGGGTTTTAAGCCGCTGAATAAATTAGGATGTCTTCAAAAGTTAATGAGCACTGGGAGGGAGGGCCACAGTTAGTTTTAGCATAGAAGCAGTTGCATCCCACCTTAACTCGATTAATGTTGACCCCGCTCATGCTTCCACTACGGTCTATGAGGAAGACGAATTCGCCCTGGATGCTGCGCAGGTCAGAGGTGCTGGATCGCAGGTCCGGACAGAAGTTCAGCATCACCACGGGGTTGTGGAGGATGTCTTTATGAAGCCTCTTCCGAATAATATCCACCTACACACACAAACACATACATATATGAGTCTACAAAATAGCCATTACTGAAGGCAGTAAGAGTATAATAATATCTGTAAAATATTAGAAGAGCTAAGAGTTGGGGATCAGTAGGATCCTGTGAATTTAGAATACATTTTTAGTTTTAATTCTAGTATCAGTATTTTAGTTTTAATGATTTCTATAAGCTAGTATGCTTCAAACCTGACAAAATTTGCATCTAGAATATTTAAACATGATATAAACACCCAAAGCTTGCAGTTTGTCACTTCCACCTCAATGGATCAACTGTTTTATTTCACGTCACCTTATACTTCAGTTTCTCATCAAATCTTCTGACCAATCAAATGCTCTCTAGAATCTGACATGCCCCGCCCTCTTCAAGACGTTTCTCACTTGCTTTTCATTTGACCTCAACCACTCTCACTAGCCGAGCTGTGATAAACTTTTAACCTTTAAAGAGAAGACTATTCTGCTCACAAAGGCTGCATTTATTTGATAATAAAATACAGTAAAAATGGTTTAAAAATTAATAAATAAAATTTAAAACATCAGCATCATTACCAGCGGCATAATTAGTAAAGATGCTTGTGTTTTACACAACAGGAATGGAGAAAGTGTTTGTCAGGAATGAAGAAAGTCTGGGAAGAAAAAAGTACAGTGTATTTAACGGATTGTACAGTGTACAGATTAATACATTCATTTTCTTTTTGGCCTAGTCCCTTTATTCATCAGGGGTCGCCACAGCAGAATGAACCAGCAACTTATTCAGCATATGTTTTACACAGCGGATGACCTTCAAGCTGCAACCCAGTACTGGGAAACATCCATACACACTCATTCACACATACACCAAGACAGTTTATTCATTTCACCTGCACCGCATGTCTTTGGACTGTGGGGGAAACCGGAGCACCTGGAGGAAACCCACGCCAACACGGGGAGAATATGCAAACTCCACACAGAAATGCCAACTGACCCAGCCGGGACTCAAATCAGCGACCTTCTTGCTGTAAGGCAACAGTGCTAACCACTGAGCCACCGTGTCGCCTGTACATATTAATAGTGCTGATAATTTAGCTGATGTAACTCAAAAAAGTAATTAGATTAAATGTAGGTTATGTAATTCAGCAGGACCTTACAGTACACACATACCATGGCAAAGATTGTAAATCTATTACTCAGTCTCAATTTTATCCATGATTTTTTTATATGAATATTATTGGGAATACTTTATAATAACTACACACTATGAATCATATATTAAGCATTAGCAAATAGTGAATTCATTATCTGTTAAGCATTAACTTTACATTAACAGACGTTAGTAAGCGATTTATAAATACAGATTCAAATTCTGTATTCTTGACTTATAAGCACATTTATAATGTGCTTAATGATTGTATTTTCATACTTTATTACTTATTTATTGTTCATTACTAAATGAAGTATTGCATTATTTACAAACCATTTGTATTTAAGAGTAATTGGTGGTTTTTAGAATCATTCAGAATGAGTTAGTAATTGATTAATAAACTATTAAAATCAATGATGTTTATATCTTATTATTCAGGCACATAGTAATGGTTACTATGTATGTTAATAAATACTTTATTAACACAACTTCATGCCGTTTTGTGACCTAATCTAAAGTGAGGACTATTTATGCTTTCTAAATACCTTATAAATGACAATTAAAGGCTTAGTATCATATGAACAATAAATGTTTGTAACCTTATCTAAAAAAATAAAATTACTGTTAACTTTAAACATTGCCGAATAACAGGAGTGTCAAAATACAATTAGAAATAAATACAATTAAATAAAACTAGATAAAACAACAACAACAGTATATTCATTTAACAATATATTATGATACAATATTTCAATGTTATTTAGTAAAGTTTAAACTGTACCGTAATTTTACATAAGATTGTAAAGATTTATTTTTCATTTAATACAGTTTCACTTGTGTATCTTCAAATGAAAAGAAATAATGTCATTTATTTTCTTTTTTTTCTCCTGTTTAGAATAGATCTGAGCCTTTAATTGTCATTTATAACGTATTTATAAAGCATAAATAGTCCTCACTTTAGATTAGGTCACAAAACTGAATGAAGTTGTGTTAATAAAGCATTAATTGACATACAAAAGAACTATTAGTATACGCCTGAATAATAACATATGAATGTTAATTTGAAAAGTTTATTAATCGTTTACTTCAGCATTCTGAATGATCTTAAAATAGCACCAACTATTCTTAAATAACTAGTTTGTAAATAATGCAATACTTAATTAAATTATGAAAAAAGAATCATTAACAAAGTATGAAAATACAATCATTAAGTACTTTATAAATGTCAAGAGTACAGCATTTGTAGCTGTATTTATAAACTGCTTACTAACATCTATTAATGTAGAGTTAGTACTTAACAGATAATGGATTAACTATTTGCTAATGCTTAATAAATGATTTATAGGATGGTGGATATGTGCGTACCTTTGAAAAAAATCCTGCAGGCGCCCCTGCAACCAACAAAGCAAATGAACATCGAACGCAAACCGCATAAACAAAGATAGGCACAATAAGATCAATTTCCTCCCAATTTAAAATCTTTTTCTAAGAGATGTAGTTTGATTTTCCCTTTTAAAAAAGATTCAATTGTTCTAATAGACATAGGTAGCCCATTCCACATTTTAGGACTTACTAGAGTAAAAACTCAGTCTCCTTTTTCCTGGATCTGGGCACTTAAACATCTGCCAGATATTTTAACAGTAATAAGATTAGAAATATAAGATGGTACCTGACCATTTAATACCTTAAAACATACAGTAAACATTTAAACTCGATTCTAAAACATATCGACTATCAGTTTAGGGAGCACAGGATGGGGGTGATGTGTTTAAATTTTCAGGTGCCAGTAACATTTTGGACCACTTGTAGGCGATTTATTTAGGATTGTTAAATTGATCTATGCCCTTTAAAAATATTTAAATCAAAATTATGCAGTTTTGTATATTGTGTGTATTTTTATTTATTCAGTATGAACCATATGTGTTCAAAACTCTGTAACAAACATTTCTTAACAAAATGATTGCTTTCCATTACAAAAAGCCAATAAAACACTTCACAATGTTTTAACCTGGGTGTATGATGTACATAAACTAGTCTATTAAAGGTTGAGAGTTCAATGTTTAGGTGAACGTTTAGCAGAAACACAGAGTTCAAAGTACTTGACGAAGCTCGAGAGCTTCTGGAAAATGGCCATTAGCCTATTGTGATTGTGAACTGCTGTGAATAAAGTATTTCAAATCAGTAATGTATTTCAACCACTTCACAGAACCTTTGAATTAGTCAGTGCTTTGTGTCACAAATGATGTCTTTCAAAAATCTGGTGTTTCTGAGCCTTTAGCTATATAAACTGCCTGGCCTGATTTTCATTTCAAAGCCTTTCATTTCAGCCCTAATCATTCGAAGTTCAGATTGCAGGTATTGTTTCTTTCAGCAACTTACATTTTTAATGTGAGAAAAAGTATATTTGTTCTTTCGATTCTCCTTTGCTTTTCATTCTGATTTTTAAGCCAAAAAATGACCAAAAACTACATCAGATAAATATTAATTTTAATTTTTTATTGCATAAATCTGTTCATCTCAGTCCTGATCAAAACTACTAAATGTTTTTTTTTTTTTATTCAGAATGTTCACTCTTTAATTGTCAAGTTCATGATATCACTGTTTTTTGGGGGGAAAGACACACAAAATGACTTTTTTCAATATAAAGAGTAAGTGTGGACTGATTATTATTACTATTATTACTTATAAAGATTAGTAACAACATTACTTTAAGGTGTTGTTCGTTTTTGTGCAGCATTATATTTTTTTCTCCCTCATTTACTGTTGGTGGTTGTTTTTTCAAATTGACTTTCATTATAAACCATTTTTTGATTGCAAATTATTGACACCATATAATCTTGCATTGATTGTTGGGTGTTTTTCCTGTTGGGGTAAAGTTTGTAATTTTTAATGTCAAACATCAGTTGGCACTATTAACCCATTATATAGAACATAGCGAAAGGGTAGTAAATTTGCCCACAGTGTATTGTTGAGCTTTTGAAAAGAAATTCGAAGCATTTTGCCAAAATATGTAATGTAATGTAATGCGTATTTATATAGCACATTTATCGTGTATGGCCATACACCCATAGCTCTTCACAATCATGAGGGGGGTCTCTTCACAACCACCAGCGTGCAGCATGGGAGCACTTGGATGATGCAACGGCAGCCACAGGACAACAGCTCCAGTGCACTCACCGCACACCAGCTATAGATAGAGTGGAGAGACAGTGATAAAGCCAATTTGGTGGATGGGGATGATTGGGAGGCCATAATGAGTAAGGGCTGATGGAGGGAATTTGGCCAGGACACCGGGGTTACACCCCTACTCTTTACGAGAAGTGCCGTGGGATGACCACAGAGAGTCAGGAACTTGGTTTAACATCTCATCCGAAAGACAGTGCTCACTGACAGTATGGTCTCCCCTTCACTACACTGGGGCATTAGGACTCACACAGACCACAGGTTGAATGCTCCCTGCTGGCCTCTCTAACACCACTTCCAACAGCAACCAAGTTGTCCCTTGTGGTCTACCATCCATGTACAGACCAGGCTCAGCCCTGCTTAGCTTCAGTGAGTAACCGGTCTTGGTCTGCATGGTGATATGGCTGTGGCATGTACACTCAAAAAATGTATTTTTGCTGCTTGTTCAAACTACTTATTTAAAATGAGCTGAATCAACTTGTTGAGTTCTTTTAACTTCTTGAGTTTTTTTACTTAAACTTAATTGTTTTGTGTTCAGTCCACTTAAATTTGTAAAAACCATTAAGTTAACTTAATTGTTTGGTGTTGGGACAACATGAAGGACTTGTGTGGAACCCAGCATTGTTTACAGTGTAATGTAATTTAGTTTTGCCTGTGTATGTTATTTTTTATCTCAAAGTGCTAAAAATTTTTAGCTTAATTAAATCAGTTGGGTTAATAACAACACAGGCTCATTCTGAAAACGTAGTCCCATGGACATTTCTGGAGACCGCAAATTATGTAGCAGGAGGTACGTATGGCTGCATTTCATTTTTTAAATGAACGATACGGGGCGGTGTGACGCCGTTCCTTTTGGCGCTTACCGGCTGACTGCTCACCTCCGTGTGGAGGCCTTTCCCGCCACAACCAGTTTGTCCCGTTAGCTCGTCGTGTACGTCGGCGGACTTGAGACGCAGAGAGGAGTTGACCACGACGACGACGACCGGGTTCGAGTCCGGGGAAGAGCGGTTCCAGAAATCAGGTAAGACAAAAACAGAATCCAAAAAAATAAAATGAACAAGTGAACAACAGGGTGAGAATGTGGTAAAATTCGAAAACGTGGTAAAAATCAGACGAGGGCTTTTCTTTTTCTGGACGGCTTTTGTAAACAGTTGGTTGGGTTTGGGGAAGTATGTGGGAGGGCAGGTCAATCGGTAAAATTGGTTGGGTTTTGGGAAGGAGGAGGGTGGGTCAGTCGATTGGCCGGTCGCCCAGTCAATCATTCAGTCAGTCAGTGGGTTTACGCGAGAACAGCGCGGGTGCGAACGGCACTCGCTAGAGACGTTTGATATAGGAAAAAAAGCGCAAACAGCGGCCTCTTGCGGATTCGCGAAAAACAAATACTGCAAAAATGCGTACGTTGTTTTTTTTAACCCAACAAACTTAAATTATAACCCAATTAGATGAGTTGTTTTGGATGTGATCCAATAAACGTTGAGAGTAACCCAACATAGCGACCTGAGATTTTTAATCCTTCTATTGGGGAAAACTATTAACCCAATGTTCTTTGAGTGTGTCAAATTAAGATTTGTCACAAAAAAATCATTCTATTTGCTGAAATACAGAAAATGTTGTGGCCAAATTAAGACTCAAAATCACCCCTGAGTGGATGGAAACATATTTAACATAAAATAAGGGTTAAATCCTTGGGTTATGGGTTACACTATTTAAATGGCACACTACACACTATGCACTTATGCACTATGTATTTATGCACTTACACACTGAACAGTACAGTATATGTATGTAGTGTCGTCCCAAATGAAACACGAACGTTTTTTTACTAAGCGGAAATTCAAACCGTTTCCCAGATGACGTTTGACGGTTGCCAAATTAGTGAAATAATGGCTCGTTTCCACTGACTGGTACAGTACGGTATGGTACGGGTCGATACGGGTCACCTTTATCAGGCTTGCGTTTCCACTGTTAAAAGGGTACCAATGGTACTCTTTTGGTGGGTGTGGTGTACGACAGAAAGTTTCAGACGACGTCATTTTCGCTCGTGGAAATGTCTACAGTAAAGGTGTACGGGTTATTCACATATCATATGAGAAGCACTTCTCACAAAACAGATGCTTTATACACATAAATACTTGTGTATAAATGTTTATTACTAACCTTTCTATGAACATAATTTGATTATAACTGCAGATCAATGAAAATAGCCTACTGTAATGTCTGCAATTACATAAAATAAATAAATAAATGCAACATATATGAACACATACAGCCCCTTACAGTCTCCGATATGTTACCACTTACAGATAAACTACACACAGCAAACATTTAGTCCTTATTTGGGTTCAAAAACAACACAGAATATAGCCCACAGTCAGTGCAAACCTCTCATATGTGTCTGTAATCTTCACCAGCACATGTAAACTCTTGTTCGACAGTAATTCCGTCATTTCGAGTTCATATCAGTCCTAAAGGTGATCATAATAGTTAAACATGGCAGTTTGTTCATGTTTTAAGTCGCAGAAGCATCCTTTGCTGCTGTTTTTTCTGGCTTCTCCTTTGTTTTTTTCGCGCTTCACTTTCACGTTTGTTCCTTTCTCACAGGATCGAATATAAAAGCGCTTCAATGATCATGAGCAGGTTATTAATATGAGCTCAAAAAGTTATTTCAAATATAGACGCGATCGCGAGCTCTCTGGACAAAGTGAAACCGCTCGCACTTTTAGACGGGCTCGTAAAACAACAACAGGGCACAGCAGGTTTTGTTTTTCTTGGCTTTGTGGCTGTTCATCAAGACGACGACAAGGTTTGTTTGAGCTCAGGTCGACCATGGCTCGTTATTATCTGTATATATTATTACGCTGTAATCTCTTGGCTGTGTATTTAAAGCATGGCGGTTCCTTTGTTTTCATTCTGGCTTGTTGCGTAAACGAATTACGTATCTCTGTAAACCAATAGTGTTGCAAAGGGTGCCGAAAAAGGGGTATGGTACGGTTCGGTACGGTTCGGTTCGGCCCAATAGCTCCCCCCCTTCCGCTACATGAGCAATGCTGCGGCTGTTGAGTGCGTGAAGTGTCCATCATTACACACTTCATTTTACCGGTTGAATGAATGCATCATCCGGGTAACTAAAGTGCACTTATTACTTGTAAAGTTTCAGTGTGAATGCACTACTTACACTATTTATACTACAAAATGGCGTAGAATAGTGCATAAGTATGCTATTTGGGACACACCTCCAATGTTGGGTTTCGTCAAACCAGCAATTTTTATAGAGTGCAGTCTATTTCAAGTACTTTGGCCGAATGAGAGTTGCCAAGACTGTGCAAAATTTGAAAGCTCCTCTGAATTTTGCAGCATTTGCTTGATTTTGCGTTAAATTTGCAAAATCCTGGAGCGACTGATACTGTATGTGAGCGAATAAAAGATCACAGTAATTCAACTCACTTGAGTAAATGACCAACATATGCTCTTGTGTTTCTGTGAGCCAAGATCAAAATTTTGATCTTTTACGGCTCACGGAATCCCCTCATGCACAGTGTAGATTTAATTAAAGGAGCACACCTCCTGAATGAGCTGAAGTTAACTCTTATTTTGTTTCGCTGTAGGTAGAAACACTATGGACTTGGCTGAGGACCTTTGACGGTTTCCATAGAAACCTCTATTCATTGCTGATGATTTTAGGGCTGAATGTTCTCTGCCTCCTGTTGAGGAGCAGCATTCACTTAAGGATGCAATTGAAGCGTTGCGCCGCTGAGAAACATGACATTCCCACTTAATGTAACTGCTTCCTGAAGCCACGATTTTTAGCAATTAGCAAGAGGGCTTTGCATTATGTGGATAATCTAGTAGGTAAATCTGAATATGAGCAGCACTAGGCTACTTCTATTAGTTATATAAAACATTCATTCATTTATTCATTTTCCTTCATTCGCCACAGCGGAATGAACCGCCAACTTATCCAGCATATGTTTTACACAGCAGATGCCCTCATTCACACTAGTAGTAGTAGTAGTAGTAATAGTATAAGCACTACTACTACTAGTAGTAGTAGTAATAGTATAAGTAATAGTATAAGTAATAGTAGTAGTAGTAGTACTAGTAGTACTAGTAGTAGTAATAGTATAAGTACTAGTAGTAGTAGTAGTAGTAATAGTAGCAGTAGCGGTAGTAGTAGTAGTAGTAGTAGTAGTAGTAGTAGTAGTACTAGTAGTAGTACTAGTAGTAGTAATAGTATAAGTACTACTAACAGTAGTAGTAATAGTATAAGTAATACTAGTAGTAGTAGTAGTAGTAGTACTAGTAGTAGTAATAGTATAAGTACTACTAGTAGTAGTAGTAGTAGTAGTAGTAATAGTAGTAGTAGTAGTAGTAGTAGTAGTAAAATAATAATACTTTAAAAAGTATTAATATTTAAATTGTATAAATATGTTTTATATTGTTTTATTTTTTGCAAAAACTATGCATTTGAACTTTTAATTTACTCCTATATATTTTAGACTGTATTATAAATGCAGACTTCAAAACCTAAAACCATAAATAAATAAATAAATAAATAAATAAATAAATTGTTGTTTTTGTAATATGTCCTTGATTTGTATTAAATATATATTAATATATCATGTAGATAACATGTAATAGATCATGTATAGATCATGTAATAGATCATGTATAACCAAACGATGTAATCTACTTACCTCAGCCTGATTTACAAGGGTAAGCTTGCAATGATGTTTTACAATTGGAGAGGTATTTTTTTTTTCCAAGTTATTTATTTTAGAAATCAAAATATGAAAGATTTCCTTGGCAATATGCTGAAATAAAATAAGTTTTAAATGTATATTTGTTTATTTAAAAGGAACAGTTCCCCCACAGATGAAAATTCTGTCAACATATATTCATCCTGTACTTGCTCCAAATTTCTATAGTATTGATGTCAATATGGATGTCAGTAATCTGTGTGTGTAATTATTATTATTATTATTATTATTATTATACATTTAAGAGAGAAAAGAAACACAAAGGGCTCTTTTTTAACAATCTAGGCGCAAAGTCTAAAGCGTTTTGCGCTGTGGCACATGGTCTAACAGTTTTGTGTTTATTCTCTTAATGAGTTATGGGTGTGTTTTGAGCATAACGTGCATAAACCAATCAGAGTCACATCTCACATTCCCTTTACGAGTCAGTTGCATTGCGCCATGGTGCATTTGCTATTTACATTGCGGACTTTGTAAATGGAAAAACTGCAGTCTTCACTAGCGAGAAAACAGTTAAACAAACCATTTGCAGTGCGAGGAAAAAGAATGAGCCTCCTCCATTCAGCCTCTTTCTCTTTAATTTACCTTTACTCTTTACATTACTCCTTTACTTTCGTGGATAAGGAAAGGGTGTTGTACACTCCACTGAAGACATCCATTAGCCTACATAGTTAATTTAGTTTGTTCAGCACAAAGATTTGTTGCAAAACTATTTCTAAATTCAGTTCTAATTTCCAGCAAACGAAGAAATTAACAATAATAACGAAGTGTGGTCAAAAAACTGAGTATAATGTGTAAGCGTTAACTAATGCACTCTGCGCTGGACTTTAGACCTGCTTTTAGATGGTCAATGGTCTATGTCAGTTCCTCAAAATAGCACCGCACCAACAATGCACCTTAACAAACCGTCTTTTTAGCACACACGAGTCCACAAAGTGGCGCAAATGGATTTGCTATTTAAACAACGTCGTGCAAAACGTAAAAATTACTGTTGGCTGGTCTGAAAATAGCAACAAATCATGCCATGCATGTCTTGCACCTAATTGCGCCGGGTGTATGATAGAGCCCTTTGTAAGTGAAAAAACTGAAAGTTTTACTAGCGAGAAAACAGTTAAACAAACCATCTGCAGTACGAGGATTAAGAATGAGCCTCCTCCATTCTGCCTCTTTACTTTCTCTTTACTTTACTTTTACTATTTACTTTACTTTCATGGATAAGGAAATGGTGTTGTACGCACTCCACTGAAGACATCCATCCATTAGAATACATTTTTAATTTAGTTTGTTAAGCACAAAGATTTGACATGCCATACATGTCAAGTTTGCAACCACCTGAGAGAGAGTAAATGAAGAGTTTAGATGCAAAAACCTCTAAATGCCATCTGAAATTTTTCTCTAAAATGAGCATTTTTATCAGGCTCCTGTGTGTATGTTCAGTAATTTCACTTTTATGGCAAAGAATAAGTCCTTTTCCTGGTCTTTAAAGTTAAATACCTCAAAATATACAAAGGAGGCTGAGAAAAATGTTCATTTTCTATGGAAATTTCAGACGGCACTTAGAGGTTTTTGCATCTGAACTCTTCAAATGGTAAGTAAATGTTAATTTTTAGGTTGGTTGTTTGCTAATTGACTGTCAATACCAAATAAAATTGTGATTAAGTAAACAATGTAGAAGCAAGCACGTACTAAATCTTTTTGCTAGACTTTTTCAATTACACATACTCATTCTACAGAGTAATAATCATGAGATATTTTGTCCTTGTATCTCTTTATACATCGGCCTTCTCTCTCATTTAACCTGTTTCAACATTTTACTCACAGTCTTCTCATTACTGCAGTCCTTCTTGGTGGCCTTTATGTAGTCGCTCCGTCCTTTCAGATGCTCATCGTATTCCTCCCCCGTCATGTCTCCATCTTCAATGAGAACATGTGGCAGATGGGGCTCTACGCAAAGAAATGAAGAATTACTCTCTGTGGAGCATAAAAACCTCTTGGTATGGAGGCACAACAGTGAATTATGAAAACATAAGGTGAGTTACATTGTGACCAGACATAAAGGACTCCCACAGCGGCGATATTTCTTAAAAAACAGCAAGTGTATTGAGAACAAACTGCGTTGGCGCCAAGTGGCTCATCAATACGGCTGAACGTTTGCCCTCTTTAGCCCTATTCAGACTGCAAACCTTTCTCATGTCTCTCATCTGTAACAAAACTAAAATTCTAAAGCGCAAGTCCAGCATTATGGATGAGACATTTGCAGTAAAAACTTAAAACATTAATTCACAGGGAAATAAACTCACCGCCCACTTCATTAGGCACACCTGTCCAACTGCTCATTAACACAAGTTTCTAATAAGCCAATCACATGGCAGCAACTCAATGCATTTAGGCATGTAGACATGGTCAAGACGATCTGCTGCAGATCAAATCGAGCATCAGAATGGGGAAGAAAGGTGATTTAAGTGACTTTGATCGTGGCATGATTATTGGTGCCAGGCGGGCTGATCTACTGTAAGTATTTCAGAACTTGCTGATCTACTGGGATTTTCACGCACAACCATCTCTAGGGTTTACAGAGAATGGTCAAAAAAAGAGAAAATATCCAGTGAGCGGAGAATGACTAGACTGGTTCGAGCTGATAGAAACGCAACAGTAACTCAAACAACCACTCGTTACAACCGAGGTATACAGAAGAGCATTTCTGAATGCACAACATGTCCAAACTTGAGGCGGATGTGCTACAGCAGCAGAAGACCACACCGGGTGCCACTCCTGTCAGCTAAGAACAGGAAACTGAGGCTACAATTCACACAGGCTCAACAAAATTGGACACTTAAAGATTGGAAAAACGTTGCCTGGTCTGATGAGTCTCGATTTCTCCTGCAACATTTGGATGGTAGGGTCAAAATTTGCCGTCAACAACATGAAAGCATGGATCCATCCTGCCTTGTATCAACGGTTCAGGCTGGTGGTGGTGTAATGGTGTGGTGGATATTTTCTTGGCACACTTTGGGCCCATTAGTATCAATTGAGCATCGTGTCAATGCCACAGCCTACCTGAGTATTGTTGCTGACCAAGTCCATCCCTCTATGACCACAGTGTTCCCATCTTATGATAGGTACTTCTAGCACGATAATGTGCCATGTCATAAAGCGAGAATCATCTGACTGCTTACTTGAACATGACAATGAGTTCACTGTACTCAAATGGTCTCCACAGTCACCAGATCCAATAGAGAACCTTTGGGATTCCTTTGGGATGTGTTCTGACAAATCTGCAGCAACTGCGTGATGCTATCATGTCAATATGGACCAAAATCTCTGAGGAATATTTCCAGTACCTTGTTGAATCTATGCCACGAAGGATTAAGGCAGTTCTGAAGGCAAAAGGGGGTCCAAATCAGTACTACTAAAGTGTACCTTATAAAGTAGCCGGTGAGTGTATATGTTAACAATATATTGAAACATCTGTTTATAACTTCCAAAACAACTAACGGCAAAGTGATGGGATTAGAAAAAATGTAAATCTGCTAACATTTAAGGCGACGCGGTGGCGCAGTGGGTAGCACGTTCGCGTCACAGCAAGAAGGTCGCTGGTTCGAGCCTTGGCTGGGTCAGTTGGAGTTTCTGTGTGGAGTTTGCATGTGCTCCCCGTGTTTGCGTGGGTTTCCTCCGGGTGCTCCGGTTTCCCCCACAAGTCCATAGACATGTGGTATACAGTAGGTGAACTGGGTAAGCTAAATTGTCCGTAGTGTATGTGTGTGAATAAGTGTGTATGGATGTTTCCCAGTGATGGGTTGCAGCTAGAAGGGCATCCGCTGCGTAAAACATATGCTGGATAAGTTGGCGGTTCATTCCGCTGTGGCGACCCCTGATTAATCAAGGGACTAAGCCAAAAAGAAAATAATGAATGAATGAGAAAAGTAAATGAGTTATGGATGTGACCAAAAAAGTTAACACGTTTACAGTATACAACCTACTTTGTAGAAATTCTGTGAATTAAACTGCACAAGCCAAAAGAAATAATGCTAATCAAAAGGAAAGAGTCGGCTCACTATAGAACAACAATCATTGATTTTATTTTGACATTTTTGCATTATGAGGGAAAATCTTCTTTATGAATGTGAGATCTCTCCATTATGGATGTGACAGATGTGAAATCGGCACTTGTGTGACTTTAGTAAATCAAAAATAATTGTTTGAAAACATTGACAGAGACATTTTGGCGTTTTTTTAGAGTACTGTAGAATACAAGCCTAAGCAAATAACGTAGAAAGGGTTTCACTTTTTTTTCCATTTTTCATGGGAAGGTTGACATTTGCATTGACTTGCTCTAAAGCTCCTCATTGATTAAACACATGCTTTTGGAAGAAGATGCATTTGCTATGGATGGAGATTGCTTGTGTCTGATTTATTTCAGCAAAACAATTGAAAGTGTTTTTTGAAATCTCCAGTCTATAACTTGTTTTTTTAGGGTAACAATTACCCAAAATGAAATTTTTGATCATGTATAACCAAACGATGTTCATGTAATCTCCTTACCTCAGCCTAATTTACAAGGGTAAGCTTGCAATGATGTTTTAGAATTGGAGAGGTACTGGTTTTTGTACAAAACAATATGAAATAATATAATCAAGTAGTTAATGGGCAACTGGTTTACATTAATTTTCTGTGCTCTCAAAATCAGGCACATGCACAGGTAGGGTTAAAAAATTAATGAAAGTTGTAATCACCCCGGTGATTCAGTTCGCGATCGTTCACCAAACGCATTAACAGTTCCCAGTCACTACGCTGAAAAAAATGAGTCATTGGATTTACAAATTTTTTTTAAGGTAAGTCGTTGTAAACTATTTATATGGGCTGAATTTATATTGCTTCTCCATGATGGATGTACAGTGTTCTCCAGCCTTTGGTGTCTAGACTGCAGCTCTGCACAATAAGTTTGGCCAGAGGAGAAATGGTCGTGCCCAACTGAGCCTGGTTTCTCACAAGGAATTTTTCCTTCACTTTCGTCAGTTGGTGAAGTTTGTTCCTTACCACTGTCGCCACTGGCTTCTTAGTTTGGGACTTGTGGAGCTGCGCATCGATGGATTTGCTCTTGTGCAGTGTTTGGACTTTCAGCAGTGAAAATTAAACCACACTGAACTGAACTTCAACTCTGAAAACTGGACTGACACAGTTTCAATTTGCTAGAACTCTATGTTAAGCTGCTTTGACGCAATCTACATTGTAAAAGCGCTATAGAAATAAAGATAATTGAATTTAATTGAATTTAAACAAACAAATTTAGTAATATTCAACTTAATTTGTTTATTTAAAGTCGGCTTATATAAAGTGCTTGTAATGTAATGTAATGTGTATTTATATAGCGCATTTATTGTGTATGGCCATACACCCAAATCGCTTCACAATCATGAGGGGGGTCTCTCCACACCCCCACCAGTGTGCAGCATCCACTTGGATGATGCGACGGCAGCCACAGGACAACGGCGCCAGTGCACTCACCACACACCAGCTTTAGGTGGAGTGGAGAGACAGTGATAGCATCCGTGGATGGGGATGATTAGCAGGCCATGATGGGTAAGTGCCGATTGAGGGACTTTGGCCAGGACACCGGGGTTACACCCCTACTCTTTACAAGAAATGCCATGGGATTTTTAATGACCACAGAGAGTCAAGACCTCGGTTTAACGTCTCATCTGAAAGACGGCGCCCACTGACAGTGTAGTGTCCCCTTCACTTTTACTGGGGCATTAGGACTCACACAGACCACAGGTTGAGCGCCCCCTGCTGGCCTCTCTAACACCACTTCCAACAGCAACCTAGTTTTCCCATGTGGTCTCCAATCCAGGTACTGACCAGGCTCAGCCCTGCTTAGCTTCAGTGAGTAACCGGTCTTGGGCTGCAGACAATTTGCAACAATTTGCAATGAATCAGTTTTTTCAGTGTACATTAGAGCATTGATTCAAACATTTTTGGCACTTTGGTAATGTAGACGTCCATTTTTAATGCACAATATGCTGCTTTTCTAATGCAAATTACTGTGAAGTGCAACAATACGGTGCATTTCTTTAAAAAAAACATATAAAAATGTCTTTGAGGTTGATCTCCTTTTAGAAACTCAGAGATGTGAATTCAGACGGCAATTAAATCACCACTTGACCTTGCCGTTCATCAAAAAAACAGTAGGTAATTCAGCCAGAGATTTTTATACAAGGGTGGCTAGAAAAAAACATTCTGGATTCTGCTGGAAATAATATCACCAACGACCCCCTGCAAACGGCAAAAATCCCTTACGACCCCCTGAGAAACAATTACCGTCCAAAAAAGAGGCTTTTGTCTGGGATTTCTAATGAATTCAATTGCACAACACTGGCCTCGGGTCACCTTCAGGAGTGAGGCAATCTCATAAGGCATCAGGAGATTCATTTATGCCTCAGAGACGGCAACGGAGATCAAGAGGCATGATGGGGTGGCCGAAGAAATATAGAGCTTGACTAAACAGTGCTTATAGAGAAAGAGAAATGATTTTATATAGTTGTGGACCTGGGGATGATGTTTTCAATAGCCTGTGATTTGATAAAGCGCCTCTCGTTTGGACACATGGAGAGATTAGCAGTGGCTTGCTCTTGAAGGCAGACTCTATTGTCCAGTTAACACCGGTCAGAGTGGCTGTGATCTTGTTTGTCTGTCCATGTGGGGACCAAAGTGTCCTGATGAAAAATGCTATTGTTGGGAAGGTCCCGGAAGGAAAACGGCTTCATAAAGGGACTAGAAATGTGTGATGTTTATTTGCCACTATGGGAAATAGTGAAATAGAGATATATGGATGCTACAGTGTTATTTAAAGTGGCTTTGGAGTTGTTATGGTAACTTAAGTATTTCTAGGTGGTTGCTAGGGATGAGAATCATAAATGCAATTCATGATTTCTTCATCATTCTTTACGGTTTTACCCAGCGGGGCTCCTTGATGTCAAAACAGCATCGATTTGACTTCTAACATAAAAAAAACACATCAAAAATCAATTATAGGACAGTCCTGACCTGTTTTTGATGCCTATGAGTCAAGCTGATGTCTTTTTGCCATCAAGGTATTTTACATGCATTGTAGTGATACTAAATCCAGTGGAAATTGTAAAATCGGAATTGAAGCTTTCAGATTATTTATTTTGTCGGTCAATAGGGCATCAATGAACGGATGTCAGATGAACATCAAGGTTTTGACATCAAATCGATTTGTGTTTTTTACATATTTTTATTGACGTCAACGTCAATTTGCTGTCAGGAAAAAGCATGAAATTATGGTGATGACTAGACACAACCTCTCGCTCTCCTTCGTGAAGCTAATATGGAAGTAAATGAAACCGCAATTCATTGAAATTCCTCAAGTCCTGGCTCCATAATAGAGCAAATTTCTATTGACCCCAATGTTAAAATGGGCAACTTTGCAGCAGAACAAAAGGCGTTTACAGCCTGGTACAAAGAACGATTTTGGTTCATATAGTTAATATTACCCTTCACGACAACTGTGAGGGGGGTGAATTTTTTTATAACTTATCTGTTTAGTTTATAATAGGTTATATTAAGTCTGCATAATTAAGGGCATGGCCCTTTGAGTGACAGCTAGGTCTCGCTGGTTGCCGTCAGTCTACCGTCGCTGGTCTACCTTCACCTCAGCTGATTCCGGCTGATTAGCCGCTGAACTCGAAATATACATCATATTTTTGTTTTGTTTTATGTGGCTTTACACAGTCAGTTGCTTTATGGAATTATTTCTTACAATTATCAGATGATGTGGCATGCTGTGTGCACTTAATAGTGCTCTCAAACCATTCAAGTGGCCTCCATTTCCCAGGTGAGTGAAATTCTTATACGTATATATCATATCTATAAATGTATTTGTTTTATTTAAGATAAATTTGCATTTATAATTTCCTTTAGACCTGTAAAGCACTCCAGAATCTGACAGACTGATTAGTTTTAGGCTCTAGAACAGTCATCTGAAATGTTTTCATACAGTTTTATGCCTGGATTTCATAAATACCCTTGCATTTACTAACACAGACTATATCTGAAGTATTTGGAAGTAATTTGCGTTTTCATCCTGTATAAAAACGTCATAAGAAGAATGTTTAGTGGCTCAACGTATTACAACAGTGTTTTTAAAAGACTAAATACTTTATCGCTATAGTGCACAATCAAGCACATGTGGTCAGAACACAAACTAGTCGCAGTGATTAAGTATTAAATGCTTCTCCCAAAGAATAACCCATCTTAGAAAAATCCTAGCAGGAATCTGTAGCTACGCTCACGCTTCGCCTCTTTGCCCTTGCTTGGTTACCCACGGTTGGAGCGATGACGTGCAAACAAAATGGCACCGGTTGGCCACGTCCACTTGAAGCTTCATTTGCGCTCTTCAGAAACCTATAGGTGACGTCACGGATACTACGTCCATATCTTTTACAGTCTATAGTGATGACAAATACATTTAAAACAGTAGAACTCAAAAGTCTGTTTCTTGAAAAAAAGCTTCATTATTTGTCTCAATATGGAAACATTTTTAAACTTACAGACCTATTAAGATAGACTGGTTGTAAGGTCTGATGTTGTTAATAAATTGTATATGCTATTGATGAACAAATATGTTCACATTAGGTCTTAAAATAAGTTGTGTGCAACCCAGTCTCATTCTGAATGCATACCCCTATATACATTTCTGGAGAGTGCCAAATACATCCCAAGAGGTACGTTTTTTTGCAGTTTTTGTTTTCGCGAATCCACCAGAGGCCGCTGTGGACGCTTTTTGAGATCTATAAATTTTCTCGCGAGTGCCATTCGTGTCTGCTCTTCTCGTTAAAATACACCAGACGCCGCTGTCGACTGACACCCTCCTCCTTCCCTAAACCCAACCGACAGTGTTTGATTTTCCCCCACGGCAGCCTGATTTTTACCACATTTTCAAATTTTACCACATTCTCACCCTGTTATTTACTTGTTTATTTTATTTTTGGACTTTGTTTTTGTCTTACCTGCTTTCTAGAACCGTTCTTCACCAGACTCGAACCGGTCGTCACGGTCAACTCCGCTCCAGGTCACAAGTCCGCCAACTTACGCGGCGAGCCACTGGACAAACTAGTAACAGCGGAACAGCTGTTTATATTGAGGTAAGCGGACAGTTAAGCTCGAAAAGAAACAGCGTCATACCGCCCCGTAGTGTTCGTTTTAAAGACGAAATGCAGCCATACGTACTTCGGGCTTTATAATTCGCGATCTCCAGAAATGTATATAGGGCTACGCTTTCAGAATGAGCCTATGTTGGTTGTATGTGTTTGACTCACTGTAAAAACCATCTCATAATAAGAGTCTTTTGTATGGGAATCAAAAAACAGTCGTTTCACAGTATGATTTGAATCATTAAAATAACCAGATCATTGAAGTATTTTGCTTAGGATTTGGATTATACCACTTATGATGTACATTTTTAATTCACTAAAAAACCGACTCAAATGAGTGATTCATTTGAAGTTGGAATAAATTGGTTGCACTGTACTTTTGTGATTTTGCAAAAGCAATGGTAGTCTACTTGGGTAAGATTGTGGGTAGTGGCATGGTAAAACCAGTACATGGCAAGATTGAGGCTATAGTTATGCTGTGTTTGTTTTGACTCATTAAAAGAACCAGTTCATAGGCATCATTTATCTGAAAATCGACGTAATTTGGGATTCGGATCATGCTGGTTTGATTGTCTTTGATCATGGAAAGACTCAGCTCATTAGAGTCATTTATTTAGACTACAGTGGCTAAACTCTATGCTGTATGTTTTAAAAAATAAACAACTAACAGCCATTCATTTGAGAATTGGAGTTCACTAGTTCAGCTGTAGGTTCACACAATTATTTCAGCCAAACACAAGAATTATTTGATGTCTTTTGCCTGTTTGTTTACAAGACAGCAACGTTTTGGGGACTGAAAACGCATTATATTCAAAACGAGTACACATTTTATCATTATCGTTCTGCGTAAACACCCAATACGAGAATCTTTGAAAATGGTGAAATCATGCACATAGTATGTGTTAGGTATGTAGACATGCATATTATGTGTCCATTTTAAAGTGCGAACAAACACACTGCTCATGACTTTGCTAATGCTTCCACGCAAGGGTGTAGATTTGCTCTTGACATTGGTGGGAAGTGGAGACATGCATCCCTATAGTGCATGCATAGAACAGCACAGATTCTCCTTCATGCTTTTAAAAACATGAATAAAGGCTTATATAAAGGCGAATAACAATTATTGAAACGCATCCAATGCTGCAAAAGTCAATTTACATGATTTTACTGCAATCTGGCTTTGAGGAGGTATGATTTAGAGAAATTTAGAGAGGCACGTGACCCAATTTTATCTTGATAATTATTTTTCATAATCATGAAAGCCAATATCGAAACTGACTTCAATTAATTGCACAGACTTGGTTAATATTATAGTGGACTCCAAGCGAACTTAACTTTAAAAACCTGACTCTTGGAAAAGTAGCTACTTATGTCTATGCATTGTGAAGGAGGACTGGAAAAAATGTGTTGTTTTGGCGCTTCTCGCTTTCAAATGTAACTGCAGCTGTCATCAACAGCATAAATAGGCCTAGCCAATCACACTGTCTTTGTTTTGTGGGAGGGAGGACCCGAGAAGAGAATGTGATTTAACCCTTTCTGCATGTCTGGGTTAATGAGGGCTAATGGAGCACTATTTTATTTTGAAGGTGATTAAATTATTGGTGGGGACACATCCCTTCCCTCCATGCCAAATCTACGCCCTTGCTTCCACAGCAAAGTGTGGATTTACTTCACCAACATTACAACACTGCAAATCCGAAATGCACATCAGTATTGACGACATGTCTAATCATCTCTTCCCTAAAGGTACTATTTTCTAAGGCCTGGCATTCTTAATATAACATTTTTGGCAGTTTTGTTGGATATGTGTAAACGCGAATTGATTTGAAAACATTGTCATTTAGAAAGATTGTCACACACAGTTGAAGTCAGAATTATTAGCCCCCCTGAAGTAGTCGCACCCCTTTTTATTTTTTCCCCCAATTTCTGTTTAACGAAGAGAAGATTTTCAACACCTTCCTAAACATAATAGTTTTAATAACTCATTTCTAATAACTGATTTATTTTATCTTTGCCATGATGACAGTAAATAATATTTTACTAGATATTTTTCAAGACACTTCTATACAGCTTAAAGTGACATTTAAAGGCTTAACTAGGTTAATAAGGTTAACTAGTCAGGTTAGGGTAATTAGGCAAGTTATTGTATAATGATGGTTTGTTCTGTAGACTATCTGAAAAAAATATAGCTTAAAGGGGCTAATAATTTTGTCATTAAAATGGCTTTTAAAAAATTAAAAACTGCTTTTATTCTAGCCGAAATAAAACATTAAAACTTTCTTCAGAAGAAAAAACTTTATCAGACATAATGTGAAAATTTCCTTGCTCTGTTAAACATCATTTAGGAGATATTTAAAAAAGAAAAAAAATTCAAAAGGGGGCTAATAATTATGACTTCAACTGTATACAAGAAACTTTTTAAAATTCATGAAAAAACATTTTCTGTTTTTGAATACAGAATTAGCTGTTTTCATCCACCTATATTTAGGAATACTGCATTAACAATGCTTAGCCCTAGTGTATTGTTCAAATTCACTACCCTTTCTGTATGTTCAGGCTGTTTTTGCCCCATTGACTTCCATTATAATGACACTTTTTAATTGCAAAGCCTTGACACCATATAATCATGAAAAAAATCTTCATTGTTGGTGGTTTTCCTTGTGGAAACGAGGTAAAATGCGTAATATGTGTAATATACTATTTATAGTCTTAATCCCAATTCTACCCCTTAGCCCTTTCCCTTACCCATTTGCGCGTACTCGTGAAGGGGTATGGGTGTCTCAATACTCTTTAGCTTGAAGGCGTAGGGCTAAGGGGAAGGAGTAGATATTCGAATGGACAATGGGTAGATATTCGAATGTAGCCATTCGAATGAAGATTTTTCTAGACCACACTCAAAACCAAAGGGGAAGAAAACTTCCCAGAATACACCAGCTATAACAGCAGGATAGCTGCACCCAGAAGTAAGGAGATCCACAAATTAGTTTTTTTTTTATGTCATTATTACAAATTTTTACAACAAACAAGCACATGTTTTAATAGATTCATAACCGCGTGTTTTACCGTCATGCTTTTAAAAAAAAACGCTAAAATAAAAACCGCTAAATTTCACTATCTATAGTCCATAATAATAACCATTGTATAGCAGTCCCACAACATTCTGACACTCGATAACACTCAAATCCCCTGTCAGAAAACTCTAGTGGCTGGGACCTATTTACAGTGTCTGCTATAATGTTAATGTTATTTCCGTGTGTTTAGATGAATATGGCCACTGTGTTAAATGCACAGTATAGTTACGATCTTATTGCCACATTATATTTGTTATGATAACATAATATATGCCTTCAGTGATTTCTTGAAGATAAATACCAAAAAATAAAGCAACTGGAATAACTACAGCCGTCGCCATTGTTGATCTCATATGAAGCAAGAGCTCAAGATGGCATATGATGACGTGTGCAGGTGCTGTAGTGCTGTCCCATTTCCTAGGGGTAAATTTTCCTTCTCTTTCACACTCGGTTTTAAGGGCCATGGGGAAGGGGAAGGGGGTAGTATAGAATTGGGATTGGGCCATACTGTTCATCATCAGCTGGCAGCATTAATCATTTACACAGGCCTGTGCAAAAAAAGATTTTGGCTTTTACTGTATATGGAGTTCTATGGACTAAAACATCATATTATAGAGTGTGTGTGCATAAATACACTTACCATTTTTACTATGTATTATATGAGAGCTGAGCTGCTTATTTTGATTTTCTCAAACACATCAAGATAAGTGTGCAAAAGTCTATCTTACACTCTCACACAGTCACTCACATACACGTGCACACACACACTATAATTCATATAGAAGCAGAAACTAAGCTTTTTTTTTGCACTGCAATTGATGATCAACACTAAAAAAATACACATTTGACCTCTTCCAAACAATGAAAACCACCAACAATAAAGAATACACCCAGCAAGCATTTTTTGTTTTTTAAAGATGTCTAATAGACGTCTAAACATAGTCGTGTTGACTAAAACAAGGCTAAATTTGAGCTGTCATTGAAAATCTAATAGACGTCTAAGAATAGGCCAAAACTAGACTAGTCATCAAATAAACAGAAATGAATGTCTACACATATAAAGTCTGTCTAATCTGTCTATTTGACTATTTGGGCTATTCTTAAATGTCTATTAGATTTTCACTGACAGCCCAAGTTTAGCCTTGCTTAAGACAAGCTGTCTACATTTAGATGTCTATTTGATGTCTATTAAACACAAAATTGCTTGCTGGGCATGATTATATTGTGTCATGGCTTTGCAATCAAAAAATGTCAAAATGTAAAAGTCAATGGGGCAAAAACAATCACAAACATAACGAAAGGGTAAATAGTAAACTTGCCCAGAGTGTATTGTTGAATTTGTAAAAATTGTCAAAGCATTTTCCTAAATGCTTTGACTACATAGGATCGTGCGAACTGCTGGACGCGTAGTATGAGGTGAGCTTCCCTCCCTCCAGGACATCTATACCAGGAGGTGCATGAGGAAAGCCAAGAGAATCATCAGCAACTCCAGCCACCCAAGCCATAGCTTTCCTCTCTGCTACCCTCAGGCAGACGCTTCCGCAGCATCCGGTCACGCACCAGCCGACTGAAGGAAAGTTTCTTCCCTCAGACTATCAGGCTGATGAACACTTAACACACCCCACACAAACTCTTCCATACCCCGCACTGCACACCATCAAGATGTAGCATGCACTGCACTTTAACAAATCCATACTTAAAACAATACTGCCTACGTATCGCTGTCAACATTGCCAATTTTACATTCTCTTGTTTTTTTTGTGAGTATGTTGTTGTATATTGCATGTCTGTATTTTGCACTGTCTGTATTTTTGCACTGTCTGTATTTCGCACTGTCGTTGTATTTACACTGTCTGTATTTTGCACACGTGCTGCTGATGATGTGACAATAAAAGTGATTTGATTTGATTTGATTTAAAATAAATGTGTCAAAATAAGAGTTGTCACCAAAAATCATTCCATTTGCTGAAACGCAGAGAAAGCTACAGCCAAATTAGGACTCAAAATCACCCAAAAGTGGATGAAAACATCCCTAACAGCACACAAGGGATAATGGAAACACCAAGCAGCTCATAATCTACTACTGAATATGTTGTTTTGCTTATTTATGCTGTCTAAACAACAGAAAAAACATCTACAAGCTGCTAAATCATTGTAGTGAGTGGAGAGCGGCTGATAGCCATGAGAGTGGTACGAGGCTGTTGCATGAGAGTTAACTAATGCTACCTGTGTGCGCCACCCACTCAATCATATAGAGAAGGTGAAAGTAAAAAAGTTTCTATTCCGCTTGATTTTTTATAATTCTTTGCAGTCTTTAGTACTCTACATTTTTAGGATAGGCCAAAACATGACAAAAATTAGTAATAATATTAGAAATATTTTAGTTTCGTTTGGTTCAGTGCATTGTTTACATTCTGCTCTCTATCATGGCTGACTTATGGTGATGCATCATGACAAAAAAAAAACTGGACATAAAATAACTGACTCAGCATTGTCAGTTTCATGCTGTAGATCGCACACAATAACTATTGAAATGATTGTATTTATATTTGCTACGCACCACTGGGGTAGATCAGTATCTCCACAGGGCAGTCGTAGGTGTACTTGTCTGCCAGTGTGACCACAATGCTGGTGGCAGAGCGAGCCGAGGGGTCAGCATCCGCCCGGATGGCATGTGATGGGCTTTCCACACCTGCACAGAGAAACTTCTAAAGCTTATAAATAAAGAAGAAGCAACAGACATTAGTTGGAGCAGATGAGAGGACTATGAACTGAATGAATGAGTTTACATTTAGCCTTTCAACACCTCAGACAACATTTGACAAGTGACAAGCATAAACTGCATTTTAGATTTATGTTTCAGATGTATTTATCCACTTGAAGTGCATTTAAGATACATTTCAACAGTATAAATACTCATGCTGTCAACTCATCATCATTTAGGCTAGATAGATGTAAGCTAGATTTACATTTATGGAAGCTTATTTTTCGCTAGATAATATAGAAAGCAATTTGCAAAGGCGCATTTTTATCTCATAATTTGTTTCCTGGCAACTCAGAGAAGTCTCAAATACAAGGTAAAAATGAGCAATTGCTCTTTTTTCTGTGGTGTAAAAAAAATGCTAGAAATGCTAGAAATTGTTTTTAAAATGAATATTTAGAACAAAGAATTATGAAATGTAAATGTGCTATTCCAAGTAAATTGTAAAAAATTACAATATACTAAGAAAAAATACAAAGTTACAATTATATACAGTTGAAGTCAGAATTATTCGCCCCCTTTTAATTTTTTTCTTTTTTAAATATATCCCAAATGATGTTTAACAGAGCAAGGAAATTTCCACAGTATGTCTGATAATATTTTTTCTTCTGGAGAAAGTCTTATTTGTTGTATTTCGACTAGAATAAAAGCAGTTTTTAATTTTATGAAAACCATTTTAAGGACACAATTATTAGCCCCTTTAAGCTAATTTGTTTTTTGATAGTTTACAGAACAAACCACCGTTATACAATAACTTACCTAATTACCCTAACCTGCTCAGTTAACCTAATTAACCTAGTTAAGCCTTTAATTGTCACTTTAAGCTGTATAGAAGTGTCTTGAAAAATATCAAGTAAAATATTATTTACTGTCATCATGACAAAGATAAAATAAATCAGTTATTAGAAATGAGTTATTAAAACTATTATGTTTAAAAATGTGTTGAAAAAATCTCTCCATTAAACAGAAATTGGGGGAAAAAATAAACAGGGGGGCTAATAATTCAGGAGGGCTTATAATTCTGACTACAACAGTATGTATATTTATTAATTTATTCTTTTAACCACATACTCAGCACGACAGAAACATCTCAAAGCATGATGGCAATCTTCAGATCCTTAATTTTATAAGATCTAAAACTCATTCATATCAGTGTCCGACCCTAAGTAGTTTAGAAGAAATTGCAGTTAAAGATCCCAGTGCCAAATACAACATTTCTACACTATATAGCAAATTCTTTAATTCTTTCAAAGAATCTACAAATCAAAATTGGATGTTACAGAAAATGAATGGGAAGAAAGTTGTGTTCATGCGCAAACCTTATCAATCAATACCCATTTTAAACTAATCCAATATAATTAGATAATGAGAGCATACAGTTGAAGTCAGAATTATTAGCCCTCCTGAATTATTAGAACCCCTGTTTATTTTATTCCCCAATATCAGTTTAACGGTGAGATTTTTCAACACATTTCTAAACATAATAGTTTTAATAACTCATTTCTAATAACTGATTTATTTTATCTTTACCATGATGACAGTAATTAATATTTTACTAAATGTTTTTCAAGACACTTCTATACAGCTTAAAGTGACATTTAAAAGCTTAACTAGGTTAATTAGGTTAACTAGGCAGGTTAAGGTAATTAGGCAAGTTATTGTGTAATGATGGTTTGTTCAGTAGACTATCGGGAAAAAAAATAGCTTAAAGGGGCTAATAATTTTGTCCTTAAAATGGCTTTTAAAAAATTAAAAACTGCTTTTATTCTAGCTGAAATAAAACAAAAAAGACTTTCTCTAGAAAAAGAAATATTATCAGACATACTGTGAAAATTTCCTTGCTCTGTGAAACATCATTTGGAAAATATTTTAAAAAAAGAAAAAAAATTCAAAGGGGGCTAATAATTCTGACTTCAACTGTATATAACACCGGAAATGTTAAATAAATTTAATAGAAATATTTTGAACATTTTCTATTGTGTTTGGCAATGTGACCACTTGCAATCCTTTTGGAAAGAATTAATAGGTGTAATCTTTAAAACTATTGGTAAAGAAATCCCTGTTTGCCCTAAAATCTGTATTCATGGTCTTTTCCCACCTGCCTTAACGCTGAAGTCATGAACAGAAGTTTATAAATCTGTGTCTATTCCATGCTAAGCGCCTGATTGCCATTCACTGGAAAAGTATTCATGGTCCATCTTTGTCACTCCGGATTAAGGAAATATCTTCTTGTATAGCAATGGAAAGACTGACTTAATCAAACAAAAAGTGCACATATTTTACAAGATTTGGGACTTCTTCCTTCATTTTTTAAATAAGAATGGACTGACCGTTTAGTAATCCCAAACAATGTGGCTGTGTTAATGTGCACTGTGTTTGTTATGACTAACTTTAATATATTTTCTCTTTCATTGGAATGTATATGTGTTGAACTGTCAATGTCTTTATGTTGTTTTTTTTTTACAAAATTGTTTTTTATTATTCTTATTTTAGTTTATTTTTTATTTTCCTTTTATTTATTTATTCATTAAATTCTTTGCGTGTGTATATACAGTTGAAGTCAGAATTATTAGCCCCCCTGAATTATTAGCCCCCCTGTTTATTTTTTCCCCCAATTTCTGTTTAACGGAGAGAAGATTCTTTCAACACATTTCTAAACATAATGGTTTTAATAACTCATTTCTAATAACTGATTTATTTTATCTTTGCCATGATGACAGTAAATAATGTTTGACTAGATATTTTTCAAGACACTTCTATACAGCATAAAGTGACATTTAAAGGCTTAACTAGGTTAATTCGGTTAACTAGGCAGGTTAGGGTAATTAGGCAAGTTATTGTATAATGATGGTTTGTTCTGTAGACTATCGGGAAAAAAAATAGCTTAAAGGGGCTAATAATTTTGACCTTAAAATGGCTTTTAAAAAATTAAAAACTGCTTTTATTCTAGCTGAAATAAAACAAATAAGACTTTCTCAAGAAGAAGAAAAAATTTCCTTTCTCTGTAAATCATCATTTCAAAGGGGGGGCTAATAATTCCGACTTCAACTGTATATTTTTTATGGCTCTGTCAGGATGGGGTGGGTGTTCTTTGATTGGTATTTGGTTACTAATACAGTATGTATGTATCACATTTTTTTGAAACAATAAAAGTATTTAAAAAAACATGACGGCATGACAAAAACACGTCAAAAACCCATCAAAATTCAATTGACTACTTAAAGTAAAAACAACATCAAATTGACATTTAACATTTGTGTCAAAAAACACATCAATTTGATATCGTTTTGACATCAAGGTCCCTGTTGGGTAGCGAAACCAAGCATACAGTACATACAAAAAGACAAGACAAAAGTCTTGTCCTCAATCACAGTTGTGAGAGCAACAAATAATAACTTGACTTCTAGTTGATCATTTGGATAAGTGGCAGAAAAGTCTGCCTCCATGTCAAAGTTCCTGAAAGCAAAGAAGGTCAAGTTGCTCGAGGATTGGCCAACCCAGTCACCAGACATGAACATTACTGAGCATGTCTAGGGTAAGATGAAGGAGGAGGCATTGAAGATGAATCCAAAGAATCCTGATGAACTCTGGGAGTCCTGCAAGAACGCTTTCTTTGCCATTCCAGATGACTTTATAAATAAAATATTTGAGTCATTGCAGAGATGTATGGATGCAGTCTTCCAAAGTCAAGTTATTATATGTTATTTCTTAAAACTTGGATAGGCGACAAGACTTTTGTCAGGTGATGTACAATTTCCAGATATTTTAATAAAGAAGCTGCAGTGCATTAAAGATTTGAAACTTATACATGTATTTAGATCTTTTTGTGTGCATGTACTTCAAACACCAAACCCCATGATTTTGGTATCAGAAGTGTAATGCATGAGAATAGATGAGCTGACCTGCGAGTAAATACGGTCCTCTGATCTCAAGATGAAAGTTGAACTCATAGTCAATGGAGTTGATGGTGTCTTCTTCCAGCAGAGCAGCCAAACACACACCTGAGGCCGTTTGCTCGTGAGAACAATGATGCTGATCCCTCCTGAGACAAATCAGAGGATAAACAGATAAACATGTGTACATGAGAACTCTTACAGTATGGCTTCTTTAAGGAGCCCAAACTAAATGTAATGCAGTATTATGTAACATTATAAATACAGTTTTGTCATGCAAATACCTCCTAGCAGTGCTGGGCGAAAAGGCCTGCTCCTCTTTCACAGATCTTTGTACTCTTGGAGAGCAGACGGGTGGTGAAACGACCCGAATGCCACCGTTCGGGAGTGTCCCGAGCTCAGAGGAAGTGCTGACCAATATACTAATGGTCTCCAGAGGAGGAATGACCCCCAGACTGACCACCAGCACAGTCCTCTCCTGATCCTCATCCAAAACGACATGTCCTGCAGCAGGATGATTCATCAGTAAAGCTTCTGAAATGTACAGTCATCTTCAATGGAAGAGCTTAATAAGATTGTGCGTGTTAACTGGATTCAGCAAACACCGTGACAGGCCTTTCCGTTTAAGCTCCGAATCAGGGGATTAGCTAGTAAGATCTTTTGATGAGCGGCATAAATGAGCATGCAATCTTACCACCTACGCTCTGCGGGGTTCCGTTGGCATCACAGCAATCAAAGTAACAGTCATCGATTTTCGTTTTGTCTTTGACCTGCACGGTTATTATTTGGCTGCCAATCATCGCCTCGAACCCGACCACCACGCTGCACTCATCCAGAGGATATATAAAGATTCCTGCATGAATCACAAAGGGAGAGGATTAGAAAAAAGAAAGGAGATTCGGGAGAACGCATAGTGTATTACACAATAGCGAAAGGCGATCCTTCCACAAAGCTAATTTTGCACTTGACAGAAATTAAATCCTCCATTTTAGTGCTTTCAGTATTGACCAATGCAAAATCCAATCTGCTGGAGTCGATACGAAGCTGGAGACTGCAGAGCAGCAATCGGCCGGTGACATTTCTACACATCACACAACTAGCTGATCAGACTGGCAAGAAAAAAAACAAATGTTTTTCCACCCCTTGAGGGACTTTTGAGGAAGTATTAATATGATTACAAAGAGATTAAGGTGTTTAATGCTTCAAAATTGTGATTTTTATCAAAAGCTTAATACACGACCTGACAAAAGTCTTGTCAAGTTTTAGGAACAACAAATAACTTGACTTCTAGTTGATCATTTAGTATCAGAAGTGGCTTATATGAAAGGCAAAGGCCTCTAGATTACGCTTATTTTACCAAAATAAAATATGATCATGCCTTTAATTATTTAATCAGGACAGTAAGGTCTGACTTTGCTTAGACAAAAGTCTTGTCACTTAACAGAAATAATGTATAGTATAAAATATAAAGTCATGGTGCAGTGGAAAAAGAATTAAAATTGTGTATGACTCCCATGAGCTTGGACGGCTGCATCCATTCATCTTTGCAATGACTCAAATCACTTATTAATAAAGTCATCTGGAATGGCAAAGAAAGCGTTCTTGCAGGACTCCCAGAGTTCATCAAGATTCTTTGGATTCATCTTTAATGACTCCTCCTTCATCTTACCCCAGACATGCTCAATAATTTTCATTTCTGGTGACTGGGCTGGCCAATCCTGAAGCACCTTGACCTTCTTTGCTTTCAGGAACTTTTATGTGGAGGCTGAAGTATGAGAAGGAGCGCTATCCTGCTGAAGAATTTGCCAAGATGTCTTGATACCTCAGGCTGTTGATGTTGCCATCCACCCTGCAGATCTCTCGCATGCCCCCATGCTGAATGTAACCCTAAACCATGATTTTTCCTTCACCAAACTTGACTGATTTCTGTGAGAATCTTGGGTCCATGCGGGTTCTAATAGGTCATTTAAATTTAACTGAAAAAAGTAACCCAATTTTGGTTTTGTCTATATTTCACTCAATGTTGAGCAATTTAGAGTGTGCTTTTGAACAAGATATGTTTTATAGCTGCTCTACAAAAAACATTATAATGTCACATTTTTTAATTCATATTTAATCTAATCATCTGATGTTGTGGGATGTATAATGGCAAAAGACTAATATGTGTGTAAACAACCAGCATATATACAGTACACTCTCAGAAAAAAAGGTACACGGTGGTACAAATAATGTTCCTTGAGGAACAGTTTTGTTCCTTTGTAAAATTTTTACTTTATATTGTACAGAAAAGAGCTGTTGTGATACTGTTCTGTACCTTTTATGGTACAATTGGAATAAAGGTACACAATTGTTCCCATATAAAATGTACAAAAGTGTTTAACAACTCCTTTATTACAATATCTATGAAAATAAATATTACTGGAAAGGCAAAGTGATTTTTGAATAATTTCCATATTAAAACAAGAATCATCATTTAAAAGCATATATTTAATGAAGCTCATGAATATTAATTATTAAGTAAAACAAAACTATAGGTATTGTAAACTAAACATTTAAGGCATTTTAAATAAATGTTTGGTAAGCATTTTTGACACTGATAAGGTAAAAAGTGTTTTTTTTACTGTAGTGGTACCTTCATGGATCAGATTTGTACCTTTGATGAAGGCACAATATTGTATATGCAGGTTTTAAAAACCAAAAGGTACATTATGGTTTCCCATGGTACAAATCATGTCCTTAAAAGTGCAAACTGCAATGGTACAAATTTGTTTCTTTGTCCTAAGGTACAATTCTGTTCCATAAAAATGTACTGCCCCAGTGACAAGGGTTTGTAACTTCTTTGGTACAACATTGTACCATTTTTTCTGAGAGTGTATGGTAAAAATAAGCCCACTAGCTGTTTTTTTTAAATCCCCATAAATGAATTGAAGTGCATCAAAATGTGCTGTTTCAGATTTCCCCCTATAACGACGTCACAAACTTCGCCCAAAACTGCTGACAAGTTGCCCTATTAACATAAATGTAATCCTTTTAAAGCAGTAAGTGATTTTATTCTGTATATTAATGTTTATAGTAATGTCATTTTAATGCACAGGTCTAATAGAAACGTTTCTTTCTCAGCTCATTCACAGATATAACTGTGTCCTATTTGGCCAATTACTTACTATGATATAAGTACTATAGTATAATACTATGGTATAATACTTACTATATACTGACTTTTTATGGTAAAACTTTGTTATTTAAATGAATTGAAACTTTATATGTGACCCTGGACAAGAAAAGTCTTATTTTACATGGGTATATTTTTAGAATAGCCAAAAATATACGGTATGAGTCAAAAACATTTGAATATTAAGTAAAGATCATGTTCCATATTTAATAAATCTCAAACAGTAAATATATCAAACTTTATTGTTGATTAGTAATGCACATTGCTAAGAATTTGAACAACTTTAAAGTTTTCACACTATATATATTTTTTGAACCCTTCAGATTCCACATTATGTAAATACAGTAGTCAACATTTGAAGTGATTCAAAACCTTTCATCAAAGTTGTCCTAAAACTATTCAACAACACTTATTCTTGCTTACACTTGTCATCTATTCTCTTTTTTTCTTGTCATTTTTTTAACAATTTTGGAAAAACTTATTTGATCCACTTTAAATGTTGACTACTGTAGTTGTATCTCAGCCAAATATTTTCCTATCCTAACAAACTACAAATCCTTGTAAAGTATATTTATTCAACTTTCAGATGATGTATAGACCATAATTCCCAAAAATTGACCCTTATGACTTATTTAATAGTACATCCATGGTCACATATACAATTTAAATGTCTAAACATTTATGTAACATCTGATTCTGTATGAACCACTGATGATGAATATGACTACAAGATAGCATACTGACCCTCGACAGGGTGATCTTCGATGTTTTCATAGGTCAATGAGGCTGTCAATGCCAGAGTGTAACCCCTGACACAGGAAGTGATGTCAGAGATGCTGAGAGGCAGAGCGCTCCGCTTGCTCTTGTTGATCAGGCCCGGCATGATGGTTCTTCTGTCCAGTACAGCTTCTCACATGCAGAGAAGGCGTGATGTTTCCCTAAAATGTCTAGACAACAGACAAGTCAAGTTTTACATTGAAAGTGATTTCACTGAGAACTTCACTGAGAAAGCATCACATTTATTTATGAACAGTTTATGAAGAAATTAAGAAAAGTACCACATTGAAGTAAACATAATTCAGTGTGATGCTTATCTTAATGTAAGTTATATTTACTTAAAAATCTAAATGGTATGAAGCACCTATTGTTATTATTATTTATGTATTTTTATTATTATGTAAGTTTTATTATTAATCAGTCCCTCCAGGAATTTGCATTGCCTTTTTTTATTCACAAAATGACAATTGTTGTTAGTTCAAAGTACTTATTTTAAATGAGCTGAATCAACACAATTCTTGAGGGTTTTTTTTTTTTGCCAATTTAATTTATTGTTCAATCCACTTAAATCTGTAAAACTTAATAAATTAGTCCCAACACAAATTGATTGTGTGCATTTTTTACAGTGTATTTTTAGCCTAAAATGACTTTGTAGTGGCTTTTCTCAAAGCAAATGTCATTATTTGCTTAAAACATTGTGAAAATACACAAACATTTCATTTGTGAAAAGAATTTTTTAAGTTATTAAGTAAATACAGAAATTCTATTATGTAATGCAAATATTGATTCATTTTCCTTTGGCTTAGTCCCTTATTTATCAGGAGTCGCCACAGCAGGATGAACTCCCAACTATTCCAGCATATGTTTCACGCTGAGGATGCCCTTCCAGCCACAACTCAGTACTGGGAAACACCCATGCACACTCATTCACACACACACTCATCGACTATGGCCAATTTAGCCTATTTAATTCACCTGCCAACTGGCCCAGCCGGGACTCGAACCTGCAACCTTCTTGCTGTAAGGCAACATCACTAACCACTGAGCCACCGTGCCGCGCAACACAAATATATTACATGGAATATGGAAAAACTGTATCTGATTGGGCAGTTAAAAGATTTAACTTGGGCCATCACCATACTGGTAGATCTGTCTCTGTGGGATAGCAGCGTAATTACAATAAGTGAGATCCGAGACATGACTCGCCACAGATAACTGTTGCGGGGGGGGGTTAGGGCGCACTCACACTAGTGCTCTGAAAACGGCTCAGGCACGGTTCAGTTGGCTGGCCCTGGCCCGGTTGGAAGATGTGTGCCAGAGCGCAGTTCACTTGGGCTCACTTTTGGGACCGAAAAAAGACAAGACATGACTTTTAATGGACATTTAAGGTTTCATATGGATTTATTAATCATTCTTACTGTTTAATGAACGCAGATTATTAAAGACGCAAACCCCACACTGCACGACAGCTGCACCTTCAGCAAACCTCCTAATTCCTGCAGCACGAGGACTTTATGATTGTTTATGAGCGTCAATAGTGGCTGATCTGTTCGGAGAAATATTTGACTGTGTGTCACCGCATATCAAACGACTTAAACGATATAACTAAAGAAATCTCCACTGTGCTGAGCGAGAGTGCTTACTGAACAGCGCATCATTGATGACGTAAGCGTGCCCAGGCTCGAATGACAAGCGCGCTTCGGCCCGGTTCAAGGCAACTGTACATAGTGTGAGTACGCCCTTAAAGTCCCTGGAGTCTGGCTGAGATCAATACCTGTTATTACATTTGGCTAGCTAAAGTGATCTACTCCCGAGAGGGGGTTAAAATCAGGGGCCATGCGATTTACTTCCAGAAGGAAGTTGAAATTGGGGGGCATGTAACTACAGCTGTAAAGCATAACTTTTCGATCATAGGTGAAAAATCTAATCTATTGGAGATGTCCAATAGATTAATAGGTACCGAAAAAGTCCACAGGAGGGGGGGATCACCAGAATGGGAAAGCCCCAGAGTAAAATGAGAAAATATGATACACCAGTGTTTTCGGAAAAACTGTTTTTACCCTGTTTTCATCTGTTTTTATTTTATTTGATTTATTTATACTTGTCTCTTATGTAAAGAACTTTGAATTGCCACTGTGTATAAAATGTGCTATATAAATAAACTTGCCTTGCCTTACATATTACATATAAACGCAATATATTAACCCCATTCTCCAAATATTCACCTCATCAGACCTATTTATTTATTTATTAAATAGAAAACTGTAAACATAGGTGTAGGTAATCACATTAACTTTGAGACCACCAGGAAACAACCAAAAACTAATTCTGAACATTCATTCATTTATTTCATTCATACATTTTTCTTCGGCTTAGTCCCTTTATTCATCAGGGGTCGGCACAGCAGAATGAACCGCCAACTTATCCAGCATATGTTTTACAAAGCGGATGCCCTTCCACCTGCAACCCAGTAACATCCCTTAGAAACACACTCATGTACACACAAACACTACGGCCAATTTAGTTTATCCAATTCACCTATAGCGCATGTCTTTGGACTGTGGGGGAAACCGGAGCACCCGGAGTACAACCACGCCAACACGAGGAGAACATGCAAACTCCACACAGAAACACCAACTGATCCAGCCATGGCTCGAACCAACGACCTTCTTGCTGTAAGGCAACAGTGCTAACCACTGAGCCATCGTATTGCCACATTAAATCTATTTTTTCTTGTAAAACATCAATAAAATAATGATGACGTTACACTTAAAAAGAGTGTTTAATCAAAGCTATCCTTTAAATAAATCCAATTAAGTTTGATATTTTACATTTTGAGTGTGTCTGAAGTGCTTAGATTTTCTGAGGCCACCAAGGAATAAAACAAAAATGTGTTTTAATGTGTTTTGCCCGGCAGCTAGCTCTCTGCAACTCTTACATGGTCGTCCACTGAAGCTAAGCAGTGCTGCGCCCGGTCAGTACCTGGATGGGAGACCACATGGGATAGGTTGCTGCCGGAAGTGGTGTTAGTGAGGCTAGCAGGGGGCGCCCAACCTGCGGCCTGTGTGGGTCCTAACGTCCCAGTATAGTGACGGGAACTCTATACTGCTCAGTGAGCGCAGTCTTTCGGATGAGACGTTAAATTGAGGTCCTGACTCTCTGTGTTCATTTAAAATCCCAGGATGTCCTTCAGAAAGAGTAGGGGTTTAACCCCGGCATCCTGGCCAAATCTGCCCACTGGCCTCTGTCCATCATGGCCTCCTAACCATCCCCATATCATAATTGGCTTCAACATTCTGTCTCCTTTCCACCAATCAGCTGGTGTGTGGTGTGCGGTCTGGCGCAAAATGGCTGTCGTCGCGTCATTCAGGTGGATGCTGCACCCTGGTGGTGGATGAGGATATTCCCCCCCTATGTGTAAAGCGCTTCGAGTGCCCAGAAAAGCGCTATATAAATGTAAGGAATTATTATTATTATTATTAAAATACACACAAATCTTATTTGTCAAAATTGAAGTACAAAATCCTGAAGAATCTGTTTAATGTTATTAAGTAAATGCATGTAATTATTATTATTATACAAATACAGAAATAAATATATAAACAAATATTCACCTTTGGTAATCAAATATTCACTTCATCTGACCTGTTTATTTATTATATAGAAAAATAGGAAAACTTTTACGATAGATGTAGATCATCACATTAACTTTGAACATGTTCAGCTAACATTTGACCACCAGAAAACAGCCAAAAACTAATTCTGAACATTAAATCTATTTTTTTCTTTTAAAACATCAATAAAAATTATGAAATTGCACTTAAACGGTTATTTATTCAAATCTATCCTTCAAATAAATCCTACTAAGTTTAATATTTTACATTTTAAGTGTGTCTGAAGTGTCACATCATAACTCATTATCATTGGCCTCATGCCTGTCGCATTAATGAAGACGAGAAGACAACAGCATTATCCGCACGGCTCTTTGCTGTCAGAATGAAGACCTCTGACAGGTCAGCTCCACCTCCAGTCCCACGGGTGGATTTCTGGCACACAAAGCGCAGGTCTGGTTCGGCACCATCAAAGGGAACTGAAGCCTCTGGCACATCAAACAGGCCACTGTAGCAGATGCAGCACTGCTGATGTCATGACTCGACAGTTTTAATCCGAGGTCAACTCTGACAAATTCAGACTACGTAAACCACCTTTTTACTCCATGATGCTTCTGCGTAAATGATCTGCTAAACGCATGGTGGGTGCCAATACAAGGGGTGTTTGGGGGAATTTGACCTCTCTATGGTTGATTGCTCCAAACACTGAGTCTGATTTGTAAAATATGCATAGAAAATAGGGCTGCACAATATTGAACAAATTTCAATATTTGATGTACACTCACCGGCCACTTTATTAGGTACACCTGTCCAACTGCTTGTTAATGCAAATATCTAATCAGCCAATCACATGGCAGCAACTCAATGCATTTAGGCATGTAGACATGGTCAAGACGATCTGCTGCAGTTCAAACCGAGCATCAGAATGGGGAAGAAAGGTGATTTAAGTGACTTTGAACGTGGCATGGTTGTTGGTGCCAGACGGGCTGGTCTGAGTATTTCAGAAACTGCTGATCTCCTGGGATATTCACGCACAACCATCTCTAGGGCTTACAGAGGATTGTCCGAAAAAGAGAAAATATGCAGTGAGTGGCAGTTCTGTGGGCGCAAATGCCTTGTTGATGCCAGAGGTCAGAGGACAATGGCCAGACTGGTTCCAGCTGAGTTTAAATATCGGGCATAGTTGGGGATGTAGAATAAGCTCTTGCAGAATATGTACTTTATAAGTACTAATAAGAAGACAATATCTCAACATGCACGCTAATAAGAAACTAGTTAATAGTGAGCATTGGTCCCAAAAAGTGTTACCAAATCTATTCATTTTGATTGATCGGGATGATTATCTAGGGGAGTGAATCAAGCATAAAATGTATATTAAACAAATTCCAAGCATAAATAAATACAAAAAAACAAAGATAAACGTGAAGCAAACGGTGTATGATTTATAGTAATGGAAACGTAAAAATGACTCTGCAAAGTCTTTAATCTAAAGGTCTCAAACTGGATTCCTGGAAGGCTGCAGCTCTGCACAGTTTTGCTCCAACCCTAATCAAACACAGCTGATGCAACTAATCAAGGTGTTCAAGACTACTAGAGACGATTAAAGGTGCTGTATGTAAGTTTTTGACTCTTCTAAAGCATAAAAATACCATAATATGTTTGCAGATATTTAAGAAACATCCCAAGTGAACATTCTTGTTTAACTGAAAAACAATGCTGAAGTCAGATATTCTGCTTTGAAAATGGTTTTTCCGTGCCGGAACGCTGTCTTTGTTCAGGTCAAGTTAACCTGCAGAATGCCAGTTTAGCCAATTATAATTCAGCACTCCGGGTTGCCTTGTTGGAAAACAGCGTATTTCATTCATTCATTCAGAAAGGCTCTGAAAGCGTGCGCCCGTGACCAAAATGGACAGTATCAGCCCAGATAGCAAAATGACATCATTTCAACCTAAAATCAACGTTTCTTTTGACATCGATTCAACATCGTTTTGCTCATCGGGGTAATGTTGAAACGACGTCAGGCACTTCATTCAAATCTAACCTGAAATCGACACAATTGGTTACTTACCCAACGTTGAATCGATGTTGATATTCAGTCGATCGAAACGACGTTATAGAATCCACACATTTTCAATATGTAATCAACCTAATTGGTTTGTCCACCTGACGTTGAAATGATGTTGATTTATAGTTGATTGGAACAACGTAGAATCCACACATTTTCAACATATAATCGACCTAATTGGTTTGTCTATCTGATGTTGAAATGATATTGATTTATAATCGGTTGGAACAACGTAGAATCCACACATATTCAACATATAATCGACCTAATTGGTTTGTCTATCTAATGTTGAAACGATGTTGATTTTAAGTCGATTGGAACAACATAGAATCCACACATATTCAACATAAAATCTATCTAAATGATTTAACGTTCAAATGAATGCTTAAACAACATTTTCAACATTAAACCAATCCATATGACCTAATCACCATTTTTTTTTACAAGAATAGCCTACATAATATAATTTATTCTGTATATATAACAAAACACACCACAATCTGTCATCATTTTTTATTGATACAAACACACAGCTGTGAATATCTTTTAAGAGCATGAATTCATTCAAACCTTCTACACAAACAAACAGAGAACATTTAAATTACTGACTAAAATAGTCAAAACCATTTACTCAAAGTAAAACTGTAGAATATTAAATACATTTGTCTATTTGTGTTCTATTTCAACATGTATTTTTCATTAGAGTAAAAAATGCATTTTATTTCAGATGTGCATTATAACAAAATTAACTATTAGGGTCAAAACACAGGTTTAAATCACAATGTTTAAACAACAACATTTATTTAATTAATTTAGAAAGATACAATCACAGAAACTAAAATTCAGATGCAACCATAGAAAAAATATTCTTGCTGGATTAGCAAGGTCAATAAATAAATAAATAAAAACAAATTATTTTAGGTTCTGTGAAACTATCGGGAAGCTATTCGTCTACAGTGCCACCATTTACTAGAATTCCATCCCGGATTTTCCAGAAATACGAAGTATTAGTGACCCAGACACTTGTCTGAGAACAAGCTTCAAATATTACAACAACCGGTAAGAATTGCAAGCTTGTTTATTAATTACAATTATTATTTTTTTTCAAAATATCATTGTTTAATGACTAAATGCAATAAATAAAATACAGTGCTGCGACCAAAGAATGTAACATATACTGAATAATCATTTGCAATGCACATGATCCTATCATAACGATCACTGCGAACAATAAGCTAAGCATTCATTTTATATACAAACTGTAAATATAAAAACATTAAAATAATTTAAAGCAATGAAAATCTATATGTAAAAAAACAAAACTACTTTAAACTGCGTCTCGTCAGAGCTGAGCATACATTTTATTTCAGTAGAAAACGGTCCTCTTCATAATATTTCTATTTATTTCTTCTTTGTAATATGGTATGAATTTAAAAAATACGGACTTTCCTTTACGTCTCCTATTCAGTTTTTTTTACTTCCTGCTCTCCATCTTAATTTCAATTTTAAATTCCACACCAGGCCAGTAAAAAAATCCTAAGTGTTGAGCCCTGTTGGGTAATTCTCCTTCTCATTAAAACTCAAATGTGCATTGTGTTGTGACAATTATTTAAGATTTTTGTAACAATAAAGATGCATTTAATACAACCATAAAAACGCTAAAAGATTGTCAGTACACTGTACTATAGGCACAACCAGTCGTTTGGTCTATTTGTGTAAGAGAGGAAAAAAAAAAAACATTTGCAACTTGTTAAAAAAAAAAAAAAAAAACTTTCTCAGACTTCAAATATGCTGGTCAATAACAGAAACTTCAGTCATGGGTGCTGTTCTTTTGCTCCAGTAATACCTTCAGAGTACATAATAGTCAGTGATCCATACATAGGCAGAGAGATTAGTGTGGTGTAGGCAGAACTGGAATAGACGTCTGTCCAGGCACAGGTTACAGATCTTGATGTCTTCAACTGGAGATTTCAGAGAAACTGCCATTAAAAAAATTGTAAGAAAAAAAAACATGTTACTCAGTAGGAAAATCTCACCAGGTACAGTATCTACTATTACAAAGTACAATTCCAAGGTAAATTTTCAGTTCAACCCACAGTATTGGTACCATAAAATTGCCACAATTTTTGACTCCTCACACAGATTATTAAGTTAACATGGTATTTTGTGAGAAATTAAATGATCTTGGATTTCATTTTCTTGTGAAATTCTAAAAAGCTTAATGATATTAAATATTTTTCAAAATAAATGCATTTAAACATTTGTTTAGATACTTGTACAAGTAAACTGCAGTAACCTCAAGAGAAAAGCATGTAGACAAAATAAATTTTAATAAACAGAAAAATAAAAAAATGCACACCAGAACATAGCACTACAATCAGAAAAAAAAACAGACAAGCATGGTTTGTGAACAATTGAGGTAAAGTTGGTTTTATATTCGGATATTCAGACATTCTCCTCAATAATATAATGTCAGAAAAGTATTCTTTGCAAATTCTAAATAGGGAAATCATATTAGCAGCAAATGACTATCAAAGTACAACATTGTTTACAGTCAACTAAACAGTGTTTATGTTGTTTTGAAGTCACACTTGCATGCTAATTTCGATCGAATATTCAAAGTAACATGGTAAACAATATAGAGACTTCTAAATGAACGAATGTGCGAATATAAAACCAACTTTACCTCTATAAGCTTTTCCCATTCAATGCTGTGGACCGTCTCTGGCGAAGAGTTCGTCACTAAATGTAGAAAAAAATAGAGCAAAAAAACCGTAAACTGACAGCGATTCACTTCGCTAGCGTAATAACGTGTTAAAAAATCTCGTTTAACGTTAGCTCGATGATACGTAATGTTATTTGCGAAACGTTTCTCATAACTTAGCCTATACGTTAGCTAGAGCAACATTAACTTACATGTGTGTTTTATGCTCATTCAGAATCGATTTGACAGATCATCTCATATTTTTACACAGGTTAAAAAGCATTGAAGTCATAAAGTGAAGTTAATCGTGTTGAAATCGAAAATTAAATAACCAAAACAGCTTTTCATTTACCTTAACGTTACCTTTATAGATCAGCTGCAGTTAATAGCCTGGGTACGCACAGGGCGACATGGGCTTACTAAAAAACGTATAGGAAGTGGTAAAGTGTTAATTTACACATCTAAAAGTTACATTTTGACATAAATTCTTGGGAAAACGTCAAATAAAACATGTGAAACGTCGAATACAACGTGCTTACCTTACAGTTCCGTCCGCTGCCTTCGGTTTGTTAGTTGATTCAAATGATGAGCAGCACCTGCGCCTCACGCTGACTCGCGCAGAAGAACCGACTCCGAGTCCACCAATCAAGTTTCAACATCGAACCAGTGTTATGATTTCGACCAGATGCGTCGGGTAGCCTATATGTTGAAGAGTCAACTTCATTTCGACATCGAACCAATGTTATGATTTCGACCAGATGCGTCGGGTAGCCTATATGTTGAAGAGTCAACTTCATTTAGACATTGAATCAATGTTATGATTTCGACCAGATGCGTCGGGTAGCCTATGTTGAAGAGTCAACTTCATTTCGACATTGAATCAATGTTTTATTCTCGATGTAATAACCTTCCGACGTACCGACCAAATAAAGAACGTTGATTCAATGTCGAAATTTGATCGACGACTGATACTGACGCTTATAACCAATAATCGACATTGATTCAATGTCGGCTTGCTATCTGGGAGACGTCGAAATGAGACAGATTCAGTTCCACATGAGGTTATTACTTAGCAAATGATATAAATATTACGAACGTAAACATTAGGTGAGCAGGTTACATTGTAATCTCGTGTCCTAACAACACGCAAACAGCAGTTTGACTCTTTGCACCAGACGAAACACGACAAAAATGTAAATACAGCCTTTCAGAAGCACAGAATAAGCACTCACTCACAAAACGGTAAGGTTTAGAATCCATTCAAACTCACATTGTTAGCATTTAGCACTGAATAAAACACACGAGGCTTACCTGAGGTGCACTGTCATAGGTTTCACATGTTGAGCTGTGAGAAATAGAAACCGTTTCTAATATCTCAATTCGAGGTGTTGGTTAGAACTAAAACTCCTTTTAATATGGAACATAATTCCTTCTATCGCGTGTCGTTGATTTTATTTAGAACACGGTTTAAATCACTCGCTCCTGTACTCAATCTCTGGCATCCCACGCGTGTGTTTATTTTGATCTAGGAGTGCAATACCCAGTTCAACCACTGGGTGTCAAACTTACATACTGCACCTTTAAGCAAGTGTGAGTTGGAGGTGGTTGGAGCTAAACTATGCAGAGCTGCGACCCTCCAGGAATTGAGTTTGAGACTACTGCTTTAATTTATAAATAATCCAATTGGTAAAATCTATTGTGCCTGAATATTTCTCTCAGGCCTTAAAAACATGCAAATCATAACATTTAACTTTATTATAGTTAAACATGGTGGCTCAGTGGTTAGCATTGTCGCCTCACAGCAAGAAGGTAGCTGGTATGAGTCCCGGCTGGGCCAGTTGGCATTTCTGTGTGGACTTTGCATGTTCTCCCTGTGTTGGCGTGGGTTTCCTCCAGGTGCTCCGGTTTCCCCTACAATCTAAAAACATGCGCTATAGGTGAATTAAATAAACTAAATTGGCAGTAGAGTACAGTACGAGTTTGTGTGTGAATGAGAGTGTATAGGAGTTTCCCAGTACTGGGTTGCAGCTGGAAGGACATCTGCTGTGTAAAACATATGCTGGCTAAGTTGGCGGTTCAAAAATGAATGGTTAAACTCTGTAGTGACTCCACAAATCTCGTGTTCTGAATTGTGACTCTTGGTCAACTATAATCCCAACTCAACATTGCATATCTATGCAATGTGACTATTGCGGAGGCACACACTGCGATATCGATGCTGAAACGATATAATGTGCAACCCTAATAGAACATTCCTAAAAGTGAACGTACACCAGAATCTTTTTTAATTTATTAATAATTATGGCTCATATAATTATTTAAAGTGGTTCAACTGAGCATTAAGGAAAATGTTTACTTACAGCTACGCACATTCTCCTGTCAACTTAGTTTTTTATAGATTACAATTTTTGCAAGGTATAAGCATATTTCCACGCCCCTTTTTGTGTGGACCCTATGTTTATGAAAAAGAATCACAGTTCTTACACTTTTTCCAAAGTCAAATAGCGTTAGGGTTAGGGTTATCTTAAGAAATACTGTTATTGCAACCCTCAACAACAATATTCCATATCGCATATTTTCCCAGTGTCATGCAACTCTACAGTTATTCTTTCTATAATGTCTTGTGCTGGAATGCTTTACAAAATTATTTTAAAAGCTTACAAACTTTTACTCTATTGTGTTTAATCTTTGCAATGATTTCACAAATCTTCCAATCTGTGGTGGCTGCTGACTATAAATCCGACATCCCACCGACATCCACATTATGATATTATATTATATTATATTATATTATATTATATTATATTATATTATATTATATTATATTATATTATATTATATTATATTATAATATATTATATTATATTATATTATATTATAATTATAATTATATTATATTATAATTATATTATATTATATTATATTATATTATAATTATATTATATTATATTATATTATATTATATTATATTATATTATATTATATTATATTATATTATAATTATAATTATAATTATATTGAATTATATTATATTATAATTATATTATATTATATTATATTATATTATAATTATATTATATTATATTATATTATATTATAATTATATTATATTATATTATAATTATATTATATTATATTATATTATATTATATTATATTATAATTATATTATATTATATTACTATTATATTATATTATATTATATTATATTATATTATATTATATTATATTATATTATATTATATTATATTATATTATATTATTCATTCATTCATTTTCTTGTCGGCTTTGTCCCTTGCGGGGTCGCCACAGCGGAATGAACCGCCAACTTATCCAGCATGATTTTACGCAGCGGATGCCCTTCCAGCCGCAACCCATCTCTGGGAACTATATTATATTATATTATATTATATTATATTATATTATATTATATTATATTATATTATATTATATTATATTATATTATATTATATTATATTATAATGTCATTATTATAATTATATTGTGCAGCCCCAAAAGACACTTTTTTAAGATGTTCTTGTCTACATACAGCAGAGAAAATAAGTATTAAACACGTCACCATTTTTTTAGAAAACATATTTCTTAAGCTGCAGTTGACTTGAAATTTTCACCTGATGTTGGTAAAAGAAATCCTATATGCAAAAAACTAATCTAATTAGTACAAATGAAGTTATGTGTAATAAAATTAAATAACACAGGGAAAACGTATTGAACACATGAAGAAATTGTGGTGTAGAATGGCAGTGAAAGCCCAGACAGCAGATGAAATCTCTCAGTAGTTACTCAGCAATCCTCTGTCCTTCGCCATTATAAACGAATAGTAGCTGCTTCAGTCCAACATCTACATTAGCAGGATGATGAAGATGAAACCAGGGTGGACATTTCAGCAAGACAATGATCCAAAACACAGCCAAGGAAACTTTCAAATGCTTTCAGAGAAAGAAAATCAAGCTGTAGAATGGCCCAACCAATCACCTCACCAGAATTCAAAAGAAAATACAAAATGACATGTTCAATACTTATTTTCCCCACTGTATCTGACCCTGGACCACAAAATCAGTCCTAACCCACCAAGCAATTTTGTTTTTTAAAGACATCTAACCATAGGCTAAATTTGGGCTGTCCTTGAATATCATATAGACGTCTAAAATTAGCCCAAAACTAGACCAATTATAAAATACACAGTAAGGAATGACTATACATGTGAAATCTGTCTAATCTGTCTATTTGATGACTAATATCAAATTAACCTAAATTATTATTTGAAGTGATTTGTTTGAGTTTTTTTTTATTTATTTAAGTTCCCTAACTGGAAGTGCAACCCATAATTTGAAACACAGTCATTATATGCCCAAAAAGGTGGATTCAATACAGATCAGCATCTGTGTCTCTTGGTTTTATTAATGGTAGTTCCATAAAAAGCGACTAACATGATGTAACACTCAGATTAACTGGTTTTCAGTGTGCAAATGAGATCTCTTAACTTCTCAATTGATTCCCCTAGACGGTAATGGGATTGAAATGAAAAGCTAATGCATCGCAGATTTTGCTCCTTATAGGAAAATAGCACCAATATTCTCAGTCTAGAACTCGCTCTATCGTCATAAAGGTCTCGAAATGAGCTAAAACATTTCAATACAAAACGATCTGAGCTGCTACTCAACGTTCATTTTATAGCTCTATAATGTTTCTATTAAGAACCATTTATTTAAAAGTCTAAAAAAGCTTTCCCATTTTGAAAAACATTCATTCATTCATTTTCCTTCGGCTTAGTCTCTACTTCAGAGGTCGCCACGGCAAAAGCGAACCATCAACTGTCCAGGCATATGTTTTACGCAGTGGATGCCCTTCCAGCTTCAACCCAGCACTGGGAAACACCCATACACTCTCACATTCACACACACACATACACTATGGCCAATTTAGTCCATCCAATCCACATATAGAGCATGTCTTTGGACTGTGAGGGAAACCGGAGCACCCGGTGAATGAATGAACACAAAATTAATTTGCCCTCTCACTTGAATTAATTATAATACAAAATCATATAAGCTGTAATGTCATCAGAAACTGAAACACCCACATCTGTCAACTACTAATGGTAATCATATTTACTGTATATTAAAGTCTTATTGCATATCAGCATGTGTGTCTCTGTTTATCCTCAAGATTAAGATTTAAGATTATTATTAAGAGAAACATCTGTGACAAACTCAAAGCAGAAGTCATTAAACAAAATTAAAAAGGTATAACAATGGTTACCAAACCGGTTTCCCACCCAATCTGCTATCTATCTCTGAAACAAACACAAGCAAAAACTCAATTAACTCTTCTGAGCTCTGAACAACAAACATCCTTAGAGGATATTTTAAAAGCAAACCACGGTCTCATTTAGCCCAATCCTCTGATTTCCTAACGTGTTGAATTTCCACAGAAGTACAGTAATTTGGAAATGTGCCTTTATTTCCAGCCAAACTTCAAATTACAGAGCAATTATTCTCAGAGGATATTAATATTTGAGATTCAACAGGTCCTCGTCATTACAGAACAGAAACAGACGCTTTTGTTGAGGCGTCCACATGGCTGTAACTCACAGACAGAGAAATGCCACCCCTCTCTAATAGATTAGGGATTGGAAAAATGCCAAGAACGGACAGAAGAGTGCAACAGATTTCCCTCTCGCTCCCGACTGCTGTGACACACGGCAAACCGGTCAAACACTGCCATCATGTGTACCAAGAGAAGCCAACATTTATAAACAACGCCATGCCAATTTCAGCTTTAAACGCGATGTAAAATATGCAGAAAGCATGCTTAAATATAAAAGTTCTTTTATTTCCTCTCTATACCTTGAATAAAGATTCTTTATAGTGTTAAAAGGCCATCTAGATTAGTCAAATCCAAAAATAAGAAATTATTTTATTTTAAAGATAATTAAATCATTATTTTAAAGAATTTTTTGCAATCTAAAATGTTCTACTATGGCACTACTACAGAATTTAAAGTGATAGTTCAACCAAAACATACATATGTTTTGAAGAATGATGGAAATCTGTAACCATTGACCTCCATGGTATTTGTTTTCCATACTATGGATGTCAAAATATCTCGTTTTGTGTACAACAGAGGAAAGAAACTCATAAAGGGGAAAACTCACTTGAGGACAAGTAAATAGAGAGTAAATGTTCATTTTTGGAATGAACCAAGAGTGCAACCTAAAAAAAATAATCATTATCAAATCACATTGGGGCTGGGCGATATAGGCAAAAATGCAATCTCTAAAATTATTTTCCATATTGAACGATAAAGATATATATTTCGATATAAGAAGTTGTTAATGCTTCCAAATTTAAAAGAGTACCCCAACAATGACTGAAGCCACAAAAAATTAGAGGGTCCATTAAATGGCGTAACATTTTTCGACCGATTAATTTGCCGGTGGCTGAAAATTCGGTACATCTCTAATATCAACACACTTTTAGATTCCCATTGTTGCACATTTCTGCAGTGTGATTGGCTCTTAGATCAATATAGAGTAAACAGGTCCAGAGTTTATCATTGTTATTGACATAAATTTTATAGCGATTTGATATAATATTGTTTATCGGCTCAGCCCTAAATCACAATCATCGCAAGCTTTTCAAATAAACCAAGCAAAGCAGAAAGGGCCAGTAAAAGAACAAAATCAATTTCATCCTTGATGAAGAGATTTATTTGTTCAACACGATCTCACAGCAATTAGTAACTATTTGATTTATATAAATTTGTACGTTTTAGTACAGTTGGATTTAGGGGTGGGGTTTGGGAGCACGCCTCCTTTTAAAAAAATCTTATGAATGAAGTCATATGAATTTGCATGAATTATCCACTATTATGACAATACACAAAATAGCTACATACAGCTGAAGTCAGAATTATTTTATAGAATTTTAATATTTCACAAATGAAGTTTAACAGAGAAAGGACATTTTCACAGTATGTCTGATAATATTTTTTCTTCTGGAGAAAATCTTATTTGTTTTGCTTCGGGAAGAATAAAAGCAGTTTTTAATTTTTTAAACACCATTTTAAAGACAAAATTATTAGCCCCTTTAAGCTATATTTTTTTCGCTAGTCTACAGAACAAACCATCATTATACAATAACTTGCCTAATTACCTTAACCTGCCTAGTTAACCTAATTAACCTAGTTAAGGTTTTAAATGTCACTTCAAGCTGTATAGAAGTGTCTTGAAAAATATCTAGTCAAATATTATGTACTGTCATCATGGCAAAGATAAAATAAATCAGTTATTAGAAATGAGTTATTAAAACTATTATGTTTAGAAATGTGTTTAAAAAAATCTTCTCTCCGTTAAACAGAAATTGAGGGAAAAAATAAACAGGGGGGTTAATAATTCAGGGGGGCTAATAATTCTGACTTCAACTGTATGTCACCACTTCAATATGTTCCTTCTGCCGTCGTGCTTGCTGTTGCCACGGCGGTAGTAAGTGCGCCCGCAGCTTTTGAACGTTGGCTGGTGCTTTAACCATAGATTTTCAGCTTTGTCTTTTCACAATACTAGATAGGACGGTACTGTATGTGTACCTTATGTGATGTGATGTGTTCAATTAAAAGATATTGTAGTTTGGTTGTTTTAGTTTTCTGACTAATAAACATGCTTTTACACTATACTGTAAGTTTTAGAAAAGATACATGGTGAGAAGCATAGCCCTAGGCTGCATAAATTAAGCAAATATAACAATTAAGTTCTTATTAAATTGCATTGGGGTGAAAAGAATCCCCATTCGTTGGCATTCATTAAAATAACACAGGACAAGACGTGTTTATTCATTCATTCATTTTCTTTTCGGCTTATTCCCTTTATTAATCAGTGGTCGCCACAGTGGAATGAACCGCCAACTTATCCAGCACACGTTTTATGCAGCGGATGCCCTTCCAGCTGCAACCCAACACCGGGAAACACCCATACAAATTCACATAGAATAACTCATACACGGAATAACGGAAAAGGGCTTTGTTATTCACTTAGCATGCACGATGTAACCGTTTTCAAAGTCTGTCTGATTTGTTTCACTGCAGGCTAATGTGATATGCATATAATACTGAGATTTAATATTGAAAGAACTTCCTTTGACCATACTTTGACCATCATGGCAATGTTATTACCTCAAATCTTAAACGTGCGCACACTACAAGATATTAAAAACCGCGGAAAGCAAAATAAGATTATCGTGCCCAATGGAGCACATCACCTGTTTGCAGTATAACTTGCTTTATCAATAATTATTATTCATCATAGGATAGGTTACAAATATTTGTACATCTCCTTGTGATTTGTTTATCATCATCCGCATGAAAACATATCTTTCTGGACCAAGAACCAAAAAGGAGATCCCAAAAGTGACAGACAACGATCACCCCCGCCTCCCATCCTCCTCTCCCTGGAGCAAAAGCGTGTGAATCACTCCCAACGAAACAGCCAAATCACCCACTACACACACGCTCTGCACGGCTGCCACCACACACACAAACACACACACAATGCAGGAAAACAGAAACAACCACCTGTTGATCCACAGCAGACCGACTACAGATCCATCACTTTGCAGGCGTGCTAAAAATAGACACAATAAAAAAACATCCACTCAAATGCAAAACTAAATCAATCAAACAATTCAGAGTTCAGTTCCTCATGCACTTTTTTCCAGAAGTCTTACCTCACATCTGCAGCATTCGCGATTCTCTCTAGCCGACTGCTTTGGTGGTGTCCACAAAAATAACATCAGGTGGATTGCAACTCCGAAAAAAGCTCTTCTTTACCTCTTGGAGATGGACGCAACAACTGAACCGAATGAAGACAAGAGGGAGGTTAAAGAGAGAAAGAGAGACTGACAGATATAGAAGCAGCTGAAGGAAGCTTAACGCAGTCAATCAGCGCAGCAACATGTGGTTATGAAGCTGTGGCAGGAACGCAAGAGCTTGTCCTGTGCAACAGATTAAAGACGAACCCCACCAGCCCCCCCTCCCCAACGCTCAATTCTCCCCTCAGCATCTGTACCACCCACCTACCAGCTCTCCCCCACCTCTCGGTCTCTCCGTAATCAGTGACGAGAGCCCATTCATGTATCCTATTTGATAGGGTACCACGGGCTGAAATGCAACACCATGCATGGGGGGAAATGAGGGGAGGGTGAGAGATCACAGATGAAGCGAAGGATTCAGACTGACGTTTTATTTATTTATTTAATTTTTCCTTCAATCATTCATGCTTTCCTAAGCTCACTATCTTGGTTTTAATATGACAGGCGTTGATTTATTATTATTTTATGAATGCATTTCATGGCCGTGGCGTCTGATTAATCTGCTTTTGCAGAGGACGTAACCATGACAATCAATATGGAGCCTCCAGGGCTTCTTAAAAGACAACAGGTTGGTTGGAGAAAGTGTGTGTATGTGTGTGTGTGTGTGTGTGGTTAGTGATGTGCGCTGCTTTGGCTCGAATCTCAGCTTCTGTTGCTCAATTAAATTAACATGTGCTATTTACTGTCTCTCTTTCTCTCTCTCTTGCTCCCTCGCTCTTCCTGAACGTCCCTTATCTCGTCTGCTGGGATTTACAGAGGGCTGCGGTGGTTCATCTGCAATCATTGAGAATATATGTCAAATCCGGGAGCAAAGCGAAGGGAATGGATGACATTCATAAATGTGAGCTGCAAAATAATCTGTAAATAATAAATCATTTTAAAAAAACAGTTATGAATTGAAAACCAATGCACAAATAAACAAAAGCATAGAGCGAAATACAAGACTGCATATAAGAGAACATCATTTTTAACCTTTATTTTCTTGGGTTATTGAAAATTAATGATATGCAATGATATTATTTGATAACAATCCAAAATCAAACAAAAAGTGCTCAGGGGTAGCTTAAGTAATGAATCGATGCTCTTTGGGTGGGGGATTCATCAGAATAAACTGAAAAAATCAGTCCAAGGCACTCCAAATCTGTCGGAAAAATGTTTTTCAAAATATTAATATTAATATTTTTTCCACATTTTTCAAGTGCCTGGAATTGATTTTTACTATCTGATAAGATTGGACGAATTACTGCATCCTCATTTTTTTTTATGATTTATTCAAAATGTTTACATTTTACAAACATATCAAACAACCCTTATAGAAAAAAATTTAAATAAATAAATAAATGATAATAATAACAATAAAATAAAATAAAACCCAGTGGGCGTTACGGTGCCACAACGGGGAGCAAGATCGCCTCACAGCAAGAAGGTCGCTAGTTCGAGCCTTAGCATGTTCTCCCTGTGTTCACGTGGGTTTCCTCCGGGTGCTTCGGTTTCCCCCACAAGTCCAAAGACATGTGCTATAGGTGAATTGGGTAAGCTAAATTGTCCTTAGTGTGTGTGTGTGTGTGTGTGTGTGTGTGTGTGTGTGTGTGTGTGTGTGTGTGTGTGTGTGTGTGTGTGTGTGTGTGTGTGTGTGTGTGTGTGTGTGTGTGTGTGTGTGTGTGTGTGTGTGTGTGTATGGATGTTTCCCAGTGATGGGTTGCAGCTGCATCCGCTGTATGAAACATATGCTGGATAAGTTAGCGGTTCATTCTGCTGTGTCGACCCCAGATTAATAAAGGGACTAAGCTGAAATGAAAATGAATGAATGAATGAAAATAAAACCCAATTACACAACTAAATGAGGGGCAGATGTCTACATTTACGCATAAATCTCAGTGTTACAATTCGAGTAATGAAAGATTACAAACTGATGTATTATTATTGTCGAGAGCTAGCAAGGGTGATCAGTCTAGATCCAGCTGGAGAGTTTCAACATAAGACAGCTAGCTCTCATCAACTCTCACATGGTCGCCCACTGAAGCTAAGCAGGGCTGCACCTGGTCAGTACCTGGATGGGAGACCACATGGGAAAGCTAAGTTGTTGCTGTGAGTGGTGTTAGTGAGATGAGCAGGGGGCGCTCAAACTGCGGTCTGTGTGGGTCCTAATGACCCAGTATATTGATGGGGACTCTATACTGCTCAGTGAGTCTCAAAAACAGAGTAGGGGTTTAACCACCAATCAGCTGGTGTGTGGTGTGCTGTCTGGTGCAATATGGCTGCTGTCGTATCATCCAGGTGGATGCTGCACACTGGTGGTGGGTGAGGAGATGAGGAGATCCCCACCAAAAATGTGTAAAGTGCTTGAGTGTCTAGAAATGGACTATATAAGGAGTTATTATTATTATTATTATTATAAAGAAAAAGAGGGCTTCCAAATTTTAACAAACGTTTTGTTATCATTCATTCATTTTCTTTTTGGCTTAGTCCCTTTATTAATCAGGGACTAGCAGAATGAACCGCCAACTTTTCCAGCATATGTTTTACGCAGCGAATGCCCTTCCAGCCGGAACCCATCACTGGGAAACATCCATACACACTCATTCACTACGGACAATTTAGCCTACCCAATTCACCTATACCGCATGTCTATGTCTTTGGACTGTGGGGGAAACCGGAGCACCCAGAGGAAACCCACGCCAAGACCTGAACATGCAAACTCCACACAGAAATGCCAACTGACTCAGCCGAGTCTCAACCAGCTACCTTCTTGCTGTGAGGCGAACGTGCTACCCACTGCGCCACCATGCAGCCCATCCTGTTATCATTCTCATTTCGTAAATCATCAGTCAACAGAGGGTTAAAGGGACAGTTCACGCAAAACTGAACATTTACTCTCTATTTACTCACGCTCAAGTGATTACAAACCTTTATGTTTCTTTATGTTGAACACTCTAAAGAAGATATTTTTAAAGAACGCTGAAACAGGGTTTCTACAGGTTTTATCAAGTCAAATTTAAGACATTTTAAGACCATTTTAAGACCTTAATGAATTAAATTTTAGACTTACACAAAACTAAACCCTGAAGATTTTCTTAATGGCCAAGATAAAACCTTAAAAAAAAACATTAAAAACAAATGTTATTGTAGGAAGATAATTAAACCATATTAGGTAAACAGAGTTAATAAATAAATGTTTCTTAAAACTTTTATTGAAATACATTGTTAGTGATTGAATGTTGGGCCAATTGAGTATAGCTTTATTTGGACATAGGAAAATTAAGACCTGTTTAAAATTATTTAAGACCTACAACACAATATTTCAGTGGACTTAAGAGTTTCTAAGGGCTAAAATTTGGTTTTTGAAATTTAAGACATTTTAAGACTTTAAGACCCCACAGATACCCTGTGAAAACTAGTAATCACTGAGAAACAATTACTATAGAAGTCACAGGTTTGCAGCTTGCTTCAAAATATCATCCTTTGTGTTCATCCATTTTCCTTCAGCTTTGTTTATCAGGGGTCACCACAGCAAAATGAACCGCCAACTATTCCGGCATATGTTTTACACAGCGGATGCCCTTCCAGCCGCAACCCATCACTCGGAAACCCTTTGTGTTTAACAGAAGAAAAAGAGTCAAACAGGTTTGGATCAAGTGGAGGGTGAATAAATGATGAGGGAATTTTCAGTTTTGGGTGAACTGTGCCTTAAAAGTGTACTATCTGTATGGGATTTAATTGAATGGAATTAAATGGAAAATCCCTTAACATGTTTCTTACAGAGTAGTCAATGTTCAGATGAGGTACTTCTAGCATAGTGGATTGCATTCGTATCACCATGGTTACATCCACTATGACTTCCTATATGATGGTAAGGAAGGTATTATTTAAAAAAAAAATGTACACACTGTATAATAGTGTGTATTACTTTCCTTCTCTTAATATATGGATCTACCTTTTCTTCCAGAATTACCACTGGTGTCCCTTCTGAAAATTAACCAGGATTTTCATTCATTCATTTATTTATTTTCCTTCAGCTTAGTCCCTTTATTCATCAGGGGTCACAACAGCAGAATGAACCGCCAACTTATATGTTTTACACAGTGAATGCCCTTCCAGCTGCAACGCAGTACTGGGAAACACCCATACACTCTCATTCCACACATACACTACGGACAATTCAGCCTACACAATTCACCTACATGTCTTTGGACTGCGGGGGAAAATCTGGAAGATAAGTTGTCGGTTCATTCCGCTGGGGTGACTCCTGATTTGTAAAGGGACTAAGCCACAAAGAAAATGAATGAATGAATGAAAAATACAAGTTTAATGATTATCAATTAAACAGAAAACATACCACACTTTTACTATAATAAAACCATGTTTAGGTTAAACGTTTTATAATAAGTGTAATATGTTTTCTGTCAGACTGATAAACATTTCATTTAATTTAGGCTAAACGTCAAAATAAACCAAAATGTGAGAAATGATCATCTGCAGAACACAGATGATTACACAAATTGACTAACTTATTTCACCATTTACACTGGGCTTTCGAATAAATCATAGATACTTACAGATAAAATTGATCGAAGGTAATAATAATCTGGAACTGAGCATCGTGTGATAATAACTTCCGGCCGGACAGCGTTTTGTGAGCGCGCGCTGGCAGTGTGCGCGTTCTCGTGAAGCCGCGTGAAGTGAACAGTCCATCATCATCAGAAGAGTTATCAAGACCGGCTAAAAAAGTTCATATAACTGCGGTTAAGCCATGTCAACCGACTCCTGGGCTCTAGCTGTGGACGAACAAGAATCTACAACTAAGTCTGTGAGTGAAACTGTAGTTTTAATCGTGTTGTGATAGATTAGCGCACTAGCCGCTGTGAGTCAGGCGCTGGACGCGTCTCAAATCCTAGTGAACTGCCTACTTTGCGTTTATATGACACAGTCGCATTTGATGCGATGTTTTGGTCATCAAAACGCTTTATAAATACATTTTGAGCCGTGGCCTGTATGAGATTTTAAAGTAGATAAGATTTAGTGACTTCAGTTTGACTTGAAAGTTTTCTGTGATTTGAATGCACGTTAATGTTATATTGAGGTAAAGTTGGTTTTATATTCGCTCATTCAAGCATTTAATAATTTCAGAAAACTATTTTTTGCCAAAACCAAACAGGAAAATCATATTATCAGAGTACAACATTGTTCACAGTCAATTAAATACTACTAATATTGTTTTCAAGTCATACATATTCAAAGTAGCAGTAAACAGCATAGAGACCATTAAAATGAGCGAATGTGAGAATATAAAACCAACTTTACCTGTATATATGTTTATAACCTTTTAGTTTTGTTTGATCGATTTTTAAAAGTTATTATTGATATATATATATATCTATATATCTATATATCTATATATCTATATATATATCTATATATATCTATATATATATATATATATATATATATATATATATATATATATATATATATATAGATAGATAGATAGATGGATATAAAATGTGTGTGTATATATATATATATATATATATATATATATATATATATCTACTAAAACTGTCAATTCTTTTGATTGAAAACAGGTTGGGAACCTGCGGATTATGGAAGCAGAAAATGCATCTTTGCATCAGAATAATGGTAGTCCTGCTTTACATGCATTAAATTATTTGTTTTCATGAAAATACATTTTTAGTTACAATTCTGTATGACTTTCAAGCTTTGCAACTTTGCAGTATCACTATAGCTTCATAATAGGTTTGAACTTGTCTTTTTCACTTATAAACTTGGAATTTACTTGGTTTTTGAAGAACAAAGCCATACAGCTTTATGTGAAGGATGAACTATTATTATAAAATGTATAGAGAAATGTTGTCTGTATAGTTCTAAAAAAGAAATCTGTTCTGAAATAATTGCATTGTTTTTTATGCATTTTATAATGTCTTGTATTTTTTGTTTTTTAGGTGATGATGACGAAGACGAAAAAGGTTCATTTTTAAACTGTTGTCAACATTTACATATTTGTTTGAGCCAATTGCTCATTACTTTGTTAATATATATTAACACTATTAATATAGTATATATATATATATATATATATATATATATATATTATTATTATTATTATTTTTATTTTTTTTTTTATATATATATATATATATATATATATATATATATATATATATATATATATATATATATATATACAGTTGCAATCAGAATTATTCAACCCCCTGATTTATAAGCCCCCCTGTTTATTTTTTTCCCCAATTTCTGTTTAATGGAGAGAAAATTTTTTCAACACATTTCTAAACATAATAGTTTTAATAACTCATCTCTAATAACTGATTTATTTTATCTTTGCCATGATGACAGTAAATAATATTTGACTAGATAATTTTCAAGACACTTCTATACAGCTTAAAGTGACATTTAAAGGCTTAACTATGTTAATTAGGTTAACTAGGCAGGTTAGGGAAATTAGGCAAGTTATTGTATAATGATGGTTTGTTCTGTAGACTATTGGAAAAATATATAGCTTAAAGGGGCTAATAATTTTGACCTTAAAATGGGTTTTATTGTCCTGTTAAACATCATTTGGGAAATATCTATATATATATATATATATATATATATATATATATATATATATATATATATATATATATATATATATATTCTATAATAGGCATGGGCTGGTATAAGATTCTGACGGTATGATAACCTTGAATAAAAATATCATGTTTTCACAGTTTCGCGGTATTGTGATCACTGCTATAAAATATATTCTTTTTAATTATCTGGGTAAAAAACAAAAACTTTTTTATCCCTTTGAACACAATATATTTAATTTTAAGAATTTTTTTAAAATAATTTGGAGCAGTAAACATGTCAGGCTAAATAATGAAAATGAGTCATTGACTTCTGCTGCCTTCATTTGTTTCAAAAATAAAGATTTTTTACAATTTAAACGCCATCTTTGGATATGTCCTAAAAAATAAAAATTAAAGAACGTAAATTAAAAAAAAATTTAGAGATACCTTAGGAACGGTATTACAGAAAGTCTTGGTGGTTTTAAAACCTTCACTTTTCCAAACCGCGGTATACCTTGAAAACGGTTATCATCCCATGTCTTTTTATATATATATATATATATATATATATATATATATATATATATATATATATATATATATATATATATATATATATATATATATAGTGCTATTGCAATTTTTGATGTTGTATATCATTAAGTTGACCAAGGACCACATTTAGTTCTGAATTGTTTAGTATTAAAGAGATAGTTCATCTAAAAAAAATTTATTTACATTCATTTACTTCCCCTTAAGTCACTGATGTACAAGATTTTATTCTCAAGTAGATCATTAACGTTCTAATGAAAGCTCATGAAGTGAAACAATTGGTCAGTACAAGATACTGAACGTCATTTACAATATTTTTAGTTTTAATCCACAGCCAGGGCAAACAATTCTTGTGTGCGCATGCTTGATGACATATGGTCGAGTGCACTCGGATGGGAGGTGACAAGAATGAGGATGCACGTTTTTGCCAGAATGGTTCTTACTTGTGATTTAAGACGCGACAACTGCTATAAATTATGCTTGCAGGCAGCATGACTCCATTCTGATAAATGAACTCGTGCCTGTGTGCATGCTCGTGCATATGTCATTAAGCAACCAAAAGCTTGTGCTCACTACACTCCTGTGTGTGTGCGTGCAGAGAATTTTTTTTTCAGGCTGTGGATTAAAGCAAATAATATTGTAAATGATGTTCAGTTCCTTACTCAGATCAGGGAAACTCAAGAAATCACGAAAAATCACGATCGCAATATACATTTCCATGCCTATTATAAGATGGCCAGAAAGTGATAAATTTTTTATAAATTATTAAAATATTGGTGTTTGTGATGCAGAAGTCCAGAGACTGTCGTGTGCACCATGATTTTATATAAAATTAAGTTTAAAGTGTGATATGACTTAAAAGGTCATAAACAAATATTTTCTCAAGTCGAATGAGTAGCAGCTTGGACCCAGAAACAGTATTTTAAACGTCACGACCTAACAAGCGGATTAACAGAAACAAATTGTACTAAAGCTGGTACCCTAAAATTGTACGCGTTTGTGTTTAAAAAGTCCATATTAATAAATGTTCTCTTTGAACCCCTTAATTAGGGAGAACCACCCCATGACAGCTTTGTACTTTTATTTTGGAGTGCAGATTGCATACGTTTAACTTATATATTTTTTTATATATATATATATATAATATATTTTTTATGAAATATTTTTATAATAATAATATTTTTTTTTCTTTTTTTATATATAAATAGTTTTTAATTTAATAGTAGTTTTTTTTTTTTAACTATTTACTATTTTCCCAAGTGTATACAGTATGTCTTCCACTGTAAGAAGATATCAGAATTTGGTACATATTTTCAGTATTACCTGTGCTTGAAAAGACTCGATCAAATCCTGTTTATATGACCATTGACTTGCTTTATATGAATCACCAAAAAAACGCAGATTTTAGCTAAAAATCTTAAATGATCTACTGAATAAAAAAAGTCACCTACATCTTGGGTGACCTGAGGATTAATAAATTAACAGTAAATCTTCATTTTTGGGAGAATAAAATGTGTTAAGGGGTCAAAAAGCTACCAAAAACCTGCATTGAACTATAATGGGTAAAATTGTGACAGTGAAAAGTAAAAAACAGCTATGGTTTATATATGGTGTAAGAGCCATAATTTGATCTAATATAATTTATTAATAGTGCTCTGATTCATGTACAGTTTACATGTTTATATGTTTAGTTGTGTACATTTGTTGACTTCACCCCTACTCTTTTGTTTGTAATGGTTTGCGCCGCCCTTATTGGACTGTTTAGGTTATATTACGATATAGAAAAGTGAAAGAACGAAAGACGGAGCAACACAGTCTCTTGACCAGAGTTTATTGTTATGATGCTGAAAATTCAGTAAACATCTTTAAATAGAAAGAAACCAGAGTCAATTTATTGCCAGACTGATTTTGAAATTTTTGATAGTACATATGGTATCAAAACCATAGTCGAACCACAACGGATTTTATTTGGAAGTCAACTAAGACCCATATTTTCAGAGGTTTTAGCCCACTTGTTTGGTGTGCATCAAGGCAGCTTTCAGACTTCCTGAAATGAACGGCACAGACGAAACAATTACAAGAGTTTTAATAGCACAAACTTGCCAAACGTGAATGCCTTAAAAAGTGTTTGCTTACATCTGTATTTATTCAAATTACACAAGGGTTTTATGAATTTAGATCATCATAGTAAGCCTGTTCTTTTCCAAATGTACTAATTTAGAGGACAGAGCCACACAGAGTCTTCTGAACAAGCTGATCAGAAGCAATCTGGTCAATAACACAAACCAGGTGGAGGTTCTTCAGAGAGACCCAAACTCACCACTTTATTCAGTCAAGACCTTCGAGGAGCTGAGACTGTGAGTACTGTTTCTAAAATGACATATCACAAATAACATATCATAATATTACTGTATTTGTGAACAAATAAATCAAAAACATTAAATGCATGTCAAAAACATGACAAAAGTCCTTCTGACTCATCTCTTTTAAACCATATTGCAAGCATTCAGAACAATTACTGCAAACTGTCTTGTTAAATGTTTAGAGAAAATAAAAGATTAGAGACTATTGGACCATTTCTTTCATTCATTTTCATTTGTGTAACTCAGGAAACCTCAGTTGCTCAAAGGTGTCTATGAAATGGGCTTCAACAGACCTTCTAAAATCCAAGAGAATGCCCTTCCCATGATGCTTGCTGAACCGTAAGTTCATAAATATAAATTTTATTTTAGTATAGGGTTAAGTGAGTTGTGCTCGAGTCACTTTGGCTCTTAACTTTTGATATTAAACTAAAATCAGGTTTATAAAAGTGAACACACACCTACAGATTTAGATGCATAGATATTCTTGTTAATTGTTTTATTGCAATGATTGCATAGTTGTTGCACAATATTGAACAATTTTATTATTTGTAATGTGAAATATCAGAGTATGTACAGTTAAAATCAAAATTATTAGTCTTATTTTTTTAATTATTTCAATATATTTATTCAATTTTGTTTTTCAATTATTTCCCAAATGATGTTTAACAGAGCAAGGAATTTTTCACAGTATTTATATATAATATTTATACTATAATATTTTTTCTTCTGGAGAAAGTCTTATTTGTTTTATTTCAGCTAGAATGGCACAGATTAAAGGTGCTGTATGTAAGTTTTTGACTCTTCTAAAGCATAAAAATACCATAATATGTGTGCAGATATTTAAGAAACATCCCAAGTGAACATACTTGTTTAACTGAAAAACAATGCTGAAGTCAGATATTCTGCTTTGAAAATGGGTTTTCCGTGCCGGAACTCTGTCTTTGTTTAGATAAATTTCATATGCACGATGCCAGTTTAGCCAATTATATTTCAGCACCCTGGGTTGCCTTGTTGGAAAACAGCGTATTTCATTCATTCATTCAGAAAGACTCTGAAAGCATGCGTCCGTGACCAAAAAGAACAGTATGGGAGACAGATGCAGTTCCACATGAGGTTATTAATTAGCAAATTACATAAATATTACGAACGTAAACATTAGGTGAGCAGGTTACATTGTAACCGCGTGTCCTAACAACACGCTGTGACGAGAGAGGCAGTGATCAGCTATTTGGCTGTTTGCACCAGACGAGACACGGCAGAAATGTAAATACAGCCTTTCAGAAGCACAGAATATGCACTCACTCACGAAACGGTAAGGTTTAGAATCTATTTAATACATGTTAACCCACTTTAACATCAATGTAGATGCTGAATCACTCATATGTGTTTAGTTCTAAAGTTCAATTTCAGACGGTTTATTGTATTTTCAAGATTCTGAGGTGAACTTTCTGCTTTCAGTATATGGCAACAAATGCCATGTAAAATGCATTCAAACTAGCATTGTTAGCATTTAGCACAGAATAAAGCACGCAAGGCTTACCTGAGGTGATCTAGCTGTCATAGGTTTCTGTTGTTCAACTGTGAGAAATAGAAGCCATTTCTAATATATCAATTCGAGGTGTTGGTTAGGACAAAAACTCCTTTTAATATGGAAAATATTCCCTCTATCGCGTGTCGTTGCTTTTATTTAGAACAGAGTTTAAATCAATCGCTCCTGTACACAATCTGGCATCCTAGCGTACTTTTATTATGATCCAGGAGTGCAATACCTAGTTCAACCACTGGGTGTCAAACTTACATACTGCACCTTTAACGAAATTAGTTATTACATTATATAAATTAGAAATTAGTTATTAAAACTATTATGTACAGAAGTCTTTCCGTTAAACAGGAATTTGGGAAAATCATATAGAGGGGGCTAATAATTCTGACTTCAACTGTATTTTAAGGCAGTTTTAATATAACATTCATATGAACAAACATCTGTTTACTTTATTTTTTTTGTTGCTAACTCCCAGACCTCAGAATCTGATTGCTCAGTCTCAGTCTGGCACTGGTAAAACGGCCGCTTTCGTTCTGGCCATGCTCAGTCATGTGGACCCAGCCTGTAAATGGTCGCAGGTGAGTTTAAAAACCAAGTCTCACTCGAGTGTTCCCTTTCATTATGATTTAAAGCGTGACACCCTTATTCAAAACCAATTCTATTTCAAGAACTTGTCACATTTTGATGTCTTTGTTTAGACTAGTTATAGAAAAACTTAAATACATTTATATTCACCTGTTTTTTTTTTTTTTATTACACTTTATATTTCCATTACGTATCTCAAAATGAGTGTATTTTATCATGTATTGGGCCTGAAATCTAACAAAATTAATTGTGAGAATTACTTTTTTTTTTTTTTCTTTTTGTGCAGTCAACAAGAAGTGAAAACACTAGAATGACATGCAACAAATGTATAATTTACAGTGAACTGAATTAATTAATAATATAAAATGCAATATGCCTAAATGGGATGGAGAACATGATTCTTTTACTACTACTACTTGTTTAAATTATTGTTTAAGGTCACGTGAAGTGCTTTGAACTGTGCATTTTTTTATTCGATGCTTGATGTAATCTCAACTGAAACATAAAGAGAGGGTTGGACATAGTGTAGCTCCTCCCCTTTAAAACAAACAGCCAATAGCGTTTTGTAATATCACAGCTCTGCCAGTGAGAGTGGTTGAGCTCAAGCACATCAAATGAAATGCAAATGAGAAATGTCTTGAAGGGGCGGGGCATGTCACATACTAGAGAGCATTTGATTTGTTATGATGTGATGAGAAACTGTAGTATGGGTTGACGTAAATAAAACCATTTAGGCAAAAGTGACAAACTACAAGCTTTACATGTTAATATCAGTTTCATTTCTTCTAAATGTGAATTTTGTCACTGTTTTGGGGCACAATAGCTTATAGATATCCTAAAAACAATACTGATACTAACATCTAAAAAACTTTATTTTAATTTCATGGGACCTTTAAACAATAACAGAGTTTACAATAACGAAGTTGACATTTTCCACTATTTTGTGATGCTAACCTCAAACCAGATACCACATGGCATTTCTAAAAGAATAACTTCATGCTTTTTTATCAAATTATTATTGTTTTTAAATGGTAATGAGAAATTCACTGAAATACCACAGTAACAGAGTTGACCTAATTAATCTACTGTAAGTGTAACCTAAAAAAATATTTGGTACAAATGAATGAGAGAAGAATAATGACATGTCTCAATGGCCTCTAGATTTCCCGCCAAAGGAAGTGCCTTTGTTATGACTTTATTATGCCTGATGTAACCGAGTTTACCAGAATATAGGGACAAAAACTAAATGTATTGTTTTATAATTGAATTTAAAAATGATATAAAAATATAATATGTTTTATGTAAATGTTCATTCAACTTGGTAAAATAAACATACAGAGAGATGAAAATAACCTCTTAAGGCCCAAGGTGTTTTTTTAAATGCATTTTTTTTCTTTGCTATTTATGCTTATTGGAACCTAATTAGAATAAAATCTAAGTATCATCTTTTGTTATGATGTACTTTTAGGGTGCTTTCACATATGTGGTTCGGTTCATTTGGTCCGGACCAAGGGCAACAAATGATACATTGTAGCATTTTTCTGCCGTTTTGGGTCCCTTTCACACCACACTGATTGCTTTGGTCCGAACCAGTTGAAACGAACCAAAATGCAGTCATGTGACAAACTCTACATCACTCACTGGCCAGATGTTATTGAACGCATTTCCTAAACTGCTTTTCAATTGGTCAGAATTCACGTGGAACTACCGCAAGTAAACAAACCGGCAGACACACAATGTCGATGCGCTGGCTGACGCAGTATCCCTGGTCATAGTATACTATGTAGTTTGTATGCATCACTTTAGACAAACTATACATTTCGAGAATGAAGCGCGGCTGCGGCTGGAAAACAATGTTTTAATGCATTGCAATCGGCGAAGGCGTTAGGAGAAGGCGTGAATTAATTTAGCTAAACTGCGACATGGTCATCTTCCGGAAATATTATCAACGATCCATCAGGTAATGTTTCTCCCTCCCTCCCTCCCCTCTCTCTCTCTCTCTCTCTCTCTGTTTAAAACTGTTGGTAAAGCGCTGTCAACAAATATTTTTCCCCTAAACCCCATAAGATGGGACAGCGCATCACACTACGGCAGCTGGATTAGTCCAAAAGGCGCAGTACTTTTTGCGGTTGGGTCTGTTTTAGTTTGGATCACGTTCTCACCACAAACGAACCGCTCCAGGGTTCGTTTGAAAGCGTACCGAGACCACCTCTTCAAGCAGGTCTCGGTACGCTTTTTTGGTCCGCTTTTGGTGCGCACCCGAGTGCGATTGCTACGTTCTCACCTGCCCAAACGAACCGCACCAAGAGGGAAAACGAACTCTAGTGCGATTCAACCGAACTAAATAAGGCAGGTGTGAAAACACCCTTAGAAAAAAATGATGTCCATATATGTGGACTCGTGGTCCAAATCTACATAAAACATATTTTCCTGACTGTTTTTTAATGCATATATAACATATACATTTTTTTTAACTTGCTTTGACTATCAGAGAGTAAAAACAACATTTTTTTTTCCCATTTTGTACAGTTAAAAATAGGGTTTGGGACATTTCATATGCTTCAAAACAGTTGCAGAGTAACACTGAATGTTTTATATTTTGTTACAGACATACAAAGTATTTTAAACAGCTAAACAGCTAAACAGCTAAAATGTGCTGTCCATGTATGTGGACACTCAAGCCCTAGGAGGATAGGACTTGATTATTTCATGATATTTGAAGCTGAATGTAAGATTCAGGAGGCAGAGATGGTTAAAAATAGGTGTAGTGGGAGTCTTTAAGTTAATATTTCCAAGACAAAATGTCCCTAAATAAATGCATAAACCTATTATTCAGAACTGTTTGATTAAGGTTTTTAAAAAATATTAGAAGGTTGTCTGAAAGACACAAAATTGTTCCTTTTTCTGGCTATTAACAGTATTTTCTGAATTCATGAAGTGATAAAAAAAAAAAGATATCCTGTAAAAACTGTAATGTCCACAATTTTGAACCTGGCTTCATCCATTGATCAGATTTCTGTTCTGGAAACATATGCAAAATAGCGTATTTTATTAAATAATTCATCATTTGAATATTTTAATCCAGCATTTCAGAAAACTTGTAATGCAAAACAGTTGACTATTTGCAAGTGTTTTTGCCATAGCAATGACAAACAGCAAAGAATCGCGAGTTTAGAAACGCATTTAAATCGGTAAAAGAAGCAGCACGCATCGCATTTTTTTTTTTAATGTGGTTTTGGATGCGATATGTGAATAGCCCATACAGATTTACACTGAGTGATGCATTACAAGCACTGATGTATATTAGATACGTGATTACAAGCCGCGTGGGGCAATTACAAGTTACAACACACAAATACATATTTTGCAAACCACAGAAATCAAGGCAACCATTATGTAGGTTATGTAGGAAAGAGAAACACTTACAGGATCTGGAGGAAGAAGAAACAGATCCATATAAACCCTGTCATCATAGTGTCATGATCAATCCCGTGATCCCCTGCGCTCCACTAGTGTTTGAAGGGGAAAGCACAGTTGCGTTTTACTGGATCCGGATCTTCATATTTGGCGATGTTGTGCATCAACGTCGATGCGTGCAGGCAAAAGATCCGAACACAAAACAAATCATTCATTCGACTCTTGAGTCGACTCTTTCCTTGAAGAATAAGTACATCAATCATCATGCACTTTCAGATTTAAACCTCAGCTGGATGTTTTCATTCACAGGGCTTTGTTACTGCACGGAAGGTCTTTTTCAAAAACCCATAATTGGGGCTCTTTAACTAAATCTGTAAAATATCTTTTTGCAATAACTCACAAAGTCAAAGGAATGAGTTTTCTTTTGAGCATGAGGTGTGATGTACATGTTATTAATTCAACGTGTTTGTCGTCCAGTGTTTGTGCATTTCTCCCACATATGAGCTGGCTCTGCAGACAGGCAAAGTCATCGAGCAGATGGGCAAGTTTTATCCAGAAGTCACACTGGCATATGCGGTTCGAGGACATAGAAGTAAGCGTCTTTAAATGAAGCCTTTGAGTCTTGTGATATGTAAATGCGTGACGGCTGCTGTGTTGTCTGTCAGTGGAGCGTGGCGTAACGATCAAGGAGCAGATCGTCATCGGCACACCTGGGACGGTTCTGGACTGGTGCATTAAGCTGAAACTCATCGACCCCAAAAAGATCAAAGTGTTTGTTCTGGACGAGGCCGATGTCATGATCGCCACACAGGGACACCAGGACCAGAGCATTCGCATTCAGAGGTCAACTTTCCCTAGTGTTTGGAGAACGCGCTTTGCCACCAAGCAAATGTAGACTGTGAAATATATGGATATTAGTTAATAATTAATAACCTGAATGTAAAACACATTCCTTTGCAATGCCCTATTTTTAATGTCATAATTTTTTATCTGGTGAGGAATTTATTTTAAATGTGAGCCCTTTCAAAATTGAGGAATGCTTCATCAAAAGTACATCTTAATCAGTTTTAGATTTTCTTTTTATTGTTACAAACCTGTGTTTTATAGAATAGTATCATTTATGAACTGTAAATTATGTGCTGCTTGCCATAAAATAACCATTGATGCTGATATGGCAAAAAAAAATCTAAACTCTCTTTAATAATTTATATAATAATAAAACTAGGAGAAATATATATTTGACTAGTATTATTATATAAATCTAAACTCTCTTTAATAATTTATATAATAATAAAACTAGGAGAAAATATATTTGACAAGTATTATTATATAAATCTAAACTCTTTAATAATTTATATAATAATAAAACTAGGAGAAAAATATATTTGATTAGTATTATATAAATCTAAACTCTCTTTAATAATTTATATAATAATAAAACTAGGAGAAAAATATATTTGACTAGTATTATATAAATCTAAACTCTCTTTAATAATTTAGATAATAATAAAATTAGGAGAAAAATATATTTGACTAGTATTATTATATAAATCTAAACTCTCTTTAATAATTTAGATAATAATAAAATTAGGAGAAAAATATATTTGACTAGTATTATTATATAAATCTAAACTCTCTTTAATAATTTATATAATAATAAAATTAGGAGAAATATATATTTGACTAGTATTATTATATAAATCTAAACTCTCTTTAATAATTTATATAATAATAAAATTAGGAGAAATATATATTTGACTAGTATTATTATATAAATCTAAACTCTCTTTAATAATTTAGATGATAATAAAATTAGGAGAAAAATATATTTGACTAGTATTATTATATAAATCTAAACACTAATAATTTATATAATAATAAAATTAGGAGAAATATATTTGACTAGTATTATTATATAAATCTAAACTCTCTTAAATTAATATAATAATAAAAATTGGGGGAAAAATATATTTGACTAGTATTATATAAATCTAAACTCTTCAATAATTTATTCAATAACAATACTAGTCAAATATATTGTTCTGCTAGTTTTATTATATAATTTATTAGAGTTTAAATGTGTGTTTGTATGTATATGTGTGTATATATATATTTTATTTTTTTTCTCTAATATTAGTCAAATATATTTTATTATATATATATATATATATATATATATATATATATATATATATATATATATATATATATATATATATATATATATATATATATATTAGGGCTGGGCAATATGACAAAAAAAAAATCTAGATTTTTTCATAAAATTTGACCGATTCACGATTAAAAAAAATTTTTTCTCTCTATTTTAATGGAATTTTCATTTGATTTGTATTAATAAGGGAGATTTCACCCCATAATTAAAATTGGCTGTAATTTACTCACTGTCAGGTCATTTGTGATGTTTTTTGTTTTTGTTTTGTTTTTCCCTGCAGTAGAACATTAACTAAGATTTTAACTAAAATAGTTCCTTGGTGAATCATAAAATACAATTCAACGTCTACTGGCACTTTTAGAGTCAAAAAATAAATATAAGTAAAAAACAATGATTTAAAAACCTGATGATGCAGTCTTATTCAGCAAAACAATCAGTCTGTGTGCATTTACATTACAAACTTAAAAGTAACTTAAAAAAAGGGGCAACATGATGAAGCATAAAATAGAGTGTAAATGGTTTATTTGCCGTCTTTCACAGAATGCTGCCCAAAGGCTGTCAGATGCTGCTTTTCTCTGCCACCTTTGAAGACTCTGTGTGGAAGTTTGCAGAGCGGGTCGTGCCGGATCCCAACATCATCAAGCTAAAACGAGAAGAGGAGACCCTGGACACTATCAAGCAGTACTACGTGCTCTGCAACAGCAAAGAAGACAAGTTCAATGCGCTCTGCAACATCTATGGAGCCATTACTATCGCACAAGCTATGATCTTCTGTCATGTCAGTCTGCTTGCCTTTGCTTGATATCTGCGTTTGAGCTCCTTTCACTCATCTTATGCTGTTGTTTCCTTTCAGACTAGGAAAATGGCCAACTGGCTTGCTGGCCAGATGTCTAAAGAGGGCCACCAGGTGGCGCTGCTCAGTGGAGAAATGGTGGTCGAGCAGAGAGCCGCAGTTATTGAACGCTTCAGAGACGGCAAGGAGAAAGTCCTCATCACTACTAATGTCTGTGCAAGAGGCAAGTATCTGTTTATTTATATTATATAATGAATATGCGTTGAAAATATTATCAGTACAAATATATGTGTGTGTGTGTGTGTGTGTGTGTGTGTGTGTGTGTGTGTGTGTGTGTGTGTGTGTGTGTGTGTGTGTGTGTGTGTGTGTGTGTGTGTGTGTGTGTGTGTGTGTATATATATATATATATATATATATATATATATATATATATATATATACATACAGTTGAATTTTTGGCCCCTTGTTTATTTTTTTTTCCCCAATTTCTGTTTAACAGAGAGAAAATGTTCTAAATATAATAGTTTTAATAACTCATCTCTAATAACTGATTTATTTTATCTTTGCCATGATGACGGTAAGTAATATTTTACTAGATATTTTTCAAGACACTTCTATACAGCTTAACTAGGTTAATTAGGTTAACTAGGCAGGTTAGGGTAATTAGGCAAGTTATTGTATAATGATGGTTTGTTCTGTATAGACTATCGAAAAAAGAAATAGCTTAAAGGGGCTAATAATTTTGACCCAAAAAATGGTTTTAAAAAATTTAAAACTGCTTTCAGTTTTTTCAGTGTGTGTGTGTGTATGATGCAGTAATTAGAAAATAATGTACAATGCCCTAGATGTCTCTGAATTTTGAAGTTATTATTATGTAAGGCCATTGATTATGATCTAGCCATGAAATAGCCATAAGTTGCTGATGTGGCAGTAAATAAACAAACAAGCAAACAAACAAAAAAACAGTGCCTAGCTTAAATAAGATCACCTCTTGCAGATCTTTTTTTTTTTTTTTTTAAATGAATACATTTTATAGGATGCTACACTCACTGGCCACTTTATTAGGTCCAACTGCTCGTTAACGCAAATTTCTAATCGGCCAATCACTTGGCAGCAACTCAATCTATTTAGGCATGTAGACATGGTCAAGGCCAGGGGTGTCAAAGTCAATTCCTGGAGGGCCGGAGCCCTGCAGAGTTTAGTTCCAGCCCTGCTTCAACACACCTATCTGTAGGTATCAAACAAGCCTAAAGCACTCCATTAGTTTGATCAGGTGTGTTTAATTGGGGTTGGAACTAAACTGTGCAGAGCTCCGGCCCTTCAGGAACTGGCTTTGACACATGTGGTCAAGGCGGTCTGCTGCAGTTCAAACCAAGCATCAGAATGAGGAAGAAAGGTGATTTTTACGTAGCATGGTTTACGTGACCACACCGGATCCCACTCCTGTCAGCCAAGAAGAGGAAACTGAGGCTACAATTGACACAGGCTCGAAGTCTTGATTTCTGCTACGACATTCTGGTAGTTCGGCAAATCGGCGTCAACATCATGAAAGCATGGATCCATCCTGCCTTGCATCAATGGTTCAGACTAGCGGTGGTGGTGTAATGATGTTGGGATATTTTCTTGGCACACATTGGGCCCATTAGTACCAATTGAACATTGTGCCAATGCCACAGCCTACCGGAGTATTGTTGCTGACCATGTCCATCCCTTTATGACCACAGTGTACCATTTTCTGATGGCTACTTCCAGCAGGATAACGCACCATGTCATAAAATGCGAATCATGTCAGACTGGTTTCTTGAACATGACAATGAGTTTACTGTACTCAAATGGCCTTCACAGTCACCAGAGCTCAATCCAATAAAGCACCTTTGGGATGTGGTGAAACGAGGGATTCGCATCATGGATGTGCAGCCGACAAATCTGCAGCAACTGCGTGATGCTTACATGTCAATATGGACCAAAATCTTGGAGGAATATTTCCAGTACCCTGTTGAATCTATGCTACGAAGGATTGAGGCAGTTCTGAAGGCAAAACGGGGTCTACTAGTAAGGTGTACCTAATAAAGTGGCTGGTGAGGGTATATTTGTTCATTAAAAAAAGCATCAACGCCAAAACTGGAACTAATCTTAAGAACTAAACTTAAGATCAGTGTAAATATTTGTACACCCCAATGAATATGTTAGGGAAAAAAAAAAAAGCATTCAATAAAGAGGAAGAAGAACCATAAAAAAATTGAAGTAATTGAAATTTTTTTGTATTATCTGTCTATTCCTATAGATGTTGGGTGACCACTCTTGTTTTAATGAATACAACTGTTTAAGAAAAACTCAATATATTGTCTGCATTCACAGTGTACTAAGTGTACTCGTTCATGCTGTGCATTGTACATTAATTAATATACATGTACACATATAATATATATTTTTAACAATTATTTATAATTAGTGTTCATTATTTTTTTTAGTTAATCTTTGTGAAAACTCAAAATCATATGCAATTAAGAATACAAATTCATGTACATAAATCACAAAATAATAATTAGACAATTACAATATGTAACTTCAACATTATATTATTACATCTTTATTTACTTATAATGTAATTACTATTTATTTTGTGATTTATTTAAAAGTAAATAAATAAAATACTCCTCTAAGAACTTAACTTGTGCTGATAAAATCTTAATATGAAGGGGAAAATTCCTCTAATATTTCTTGGGAATTACCTTAAAGTCCACTATTTCCCCTACTGTTATATTATGGCTGAAGAAAATATGTAACATCAACCAGATGGAAATCAGAAAAAAAAATCTGCAGAGCCTGACAAAAGTATAAATCTTGCTTTTAGACATGGTGATGCGCTTCTTAGTATGTGACCCGCATCATGTGACGTTATCTCAATGATAAATATACTTCAGCAGGATGCTTCTAATGCTATTGTTGAAGAGATTTGAACAAAGTTGTGTTTATTTTGATTATTTACAAGTCTTAAATGCCTTTATAGTGTTAAAACACTCTCTTTTTTCCCTCTCATGTTTCTTTCAGTGAGATCAATGGTTTTTGAGGTCAAGATATAATGAAGAATGTAGATTAGTGTGTATTTTTACTGCAAAACAACACAAGAAACGGCATAAATATCATCACGAATAGTGCTGAGAAATTATGAGAAAAGACACCATAAAATCAGTCAGTTTACCTATACACTGCATAGTAAGATGCAAAGCTGGATGTTACAGTATTGATAAATTACAGAGTTGCTTTTCAACTAATGTTTGTAATTTATGCATTCTGCCATGTTCCTTAATCAAACTACTGACCCACAGGTATTGATGTTGAACAAGTGTCAGTGGTGATCAACTTTGACCTTCCCCTGGACAAAGATAGCAATCCAGACAACGAAACATACCTCCACCGGATTGGCAGGACTGGGCGGTTTGGCAAAAGAGGACTCGCCATCAACATGGTGGACAGTCAGCGCAGCATGGAGATACTCAAGACATACGAGAGGCATTTCGGTAAGTCTTTTTCATTACTAAAAGAAGAAGTTAACCCAATATTTAGGGGTGTGAACCTACACTGGTCCCACAGTTCGGTTATAATTATCATGCCATTGATATCATGGTGCATTGACGATGCTTTCCATAAACAATTTGATATTTTACTTAGCAACACAATAATTCTTGTATTAAAATGTATTATTTATATTTATTTATATATTAATTGTAATCCAATTTTGTCCTTTACAAGCAGTTAGATATGTGAACTGTACCTTTAATTTTACCTGCTCAAAGAAAACACTTATTTTGAATGTTTTAAACAAAACTCAAGTGCATACACAGAACAGCATGAGTATTTATAGCAAATAAACTAATGTAAATATTATTCCGCTTTTTGAGCATTGTTGAGCAAGTTCTTAAAGGCCTGTGATTGATCACATGCTTAAGAGAAAGGGCTGCGATTGGCTCTAATGGTCAGCAAGGCTCTGGCGCAGTTCAGCAAACAGTGACACGGACCCTAATGTCAAACGGCCAGGGCGATCAACTGATCCATTATAGACAGCGACACGGTGGAGAAAACTCGCTCTGCAGACAAACTCGTGTCTGGATCGACAATTAATGTTGTAACAGCCGAGCGAGAAGATAAAATGTTACCTCATGAAACGCCAGCAGGTCAAATGGACCAGAGAGATAGAGTTTACAGCTTTCATTTTTTTCCTTGCTGGGTTCTGTTGTTCTTCCCTGTCAGTGAAAGACTCACAAGCAGTGAATTGTGCAGTTATCTGCTTTTTAAAGGGCCACGAAACCCCCTGTCTCAGCAGGGTGTTTTCACACCTCTGTTTTGAAAAAAGTCAGGAAAGTTGGGCGTGTCCAGCTCTGGGAGTGTGGGAGTGTCGGGGGAGGGAAAGGGGATAAGATTTTGCATAGAAGGGAGTTAACATTTGGGCACACGCTAAGTTTGACAGGAAAAACAAACACACAGAGGCTGATTTGATACGGCGAATAAGAGAAAAACATCCTCCGCATTTCTCTGTAACTTATGTACTCGGTAGGTAGCGTCAGAAAACCGTGTGTGTATAGACTATCCTGTCACAAATTGCAGCGAAAATCCTGCACGACGGGAATAGTTTGTGTTTACATGTTTACACTCGGAGAGCAGCATTTAAACAAAGGGCAGTCCACTGCAAACACTTACCAAATCTGTAGACAGACAATCAAACTGGAGCTGTGTCTTTTTATTAAAAGTAGACGAGCGGCAAATCCGGATTTCACCATTTCCAGATGAAAAAAAAAGCTCTCGGGTAAAAATGTTCTTTACAAACGCGTTTCTGCCGCGTGTCGCGTGCACTGTAATCCACACGTGAGTCCAGCAGCTCTCTCATAAAGGGAAAATGAAAACAAAACCTTCGTTGCAACACTCTAATAACACCTACGACTCTTGTCTTGAAATTCTTGTACTTTCACTTGTTTTGGCAACACAACGTGGCGTCTCTCTGCCGTATGAACGCTGTAAACTGGTAAACAGTCTCCGGAGCTATCATGCATATTAATTAAGTTTCACGTCATACACAATAGAGCGCGCTGATTGGTTTGAAGCACGTCTTTCTCATGAATTAATACTGCACACTCAGATACGTAAGAACGTCCTAGAAAAGACAGACAGCCACTCTCCGGCTGGATTTACACCTAAGTATCTCATGGCCGTGACGCAGCTTCAAAAATTCGTTTCAAACCGGAAGAACGAATTTGCTCAAAATAACGCAAAAACAACCAATTTTCACTTTTTAGTGCAATATATGTGTCCTAATAGTGTTTATAGCAGCGTGGGACACATATATGACTGTCAACAGCTCAAAAAATGTGTTTTGGTGTTTCGTGACCCTTTAAGTAGTTGGAGCATTTTAATTAATCGCGGTCTCCTCCATCACCAAAGTATAACGCATATGAGATAAATGACATCAGTACGTAATAATCGGTTATGATTTATTACTGAACCGATATGGAATTGTTCACGTCTGCATTGCAGTCCATTGAAAAAACAATTAATTTTGACACCCCTAATACTATACCTGATTTAAAATGGCTAATGATATGATAATATGTTCATTATTATTTGTATAATTATTTTTTTATTTATGAACATTTTTATTGTTAATTATGATTCTTTTTTTTTTAAATAAAAATAATTTATGTAAATTACAAAAATAATGAATTAAAAAAAACATTGTTTATATTGTTGTTGTTGTTGTTATAATATATTGTGTATGTATAAATATATGCATAGTTGAAGTCAAAATTATTAGCCCTCCTGAATTATCATGCCCTCCTGTATATTTTTTTTCTCCAATTTCTGTTTAATGGAAAAATGATTTTTTTTCAACACATTTATAAACATGATAGTTTTAACAACTCATTTTTAATAACGATTTCTTTTATCTTTGCCTTGATGACAGTACATAATCTTTGACTATATATTTTTTAAGATACTAGTATTCAGCTTAGTGACATTTAAAGGCTTAACTAGGTTAATTAAGGAAGTTAGAATAATTAGGCAAATCATTGCATGTGGTTTGTTCTGTAGACAATCTAAAAAATATTGCTTAATTTAATTATTAAAATAATTTAAAAAAAAATTAAAACTGCTTTTATTCTAGTCGAAATAAAACAAGTAAGACTTTCTCCAGAAGAAAAAATATTATCAGACATACTGTGAAAAATTCCTTGCTCTGTTAAACATCATTTGGGAAATATTTGAAAAAGAAACAAAAATTCACTTTAACTGTGTATATATAAATAATAAATGTTTTGGAAATGTAAGATATTACTTTTTATTTGCTTTTTTTCTAACAGATAAGAAAATCGCAAGGCTGGACACGGATGATCTTGACGAAATCGAAAAAATCGCCAGCTGAGGTGATGAAGACCCAAACACTCCATTTAATTTCATAACAAAATCAGTTCTGCTGTTACCTGGTTAGATATAAAGCTTGATTAAATCTGCATTACAAAGTCAGACGTTTACATAAATTACCCGAAATTTGCTTTAACTCTAGCTTAATGCCAAATAGTTTTGATTCTGAGCTCTTAAGAGTTTTTGAATTGGTTTGAGCTTAATAGAGTATGCTTTGATTTAGAAGTGATCTGCAGGACTAATACCTTACATTTAATCTTGTTTATTGGTGACGGTTTTACTTGGGCATTTTGTCTGTCGTTTACTTGACTAATGAAGCATCTATTTAAAGTGTTTTGGTCTTATGTTTGAATAGAGACTCAACAGACTTCAGTATTTATTTGATCACAGTATTTGAGAAGATAAACGGCAGTTAGAAAAACAATCTCAGAAAAATATGTTGGGACTTCAGAATATCTGCAAGCTGGCAGGATATTATACGGTGCATAAAATGCCACAAAGCAGCTCAAAACATTCCGCGAGCACTTTGGAATTAATGACACTTTGTATTGAGAATTATTGTGAAAAAACACAATAGAGTGTTATTGTGATGTAGAACAATGCCTTTGTACTTGAACTGCAGAAAGTATTTAAGCTTCTTGAAGCAAGAGTTTGATTTGTTCTGTTCAGAAAGACCAAATAGTTTGAGTTTCAGTTGAACTGTGAATCATTTGAACATTTGCTTGCGTCTTCTGCTGCAGGAAGTGCAAGACTTTTGCGAAGTAAAAAAAAAAGACTACTATTGTTGTAATGGAAATTGTTTTTGTTTGTTGACATTATTTTTGGCGGCTCAAATTATTGCACTTTGTTTGATTTAAACCCATTTGTGATCGCATTTAACTGCGGCATTTCAGGGTTCTTTTGGTTGTTGTTTTTTGTAAATTGCTGCATTTACGGTTTTATAGTGTGTTTGCTAAATATTGTTATAATAATAAAATGACCAGCTGGCTTATTTCTGTGTGTTCTGAATGTTATTAATGATTTTTACTTCATTAAATACACTTGGCATGAATTTTGATTGGGTCATATGAAGGATTTTAAGGACTTTAAAAGGTAATAATGACTTCGTAAAAATTCAGACTTATCCAAATTATTTTAAAAAGGCTCAATCGAAAAGTCAAACCTGGCACGTCATTTCAGAATATTAAGAAAATGTCACCATTGCAAAATCCCAAAATGACAGACCCATTCACATCAAGCAATTAAATAACGATAAATATATTTGTGTCCACACAGATGAACAATAATGATGTGTTTATTTTTAGATTATGCTTTTAATTTGACATTATACCTTGTAACCAGCAGGTGTCCTCAGTGTGCTACTGCCACATCTGAATATACTATCGAGCACATGACGTGTAATCAATCTAAAGGCTGATTTATTCTTCTGTGTCGAGTGATCGGCGTGACCCACGGCACATGCCTTACTGCAAAGAGGAATGGGCAAAAATTCCCAAAGACAGGTGTGCCAAGCTTGTGGCATCATATTCAAAAAGACTTGAGGCTGTAATTGCTGCCAAAGGTGCATCAACATAGTATTGAGCAAAGGCTGCAAATACTTATATACATGTGAATTTTTTTTTTAAATTTGCAACAATTTCAAAAAATCTTTTTTCACATTGTCATTATGGGGTGTTGTGTGTAGAATTTTAAGGAAATAAATGAATTTAATCCATTTTGGAATAAGGCTGTAACAAAAAATGTGGAAAAAGTGAAGCGCTATGAATACTGTACTGACCACTGTACATTCATTCATTTATTCACTGAAAAAATCTCTGTGGTCCAAGAAATAGGTTTATTTTTTTTTTTTTTATAAGCAAAATATATATTTTATCTATAATATTTAATATGTTGATTAAATCTCTCTAATAACACATTTTCCTCTGATTATGTTTCTGTTAATATGATAGAAACCATTTCTTAGATTTTTAATCATCTTATTATTTGTTTTCATCAAGTAATATTGTACATTTCTGACAATCCGATATTATTTATAAATGAATCCTAAACTCTTTAAAATTAGATTGGAAAAATTTACATTTATCCATACAGGTTTATTTAGGAAGAATGTGGCTCATAATTTGAAATGGTCATTGACCAGCAAATCTAAACAACTGCGTGTATTTCAATACATGTGTGTAAATCTAAACAATTTGAGTGTTGCGTCTCCATAAAAAGTTACTAAAATCACGTTTCAAGTTAAATCCATTTCGCTGTCATCATGAGAAATGCATAAAACCGATTTGTTTAGCACGCCACACTGAGCCAAGGTCATCGTAAGGTTAGTAAATGTCCTGCGTGGCACATCCATAGTCTCAATCATACAATTATCAAACCTTTTTCCGAATTCAGCCTCTGCAGCCGATAACACCCCCTTCAGCTGGTCTGACGGCCGAAAACTGCACTTAAATCTTTGTCCGCATGGAGTTCTGATAGCAAGCAGTAGGTCTGATTCCTCAGGAGGAGTTAAACCTGAAACCACATCCAGTCTGGCATTTGTGTGTTGACATGTCCTATGTCTGCTGTCACATTGACTGAACTTCCGGTGGTCCGTACCTGTTTTTTTCTCAATGGATGGCAGAACTCTGTATCTGTTGAGGGAGACGGGCTCTTCCGGGGGTCTGTTGTAGGCTTCAGTCAGTACGTCTGTTGTTGGTTGACTGCTGCGCCTAAGAATGGCTCGGGATCGGAGGCTTTGGTTTGACTTGTCTTTGGTCTTGGCGGCGTCTGGAGGTTGTGGGGAAAGAGCCGAGGGCTGGGAAGGTGTGTAGATCATTGAAGAGTGAGCTATCATAGGTCTGCTGCGTCCTTTTGAAGACTTGGGCCTGGTCACGTGCATCCTTTCTCCAGAGGACATTGAATACTGGTTAGAGGGATTAAGAGTTTGATTTGAGATAGACAGATACCAAACCATACAGATATAAATACAGATAGATTGATGGATGGATGGATACCAAACCAGATATACTGGATGGATGGATGGATGGATGGATGGATGGATGGATGGATGGATGGATGGATGGATGGATGGATGGACAGATAAATACTAAATCAGTGTTTCTCAATCATGTTCCTAGAGGACCACCAACAGTGCATGTTTTGGATGTCTCCTTTGTCTGTCACACCCATTACAGGTCTTTCAGTCTGCCAATGAGCTGATGATCTGATTCAGGCGTGTTTGGTTAAGGAGGCATGAAAAATGTGCAGAGTTGGTGGTCCTCCAGGAACGTGGTTGAGAAACACTGTACTATGCAATATGCAGGATGGGTAGATAGATATTATTCAGTATAGTATTATTAGTATTATAGTATTATTAACAATAGGATGGATCAGATAGTTCCCGAATGATGCATGTAAACAGAGCTAGGTAGAAAGACAGATAGAATTGGATGGATGGATGGATACTGATCAATACAATGGATGGACAGACAGATTAAGATAGATGGATCAAATAGATAGATGGACAGGTAGATACTGAACAATACGATGGATGCATGAATAGTCTCAAATATAGTAATATTAGGATTATAATATTATATTATATGGATGGATGGATGGATGGGTACGATAGATAGATAGATGGATAGATAGATGGATGGATGGATGGATGGATGGATGGATGGATGGATGGATGGATGGATGGGTACTATAGATGAATATATAGATGGTTGGATGGACAAATGTATACCTAGAGACAGACAGACAGACACTGAACAATACTACGGATGGATTGATGGATGGATAAAATGGATGGACAAATGTATACCTAGAGATAGATAGACAGAAAGACAGACACTGAACAATACTATGGATGGATGGATGGATGGACGGACGGATGTATACCAAACTAGATAGATAGATAGATAGATAGATAGATAGATAGATAGATAGATAGATAGATAGATAGATAGATAGATAGATAGATAGATAGATAGATAGATAGATAGATAGATAGATAGATAGATAGATAGATAGATTGATTTATTAGTCTAGGTCTTATACTAATTATACCAAGTTTTCAGTGTAACTTCAGTTATTAGTCACGCTGACGTGCATTAGTCATTCGTCAACAGCTAACTTACATTAGCTTTATGCACGGCAAAAAACTATGTTTCGGATTCTGTTTATTGATTAAAGTTGGCACAGTATTCGACAAATAATCGAAAAAGTGTAAAATGGTAAAATGATAGACGTGTCGTACCTTTATTATGTTATTCTGCTTTTTTCAGTCGTTGTTGAAGAGGGAAAGTGAGGCATTTTCACCTCAGGCTAGTGTTGAAGACGCACTTGTGTCTCCTTGGCGACGCTTCCTATGCGGAAGTTCTTAATGAGAGTCAACAACAAGCTACGGCATATTTTCTATGGAACAAATATAAAAAAATATAACATACAAACCGAAACATAACACACATTTATAGAAATAACTTACTGCTGTTGCATATGCTTCTTTTACGTTCGTCGTTATTCGTTTTTTAAGCTTGTTATGGATATCATTTTAACAGACAGTTCACCCCTAAATTTAATTTTTCTCAGTATTTACTCTCCCTCAAGCGGTTAAAAACCTTTTGGGTTTCTTTTCTGTTGAACAAAAGAAGATATTTTGAGATAATAACCAGCAGCCATTGACTTCCCATAAATATAATGGAAGTCAAAGGTTACTGGTTAATTTCTTGTATTCCTCAGTAAAAAGTGAAGGGATCGTAAAGGATGGCAGAGTTTCTATCCCTTTAACCCAAACACCGTGAAAATGCAGCTTTAACTGTGTAATTTCTTAAATTGTGTCTAAACGTCTTCAAAGCAATCTCAAGGCCATTGGTTTAAGTTTGTACATTAACACAGCTGTTATTAATTAAAATAAGGTGTTTTTCTATTGTTTCTCATGTTGACATTTTGCATCCTCATGTTGGCATTTACAGTTCTAGAGTTATTAAATATCTATGCTGGTTAACTAATATATGTATTTTGTATTGATTTAGTTTGAGAAATACATTGAAATACATGATGCATGTCATCTTTGTAAGAAAAAGAAACATGAAAATCAAATCGATTCTAATCTAATGTATTATAAAAGTAACCAAAACACAGATTCCTTGAATTTTATTCAGTTATTTCATAGTTACCATAACATCACACAGTCTATATGTACATATACAGCCAAATTTCCCTCTTTGTAGTTTCAGCAAAGCTGTAGATGTAACACACACATTCAACATAAATTCAAGTAATTGAAAAAACCTTCTAATAAAATGATCGGCATCAAGAGGAACAGAGAAATGACCTATATATTCAATTATACAGCATTTCAAAATTACATTTATATCTTTATCATCCTTCAAACCACAACAATAGATTTATTTTGTTCCCTACGCTCAAGTATATTAAAATACAGCCAGTGTATTTTAAAAATATCAGTAATCAGAATGTAGTGTAGTGTAGCTGATAAGTTAAATGACCTGAACCCTGCTTAAAGTGCCAGTTCACCCAAAAATGAACATTTACTCGCCCTCAAGTGGTTTTAAACCTTTAAGAGTTTCTTTCCTTCGTTGAACACTAAAGAAGATATTTTGAAGAATGTTGGAATTCTGTAACCATTGACTTCCAAAGTGTTTGATTCTCCTACCATGGAAATTTCTTCAAAACATCTTCTTTAAAGTTCTACAGAAGCAAGAATTGCATAAAAGGTTTGGAACCACTTGAGGAAGAGTAAACAGTGAGTAAATATTCATTTTTATGAGAACTATTCCATAAAAATGTGCATTAAACCTGCATATTGCATGTCCCTTCAGAAAATAAGACTACATTTGTGGTAAATAAGTGAGTAAGTGCCACGGGGATTATGTAGAAGACATAGAAAAACATCTATGGTAACTCCAGGAGGTTGTTCTTGGCATACAAGTCTTCTGTAATCTGATAGACTTCAGCAATAAGTGGCAAAGACTCTCCTAACAGAGCAACCACCTGCGTATGATCGCCTGCATTCATCACGTCAAAGAAGGTTTCGCGTCCTGGAAGGGCACAAAACGCCACGCCGACAGCTTTCCGGATGAGCCAGGGATGATGGTTGGCCAGAGACTCGTTATAGGCATCAGAACACATGACGGACGTCTTGCTGTCCTCTGTGCTGGTGCGCAGTCTCTCCAGGAAGAGCTCCAGCCAGCGAAGAGCCCGGTGGAGCCTCAGGAGAGTCCGGCAACCCGATTCTGGGTGGCTGCCTCTTTTGGTGAGGTCCACCAGGTCGTTCTCCAGCTCATATTTGACCATGGACTGGATGGTGGCATAATGGGATCCGTTCTCTCCTGAAAGGAAGTTCTCTAAGATCTGGATTTTGCTGACCACGTCCTTGGAGATGAAGGAAAAGACGTTGCCCAGGCTATTCATGAAGCTGATGTGGAAAAGGAGGAGGATTTCCATTATGACATTTCTGACTGCTCATTATCAGGTTACATAGTTACATAATATTTGACATTTTATGAATTCTCATCTAATGAATTCTCAAATTTGTCTAAGACGAGAAGCCCCATTTTGATGTCAGCATCAAATTGTTAATTCATTTATTTTCCTTCGGCTTAGTCCCTTATTTATCAGGGGTCACCACAGCGGAGTGAACTGCCAACTATTCTGGCATACATTTTATGCAGCTGATGTCCTTCCAGCTGCAACCCAATACTGGAAAAGCATCAAATTATTATCATTTTTTTTAATAAATGTGATTTTATTTACAAGTATATATAGTTGAAGTCAGAATTATTAGCCCACCCTGAATTATTAGCCCCCTGTTTATTTTTTCCCCAATTTATTTTTAACGGAAAGACTTTTTCAACACATTTCTAAACATAATAGTTTTAATAACTAATTTCTAATAACTGATTTATTTTATCTTCGCCATGATGACAGTAAATAATATTTCACTAGATATTTTTCAAGACACTTCTATACAGCTTAAAGTTACATTTAAAGGCTTAACTAGGTTAATTAGGCAGGTTAGGGTAATTAGGCGAGTTATTGTGTATTGATGGTTTGTTCTGTAGACACTCGAAAAAAAAAAAATAGCTTAAAGGGGCTAATAATTTTGACCTTAAAATGGTTTTTAAAAAATAAAAAAACTGCTTTAATTTTAGCCAAAGTAAAACAAATAAGAAATAAAAAAATATTATCAGACATGCTGTAAACATTTCCTTGCTCTGTAAAACATAATTTGGGAAATATTTAAAAATGAAAAAAAAAAATTCAAAAGGGGGGCTAATAAATCTGACTTCAACTGTATGTAGAAGAAATAGTTCATCATTTTAATAACTGCTAAATCTTTAATTTTTAAAATAACTTTTCTGAAAATTAAAGTCAAAATACGATGAAATAATGTCTAACGTCATTCAGTGTATGATACACTTATGTAAAAATAGAAACAACATACTGTTATTATTCAAATATATTAAGAAATAAGTGACCATATTACATTTTATAATATTATTAAACACTACACTCTGACAAAATACAGTGCTCAGATTAATTGAGTACACCCCATTTTGAAAATAAATACTTTTATCAATTTCTCCGTGAATATACACTGAAAGAACTGACTTTTTGATGTGGTAAAATCTAATAAATTTACTCTCAGAATTTTTCACTTCTAATATTAAGTGTCAAGGATAACTAGAATTTTCTAAGTAAATTTTTAATATTTACACATTTACTTCATGTAATAAATGAAACGAGTGGAAAGAGTTAAATAATATTTATTGTAATATTTAAATATTTTCTAATCGTTGCAAACTTAGTAATATTAAGTAAAGTTTAATAATTGATATGTCGTAATGGATGTGTAGTTCCCAGAATGCTTTGCATGGGACTGAATTAAGAGTAGAATATTTTGAAAATAAAAGCAATCTTAAGTGTTTAAATTTGAGAGAAGGACTTGTTAGAATTTAATCACCATTAGTTTGAAGATTAAGAAGAGTTTTGAGTAAGTGTTTTTAGTTTTGCGGTTACCACCTTTCAGAAGAGTAGCACTCATGCTTGGATCTTGGCATTTTTTCAACATTTATGTTTGATGCTTCACTCAAAGAGCCATAGCTACAGTATGCTAACACTAATTCTGAGATTAGTGAGGATTTTTAAAGTAAATTTGCTCTTGTGTTCAATTTGCAGTGTAAATGTGTGTGTTTTGCTTTAACAAGTTATGCCAGATGTACTCATATGTAACTAATAAGATTTATTAAAATGTTCCTTTTGCTAAAACATGAACTTGACATTACTTGATTAATTTGAATAAACAGACTCAAAATTAAAGATATTCAATTAACTTTTACTTCGTTAATTTAGGAGTGTTAGATTAAACATGATGTAAATTTAGCATGATATTGACAAGTTAATTGTATCTGATATAAGAATATAAAATTTACTTGAAATTTGTTAGTGCAAATTGTTACAAGGATTTTTTTTAAGTAAATCTTAAGAGTTATTTTTTTCAGTGTAGGTAATGTATTTTGGTGCATTTAAACAAAACCGATTTATTAAACAGATATATTTATTAAAATAATATTTTAGTCACAGAACATCTTTGGAAATTGAAAGATAATACAATTAAATTCAGGCTAAATATCGCAAAAAAACTAATTGTTTAAATTGTTTTGCTTCTTTTGATTTTTTCCTTTTTTCTTAAATTTGAATTTAATAATTTTCTACAACATATGAATTTAGGTGTTCTAGTTTTTGGACCGTTATCGTAAGTTATTTTGTTAGATAAGCTCCAGATTTGGCTTCAGTACTGACTAATCTAATGTATATGAACAAATAAAATATTGTAGAGCTTCCTATTAAAAATATGAATTTAAAATAATTGAATTGAATTGAAAAAAAGAGAGATTTGTGAGGGGTGTACGCATATATGCTGAGCACTTTATATGTCATTATTTTATTGCTTATATTGAAGAAAATAAAGAGGGCAATAACATACAAAAATAAAAATGTAAAGCTTTATGATGCTTTTATGTATTTGATGCTTGAAAACATTTTTCAGGCATTTCTGTGTATAGTTTGCATGTTCTCCCTGTGTTGGTGTGGGTTTCCTCCTGGTGCTCCGATTTCCCCCACAAGTCCAAAGACATGCGTTACAGGTGAATTGTGTAAGCTAAATTGTCCATAGTGTATGAGTGTGTGAATGAGTGTGTATGGATGTTTCCTAGTGATGGGTTGCAGCTGGAAGAGCATATGCTGGATAATTTGGCGATTCATTCCGCTGTGGCGACCCCAGATTAATAAAGGGACTAAGCCGAAAAGAAAATGAATGAATGAAAAACTTTTCATTTTTAATCCACAGATCCTTTTTATAACAGCATTATTTATTAACCTTTATTTTTAAATAAATTTAAATTTCTAAGTACATAAGTAAAGTCACTTTAATTGTCAAATAACTTTTCTGAAAATTAAAGTCAAAATACAATGAAATAATGTCTAACGTCATTCAGTGTATGATGCATTTATGTAAAAATAGAAACAACATACTGTTAATATTCAAATATATTAAGAAATAAGTGACCATATTACATTTTATAATATTATTAAACACTACACTCTCACAAAGTACAGTGCTCAGCACAGTTGAGTACACCCCATTTTTTAAATGAATATTTTTCTCCATTTCTCAGTGAATATAGGCAATGTATTGTGGTGCATTTAAACAAAACAGATTTATTAAACAGATATATTTATTAAAATAATATTTGTCACAGAACATCTGTAGAAATTGAAAGTTAATACAATTAAATTCAAGCAAAATATTGCAAAAAAAAAATAAATTACAACCTACAAAATTTCAACTAAATTTTGTAATATTTTTGCTTCTCTTGATTTTTCCTCGCTTTTAAATTTGTATTTAATATTTTTCTATAACATATAAATTTGGCTGTATTAGTTTTTGGACTTATTGTAAGTTATTTTGTTAGATAAGCTCCAGATTTGGCTTCAGTACTGACTAATCTAATGTATATGCACAAATAAAATATTGTAGAGCTTCCTATTAAAAATATGAATTTAAAAGAGAGATTTGTGAGGGGTGTACGCTTATATGCTGAGCACTTTATATGTCATTATTTTATTGCTTATATTGAAGAAAATAAATTAAAGAGGACAATAACACAAAAATAAAACCTAAAGCTTTATGATGCTTTTATGTATTTGATGCTTGAAAACTTTTTTTTTTAATATTTGTTATAACTGAGCTTTATAAATTAACCATATTTATAGATTTTAGATTAATTAAAACTTTAATTAATTACCCTGGTAATAAAGCCAATAGAAATAAGATAATACATTTTAATGAACGTGGTCATCTTATTTAAAATACACCCCAGTAATATTTTAACACATTAATAAAAAACAATACTCACCTGACGAGCTCTTGCCATCCTGCTATATAATATTTAATGTAAACTTCCTTACTTTCACTCAGACTTGATCTGAATGTTTCTAACACCCTCTGAAGGCTGAATGCGTCTGCCATTCTGTTTTCTCTTTATCGACTGCTAGGAAATAGTAAATAAATCCTTCAGATTTAGAAAGGAATAAACGTCCTTAAATATTAATAGGTGTAAAAGTATCTTATGTGCTCTTCAGTGGGATCATATCACTGACGCTTTGCTTTCCTTCCGACCACCTCTTCCTGGATTTACTGCGGTGTTTGAGCTACGTAGACCAATTAGACCAATAACATCACTTTTCCTATGTCACCTGACAAAATAGGTTAACGTGATTGGACGTTTGGTCTTTGCCTTCGGTTGTTTAACCAATGACGCTTAAGTTGACACAGTCCATAGATATATGGACGCAGTCACGCAGGTTGGACTTGAAGTTTCACTTGTTTTCACAGTTCAGCAAAAAGTTTTCCATAGGGGGCGCTTGAGGGCTCAGAAAGTCTAATTCACATTAGCGCTGTGTTGAAATATCTGAAGGTTGTTAAACATATTGGAGAGATGTATACGTTGAAAACTGTAATGGTTTAAATGTATTAACTCCACAGATTAGTAACTGATGGAAACGAATAAAAACGCGCCTCTGCGATATGAATAAGTTTATATTTATTACGCTTTGTCCAGTAATCACAAACGAATATGATTAGTCCATGCTACCAGCGCTGCGAAAAGTAACTGCTAACACGTGGCATGACAGTCCTTCGTCTGTTTTATTAGTGTTGCTGATGATAATTTAAACCTAAATAATGACAGTTTATCAATTTAATAACTGCTTAATTAAAAATATATAGTAAAGGGTTAAACAGCAAAATTATTATTTAGAATGACAGAAAACGCATGGAGCAGCGAAGCCACGCCCACATCTGGAGTTATGGCTGCGGCGTTGTTTAGCTTTTTGCTAACCTGTGCCTAAATTATCTAGTTTTCGAACATATCCACAGTTTTTCAAAGTCATAATATATATTAAAAGAGTGAGCTATAGTGCATAAGATGACTGACGTGCACACATGAAGTGTGAAATTTATGTCCAGCTAACGTTAATCTAACGTTACAGATTGGCTGTCGGTTTTTTGTAAACAAAATAAAACATTCATTTTGGATCTTTGCAAAGCTGTCAAGATGCCTGATATCAAAGTTACGCCTTTAGGTAAGCGGTTTGATTATTGTGTTTGTAAACCTTGAAACATGTAAAACGATGGTTAACAAATCCAATAAAAATGCGTAGTTATTAAAATGAGTTGTTATATATTAATTTACTAAGTATTTGAGATAGTAACTTTAGTTATTACACAATATTTCATTATTTTACATAATTCTGCTAAACGTTTTTTATTATTACATTATATGTGTATGTAATTAAGTCTGTCCAAGTCTTCATGTTATATTGAGATATAAGGTTAGTGTTTAAAATATCCTTTATTTTAATGTATTTTTAAATTAATGTAAGCTCTTTAATAATGTAGAAATTACTTTTTTGGTCAACTTCAATGCATTAAATATATTTAAATGATGGTAAAGATATTTGTAATTTAATTTTCATTACAAATGTGTACTTTTAAAAAAAAAGCTTAAAAAAGAGTTATTAAACAGCAAGAACTGTTTATAACATTGACACTTAGTTAAAACCATTATTAATGAATTATTATTATGAAAATCATCTTTTGTAAGCTGTTTGGACAGAACTGTGTGTAGGTATCATGTGTCCACTGTCATACTGAAGTGATAGAAACACAATAAGTCTCTTTTTTTTTAATTTTCTGGTGTTAAAATAGGATTTAAATCCCTCTCATTTGAGGCCCACTGCAACGTGAGGTAGGAGTGCAGTTTCCCCACGCACCGAATTGATTGACAGACGCGTATAAACATGTTTTCGTAGTAATGCGTATAATCATATCAACAAGACCTGATGCGTGCAAAGCAACTGGGATTAAAAGATCTGTTCAGCTCTCTGTGATAATCAATCATCATCAAATGTGATCAAGAATGAGTCTTACAAGCTTAAAACGTTTCTAAAACAGTGCATGTTTGTAATAAAGACAGTAAAAGCGCTACGTAATTCATCACCTCATCCGCATAGTGTCAGTGCAATTATAAAAGAAGACACTTCAATCCTGGTTTGTGGACTTAAATCAGGTTTATTTTGTACATTAACATAACGATATCCATACAGCAGTGGATTTTAATGTGTATGCTGTCATATTTGCTGTGCTAAGCTAAACGTGTGTGTGTGTGCGCACGCAAACTTAATAATGACATTGTGTGTGACTCATCGCTGCAGAAAGGCTTGAATCAACTCCACAACAAATATAACAAATAACCGTTGGGAACGTTCTTACTGTATTAAGGGAGATCTGCTTCATTCTTGTATGTCACTGTGCTGTTTATCTATGTGAAGCCTACGGCTCTGACATGCATTTGGGAACGGTGGGCGGGGAGAACCAGCATTAGAGGCACAGGCAACAAAAACAGCTACAATGCCATAACAGCTCAAATTTCCCAGATTTAAAAAGGTATTATAAATAATCTGATGGATATTTTGAGCTGAAACTTTACAGACACATTCTGGAGACACAAAAGACTTGTATCAAATCTTGAAAAGGGGTTAAAATAGGTGTTCTTTAATGGAGAAAAACAATTTAAAAAAATCAAATACTCTGATTTCTGAACTTGCATCATGTGACACCATCACACAAACAAATTACATTTTTAAAATATTTTATAAAATATGTGAAAAGCAAAAATATGTGTGTGTAAACAAATATTCAAACTTCCCATATCTCACTATTTTATAAAAGGTAAGTATTTGAAACTAAATTGATTGTAGCGTGTAAGTATTTGTTAGTAAGTGGTTTTAAATGTGTGTATTTGTTCTGTTTCAGGGGCTGGTCAGGATGTCGGCCGCAGCTGTATTCTGGTCTCTATCGGAGGCAAAAACATCATGCTGGACTGCGGGATGCACATGGGCTTTAATGATGACGTATGTCACTCAACAGTTCATTCTTTGTTCTCCTTTGTGTATTTTGAGCGTAATTCTGTAGTCTGCAAGATGAGTCGTATAAACGTTACATTCTGTATTTTCATTTCAGAGACGTTTCCCAGATTTTAGTTACATTACTCAAAATGGTCGCCTCACCGAGTTCTTGGACTGTGTCATTATAAGGTCAGTTTATATTTGAAGTGTATATAGTTTATGTATGTATAGTTATAGTTAGTTTTATTTATACTATATAGTTTTATATTTTGTTTTTTTTATTTTCATTTTATTTTACTTGAAGTTATATGTTGTAGTTATATGTTATCATATAATTGATGAAGGGCCATTTAATTATTTGAAAACAATGATGTGGCCATGACTCAAAGCGGCTGTGCATTACATTTTAGTGGTCCAGAGTCAACTATTCACCTTGTACTACAGTTAGCACACCTAAAAACATTGTTCAGATGTTGAATTTCAAGCCATTTGTCAGGTTTTTGTCCTCAAACTGCTCCAATATGTAGGACTAGTTTACATGCATCTCATCCAAAGCCTTCCGTTTTGACTTTTGAGCAGATTTTTGACTTTTGTGACTGTAAAATAGCTCAAATCATTCAGTGCAGTGATATATGGAACTGCAATGTGGTCAAAACCTGCCTGGAACTACTTTAGCTATGTTTACTGTAACTGAAAATAATCAAACACTTTAGAATGTTCATCAGCCAATCAGAACCAAGCATCAATCAAATGCCCATAAAGTATATAGCTGCATCCAAAATGGCGTACTGCTCGAGAGGGAACTATATTTGAATTTTAATTAAGTTCCAGATTGTTAAAAAAGTGTTTTTTATTGAAGGGAGGCACAGTGGCTCAGTGGTTAGCACTGTTGCCTCACAGCAAGAAGGTCGCTGGTTCAATTTCTGGCTGGGCCAGTTGTCATTTCTGTTTGGAGTTTGCTCCGGGTGCTTCGGTTTCCCCCACAGTCCAAAGACATGTGCTATAGGTGAATTGAATTAACTAAATTGGCCTCTAGTGTATGAGTGTGTGTGTGTGTGTGAATGTGAGAGTGTGTGAGTGTTTCCCAGTACTGAGTTGCAATTGGAGGGAATCCACTGCATAAAACATATGCTGGAATAGTTGGCGGTTCATTCTGCTGTGGCCACCCCTGCTTTATAAGGGACTAAGCCCAAGGAAAATGAATGAATGAATGTTTTATATTGGATAAACTGGAGTAGTATGAATGGAATTTGGATGTACCACATCCACTAGGTTGTCATTATGACATGATCTATCTGCCTTAGTTGCGTCAGTTTATTCTCATTCATAAATTTTCTCGCATGACCTTATGGGATTGTGAAGTGACTCGCCAGAAGTAGGAGGTCATCTGGGTACTTCTCACCTACTGCTTTTCCAATACTACTCGCATACTGTTTTTCACCAGGGTTAATATGGGTGCTGGAAATAGTTGAAAATGCTTTTGTGTTTTCAAGATTTTAAAAAGTTTGTCAGTTTTAAATTAAGTACTTATAAAGACTAGTTATGTTATGTTGCTATTGACTATTATTATTATTAAATGACTAGTTATGTAGTTATGTTGCTTTTGTAGTAATATATCTTATTTAATAGGTAACTAATAAAATAAAATAACAATTTTTACTTTTGCATAAAAGAAAAACTCTGAAGTCTGTAACCATAACATGATCTAACTGCTTTTTCTGCACAATTTTTATTTAAAATAAATATTAATATAAAATGATAGATTACACTTTTAAAGATAAAAAAAATAAATGACATTAAAGATTGATATTTATCTAATTCAGTGTTGGGCTTGGGGCATTATTTTCCCTTAGAACACTACACTATTTCATAGCATACAATAAGGATTAGCATCTGATATAATGTGATGAAGTATATAATATAAACTTCTAATGTGCTGGAAAAGTGTAAAAATGCACCTTTAAAGTGCTTAAATTTGACTTAAGAAACGGTGTAAGAATCCTGCTTAACATACTTTAGTTGAAGTTGAAGCTGAAGTTAACAGATCAAGGAATTTTTCACAGTATTTCCTACAATATTTTTTCTTCTGAAGAAAGTCTTATTTGTTTTATTTCGGCTTTTTCATTTTTAAAAACCATTATTAGGTTAATATTATTAACCCCCTTAAGAAATATTTTCCAATTGTCAACAGAACAAACCATCGTTACACAATGACTTGCCTAATTACCCTAACTCGCCTTAATAACCTAGTTAAGCCTTTAAATGTCACTTTAAGCTGTATAGAAGTGTCTTGAAAAATATCTAGTCAAATATTATTTACTGTCATCATGGCAAAGATAAAATAAATCAGTTATTAGAAATGAGTTATTAAAACTATTATGTTTAAAAATGTTGAAAAAAATCCTACTGTATTTCTGTTAAACAGAAATTGGGGGGGAAATGTACAGGTGGGCTAATAATTCAGGAGGTCTAATAATTCTGACTTCAATTGTATATAATATATGGAAGTATGTGATTTTGGATGCCGCTTATGTTTATGAGTTTCCTACTTTTCATTGTCCTGTTTTCTTGTTTTCTCTCAGTCATTTCCATCTGGATCACTGCGGTGCTCTTCCTTACATGAGCGAGATGGTGGGTTACGACGGGCCCATCTACATGACCCACCCCACCAAAGCCATCTGCCCCATCCTGCTGGAGGACTTCAGGAAGATCACGGTGGACAAAAAGGGAGAGACCAACTTCTTCACCTCACAGATGATCAAAGACTGCATGAAGAAAGTTGTGCCTCTCAACCTCCATCAAACTGTTCAGGTAAAGTTCATGTGGTTGATTTATAAAGCACAGCTTTTCTGAAGAATATGGTGTGACTGTATCTGGTGATATATGTATAAGATTAACTAAAAATTTCCTTGTAATTGTATTTTATGTAGGCGACACGGTGGCTCAGTGGTTAGCACTGTCGCCTCACAGCAAGAAAGTCACTGGTTTGAGTCCTGGCTGGGCCAGTTGGCATTTTTGTGTGGAGTTTGCATGTTCTCTCCATGTTGGTGTGGGTTTCCTCCGGATGCTCCGGTTTCCCCCACAGTCCAAAGACATGCGCTATAAGTAAATTGAATTAAATTAGTTGGCCGTATTGTGTGTGTGAATGTGAGAGTGTATGGGTGTTTCCCAGTACTGGGTTGCAGCTGGAAGGGCATCCGCTGAGTAAAACATATGCTGGATAAGTTGGCGGTTCATTCCGCTGTGGCAACCCCTGATAAATAAGGCACTAAGCCGAAGGAAAATGAATGTATTTTTATATATATATATATATATATATATATATATATATTATATATATATATATATATATATATATATACACACGTACACACACATTATTGTGTTTAAATTAATTAGAACTTTTTAATAACTGTAAAGCCACTTAGAGTAGATTTTTACATATGTAGTTTTCAGTTGTTCCAACATTATTAACATAGTTTACAATCATTTTTATTACAAGAGTTATCGGTGAATCATGATCTGTGAAAAGGTTCAAACACGGACATATCATGCATTAATTAGTTCACTTTCTTAGTAAATGAGACCAAGGTGCAATGCAGGCATGACACAAGTCATTTTTGCAAATTTTAGCCTGGCACATGTTTCATTTTCATGTCCTGTACCACATTGTTTAGCAAATGCATTTGGAACAGGGGTATTTTGTTATTTAAAAAGCATGTTAGTGATAGATGGCTTCAAAATGCACGTGCACATTGCTTATTACACACACAGGGATGTGCAGCAGCAGCACAAATTTCTTTAAATATGAAAAGTTAAAGGATTAAATGTAAAAGATTAATATTGACTATATAAAAATAAAAACTGCTACCTCCTCCAGTTGGTTCTGTAGATGGTGTGTTTGCTTTCACCTCACATAATAGCAGATCCTCACCAGTGAAACATTCAGTTTTTCTGCTTACAAATTCTGTCATATAATTAACGAATGCGACATGGCATGACTACAACTCGCTCTTAAATGGAATGAAAGACTCTGATTGGTTTAAAACATGTTACACCCAAAACTCTTTAAGAGAATACGGACAACCGTTTTAGACCATGCATTGAGCACGCAGACCGTTTTTCCCATCCTTAAAATAGCAAATGCGCAATTTAATCCCCCAAACTTTTATTAAAATAAAAAAGTATTTATGTTGCTAATTGATTTAATTGATTTATTTTTTAGAGAATGTTGTCTGACTTGTTTTTTATTTATTTATTTTCTCCTCATTAAGGTTGACGATGAGCTTGAGATAAAAGCATACTACGCAGGTCATGTTCTTGGAGCCGCCATGGTCCAAATCAAAGTCGGTTTAGAGTCTGTCGTCTATACGGTGAGTGTCACTCTTCCTATTACATACTCTAATTTGATGACAATCCAGCTGGTGACTTAATGTGTACATTATTTCCAAATATATTTATACAGGGTGATTACAATATGACACCAGACAGACATTTAGGGTGAGTATCATATATATCTTTATCATATATTATAGATCATTGTTTAGGGACAATACATTTATAAGAAAATACATTTAGAATAATGTAATGTATATTATAACAATAAAATAATTGCTCTAAAATAAACGGAGAACCAGTTAGTATTGTTGGAATCAAAATATATTTTTTTCCAGCTGATAAACTATAAAAAGGTTTTTTACATTTGAATGTTTAAAGTGGCAAATGTCAAAACTGTTGACGTATTGTGTGTTGACATGGACTCTGATATAGTTTCATTATAATTGTCATTGTCATTCTTGGTGCAAACATGTCGTAGCCTAAATCCGGTTTAACTTTGCTGTCTTGTTTTACCCAGAGCTGCTTGGATTGATAAATGTCGGCCAGACATTTTGATATCAGAATCCACATACGCCACCACCATCAGAGACTCCAAACGCTGCAGAGAAAGAGATTTCCTGAAGAAGGTTCATGAAACAGTGGAAAGAGGAGGCAAGGTGGGGAAAAAAATTCAATCAGATTATAGCAGAGGTGTGTAGTAACGAATTACATTTACTTGAGTAAAATTGTTGGGTAACGTGTACTTTTTGAGTATATTTAAAAATGTGTACTTTTACTTTTACTCAAGTAAATGATTAGAGAAAAATCATTACTTTTACTTCGCTACATTTAGAGGCCTTACATGTATTCGTTACTGTCAAATGATATAAATATGATTCATATATGACTTGTTTGCAAATATCGCGAGGCGCCGCATTAGAGATGTTGCGTCGCGAAAGGTTGCTATAGAGACGCGTCTCCCGCTTTCTGTTAGAGCGCGTGCCTCTGTGTTGGAATGATGGCTCAAATCCAGGAAGACTGGATGCAAACTGTACATCGCAACATATACATGAGTTGCATCTCCAACCTGAAAAAACATGTAGTGGTAAGTGTCAACATTATCCTAATTTGAACCTTATTAATGATAACTATGGGATAACTAAAGCTAAACTAAACTGCTGTTTAATGGAGTAACTGATTATCCCTGCACGTACAAGTCATTCACACGGTTGACCATTAAAACTAAAACATTTAAGCACTATTTTTATGTATATATGAAGTCAGAATTATTAGCCCTGCTGTATATTTTTCCCTAATTTATGTTTAGCAGAAAGAAAATTTTATCAACATATTTCTATAGTTTTAATAACTAATATCTAATAACTGATTTATTTTATCTTTGCCATAATATTTGACTAGATATTGTTAAGATAGTAGTATTCAGCTTAAAGTGACATTTAAAGGCTTAACTAGGTGAATTAGGCAAGTTAGAGTAATTAATTAGGCACCTTAAAATGGTTATAAAACATTAAAAATTGCTTTTATTTTAGCTGATATAAAACAAGACTTTCACCAGAAGAACAAATATAGTAAATACTGTGAAAAATTCTTTGCTCTGTTAAACATCAGAAAAAAAAATTCACAGGAGGGCGATTAATTCTGACTTCAACTGTGTGTGTGTGTGTGTGTGTGTGTGTGTGTGTGTGTGTGTGTGTGTGTGTGTGTGTGTGTGTGTGTGTGTGTGTGTGTGTGTGTGTGTGTGTGTGTGTGTGTGTGTGTGTGTGTGTGTAATGAAAAGTAACTAGTAACTATTTACTTGAGTAATTTTTTCATCATATACTTTTTTACTCAAATAACTTTTAAGATTGTTACTTTTATTTTACTTGAGTAAAAATTTCTGCAAGTAGTTGTACTTTTACTTGAGTATAGATTTTAGATACTCTACCCACTTCTGGATTTTCGGCCCTGTTCACACAAACACGGGTATTTTCAAAACTGCACTTTTTTCTACATGGTTTCAATGTTTGTCCACACGAAAACGCGGTATCGTGTGACTGAAACCGAAACTTTCTGAAAACTCCGGGCAAGGTGAAGGTTTTCCAAAACTCAGGCTGCAGTTTGGACTGGAGTTTTCACCTCATGACAACATGTTTTCTCCTCTCTGATTGGCCAACACGGCTGGGTTCACACCAAACTCGGAAGATGCGAATGAGGCAATTTTACACGTTCGCATAAAAAAAGCACATCGCGAATCGTCGTTCGCATCGCAGGGCGTTAATCCACCCTGTTCTCATGTTTGCATTGACTTCTATTTACTTGCTAAAAGTACTTAATTGCCCGTTTGGTGTGGACCTAGCATAAAAATGTCAAAAAGTTGGTTTGGCATGCCCTTAACATGCATCATGCGTTTTTATGTGTTTGGAGATTTTTTTTTAAACAATAGTGGGGAAAACTGTTAAAATAAAAATACATGTGTATTTGTAGACATGCACTTAGACTGTCCGTTTTGTGTTTGACCGTGTGCTTTTAAATGTGTGCGTTTATGTTCTTCTTATCCTGGTTTCTCTGTGTTTTAGGTCTTGATTCCAGTATTTGCTTTGGGAAGAGCACAGGAACTCTGTATTTTGTTGGAAACTTTCTGGTGAGTTTGTATTTTTTTACTGCTCAAATTCTGTGTATGTGTAACAGGGTGTCCGCGGGGTCTTAAAATGTCTTAAATCTCAAAAACAGAATATTAGGCCTTAAAAAAATCTTAATTTTACTGAAATATTGTGTTGTAGGTCTTAAGTCTTTTTTAACAGCTCTTAATTTTTCTTTGTTTTTGTATAGCTACCTCATCTGGCCATTAATACCCATACAATCACCAACAATTCATCTCAATAAAACTTTTAAACATTTTTAACTCTATTTACCATAATTTTTCATTACTTTCCTCATGATACATTGTTCCCCATGCATTTATTGCTGAGGACACTGATCTAGACAGACTGTTGTGCATACATTTATTTTATTATAGTTTTTAAAACATTTGTCAATTTTATTTAGAAAGTTTATGTTAAAAAAAATGTATGTTTACAACTAGAGCTTGCTTGTTTTGACACAATATTGAAAGTATTTTGCTAAGTTATATTTAAAATATTAAAATTTGTTATTATTAAATTATCATTGTATTATTAGGTCTATTAAATTATAATAATTTGTTTGATATTAAAAATATAAATATTATCCATCTGCGCCATTCGAAAAACTCTTTAGTGTTTAGCCCTGTATGAGTCTAAAATTTGATTCATAATGGTCTTAAAAATGTCCTAAAAAGTCTTAAATTTAACTTGTTGAAACCTGCAGAAACCCTGTGTAATCATACGTGGCCATAAAGCTCTTTCTCATTCAGATTTATTTCTATTATTATTATTTACCATTTTGAAGTTTATGTAAGGATGTAAATGGAATCTCTGTATTGGCATCAAATATTGTATAATTTCAGCCTGTTTCACATTAACAGGGAGAGAATGAACCTGAAAGCCCCCATTTATTTCTCCACCGGGCTGACGGAGAAGGCCAATCACTATTACAAACTGTTCATCACCTGGACCAATCAGAAGATCCGAAAGACCTTCGTACAAAGAAACATGTTTGAGTTCAAGCACATCAAAGCCTTTGATCGCTCATATGCTGATAACCCTGGTCCAATGGTAAGACCACAGCACAAATCGTTTTAATTGATATAGGAATTATTATTATTATTATTAGCATTATTATTAGCATTATTATTATGCAAAAAATGTAGTATAATAATCTTTTCTATATATATATATATTAAAGTATAATAAATAGATAAATTCTACATATTAATTAATATTCATTCATTTTCTTTTTGGCTTGGTCCCTTTATTAATCTGGGGTCGCCACAGCGGAATGAACCGGCAACTTATCCAGCTGCAACCCATCTCTGGGAAATTAATTAATATTAATTATTTAAAATCTGATAATTACCTTGCAAGTATATGTTTTCTACTGTTCAGTTGTTATCATTGTATTGTTATCATAGTATTATTTCATAATGTTTTACAAAAATATTGTGGTTTATTTTATTTTTTTTAATTTTTATATTTTACCTTTTGTCATTTAGCAGATGATTCTATCCCAAGCAACTTACAAATGCGTTTGTGTAATTTATTCAATAATTCTTAACCAAATAATGGCAGCTTGTTTAAAAAAACAGATTTATATTGTATTGTGATTGTTAATATACTTTGCATATTTGGTAAATTATTACTAATAATTGTTATTATTATTTGATACATGTCATTAAGTTATAACTATTACTATAAATTAGTAAAACTAGAAATGTTTTAGCATATACAACATTAAATATGTTCTTTATTTCTTGTTTAAAATAAAATAATAACATTTTAAGGTGACTCTTGACTACAAAATACTCATAACAATAATAAAAAAAACTTGCAGTTAAAGTAAAAATTGCCCTTTTTATAAACCAGTTTATGGCCATGTCTACAGTTTTAAACTGGATTATTGAGTAGTATTGTGGGAAAGCAGTCTTTTATCTGTTCCATCAGGTTGTGTTCGCCACCCCCGGGATGTTGCATGCTGGGCAATCTTTACAGATTTTCAAGAAATGGGCCGGCAATGAAAAAAACATGGTAAGACACTTCATGAACACAAAACAGGCATTTACTTTCTATTATAGCTCATTCTCATTTATAGCTGTTCATTGACTAATATGTGTATATATATTTATATACTTATTCCACAGGTCATCATGCCAGGGTACTGCGTTCAAGGCACTGTGGGACACAAGATCCTAAACGGACAAAAGAAACTGGAGATGGAAGGAAGAGCAACGGTAATTATTGACTGCAAACGCTCATTTTAAAGGTCCATAAAGTGCATTGAAATGTGCATTTTTTATTCACTGTTTGACGTAATCTCAACTGAAACATGAAGAGGGGGCGGGACATATAGTAACTCCTTCCCTTTAAAAAAAACAGCCAATAGTGTTTTGTTTTATCATGGTTCTGCCAGTGAGAGTGGTTGAGCTCGAGCACATCAAATGAAAAGCAAATGAGAAGTGTCTTAAAGGGGTGGGACGTGTAATAATTTATAGAGAATTTGATTGATTAGGAGATTTAATGAGAGAACTTTTGTATGAGGTGAAATAGGGCTGCACAATGTATAGTTTAAGCATTGATATAGCAATGTGCGCGTCTTCTGTAGTCACATTGGAGGATCTGTAATGTTGAGTGAATTATAGTTGACCAGGAGCCACAGAACACGTGTGGTTTGTAGAGTCACTGCTAAGTTTAACCATAATAGAGTGAAAGTTCATCATTTGCATGTGTTTTTAAGACCTGTGACTGAGCATTTCAAGAGAGTTTAAAACATTTGAGCACAAACAATTATGATGTTTGGAGGTGTAACAAAGATTAATTGTATTTATTTATACAGGAAATGTTTTTCTTTAAAGTTTTATCTTTTTTCTAGCCCAAATATCTATATTTGAAAGCAAAACTAAATGATTTTATTTACCCCACTGGCAGATAATTGAGCTCTTTTTTTTTAGGAAAAACTCTTCATTTTTTGAGTTGCTTTTTCTGAAGGTGAAAACAAAACAATATTTGGATTTGATCTAAGAATTTGAGATACAGTTGAAGTCAGAATTATTAGCCCCCCTGAATTATTAGCCCCCCTGTTTATTTTTTCCCCAATTTCTGTTTAATGGAGAGATTTTTTCAACACATTTCTAAACATAATAGTTTTAATAACTCATTTCTAATAACTGATATATTTTATCTTTGCTGTGATGACAGTAAATAATATTTGACTAGATATTTTTCAAGACACTTCTATACAGCTTAAAGTGACATTTAAAGGCTTAACTGGGTTAATTAGGTTAACTAGGCAGGTTAGGGTAATTAGGCAAGCTATTGTATAACGATGGTTTGTTCTGTAGACAGTCGAAACAAAAAATTGCTTAGATGGGCTAATAATTTTGTCTTTAAAATAGTGTTTAAAAATTATAAACGGCTTTTATTCTAGCCGAAATAAAACAATAAAAATACAATAATATAAATAATATAAAAATATTAGCAGACATACTGTGAAAATTTCCCTGCTCTGTTAAACATCATTTGGGAAATATTTAAAAAAGAAGAAAAAAATCAAAGGGGGGCTAATAATTCTGACTTCAACTGTATGTTTCAACCAGAAACAAGACAAAGTAAAGTAAGAAAACCATTTTTTTGCATTGTGATTATTTAATTTATGTACCTGATTGCAAAACTGTCAAATAGAGCTATTCAAACCATCTTGTGAAACTGCTATTTTTATTGCAGAAAATTAAAACATCCCAATATCATAATCAAATTTTTCCAACATAGTGCATAGTGGAAGTGACAAACTGCAAGCTTCGGATGTTTGTATCATCTAAATGCAAATTTTGTCACTGCTTTGGAGCACACTAGCTTATCCTTAAGACCAGTGTTGGGGAAAGTTACTATAGAAAGTAATGCATTCCAATATTGAGTTACTCACTATGAAAAGTAACTAACTAACGCAACTAGTTACTTTTTTAGGAAGTAATGTGTTACGTTACTATGGAGCTACTTTTGCATTACTTTTTATCACCTGGCTGAAGCTTGATCTCTTTCAGAACTTTTTTTTCCCCCCCACTACTTCTTTTGACTTTAAACAACACATCAAAGTATAATAATTTAGGATAATGTTATCTGAGAACTTCCTGAACCCAGAGCTATACATGTCAAATATACAGATTAATAAAAGTTTAAAGCAATGTGTTTGTTAATTTTGCACTTTTTGTCTTAAGTAAAATCACTGTTCATTCAGACTATAGTCCCCTTTTCCTTTTCTTCGATGTGTTGAAAATATTGAACACATTCTCTCATTGACTGTGTGATTCATTGTGACAAATTTTAATTCAGCAATTTATTTTTTAAAAGCTAAAAAAGCAACTCGCATTACATTTTTTAAAAAGTAACTCAAATATTATTACTTATTTTTTTAACCTTTTTAACCCTTTATTTATTTCCCAGGACCTTTAACTGGCTGTCACTAGATGGCATCAGAGAACTTTAGTCTTTAGTTTAAGTCATAAGTGCTGTTTACTCTAACTAAACAAGGAGCATATATTCCTGTGTCAAGCCTCTGTGTTTTACACTTTTTGTTTTAATATTTGTGTGTGTTCAGTTGGATGTAAAGCTGCAGGTGGAGTACATGTCCTTCAGTGCTCACGCAGACGCCAAAGGCATCATGCAGTTGATCCGCATGGCAGAACCCAGAAACATGCTGCTGGTGCACGGAGAGGCCAAGAAGATGGAGTTCCTCAAGGACAAGATAGAACAGGAGTTCAGTAAGTCTACAGCTTCTCTTAATACACTTGAAGTCACCATGAAATCAAAACTGACAGTATTGCAGTGTTTAGAGGGGTATTATTATGCCATATTTATGAAGTTTTGATTTTGTTTTTGGGGTATGGGTTATTCTACAAATGCTTTTATATTTTGGGTCTCCAAGATAAAGCTTCTATTCTATTTTAAAAGCAAAAACATTATTGAAACCGGGTTGAATGATAACACAAATTATATCAAGTTAACTCTAAAAATAACTTTTGTATGTGTATTTAGGGACCTTTTGTCTTGAATATTAACATAAAGACTTTCACTGTACCTCTTTTTGACTGTCTCAGCCTTCTGATTCTGGGGTCAATCATTTTTACAATCATTTTGGATTCTTCTTTACTAACCATCTCTCTATCTCTATGTCAAAATGTACAATAATATTTTCAAATGTATGATATTTGTAAATTTTTGGACAATTCTATAAATAATATGGGGGGGGGGGGATGTGATCAGATAATAGTTAGCTTTACATTGTATGCTACATATTTGTTCTCATGTAAACGGCTTGTGTTTCACCCTCTGAAGGTATCAGCTGTTTTATGCCAGCTAACGGAGAGACCACGACGATCGTGACGAACCCCAGCGTCCCTGTGGACATTTCACTCAATCTGCTGAAGCGAGAGATGGCCCTGGGAGGTGATCGTTCACACAAACACCACTCACTGATTTATTTGGAAGGTTTTTAGTAGTTTTTTATTTATAGAGCAATTCCGGCATTATGGTTGTGACATTTGCAGTAAAAACTTTAACATTATATAGAAACATCTGTTTATATTTTCTAAAACAACTAACCACAGAGTTATGGGATGAGAAATATCAATCTGTAAACATTTTTTAGAATTGAAATTAGGAAAGTAAACATGCGTTATGGATGTGACCAAAAAAGTATACGAGTTTACAGTATACAACCTACTTTGTAGAAATTCTGTGACTTAAACTGCACAACCCCAAAAAAACGATAGGGATAGTTTACCCATAATCTTTAAACAAATTATTTAAACGTTCATATTAAATGATGCACAAATTTCATTTAAAAGCCGAATATAGCTTAAAGGGGCTAATAATTTTGACTTTAAAATGTTTTTTAAAAAATTAAAAACTGCTTTTATTCTAGTCGAAATAAAAACAAATGAGACTTTCTCCAGAAGAAAAAATATTATCAGACATATAGTGAAAATGTCCTTGCTCTGTTAAACATCATTTGGGAAATATTTAAAAAAGAAAAAAAAAATTCAAAGGGGGGCTAATAATACTGACTTCAACTGTGGGTGTGGGTGTGGGTGTGTGTGTGTGTATATATATATATATATATATATATATATATATATATATATATATATATATATATATATATATATATATATATATATATATATATATATATATATATATATATATATATATATATACTGTATAAATAATTTTTTTATTTTACTTAAATAATATAATACTAATATTTAATTCAATTTTGTATGATCATTTATTATTTTATATATTTGAATAGGTGCAGGTCAGAACAAGTTTGTTGTTTAATATATCTACATAAATCTGAATTGAGGAAGGAACATTATTTCTCCCATATTTTGATATATACGTTTTGAAACATTGAATTTCACTTTACTTGAATTTATTATATCTTCTATGCCTGTACAATCTGTTTTGTAAATTGAATTTTATGCAGACATCAGAATGTTTGTCTTTTTTGACTCCTGTGTATAATGTATGAGTGCAGTATATTGAAAAATATTTGTTCATGATTTGTTGATGAACAGGTCCATTGCCTGATGCTAAAAAACCTCGCACTATGCACGGGACATTAATAATGAAGGACAATGTAAGTCAACATCACTCTTGAGGCATGAATACATCATTTATTTGACTAATATGATTGGATGCCATTAATTCTATGTTCTGTATTTGTTTGTGTGTGTCTGTGCTTGTGATTGTGTGTCTCTGTGTATGTGCGTGTGTGTGTGTGTACAGAGTCTGCGGCTGGTTTCTCCAGAACAGGCTCTTAAAGAGCTGGGTCTCAATGAACATCAGTTGCGCTTCACCTGCCGTGTGCAGCTCCACGACCCTCACAGTGACACCGACACACTCAGCCGCATTTACACACATCTCAAAAGGTCAGCAAACCATAACACACAAACACTGGCCTTTTCTAAAATTAAAGTCGCAATGAAATCAAAATAAACTCTTCTTATTTTTTTATGGTTATAGTAATGCTTGTTATAAACAATGTGTCTGTACACTTCATTATTTTGTAAAAATTCAAATTTTTCCCTTAGAATCTTAAAACAAATAACAACCTTCCTTCTCCCCTCAATTTTTTACTTCTGTCACATGGAACGTCTTTAGGGTGGAGTTATTGGTCCTTTAGGGCGGGACTATCAGTGCTTTAGGGAGGGGCTATCAGTCTTTTAAGGCAGGGCTATCAGTCAATTAGGGCGTGGCTATAAGTGCTTTGGGAGTGGCTATCAGTCATTTAGGGCAGGACTTTCAGTGCTTTAGGTACGGGCTATCAGTCATTTAGAGTGGGGCTATCAGTACTTTAGAGAGGGGGGTAGCAGTCATTTAGGGAATGGCTGTCAGTTTTTTGGGAGTGGCTATCAGTCAATTAGGGCGTGGCTATAAGTGCTTTGGGAGTGGCTATCAGTCATTTAGGGCAGGACTTTCAGTGCTTTAGGTACGGGCTATCAGTCATTTAGAGTGGGGCTATCAGTACTTTAGAGAGGGGGTAGCAGTCATTTAGGGAATGGCTGTCAGTTTTTTGGGAGTGGCTATCAGTCATTTAGGGCGGGGTTATGAGTGATTTAGGGAGGGGCTATCAGTCATTTAGGGCAGGACTTTCAGTGCTTTAGGTACGGGTTATCAGTCATTTAGAGTGGGGCTATCAGTACTTTAGAGAGGGGGTAGCAGTCATTTAGGGAATGGCTATCAGTTTTTTGGGAGTGGCTATCAGTCATTTAGGGCGGGGTTATGAGTGATTTAGGGAGGGGCTATCAGTCATTTAGGGCAGGACTTTCAGTGCTTTAGGTACGGGTTATCAGTCATTTAGAGTGGGGCTATCAGTACTTTAGAGAGGGGGTAGCAGTCATTTAGGGAATGGCTATCAGTTTTTTGGGAGTGGCTATCAGTCATTTAGGGCGGGGTATGAGTGATTTAGGGAGGGGCTATCAGTCATTTAGGGCAGACTTTCAGTGCTTTATGTACGGGTTATCAGTCATTTAGAGTGGGGCTATCAGTACTTTAGAGAGGGGGTAGCAGTCATTTAGGGAATGGCTATCAGTTTTTTGGGAGTGGCTATCAGTCATTTAGGGCGGGGTTATGAGTGATTTAGGGAGGGGCTATCAGTCATTTAGGGCAGGACTTTCAGTGCTTTAGGTACGGGTTATCAGTCATTTAGAGTGGGGCTATCAGTACTTTAGAGAGGGGGTAGCAGTCATTTAGGGAATGGCTATCAGTTTTTTGGGAGTGGCTATCAGTCATTTAGGGCGGGGTTATGAGTGATTTAGGGAGGGGCTATCAGTCATTTAGGGCAGGACTTTCAGTGCTTTAGGTACGGGTTATCAGTCATTTAGAGTGGGGCTATCAGTACTTTAGAGAGGGGGTAGCAGTCATTTAGGGAATGGCTATCAGTTTTTTGGGAGTGGCTATCAGTCATTTAGGGCGGGGATATGAGTGATTTAGGGAGGGGCTATCAGTCATTTAGGGTGTAGCTAATAGTCCTTTAAGGAGGGGCTATCAGTCCTTTAGGGCGGGGCTATCAGCCATTTAGGGCGGGGTTATTAGTGCTTTAGAGAGGGGCTATCAGCGGTTTGGGGAGGGGCTATCAGTCCTTTAGGGTGAGGCTATTAGTGCTTCAGAAAGTTTCAGGGCATGTCTCGTTTCTGCTCTGCTTTCATCCATTTGTCAATCTTCCTCCATTTTATTAACAACACCCATTTTCCAACAGTCCTGCATTTTTTCTTATTTCAGGGCCGTTTCAAGTCGATGTACCTCATGGTAGAGGAAAAAAAAACAGTCTTAACTGCCGTTTCATGTCGACTTTAAAGAGCACTAAGCAATATTTAAAAATTGCTTTTTAATCAGTTTCAGACATTGCCTATAACACACTTGTAACCAATCAGCAGTAAAGGGGCGTGTCCAGTAACTATAGCTAGATTTCAAAAAAGGAAGTGTTTGTTTTAGTTGTTTAAAAGATCCACATCGTTTGGCAGAATTTGCCTAGTGCGACTTTAACGGTTTAAGAAATAATACAATTGTTAATAGAAATAAAATTACAATTTACACGTAAATATAGCATTTTATATTAGAAAGAAGAATAAGCAAATAGCAGAAATGTTAAAACAGTAAAAGTACTAAAAATTCAATAACTTAACCAATGACACTTAAATAAAACCAAACAATTGCATATATGAAAATACAACAAGTCTAATTAGTTTACAACTGAAGTTATGTGTAATAAAATAAAATGACACAGGGGAAAAAGTATTAAACACATGAAGAAAGGGAGATATAGAAAGGCAGTGAAAGCCCAGACAGCAGCTGAAATCTCTCAGTAGTTCTTCAGCAACCCTCTGCCCTTCCTCACTGTAGGGAGTGAAAATAAAGAAATTAAAAAGTCAAAGAAAATTCACTTCATACTGTAAAAAATATGTCTTTTAATTAACGGTTTCTTGAGATTCACAGGTATTTTGACGGTAATATTTATGACCATTCACTGCCATAAAAAAATGGGAAAAGGTGCACAATATTAATTAAACCCAGATTGTTTTCATCTGAAATAAGAAAGAGTCAGTAATCAATCGTTCATCCCTCTGGGCTTTTCTTCAGATTTTATGTTGACAAAATGAAACAAATGTGCTTGATGTCTAGTTCATATAAATGAGTTTTGAACCAGTTCTTTTTAATCAATCAGTCAAAAAGATTCACAAAATGGCATCAAAATCAACACATCTTGACTCGAGACTCATATTTCAGAATGCCAATCAACACCGTTTTTTGTTTGTTGTTGTTTTTTGTAATCTAGCAACTATAAAAAGCTATTTGGCTCCTAAATATGTCTTAACTAATGGCCATCTAGTCATTTGTGTATTATTGAGGCTTGGATTAGTCATTTCAGCCAAACACTCACTTTTACCTCTCAAGCCACAGTGTAAATGTCAGTCCATGTGGGCACATACTGTACAGTTCACTATCATTATCACTCAGTATTATTATCATCATAAAAAAGGTATGTCATTACCAGTCAAATGTCATTTTTATTCCCATATATAGTGTATTAAAGAGTTACAGCATCCAGCACGTCCCAGACGGCACCGTCATTGTGGAATCCATTGTTATTAAAGTCACATCATCAGCCGAGGAGCCAAATCTCAAAGTCATCCTGCTGTCTTGGAGCTATCAGGTGAACAAACCTAAATCTCAGCTATATGCTCATTTACATCATTATTTCCTGAAGGTGTTATTGAACTGGAGTAATATTGTGAGTTATTACTATTGCGAAAAATCACTTTTTTGGGTTTGTTAATGTGGAAATGTTTACTTGTGGTCGGGTGGTTGGTCTAGTGGAATTTACAGCATCTTATCGCCCCCACTAGGGAAAATTTTTGCCCTTATGTTTCCAAACAAACATGGGTTACACGCAGGGTCATTCAGAAGATGCCACAGTGCGTCACAATCGGCTGTTAAAATAGCAACAACTGCGTACAAGAAAGTTTGTGGTTTCATGCTTCACCTTATAGCAGTTTTAATATCACACCATAACATCCCGACTTCGACATTTAGTGATTGTGCTTATTTCATTTTAAATAGAATTTAATAGAATTTAGAAAGTGAGAGTGTAGACATTTAGGTAGTTACAAAAGATTCAGATAAATGTTGCTCGTTTGTATTGTGTTCATGCAACATTTAGATTTTACAAAAATGTTGGACAACACAATCATTTTCAGTATTGCTAATGATAATAATTCTGCATATTGGAATTATTTATTAAGGATAATGTGACATTAATGATGCTATTCCATTATATTAAATTCATTCATTCATTCATTTTCTTTTCGGCATAGTCCCTTTATTAATCTAGGGTCGCCACAGCGGAATGTACCGCCAACTTATCCAGCATATGTTTTACGCAGCGGATAGCCTTCCAGCTGCAACCCATCATTGGGAAACATCTATACACACTCATTCACACACATACACTACGGACAATTTAGCTTACCCTATTCACCTATACCACATGTTTTTGGACTTGTGGGGGAAACCGGAGCACACGGAGAAAACCCACGCCAACACCAGGAGAACATGCAATCTCCACACAGAAATGCCAACTGACCTTCTTGCTGTGAGGCGATTGTGCTACCCACTGCGCCACCGTGCTGCCCATTATATTAAATTGAAAATTATTATTATTTACTTCAACATTTTACAATATAGGCGACGCGGTGGCGCAGTAGGTAGTGCTGTCGCCTCACAGCAAGAAGGTCGCTGGTTTGAGCCTCGGCTGGGTCAGTTGGTGTTTCTGTGTGGAGTTTGCATGTTCTCCCTGTGTTTGCGTGGGTTTCCTCCGGGTGCTCCGGTTTCCCCCACAGTCCAAAGACATGCAGTACAGGTGAATTGGGTAAGCTAAATTGTCCATAGTGTATGAGTGTGAATGAGTGTGTATGTTTCCCAGAGATGGGTTGCAGCTGGAAGGGCATCCGCTGCGTAAAACATATGCTGGATAAGTTGGCGGTTCATTCCGCTGTGGCGGAAAGGAATAATCAATAAAGGGACTAAGCCGAAAAGAAAATGAATGAATTGTACAATATATTTGATCAAATAAACAATGAGCATAAATTATGCATACTTTTGAAGATATTGATTGACTCGTATTCTAATTTATACACTACCTGACAAATGTCTTGTCGTCGATCCCAATTGCTAAAGCAACAAATAATAACTTGACTTCTAGTTGATCATTTGGAAAAGTGGAAGAAGAAGGTAGATTTTTCTGATGAATCATCCGTTGAACTGCATCCCAATCATCCTAAATACTGCCAAAGACCTATTGGAACCCACAAGGACCCAAGGTTCTCAGAGAAATCAAGTTTGGTGTAGGAAAAATCATGGTTTGGGGTTACATTCAGTATGGGGGCGTGTGAGAGATCTGCAGAGTGGTTGGCAACATCAACAGCCTGAGGTATCAAGACATTTGTGCTGCCCATTACATTACAAACCACAGGAGAGGGTTCTGAATTCCTCAGCAGGATAGTGCTCCTTCTCATACTTCAGCCTCCACATAAAAGTTCCTGAAAGCAAAGAAGGTCAAGATGCTTCAGGATTGGCCAGCCCAGTCACTAGAAATGAACATTATTGAGCATGTCTGGGGTAAGATGGAGGAGACATTGAAGATGAATCCAAAGAGTCTTGATGAACACAGGGAGTCCTGCAGGAACGCTTTCTTTGCCATTCCAGATGACTTTATTAAGTTATTTGAGTCATTGCAGAGATGAATGAATGCAGAATTCTTTCTCCACTGCACCATGACTTTATATTATATACTGTACATTATTTCTGTTAAGTGACAAGACTTTTGTCTCAGCAAAGTCAGACCTTACTATCCTAATTAAATATTAAAAATCAAGGCATGATCATATTTTATTTTGGTAAAATAAGCGTAATCTAGAGGCCTTTGCCTTTCATATAAGCCACTTTTGATACCAAATGATCAACTAGAAGTCAAGTTATTATTTGTTGTTCCTAAAACTTGGATAGGTGACGACTTTTGTCAGATAGTGTATGCTGCTGTTCATACAATAAAAGTATTTATTTTGGTAAATAATCATTTAGATGCCATTTTGACGTATGTGTGTGTAATTGTCTTAAATGTGTCTCCCTCAGGATGAGGAATTGGGCAGTTTCTTGTCTACGTTGTTGAAGAAAGGTCTACCTTCTTGATTGCTGATACTCAACTGTTGTTTGTCTTTGGTTAAAAATAAATAAATAAAGATTTTGTTTTATAAAATGAATCGAGAAGTCTGTCATTTGTGAAAATATATTTATTTCTTAGATCTTGATATCTATATAAATGAATTGACATGAAATTAGATGCATTCACAGTCATGCACACACAACTCAAAACTTGCATAAACTTGACTCAATATGTAGAACTAACTTAATATATAATCTTTCTGTGTCGTATTTAAATAGCAGTCATTCTTACTTGTTTTTGCTCTTTACTGTGGGGGAAAACCTGACTCAAAGTTACAAGAACTTAGAATGGAGTCTGTATTTCTGTGGGAAACCCCAACTCACAGTTACAAGAGGTTCAATTGGTTTTCATATTTCGGTTTTTGTACTGTATTAGCACAACATTATGAGGATAAAGCCTGACACAATGTGCCTTAAAGATACAGTGTATTTTATATTTCTGCATTGTAGTAGTACAATTAAAAATGCAGCATGTCCCAGAGTTACCAGAAATCAAATTGCTTTTCAAATTTCACTACTGTAGTGCAATTATGTATGGACAAAAGCTGACAGAAGATTTTTAAAAATGTAATTGGAGTTATACATCATTTTGTATTGTGTATTTTTGCACTGTAGCCTAGAGATACTTATGTCATAATGGAGTCTGTAGTTTTATTTGGTTTGTTTTGCACTGCATTAGCACAATTATTTATAAAAAATAAATTGACTTAAAGTTACATAACGTCAAATTGGAGTCCATAACTCAATGTTGTATATCTGGGGTGTCAAAGTCAATTCCTGGAGGGCTGGAGCCCTGCAGAGTTTAGCTCCAGCCCTGCTTCAACACACCTTTCTGTAGGTATCAAACAAGCCTAAAGCACTCAATTAGTTTGATCAGGTGTGTTTAATTAGGGTTGGAACTAAACTGTGCAGAGCTCCGGCCCTCCAGGAACTGGCTTTGACACCTGTGTTGTATATGTTTGCAATGCAGTACAATTGTGAGTAAAAAATGACTCGATGTTACAAGTCAAACTGGAGTCCGTAGTTACATATTGTCACCACAATCTAACAGCAATTTCTACAATTTTGGCTAATAAGTAGCTCATTTGTATGATTAATTTGTAAATTTTAGTACAAATTACTCATCCCTCAATGATGGTTGGGTTTAGGGGTGGGCTTTGGGGGTAAGCCTCCTAAAAATCATACTTTTTTTTCATATGAATGAAATTGTATGTATTCATACAACTTATCAACTTTTCTGCCAATACTTAAAATAGTTACGAATCCTCAAGAGATCAGGCTAATATTGGACATCTTTGCACTGGAGTAATATAATCATTTAAGGACAAAAAAAACTCAGTTACAAGAAATCAAGTCCACAGTTTTGTATTGTATATTACTGCTCTGTATTAGTACATTTATGTAAGGGGGAAAATTTACTCAAGTCAAATTATGATGTATGGCTTTATGTTGTATATTTTGCACTTTAGTAATCCATAAAATTATGGATTTACACCCTAGTGGTTGAACTAGGTCTTGCAGTCCAATTTGAGAGGGTTTTATTTACTCTGCCCTTCCTCCAACGATGACTCCACGTAAACCCAGGTTGCCAGATTGACAACACCAACAGGAGCGAGCTGGGCTATCAAACCTTACTGTAAGCTATTTAGCTAATGTTTACGTTTGTAATATTTATGTTATTTGCTAATTAAAAACACTGTGGATTTTTATAACTCTGAATCTGCGTCTCATTTCAGAGGCTACCGCTGTATTCTGAAGGTCGCATTTTCAGCCGTGCCCACATACATTGAGGCAGCCTTCAAGACTGAAATGAAATGTGCTGTGTTTTCCACCAAGGCAACCAAGGGTGTTGAAATATAATTGGGTAAGCTGGCAGTGGGCAGAGTTAAGCCAATCAAAACAAAGACTTTCCAACACAGAACGCAAATATTTAATAATAATAATAATAATTTCTTACATTTGTATAGTGCTTTTCTGGACACTCAAAGCACTTTACACATTGGGGGGGGGGGGAATCTCCTCATCCACCACCACTGTACAGCATCCACCTGGATGAAGTGGCGGCAGCCATATTGCGCCACACCACACACCAGCTGATTGGTGGAGAGGAGACAGAGTGATGAAGCCAATTATGATATGGGGATGGTTAGGAGGCCATGATGGACAGAGGCCAGTGGTCAAATTTTGGCCAGGATACCGGGGTTAAACCCCTACTCTTTTTCGAAGGATGTCCTGGGAATTTTAACGACCACAGAAAGTCAAGACCTCAATTTAATTTCTCATCCTTAAGACGGTGCTCACTGACAGTATATAGTCCCCTTCACTATACTGGGGCATTAGGACCCACACAGACCGCAGGTTGAGCGCCCCCTGCTGGCCTCTCTAACACCACTTCCGGCAGGAACCTAGCTTTCCCATGTGGTCTCCCATTCAGGTACTGACTTGGCTTCAGTGGGCGACCATGTGAGAGTTGTCGAAAGCTAGCTGCCGGCTAGAATTTTTGAAGGAGAATAACTGACTTTAGCATTGTTGTTCAGATAAACACGTATGTTAGCATGTTTCGTAAACATCTGCAAACATGGTAAGGTATTTTTTGTGCTTGAGAAGAGTCCAAAACTTACAGCACCTTTAATCAAACTTGCAGCGAGTCAAACTAGAGTTCACATTTCTGTTTTGCAGTTGCCATTGCAGATGGAAATGTTATTTTTATTTATTTATTTCCGATGCCCACTTGTCTTACATGGCACAGAGCACTCTAATTGGAAATCGATTTCCCTCAAAATCCATTGGAAATGGAATAAACCCCCTTTTTCTTCTTCAGCCTCAGCCTTTTGAGCCTCCACTTGTAGTGGCCGGTGGCAAAATAGTATAATATCGGGTCCAAGAGGCTGTTCAGACTGACCAGAGCCATGGTCATCCTACGCAGAAAGTAAATCCAGTCGTCTTCTTGGTTTTCACTCAAGCGTGACAGAAGGTGCACTAGATGGACCACATGGTAAGGCAGGAAACACAGAATAGTGATGGCCAGGATGGCATAAATGATCCTTCGAGCCCCACGGGCAGTCGAATTCTTGATTTGGCCGATTCGATGGGCCACGAGTGGGTAACAAACCAAAATGACCACAGAGGGAAGAAGGGATCCAAAAATGAGGCTGCATACACTGTAGGGCGCCAAATCGCTCCATTCCTTTGACGTGAATCCCTCAAAGCACATTTTCCCTTTGGTTGACAATGGGCATGTTAGCATGAAGGCTAACATGGCCGACCCAGAAACCATCCAAACTGCGCCACTCACCAGCGCAGTGAGCCAAGTGTTGCGAAGTCGAAGGTAAGTGTGAGGGTGGAGGGTGGCGATGTATCGGTCAACACAGATACAAGTCATGAAGGTGATGCTGATGTACACGTTGGCGAAGAATATCGTGCCGGTGATGCGACACATGGCATCGCCGAATATCCAGTTGCTGTCATTGAGGTGGTAGTGAATGCGGAAGGGCAAGGCGAACATGAATAGCGTGTCAGCCACCGCTAGGTTAATGATGTATATGTTCGAAGGCGATTTCTGTTGGATTTTGAAGATGAAGTAATACAGTGCTCCGAGATTTCCGATCAATCCCAAAACCAGCACCAGGATGTAGACGGGTGGGAAGAGGTAGCGCTGGAAGAGCAGGAATTTGACATCGCTGTGGACGGAGGATGCGTTTTCCATCATATTGAGTTCCTTTTGTTCATAAAGAGGTTTTGAGATTCAGCTCCCAAGACTTGCTATAATGGCACTGAATGCATTACTGTATTGTTCCTTGATTTGGGTGATAGTCTGGTTTTTAGTTCTCCATTAGGATAGAGGTGATTTTTCTGTTGTAAAAAGAAAATAGTGAAAAAAAACACATTAGTGACATTTGATGTTCATCTGAAGGTGTGATCTGAAGATCTTGGTCCATTAAAGCACAAGACTGGAAAGCATGACGTGGAAAAAGGCAAGTAAAAAAATATTCAGGGTTAAATTAAAGTTAAATCATCAGTTAAGCATTTGTTGCATAAGACTGATTACTAAATACAATAATTAGTATTACTATGACTATATACTTTAAATGTTTCATGTTTTTATTTATTTATCAGCAGTGGTGGAAAGAGTACCATTACTTGCCTAAAAATGTAGTGCGAGTAAAAGTATCTGTTGTAAATATTACTGAAAGTATGAGTAAAAAGTAGCCCTTTCTAAAGTACTCAAGAGTAGTGAGTATTACGCTGTAAAAAGCTGATGCATTTACATGTAATTTGTGGATCTGTGTAAACGTAACATTCTGTAGTGCATCTAGTTATTGTCCAGCAGGCATACAACTACATAAGATGTTATTGTTAGGTTAGATTTAGGTTGTGACGTCAGGTGACCAAAATTCAATTTCTAGCCACCGTCTAAGGACAGTGTTATTTTGATGTCCAATAACGACGTCAAAAAGTTGCTTTTAGGTTGTTAGAAAGTGACCAAAATCCAACGTCATATTGACATCATATACTGACATTTATTTATCAGGTATATGGCAACCAAAATGCAACACCTGATAGACGTCATAGTGGTAACGTCCACACAAAGTCAAGCTGTAACATCATTAGACGTTGATTTTTTGTTGGTTTTAGGTTGAATATTGGACATTGACGTTGGCCTGACGTTGAGTTCTGACGTCAACCCGATTTTTTTAATTTTTTTTTAAACAAATTGCACCAACTCATATGACGTCAGGATACAATGTCAATCTGACGTCAGGTTGACGTCCTGTGCCTGCTGGATGTTTAAGGCCATTTCGGTCATCATACAGTAAACATCCGTCACCTTCTCATCAGTGACATGCATCTAAACAGTCTCTAGGTAAATGTGTGTAAAAATTTTGGACATCTTGGACACTTTTAATGCTTCCAAACAGTTTGCTGCAATTATAAATCGCCCATGTCTTGAAGTAGTTCATTATGAGGCGATTTACCTTCTATGGGCGATTTGATTGGACAGGAGTCACAAGACTGATTTTTCTAATCCCCATAGACAGGAAAAAGTAAAGTAGTGACTGCAGTTTGAAGGAAAGTAGTGGAGTAAAAGTACCGATACAGCACTAAAAATGTACTCAAGGGAAAGTAAAAGTACACATTTATAAAACTACTTAGTAAATTAGTCTCTGAGAAAAACTACTCAATTACAGTAGTTTGAGTATTTGTAATTAGTTACTTTACACCACTGTTAATCACTTTATGCTTATTTTAGTTTAGCGAAAACACTTACATTATAAGCTTCAATTTGGCAATGCTAGCTTAGTTAACATTAAAAATCCATCCAAACCAGTGTTTTTTCGTTATAGTTAACATCTAATTCATCATAAATAGGTTACAACTTAGATTTTTAGTGAACTGTGTTAACATGAACTATAATATTTATGTTTAAAAAAACATTAATCAAGATTTATAAGTACTGGATATGTTGCTCTCTTATCTAATGCTAATAAATAAATCTAGCTAAACGTTACCAATTTAATGAATTAGTTTTCCTTTATTTTAGGTAGTTTTAATAGTGGGCTAAGGTTAGTAACAATCATTGGTTGTTTAAAATAACAGGGTAACGCTTTACAATAACAGTACATGAATGATGTGTTAATATGTAAACTAAACTAAACATTACTTTATTAATTAACTAATGATGGGTTAATATATTAATTACCACATTAGTTTATGCTTAATTTAACCATCATGAACTCATGATAATGTATAATTATGTCATGACTTTACTTGGAGGGGCACATCCTCATTAACCCATTCTTAACTACTCATGAACACGCGTCCGTCTAGCGCATTTACACTAAATAACAATAGAAAGAGGTTCTGTCAACATTTATCATGCGCAGGACGTTCATGTTGTTCATGTTCAAGTTAAATAAGTAAAGTCACGACATAATTATACATTATTAGCTCATGAGTTCATGTTGGTTACGTTTAGCTTAAACCGTCACCTTGGAATTATAAGGTTCTATCTGCGTTCTAAATGATTTTGAGATATTGAGCTTCAAAGTTTTTGCATTCCATAGCAAACATTTGTTTTTTATATAAAATGTCTTAAAATGTAAACAACTTCTAAAAAAAAGCATCCCATAATGTAAATAAGTTGTCATTTAATAAGAATATGTCAACTCAATTTTGACAAAAATGTCAGATAGAACCTTATAATTCCAAGGTGACAAAACTTAAATGTTAATTAATACATTAATTAACATACTAACAAGTAATTAAGGTAGCCATTATTCACACATAAACTCATGTCACTTATGATGTAGTTAATGTTAATCCATGAGTAGCACATGCCCTAACTCATCATGAATTCATAATAAGGTAATGTTTAGTTCACATATTAATACAGTTGAAGTCAGAATTATTAGCCCCCTGAATTATTAGCCCCCCTGTTTATTTTTTTCCCCAATTTCTGTTTAACGGAGAGAAGATTTTTCAACACATTTCAAACATAATAGTTTTAATAACTCATTTCTAATAACTGATTTATTTGATCTTTGCCATGATGACAGTAAATAATATTTTACTAGATATTTATCAAGACACTTCTATACAGCTTAAAGTGACATTTAAAGGCTTAACTAGGTTAATTAGGTTAACTAGGCAGGTTAGGGTAAAAAGGCGAGTTATTGTGTAAAGATGGTTTGTTCTGTAGACTATCGAAACAAAGTATAGCTTAAAGGGGCTAATAATTTTGACCTTAAAATGCTTTTTTTTTTAATTGAGAACTGCTTTTATTCTAGTCAAAATAAGACTTTCTCCAGAAGAAAAAATATTATCAGACATACTGTGAAAATTTCCTTGCTCCGTTAAACTTCATTTGGGAAATATTTAAAAAAGAAACAAAAAATCAAATTCATGTACTGTTACTGTACAGTATTACCAAAAACAGATTAAAGCCTAATGAGGTCACTTTCAACGTGATATAAAATACGAAATAATAAATATAAAGCTTACATTTTAATTTTAAAAATCACTCATTTCCTTGTTGCAACGTGTATTATTGAACTGTAGAGTTTGCGGTATTTTTAATAATAACTCTTAGCGACCTCACGTTGTCATAGAAACGTAAATAGATGTAATAACGTTAATTTAACAAGCTAGCAAACGGGTGGTCGTATCTTGTACGCTTTGTGGCTTTTCAAACAAGAGTATTTTTGGGTCTACCCTTTTACAAGTGCCTCATTTTTCAAGAACTAACATTAAGCTAACATTGTTGAGGTAAGTTAATCAACGTGCTGTCGACTTAGCATGAACAAGGACTATTCCTTCAAATGACAATATAATCTCAAATTTATGTTTATTTTCCAATTAAACTTATATCTTAAGCTCATATGCCTAACTTTCTTTAAAATAACACACAGAAAACAGCATTACTTGTATTTTAATTAAACCTCCTTACCGTGTTTAAAAAGCCCTCGAAGAAAACCCCGAATTAGCACAAATCAGAAGTATAAACGCTGATTATTTTCATCTCAAGCCTTGTGAAAGCTGTTTATGTGTTGCTGGTGGAAACTTGCTCTGTAGACTGTGGTTTTATGCAGTGATGTGAATAGACAGCACAGGAAATCCAGAAAGTGCAGCTTCCCCCAGTGTTTTGAGGGCGAGGAGGGGGACATGCACACATATCAGCAGGTGGAAATTATGCTTTCATTGTTCCACTGAACATATACTGTAGCTATATTTCTGAGGTGGGTGTTGAAATGCACACTTAAAGAGATAGTTTGCCCCAAAATTACAATTCTGTCATCATTTACTCATTTGTTTAAATCAGGGGTGGCCAAAGTTTTTCTGATGCTGGGCCAAAAACCAAACTGATTGAGGCTAGTGAGCCGGAGGTAAATATTATTATTAATATATTAATAATTTCCTAATTTATTTAATAAAATTAAAAAATAACTAAAAAATATTTTTTTTACATTTTAGATTAATTTACAACATTTAATTGAAACATTTAATTTCAATTAGCTTTTTTTTTGTAGCTATAAAACGCCCCAACCCTCTCCCATCATTCTCGCATCTACAAAGATGGGATGGTGGGTCAAATCAAAAATTGCAATGGGCCAACTTTGGCCTGCGGGCTCTAATTTGGGCATCTCTGGATTAAATATTAGTTTGTCTCCACTTGTTTCAAACCTGTTTGAGTTTTTACTTCTGTTGAACACAAAGGAAAATACAGCCTACAGAGTTCATAAAGATTTTTACCACTAAAATTCCATGACTTTTCCAGGACTTTCAAGTAAATTTTCATGACCTTATGTTTCATGTAATGTCTACGTATACGTGGTAAATAATAAGAAAAACGATGCATGTTCAGTTATTACAGCATATTGAACACTCTCAGAAATAAAGGTACAGGAGCTGTCACTGGGGCAGTACCTTTTTAAAAGGTACATATCTGTACCTGAAGGGTCCATAATGGTACCTCAAAAGTACTTTTTAGGTACATTTGAGCACTAATGTGCACCTTTGAGGTACCACTTTAGACTCCTTTGGTACAAATATGCATCTTTTGAAAAGGTCCTGCCCCAGTGAGAGCTCCTGGTCCTTTATTTCTAAGAGTGTAAAACAAGCAACAATCTATTTAGTTTGATGAATCTTTATATTTCCGCTGTAAAAAAAATCCGTAATTTTACAGTTTATTTCCGGCAGCTGGGCTAAAAATTAAATTACAGAAAATTACTGTAAAATAACAGAGGTTGAATTACAGAAATTTACTAAAATAATTTAATTTAAGGACATTTCTCTAATTTAATGCTGTAATTTTACAGTAAATTTCTGTAATTTAACAGCTGCTATTTTACGGTTTATTTCCGGCACCCCAGCTGCCGGAAATAAACCGTAAAATTACGGATTCTTTTTACAGTGTATGTAAAATTTATTTAGAGAATGTTCACACAGCACTAATAATGTAAAAGCATGTGTTTGACCATGGACAGAAAAAAAGTAAAGATGACTAACCTATGTTTAAGTATACAGACATTTTCTATGACTTTTCCAAAACTTTGTGGGTTTATCCACAAAACTTTTTCAGGCCTGGAAAATGCCATGTCAAAATTCCATGACTTTTCCAGGATTTTCATGACCGTATGAACCCTGAGCCTACTGTTGGATTGTTGGAGAAAAAAAAAACAACCATTAATTTCCATTATTTATTCATTTATTACTATCGATGTCAATTGCTGTTTTTTTCCAACATTCTTCAGAATAGTGTTGTCTCGATTGTGAAGTTTCCAACTTCAATACAATACCTTGAAAAATATTAATATTCGATACATTTTTTGATACCACAAGGAACAAATTTCACATCATTAAGAGTATACAAATGAAGTTAAAAGGAAAAATAAAAACTAAGTCATACAATGTTTTGCATTTTCGAGTAAAATAACATTTTATACCAGATATGTCCATAGACATTATATATTAGATAGCTATCTATTATAAATGTCTTTTTTATAGATTGTTAAAAAACATTCCGATCAATCCCAAAACCAGCACCAGGATGTAGACGGGTGGGAAGAGGTAGCACTGGAAGAGCAGAAATTTGACATTGCTGTTTTGACGGAGGATGCGTTTTCCATCATATTGTGTTGCTTTTGTTCATAAAGATGTTTTGAGATTCAGCTCCCAAGGCTTGCTAGAATTGCAGTGAATGCGTTACTGTTTTGGTCATTGTTTTGGAGGATAGTCTGGTTTTCAGTTCCCCATCAGAATGGAGGAGATTTTTCTGTTGTAAAAAACAAAATAGTGGAAATTAGTGACATTTGATGTTCATCTGAAGGTGTGAAGAAGATCTTGTTCCATTGAAGCACAAGATTGAAACATCTGAAATCATGCTGGAAAACATGACGTAGAAAAAGATAAATACAAGTTAAATCATAAGCATCTGTTGCATAAGATTGATTACTAAATGCAGTAATTAGTATTACTATGACTATTATTTTTAGTTTGTTAATACTTTAAATTTGAAATTTTGTTTTTTATTTATTTTATTTTTCAGTATATATTTGTTTTAGTTTAGCGGAAATACTTATATTATAAGCTTCCATTTGGCTATGTTAGCTTAGTTAACATTAAAAATTCATTCAAACAAGTGTTTATTCGTCTTAGTTAACATCTATTTCATCATAAATAGGCTACAACTTAGATTTTTTGTGAACTGTGTTAACATGAACTATAATATTTATGTTTTAAAAAACATTAATAAAGATTCATAAGTACTGGATATGTTGCTCATTCTTATATAATGCTAATAAATAAACCTAGTTAAATCTTACCAATTTAATTAATTCGTTTTCCTTTATTTTAAGTAATTTTAATTGTAGGCTAAGGTTAGTAATGATCATTGCTATTTAATTTTTTTTTTACCACATTATGACATTATTTATGTAAAAACAATATGGATGATGCAAGATCGCCTTCTTCATTGAATGCTTTAAATGCTAAACGCCTCAATACTGCTGAAAAAGGAGTCTGGGGATGCGCAGAAGATTCCCAAATGGAGCCGTGGTATCAAACTTCCAGCCAAACGTTCAAATCAATCACGCGAATAGGCAATAAATTACTAGTAAAAACTAAATTAGTGCAATCTTATCTTATGTTCTGATTACAACAAAAGAATTAGTTTTGTTGTATTTGTTAATCTGTTATATTGTAATCATATCTGAACATTTCTAAATGATAAAATAAGTAAATATCCCGATGGTTAGCATGAGAGAGCAAAGCCAGTATCGATACTAACCAAAAGCAAGATCGTATCATTTAAAAAAAAATCTGAATCAATATTTTTGACAACCATACTTCAAAATATCTTGTTTCGTGTTCATCAGATGAAAGAAACTCATAAAAGTTTACAACCACTTGAATGTGAAGAAATGGTGGGGAAATTTACATTTTTTGGTTTACTTTTAAAAATAATGGTTATTTATCAATGCTTAAAAAACTTTAAAGGTGCTGTATGTAAGTTTTTGACTCTTCTAAAGCATAAAAATACCATATGTGTGCAGATATTTAAGAAACATCCCAAGTGAACATACTTGTTTAACTGAAAAACAATGCTGAAGTCAGATATTCTGCTTTGAAAATGGGGTTTCCGTGCCGGAACGCTGTCTTTGTTTAGATAAATTTCATATGCACGATGCCAGTTTAGCCAATTATATGTCAGCACCCTGGGTTGCCTTGTTGGAAAACAGCGTATTTAATTCATTCATTCAGAAAGACTCTGAAAGCGTGCGTCCGTGACCGAAAAGGACAGTATGGGAGACAAAATTCAGTTCCACATGAGGTTATTAATTAGCAAATTACATAAATATTACGAACGTAAACATTAGGTGAGCAGGTTACATTGTAACCGCGTGTCCTAACAACACGCTGTGACGAGAGAGGCAGTGATCAGCTATTTGGCTGTTTGCACCAGACGAAACACGGCAGAAATGTAAATACAGCCTTTCAGAAGCACAGAATATGCACTCGCTCACGAAACGGTAAGGTTTAGAATCTATTTAATACATGTTAACCCACTTTAACATCAATGTAGATGCTGAATCACTCATATGTGTTTAGTTCTAAAGTTCAATTTCAGACGGTTTATTGTATTTTCAAGATCTGAGGTGAACTTTCTGCTTTCAGTATATGGCAACAAATGCCATGTAAAATGCATTCAAACTCGCATTGTTAGCATTTAGCACAGAATAAAGCACACAAGGCTTACCTGAGGTGATCTAGCTGTCATAGGTTTCTGTTGTTCAGCTGTGAGAAATAGAAGCCATTTCTAATATATCAATTCGAGGTGTTGGTTAGGACAAAAACTCCTTTTAATATGGAAAATATTCCCTCTATCGCGTGTCGTTGCTTTTATTTAGAACACAGTTTAAATCACTCGCTCCTGTACACAATCTGGCATCCCAGCGTACTTTTATTATGATCCAGGAGTGCAATACCTAGTTCAACCACTGGGTGTCAAACTTACATACTGCACCTTTAACTATCTATATCTATACCTATAACTATCTATAGAGCCTGTTCATTACATTAAATGTTCTTTAGATTATTTAAAATGTTCTTTGCATTCTGAAAAAAAGGCCTTTTCACTATAAGTGGTTCTTTACGGAACTAAAAATGGTTAATCTATGACAGTGTTTCTCAACCACGTTCCAGGAGGACCACCAGCTCTGCACAGACTCTGTTGGATTATACATGTCTCCTTAACCAAACAACTCTGATACAGATCATCAGCATATTAGCACAGACTGAAAGGAGTGTGACAGACAAAGGAGACATCCAAAACATGCAGTGCTGGTGGTCCTCCAGGAACGTGGTTGAGAAACACTGTTCTATTGTATCACTGTGAAAAACCCTTTTTGATTCTACCTGGCACCTTTATTTTTAAGAGTAAAATAAACCCATCAGAGCCGTTTTTTCATAATGAGAAGAACCTTTTTGTGAACAATAAAGAATCTTCTGTGGAATGAAAAGATTCTACATGTATGAATGTTAAAGATTCTTCATGGAACCGTCAGTGCCAACAAAGAACCTTTATTTTTTTTAGAGCAAGTCTGAGTCACGACTGAAATGAAAGATGGTTTTGAGTTAATGTGGAGTTTACTGAATGAATGTGAGTGCTTCAGTAGCTGCTTTTTTGTCATCAAAATAGGTTTCAGTGTTGTGCTTAAAGGCATGGTTCACCATAAAATGAAAATGTACTCACTATTTACTCACCCTTTTGTGGTTTCAAACCTTTATTAGTACTTTTTCTATTCTGTTGAACACCAAAGAAGATATTTTGGAGAAAGCAAAAACCTGTAACCATTGACATCCATAGTAGGAAAAACAAATACTATGGATGTCTATGATTATGGGTTTTCAGAATTTTTCAAAATATCTTCTTTTGTGTTCAACGGAAGAAAGAAACTCGTAAAGGTTTAAAATAAAGGATGATTAAAGGATTTTACATTTTTGGGTGAACTATCCCTTTAAGATTAACTGTTTTGGACACTAGATGGCGCAAAAACCTAATCTACAGATATTCTAACTGTAACATCCCTGAGCCAGCTTTATATAATTCAAACATTTTTATTTTATTTCATTGTATTTTCAAGGCCAACATTATTATGCTATTATTATGCTACATTTGAACAAACCTTTAACCCTAAAATAAACTTGTAAATTTCAACATGATAAAATGATTAGGAACATCTTAGCAAAGCAAAAGAAAAACAAATTAATGTAGTATTTATATAGTAGCATGTATCTTTCTGTGTTCAGAGGTAAATGTAAAAATGCTTTTTTATTATATCTTCAAACTGATGAATTCTGTAAATAGCATAGCTGAATGAAAAAAGGCTGCAGTGATGTTTGAATGAGATTTGTGTTCTGGTTTAAGGGCGGCGTTGTGTCTGATGGCCTTTATGTAGTGACAGACACATTCAGTGAACACAACCACATCACATTCCACGCTTTTGTGAAGATCCACTTGGCATTCACGTCGGAAAATGCCTCTGAAATGCAACTTATTTGTAAAATGATTCTGCAATGACTTCCACTCCTTTGTCTCTAAATGTATTAATTTATTATGCAAAAATTTAGCTAGGACAGAAATGCTGGAAACACTATAAATATAATGAATCATACATTTTAATGCATTAATTATGCAATGTAATCCATATTAAAACTCCCTGCATGTGAAATGCACTGACCTGCCGTTGTTAAATTAAACATCAGTGATTTAATCTACAATGTTTAGTTGTTCAGTTTATGAATGAGTATATTTAAATATTACAATTATTTACAAAATGTTTGACTTGAATAAAATTATAGGTGTTAAAGTTTTAGGTTACCAATATTTAGTGTGCATTTATAATGTATGAATCATTTTAATTAGAGTTGTAATACATTATTTACACATCTATTTATTGTTTAAATCTTTAGAAAGTAACACATGGCCAGTGTTACACTGCAAAAATAAGTTGAGTCGTACGAAAATGTATGATTTTTAAAAGGAGGCGTGGCACCCAACCCAACCCCGCCCCTAAAATTAGAAAAAATTAGATCGTACAAATTCATATGAATTAGCCACTAAATCAAAAAGTTACGAATTGCCGTGAGATTGAGTTGGAAAAACGGATAATGTCTGACCTAAATTTATCAATACGTTAAGTTATTGTACATAATTAAAATATGTTTTATATTTAAAATAAAATGTGCTAACTGAAATTAATTGTTCATAAATTGGGATTGTTTTTAAATTAGCTTAATTTGATGTGCTAATAAAAAAGATATTCATACAACAGGTCTGTCTGGTATTTGAATCTGATTGGCTGATAGCCGTGCGATATTCTAATAATAACAGCACTCTTAAGCCGCAGTCACACTAGGGTTTGAGCATGCGAAATACTGTCATACGGCGCTGCGAAAAGGGGTGGGATTAAACAAGATGATTAGACATTTAAAAAAGCGAGCGATTGCTCCATGTTTTAAATTTCTGTTCAGAGAGGTCATGTTTTGATCCTGGATTGGTCTCACGCAGTCAAGTGATGCGATTTCGCAGGTCAGAGTTCACCAAGCTTGAACTTTGCACCGCAGCGAAACTCGACGCATGACCCTGCGTTTCCGGTCTGACGCATTCGCGTGCGTATGAATGGAAGTCTCTGGGGAGTAAAGTCCAGTGTGACCGCGGCTTTACTGCCTCCTCACCCTTGTGTATTACTCCGCCCACATAGAGTGAAAGCAGATCAATAAACTCACTAAAGTTTAACAAATATTGCAGCTGTTGAACAACATAATGTACTTTTGAGGCTTTTTCATGTGAGAATGTAGTTGTTTAGATTGCAACTATGCTGTTTATTTATAAGGACAGTGCCTACTTTAAATATTTATCATTTCTGATATTCAGCGCATTCGCGGCCATCAGCCTGTCTTACTGAGCACAGCAACGACGGTTGACATTTCGCCACAAGGTTGCAACAGAGTCCTTAGGGGAGAAGAACTCAGCGTAAATTTCAAACCACAGCTGATCAAATCAATCTAAAACAAGTAAGTGCCATTCTAAGTCAATCTTTCTCTCTTTTGTATTTTGTAGTGCTGTATTAATATCATAGTAATCTGGTAGTGTTTGCTTTGCTTTGGCTTTTTCGTGGTTAATTATTGTGATATCCCGATTGCAACAGAGAAATACTGGGGACTCTCTGTAGACGTCGTAGTTGCCGACCTTTTCATTAATCAACCACGATTAGACTGGAGGTTTTGAATACCAAAAAAATAGACTTCATTCAACATAATAAACCCGAGAAAGTGCAGATCAGACCTCAGAGCAACCTGAAGTCTCTCCTGGACAATTCCAAAGTGTCTGTGTTCTTTGCACACATTTTATACAGTTTCTCTGCCCCACCTCTTGGTGTCTTGTTTTAACTTCTGACCATCCTTGGATAAGTTTTTACTTTCACGTTTAGGTGGTCCTGTTATTTTTGGCTCTCAGCCCTGCTGGCTCAGGTCTACGTAAGCTGCTGTTTTCGCACCAGAGAGGTCACTTCATAGATGCAACTTCTTCTAAGTGTTTACATACACCATCATGATGGTACATTAACTTGATAATATGTTACTCACTCTCTTGAATGCCTTTGACAGCTATAGTTTCATCTGAGTATTTATCATTATCTGAGTATATTCAGTTATTGTAGCTTCTCATAGCAGGCTCTGTTAACAGGCTCCAGCACTCTGTGGGGTCATTTTACAAATACCACAGTATCTTTAGCATGTTTGCTGCACACACTCTTAGATGATATCAACTGCTCTAAAACACACTTTTAGGGAATACTTTTAGAGAATAAAAAATCTTCTTCATAGACTGATGGCATTTAATGCCGTTCAGCCTTATAATCTTAAAATGTCAGCAAAATCACCTGTTTTGTCATCACTTTAGATATTATGCTAGAGAATCATTCAAATACTAGCTCTAAAGTGACGTTGGTGAATGAGCAATGGTTTCAGCTGTTCTGATCATCAGCTGCAGATGTTAATGAATGGGTGAAGAAAATAGTTCCTCTTACAAAAGAGTTTTTGAGACTTTGTGTTTGATTTTCTTTTTTATACACACGATTATGCCGTTGAATTGTTGTATAAACGCAATATCACACTCGTAACAGTGTGATATGGCTGTACAGTATATCGACACTGGTGAGGGGCACTAAGGCACTCGAACCAACGCATGCCTCCCACCAGTGTTGATATACAGCATATATATATATATATAATATATATACTCATTTATATAATTAACATTATGGAAAAACTATAAATAAAAGTTAAAATATAATAAAAATAAAATTCAGTCTATTAATAAAAACTACAATAGTATCTAGCTAACTTTTATGGAGGCTAATAATATTGACCTTAAAAAACTTAAAACTGCTTTTATTCCAGCCAAACTAAAGAACAAGGCTTTCTCCAGAAGAAAAAAATAGAGGAAAAAATTTAAAGTATATTTTAATAATAACTGGGAATAAAATAGGTTTCAGGGCTTCACGGTGGCACAGTGGGTAGCATGATCGCCTTACGGCAAGAAGGTCTCTGGTTCGAGCCCCGGCTGGATAAGTTGGCTTTTCTGTGTGGAGTTTGCATGTTCTCCCCATGTTCATGTCAGTTTTCTCCGGGTGCTCCGGTTTCCCTCACAGTCCAGAGACATGCGGTACAGGTGAATTGAATACGCTAAATTGGCCATGTGTGAATGCAAGAGTGTATGGGTGTTTCCCAGTGTTGGGTTGCGGCTGAAAGGGCATCCACTGCGTAAAACATATGCTGGATAAGTTGGCGGTTCATTCTGCTGTGGGAACCCCAGATTAATAAAGGGACTTCGCCGAAAAGAAAATGAATAAAAAATTTGTTTAAAAAATAATTAAAATTTCACAGGAGGGTGAAAAATTTAATTTCAACTGTACGCATATTTTGTACTACTTAATAATGTGCAACATGTTTTGACCTTTCGCCTTGTCCTTTAGGCAGACCTACTGGCCTCCTTAGCAACTCAAGCATCTCAAGGCCAAAGGGAAAGTGTGAGAATGGAATAATTGTTGAATTACGGAAAACTCAAGAGAAACTGAAAGTGACATCCTTCCATAACATCCTGCCGTATACAGTACACGTGATCTCTCATCTAATAGTATGATGAATGTACAGTAAGTAGACCATTTAATAGAAGACTTCATTGAATCTTAGATTGGGAATTTGATCTATAAACGTGGTGTTTCTCACTCTCGCCACCTGCTCAAGAGAAGCTTAGAATTTTCTGGAAAGCATGTAAGGTCAGGTGCTGTTTGTTTGGCTTTTGGAGTGTCAACCTTTTTTTTTCGGGTTCATTCAAAGACTGTGGAGTAAAGCAGTGTAAAGCAGACTTACAGTGTCAGTACCAGTAAACTGATTTACCTGTATTTAGAATAATCTTTTATTTACTTCTTGTGTTGTTTTAAACACATGTAACAGAAGTAGCAATCTTCTTTTCTTTCCTATAGAGTGGATGAACTATGAGGTCACCTTGTAGGCCAATCGGCTGCTAGCATTAAACTAGTTTCCTCAATAAAATGCCCATAGGATTTTCCCATATGCTTTTCGATGATTTCAAATCATAGATATAAACACTAGATATAGCATACGGACCCTGAGCATGCGTCAATACCGACGCTACATTTGTACAGTGCTCCCAGGACAAATGTCATTCAACCGCACCTATAGCGCATGTCTTTGGGCTGTGGGGGGAAACGGAGCACCCGGAGGAAACCCACACGAACACAAGGAGAACATGCAAACTCCACACTGAAATGCCAGTGTAACGGAGGCCAGCTAGTAAGTGCTGCTCTAGCGACAGACGCTAGAGGCCATGGTCTTTAGCCTCCTTGTTAGAGCAACCAACTCCCATGTGGAAGGTCGCCGGTGCGATACCAGCTCGGAGCCGGTTGGGTGGCGTAGGGGTTACATTGGTGCCGGGACCCGGATAGGAGTGAGGTTTAGGGAGGTGAGTGTAACGGAGGCCAGCTAGAAAGTGCTGTGCAGGTAAACCTCACTCCTCTGACCTCTAATGGTGCTCTAGCGACAGACGTTAGAGTCCATGGTCTTTAGCCTCCTTGGTAGAGCAACCGACTTCCATGTGGAAGGTTGGCAGTTCGATACCAGCTCCGAGCGGGTTGAGTGGCGTAGGACCGGCGGGGTTACACCAGCTGACCCAGCCGGGGCTTGAACTTGTCGTGCTACCCACTGCGCCACCGTGACGCCAGTTTGTTTTCATATGATGGAAATCGTATGAATTCAAATGAATAGGCACTTTTATGGCCATACATAAACTATCCATGTTTCCTTTTGAGATTGGGCTGAATGTTCATCTTTGCTTCTAAAAATGCAAGAATTATTGCTCATGACTGAGTTTTTAAAAAAGCACAGTATATAGCATGAGGTCCACGTGGCGCAATATCATTTTTTTTTTTTTTTTTTTTTTTTCTTTCTTTTTTTTTTATTAGAATATGCAAAATCGTACACAAATTGTGGCGCAATATCATGAACGTGAAGTAAAAATGACAATAACAGACTCATTAGAAATAGGAAAACAATATGTTAAGTGCTTCAAGATACATCATATAGCTCAAAATATCTGGACACAGCCACAACGAGGGCCTCCTCCAGCATGATATAATAGTTTATAAAACAGTTGTCATGCCAAATTTCTACTATAAATAGAAGCTCGCAATAGTTGCCCCTCCTCCAAACTCTTCTGATTGATCCTTGCTTTTGGACTTGAAAGTGATGAGCTGCACTGCCTGTGAAAATCAAAGATCATTCAACTTGACACGGCATCTAAACAACTCGGTGCTCACATGCAGGCCCTTCAGAAGATGCAAAACCTGAGCGTAACATTCACACACATTCTTCCAGCATGTGTTACATTGAAAAACAATAGAAAAGTAGCGCGTTGGAAAGGAAAAACGTATTCTGTGTAGACGTCCACATTGGGCTGAATGTTTGCTATTTAAGAGTTTATTCTGCAAATGCGTTTCCATTTCTCATTATCTGCATTAAACACAAAACCAGTAGTATAAATTTTACTATAAACAGAAGCTCGCAACAGTTGTCCCGCCTCCAAACTCTTTTGATTGGTCCACAGATCATTCAACCTGACACGGTGCCAAAAAAAAGCGGTGCTCACAAACACGGTGCTTCAAAATATGAGAGACGTGAGCGTAATGTTCTCACACGTCTGTCCAGCATGTGTTTACATTGAAAAACAATAGAAAAGTAGCGCGTTGGAAAGGAAAAACGTATTCTGTGTAAACAGCCACGTTGGCTGCATGTTTGCTTGGTAAGAGTGTATTTCGTGAATACTTTTCCATCTCTTATTATTTGCATTAAGTCCAAAAACACCTTTATAAAACTTTTTTGCGAATTAAGGATTTTATATATGAAATTAGACATTTCTTTTGCTTGTTTCTAAAGTGATAATGCAAAATGCACATTAACACGGGGTGACAAAAACCCAACTATATGTGTATGTTAAAAGTCCAACCCAGGCTCATTATTTCTATATAGAAATGCCTATATATATTTTTGGAGAGGCCAAATACGTCTCAGGAGCTACATTTTTTTGCAGTTTTTGTTTTCGCGAATCCGCCAGAGGCCGATGTGTATCCTTTTTCAGATCTCAGATTTTTCTCGCGAGTGACATTCACGCCTGCTGTTCTTGCGTAAATCCACCAGAGGCCGCTGTGTACGCTTTTTCAGATCTCAAATTTTTCTTGCGAGTGCTATTCGCACCTGCTGTTCTCGCGTAAATCCACTGGAGGCCACTGTCGACTGACTGACCAACCAACCAATAACCCCACCCACCCCTTCACTAAACCCAACCAATAGTGTTTTCAAAGGCACGGATTGACCCGATCACCCTCTTCCCTAAACCCAACCGACAGTGTTTTCAAAAGAAATTGAAAAAAGAAAAGCCTTCGCAGCCGCCTGATTTTTACCACGTTATTAAAACTTACCACCTTCTCACCAGTGTTGCCAGATTGGGCGGTTTCGAATTTGATTGTGTGGGTAAAAAATGCCATTGACGGGTTGACAAAATTTAGGCGGTTTTGAAACGTAACTTTTACATGCAAATTATTCAAAAAAACATAACTGTGTGCTCCTACTCCATTCAGTTAGTAGTGACCAGTGCATAGCCACAGCCACAGCCATATCACCCTGCAGCCCAAGACCAGTTACTCACTGAAGCTAAGCAGGGCTGAGCCTGGTCAGTACCTGGATGGGAGACCACATGGGAAAAACTAGGTTGCTGTTGGAAGTGGTGTTAGAGATGCCAGCAGGGGGCACTCAACCTTTGGTCTGCGTGAGTCCTAATGCCCCAGTAAAAGTGAAGGGGACACTACACTGTCAGTGGGCGCCGTCTTTCGGATGAGACGTTAAACCGAGGTCCTGACTCTCTGTGGTCATTAAAAATCCCATGGCACTTCTCGCAAAGAGTAGGGGTGTAACCCCGGTGTCCAGGCACGTGCACACATAGGGCTCAACCTGTGCAGTGTACATGCCCTTTTGAGTCCGGGATATAAAGTGCCCTTCCAAAATGAATGTAAGTGCCCCTCCTACCCCCACTTCTACTATGCACATGCCCTTTGGAAAGCCTCTGCACGGCCCTGCCGGTGTCCTGGCCAAAGTCCTTCAATTGGCACTTTCCCATCATGGCCTCCTAATCATCCCCATCCACCGAATTGGCTCTATCACTGTCTCTTCATTCCACCTATAGCTGGTGTGTGGTGAGCGCACTGGCGCCGTTGTCATGTGGCTGCCGTCACATCATCCAAGTGGATGCTACATACTGGTGGTGAGTGGAGAGTCCCCCCTCATGATTGTGAAGCGTTTTTTTGTATGGCCATACACAATAAATGCGCTATATAAATACACATTACATTACATTACATAAACATTAACCGCTTGGGCCCACGTGCAAGAGGAGGTGAAGGAAAGTTGTATCAAAATCTGACTCCCAGGACAAATCTGACTCCCTTTCGTGTGCACGCGAATCATGCAGCGCCTGTAGTTAAACTCACAGTGGTTTATCATGGCACTTTTATTGATAATTTTTTTCCACAATTGACAGCAAGAATTGATTGACAAGCATAACCTAATTATGCTCAAAATAATTTGAAACGTCAAATAGGATGAATTTACACCCCCTTTCGAAAGTATAACATTAGGTGCAGTGTGTGGGTGAGAGGGGGGCAGTGTTTCGATGAGACCTGGTTATGTTGTGGTTCTGTGACTGGTGTTGTTTGCTGTATGGCTTTAAAATTATGACAGTTAAAGTAACTAGGTTAATATAGATTTAAATTAAATTAAATATTAATCTAATATTTGATGCGTTTTTTGTGTGTTTTGATGGGTTTTGGACAGCTTTTAGGCTGGAAAAAGTCAGCTATATCTGGCAACACTTCTTCTTACCCTGTTATTTACTTGTTTATTTTTTAAAAAAAATTTGTCTTTTGTTTTACCTGCTTTCTGGAACCATTCTTCGGCGTACTTGAACCCCATCATCATGGCCAACTCCTCTCTGCATCTCAAGTCCATCGACATACATGGTGACCTACTGGGCAAACTGGTAACAGAGGAAAAGCCGTCCACACGGAGGTAAGCGGTCAGCTGGTAGCACAAAAAGAAACCAAAGCTGTCGGCGGCATCATACCACCCCGTAGCGTTCGTTTTAAAAACTTAATGCAGCCATGCGTAACTCAGGCTACATAATTTGCGCTCTCCAGAAATGTATACAGGGGTACGTTTTCACAATGAGCCTGTGTTGCAAAAGTCTGTCTGTTGTTTCACTGAGAGGATGAACTGTTTGCCGATTCCTTTTCTTTTGGGAGGAATTTTAGTCTCACGAAAGAGAAAACTAGAGTCAGACTGCAGAGACTCAAACATTTCCCAGGCCTGAGTATGTACTGCAAAAATGCAAACACGCTGAGGATGAATAATGGATCAGAGACAGAGCAAATTGGACAGAGATAGAGAGAAAGGAGCGAGTGAACATGCATAATATACTGTTGGCAGGAGAGTGGCTGAATCACTCCAGTGGCTGTGGGTTTGTAGCACCTGAAGTCAGAAATGATACTACAGCGTGTGTGTGTGTGTGTGTGTGTGTGTGTGTGTGTGTGTGTGTGTGTGTGTGTGTGTGTGTGTGTGTTGTGTGTGTGTGTGAGTGTGAGTGTGTATTCAGTGAGTGTTGGCTCCTTCCATCTGGAGAAAGAGAGAACGAGCAAGCTTTGGGGAAGTGCTGGGATCAAAAGTAGGTCATCTTCCCTGAGACTCACATCTCTCCAGCAAATCCACCAATCCACACTGCTGCAGCACATGTGGCTGAGTTGAGAAGAGAACAGCCCAAATCTGAGCTGACAGCACACACAACTGCTCGCTCTTCTGCTCTATTGTTCGGCTTTCTAGACCACAGATGTTGGGGATTCAATCGTTACTTCTGTGTCACAGTGGCTGGTTTTTTATCTTTGTGTTAAAACTGAAAGATTTCAGCTTTTGGTTATATGAACACTATAAAAACGATCATGATTTCAAGGGTAAAAAGGTAAAAATGCTACAGTAAAGACCTGGTGACCTGGTTTACAATAGGTTTCCTGACAGTCAAAATTATTAGCGCTCCTGTGAATTTTTTTTCCTTTTTCAAATATTTCCCAAACGATGTTTAACAGATCAAGGAATTTTTCACAGTATTTCCTATAATATTTTTTCTTCTGGAGAAAGTCTTATTTGTTTTATTTTGGCTAGAATAAAAGCAGTTTTTAATTTCTTTTAAACCATTTTTTAAACTGTGTTTTTATTAAAGTTTTTATAAACAGTATACAAATAACATTTACTTAAAATGTTTACAATCACAAAATAAAAGAAACAAATAGATAGAAAATAATAATTGATAGAAATTATAATAATAGATAAATAATAGTGACAGCTTAAAAAAAAAGAAAAGTAGATAAATAAATAAATAAATAAACTCCAATATAAAGGCAATAACTACGACAAAGACAAAGCCCCTGACAGCCTTTCAAAGATCAAGTAAGTATGTTTTGATTAATGCCCAGGTCTGTTGAAAAAGGTCTGATTTCAACTGCAAATCTGCAGTCATTTTCTCAAATATACAGTTGAAGTCAGAATTATTAGCCCCCCTGTTTATTTTTTCCCCAATTTCTTTCAGAAGATTTTTTCAACACATTTCTAAACACAATAGTTTTAATAACTCATTTCTAATAACTGATTTATTTTATCTTTGCCATGATGACAGTAAATAATAATTGACTAGATATTTTTCAAGACACTTCTATACAGCTTAAAGTGACATTTAAAGGCTTAACTAGGTTAATTAGGTTAACTAGGCAGGTTAGGGTAATTAGGCAAGTTATTGTATAATGATGGTTTGTTCTGTAGGCAATCGAAAAATAAAATAGCTTAAAGGGGCTAATAATTTTGTCCTTAAAATGGTTTTAATTATTAAATTAAAAACTGCTTTTATTGTAGCTGAAATAAAACAAATAAGACTTTCTCCAGAAAAAAAAATATTATCAGACATACTGTAAAATTTCCTTGCTCTGTTAAACATAATTTGGGAGATATTTAAAAAGAAAAAAAAATTAAAAGGGGGGTTCAATAATTCTGACTTCAACTGTATATATCTGTTTCAGCCTCTCTGTCCATTCTGTCAAAGTAGGTCGGCGGGTCTTCATCCAGTTCACTGTAATTATTTTCCTTGCTGTTAGTAATAATATACTTTATGTAGTGCAAATAGGTAAGACTTACTGAATTGATCAGGGCGGAAGCCATCAAGCTAAAAAAAATACTGGGTCCATTGGTATGTCGTATCCTAAAACTTTACTAATCTCCTTTTTAACCTCCTGCCAATGCACTTGTATTTTGGGACACTCCCATTTAAAACCATTTAAAGGTCAATATTATTAGCCCTCTTAAGCATTTTTTTTTTCCGATAGTCTACAGAGCAAACCACTGTTATACAATAACATACCTAATTACCCTAACTTGCCTAATTAACCTAGTTAAGCCTTTAAATTGCACTTAAAACAGTAAAATATGTACTGTCATCATGGCAAATGCTTTTTTGTTGAAATTACTATTCTGTTTAGGTTTTTTTTGTTTCATCAGTGATGTACATTAGTGTTTTATGTTACATCTAATTTTGAAAAATAATGTTTATTGCATTACTTTAATTTTATGTGTTCTATCGGGACTGTGTTTAGTAGTTGTGTGAATGAAACTAAAGTGTCTTCTATATATTAGTGTCACCATCTTGCCCTTTGTCTCAATTCATTTAATGTTTATTTCTATAGCACTTTTACAATGTAGATTGTGTCAAAGCAGCTTAACATAGAAGATTATAGTAAATTGAAACTGTGTCAGTTCAGTTTAGTTCAGTGTGGTTTAATTTTTCACTGCTGAAAGTCCTAACACTCAAGAGCTAATCTATCGATGTGCAGCTCCAGAAGTCCCAAACCAAGCAAGCCAGTGGCGAGGAACAAACTTCACCAATTGACGAAAGTGAAGGGGAAAAAATCTCGAGAGAAACCAGACTCAGTTGGGCACGACCATTTCTCCTATAATAATAATATTAATAATAATAATAATAATTCATTACATTTATATAGCGCTTTTCTGGACACTCAAAGCGCTTTACACATTAGGGGTTAACTCCTCATTCACCACCAGTGTGCAGCATCCACCTGGATGATCGACGGCAGCCATATTGCGCCAGATCACACACCACACACCAGCTGATTGGTGGAGAGGAGACAGAGTGATGAAGCCAATTAGGGTATGGGGATGGTTAAGAGGCCATGTTGGACAGAGGCCAGTGGGCAGATTTGTCCAGGATACTAGGGTTAAACCCCTCTTTTTCAAAGGACATTCTGGGATTTTTATCGACCACAGAGAGTCAGGACCTTGGTTTAACATCTCCTGCGAAAGACTGTGCTCAATGAGCAGTATAGAGTCCCTGTCACTATAATGGGGCATTAGGACCCACACAGACCACAGGTTGGGCACCCCCTATGGCCAAACTTCCTGTGCGGAGCTGCAGTCTAGGTGCCGGAGGCTGGAGAACACTTTGTCTCCATTCCCCTAGAGGTCCCTTCCTTCCTCTGCTTGCCTCGAGTGTTCTTGTTTACTTAATTTCGATCCCCTGTGACTTGTTCCAGCCTGTGTTTTTTAAGTTGTCGCTTTTACTCTGCTCCTCATTCTGTTTTTGAGTTAGTACTCTGTGAACTTGCCTTGCCGTCCCTTGACCTCCTGATCTACGTCTAGTTAGACTCTTTTGTTTTCCGTTGCTTGCTGCCTTATTGTTAGTGGTGGGCAAAGCAAGGCTGAAAGAGTCAAAGCAAATGTGTCGAAGCTTCGAAACTTTTTAAAACATGTCTCTACAGTGACATCTAGTGGTCATTTTTTATGCATTGCTCTGGAACAGCTTCATCAAAGAATGTTAAGCAAATTGAGGAATTAAACCCCACGTTGCGGAGTGGACATTTTAAAAGTGGGGGGGACAGCTGTATGAAATCCAAAAGTTTACATTCTTAATCACCTGTTTCTAAATGGTCTGTCTCTAAAAGTGAGGGGGACATATCCCCCCCGGTTGCTACGCCCCTGATATTGTGGAGCAGTGAGAGTTCCTGACTAGCATGCTGAAATAATGGGTTCGAATCCAAGGTCATGCAACTATAGATGCTAGTTTTTAAATGCTCTGTTCTTGTTACGTGTTTTGTTTTAACATTAGTCTGACATCCGAATGAACACTTTGAGAAATAAATATGTCTTGTTTTGGTAACATTATTAAATACATCAAGTCATAATTTTAAAGTGTTTGTATATTGGGATTCAAATTCGGGCCATTTGCACCACTGTTATGCTGTGCTCATGCACGGTCCACTAGGCCACATGAGATACAGAATCTTTTTTCCTGTGAGTCAAACGCAGATTTGCCAGGTCTCGAAATGCTTCTGAAATGATCGATGCTTTGAATCGCTTTAGTCACGTGACCCGGGTGTTTCGGCTCATGCTTCTGTGCAGTGTTTTGAAACACTTGTGCTTCGGGATCTCGACACTGTGTCGAAACGTCAGTTTCACGTCAGTCATCCCTACTAGGTTTTTTTATGCTGTTAAACCTTTGTATACCTCATCTGAGAAGAATCTTAGTTGTCTGTTTTGCGACCTCATTCTGAGAAGAACCAGTGGTACATCTCACCAGTCTCCACACCAGAGACCCGAGTTTAAGACCCATCTGTGACAGTATTATGCTTTTCTGCTTGTGGATAAGAGCTTTGGTTCATCATATGACTTTCTCATTACCACATGCTTATGGTTGTGTTTTTGTCTGTGTAACAAAGGTATGATGTGTAGATGTTAATACTTCCATAGTATTTGTTTTACCCTCTAACCTTAATATTTCTAACATTCTTCAAACTATTTTATTTTGCGTTAAACAGAAAAAAGAAACTAATAAAGGTTTGGAACCACTTAAGGGAGAGTAAATAGAGAATATTTTTTTTTAATTTGTGGGTAGCCATCTTTTAAGTAAATATCAGTTATATTTACTTATATTTTATGATTTATATATGGTATATGCAGGCAGGGGTAAAAAATCAACCGCTTCCGAACGATGCGGTTGATCTATTTCTATTAATCTTTGACATTTGTATTTTGTCCCTAAAGGTTTTTTCAGCATTGGCATGCAGCAAAATGCACATTAATGAATGCATAAATCTGCTATAGGGTAAATTTGATTGCATAGCCAAATCACATAAGCAGTCCTCCATAGATCCTCTCAACACAACAATAAAGAAGATTAGATCATTTACTAATTCTGATTAAAATGTATAGTCTTGTTCTGAAAAAACCCCAACAACATTTACTCATTGTTTCCCCGGTAAGCCCATTGTGTTGTCTTTTTAATACATTTCTGTACCTTTTCCTTTAATTTACCCATTATGTTTTCTTTTTTGTATTATTTCTGGACATTTTACCTTAATTTTACCCATTATTTAATATTTTAATACATTTATGGGCCTTTTACCTTTATTTTACCCATTACGTTTTCTTTTTTTCTTTTTTTATTTTTTACATTTTACCTTAATTTTACCCATTATGTTGTCTTTTAAATACATTTCTGGAACCTTTACCTTTATTTTACCCATTATGTTTTCTTTTTTTATTAATTTCTTGACATTTTACCTACATTTTACCCATTATGTTGTCTTTTGAATACATTTCTGGAACCTTTACCTTTATTTTACCCATTATGTTTTCTTTTTTTAGTACAATTCTAGACCTTATACATTTATTTTACCCATTATTTTGTCTTTTTAATACATTTCTGGCCATTTTACCTTTATTTTACCCATTATGTTGTCTTTTTAATACATTTCTGGACCCTTTACCCTTATTTTACCCATTATGTTTCCTTTTTTAATACATTTCTGGACCTTTTACCTTTATTTTACCCATTATGTTTTCTTTTTTGTATTAATTTCTTGACATTTTACTTTAATTTTGCCCATTATTTTATATTTT
>LR812541.1:42066133-42101133 GCA_903798195.1 Danio kyathit | reverse complement strand
CATTTCCTGTGAATTAATAATGCCCTCTATTTTTGGCCTCAAATAGGAAACACAGGCTGTTGAAAATGCTCTAATTTGGTTCCTGCCATAAAAATGCCATTAGAACAATTGACATGTTCATATATCTAAGTACTACACATAAATGACCATGTGGAGAACAATCCAGATAATTAGAGAGCAAATGCCAATTAACATGAAAGAGCTCAATGTGCATTTATGCGTTTATTTTCTGGGTTAGAACAATTTAACTGGCTCATATAAACCAGATTATGCTATTTTAAATCTTTTCTTACAATGTTTAAATCCATTCAAAGTACAAAAAAAAAACTCATAATATACATTACAGCAATACCTGTCAACATTGGGATGTGAAAAATAATATGCACCTACCAAGTCAGTGCAGACCACAGACACCTGCATCGTGAAATGCAGTTTTTTTTTTTTTCCATTCAGCATGCGGTATGAACTTCCATTAAAACAACTCTTCCAGCAGTTCATAGTTGCATCCAATATCTCGTTTGTCACGGTGGGCTTGCCTGAAATCTTCGTGATTGAAAGTGAAAGTGGCAAACTGCAGTTAAACTGTGGTTGTGTAGAACTCCATTGTGCGCGATTCAGAGAGCAGAAATTTGTAATCGCGTGACTATGTAGAGACAGAAATCACATGCCGTTGTGTAAATAAGATATTACATACGGCTATTTAGCTTGTTTATTAAAAGAAGTTGTGATCTGGTGCTATATATAAAATACAATTACCTTGACTTCAAGGGGGTGGGGAAAGCCGTTGGGAGGGCGGGGCGCCCCCCCTATGATAATGGTAGGGGAAACACTGAATAATGATACTGCTGATTTTACTACATAAGTCATCATCCTCATACAAACCTCTCATCATATCGATAACCAGGGCTTTACATTAACACCTGCCAACCCGCCAAATGCGGGTAGATTTCAGTGGTGGCGGGTAAGACAATTCCCCACTCCCACTAGCCACTAGACACTCCCACTAGCCACTTTGGCTTGTTGAAAATAATTTTCCCGGATAATAATTCATAAAAGCAGCGTTCGACAATAAGGATGGTCCAATATGCATACAAAGGCGATCTTAGAATTGAGAAGCAACACGACTGACAAAAATAATTATGTTCGCGTGAGCAATAAATAAGCAGATGAATACCGAATGAAAGGATGATCTCTCACAGCTGAGGTGATGCGCGCGACTGTTTAAAACGCGTGCGCGCTCTCGTTTCCTTGCGTGAAGCAACTGTGTCTAGAAACACAGCTGGTGTGATCGGTTCTCTTTCAAATAGACTAGATAAAAAGTGATGAACATGCACCCACAGTCTCGCTGCTTTAGAGAGCTCCAGATCTGTATTTTTGTAAGCAGCCCTGGTTCCTTTCACATTTCACCATTATTTGAACAGATTATTTAATGGTGTAACGTTGTTATAATCCTTTCATTATCACACGGTATGTTTTTTACCTGCTTTCTTATGCGTAATGTGGTTTAATTATCATTTATTACAATAGCATTGCTTTAATGGGAGATTACTCCCCATTTATTTGTAGTTAACTGCTGATCTGGGACCTTTAGCTAGGACAGATACTGTGCATATGTTTTGTTAAATAAAAAGTACAGTAAACAGCTATATTTTGCTTGTTTTGACCCATTTAAAATAAAAAAATTTAATTTAAAAAAATGTAAAAAATTTGTGGCTAAGAAATAATGAATTTATGTTTGGTGTGGTCAGAGATGAATTTGGTAAATCCTTAATTTTGAGCTCTGAAAATTGTGAAATAAAAACTAATTGTAAAGCTATGAAACCATGACCCATTTGCTCATGAACATTTAGCAAGCTCATACACGACACACAAAAAGTGAAATGAATGAGGCATGTGGAGAAAACGCAACATCTAAATCAAGTAATTTTAGCATGTAAAAGTCATATTTATGTGTATAAAATATATTTTCCCAACAATAAAATTGTGGCTAGTGACAATGGCGAGTGGCTAGTAATGTTGGAAAACTACTAGCCACCGTGGCTGGTGATCAAAAAAGTTAATGTCAAGCCCTGTCGATAACCCAAACCAAACTCTTCCAGTCTCAACTACAACTGATTGACGCTCAAAGTAGATGTTGTTCATGAGCAGCCAAATGTGACCACATTATGCAAATTTGTCCTGAATATCAATCTGGCTTGAATTTGAATATGAAAGCACATCTATTTTAGCAGTCCTGGAACCTTGAGTATATATAAATATATATCAGAATATACACATAGTACATGAGTACAGTTAGACAACTCCTTTCTGTCTGATGAAACTTGATATAGGCAGGATTGTTTCGGGAAAGAATGCTCTATAGATGTTTGCATCATTGTACTTATTACAGCCTGTGCCAGAATGCAAATCCAACTTAGTATCAGGTTTCCCGGTGTTTGAGAGCTACAACTCAGATCTCAATCCATGAGGGGACTATAGTGGTGTTGTAGTGGTCAGTATTCTGTTTTATGATGGATTTACGGACATTTTGGAAGCTTAACAAATGGACCACTAGCAAGCACCACTGCAGCATGGAAGAGCCAGAATAAATTTGTAAAGTACTCCCGCTATGTTCGTCTGTCATATACACATGTCATGATTTTGCCAAGTACGATGCGATCTTGGATTAACATCTATGTTGATCCTGGAACATCCTTTTTGTTGGAAAATGTAATTCATACCTATTCCCTACCCCTAAACCCAACCATAACTGTACATTATTCCCAAAATCAGAGGGGGATAATTGTTGGATAACAATCATGTTGAAGTGCATAACCCTAACCGTAAGCCTAAACTTAACAAAAACTGTAAACATATCCCTTAATTTTGATTGGCTGATTGGAATGTTGTTCCAGGATCAACATAGATGCTAATCCAGGAACATGTCCTACTTGGTGAAATCAGGTTGGTGGTCTTATACATTGAGGATGGCTAGAATGTGAGTAGATTTTGGGCGAATTTTTATTTTTAGGTGAACTATTCCTTTAAGGTCATACACTACGGCCAATTTAGTTTATTCAATTCACCTATAGTGCATGCCTTTGGACTTGCAACCCACTGTGCCACCACACCACCACTACTTTTAGCTTTGTCACAGATAAAAGCATCTGTTCGAAAGACCCACTCCTTACTAACAAAGGTCCAGAATTTGTCCCATACATGAGCTCATTTGTCCTATTTTGACTTCTATGCCATCATAAATTGTGAAAATAACTCATCGAAAACGGCTTTAAGGCCTTGCAGAATCCTCTGTTGGCTGTTATGACTTCAGCTAATTAGTTTTGGCCAATTCAAACTATTATTTTTTTATCAGTCCAACATCCAGTTGTGCAAGAAAACATACAATCTGACGCAAGTGAAGTCATATGTTCCTACCGTATTGTTTTCAAATAGAGAAAACATTTTACAAGTAACTTTATTCTAAGTCTTGGCCAAATTAAAATAAAAATTGGACCAATAAAAAACACCAAAAGCGGCCCATATTAAATGAATTTGAATACTAATTTGGTTATTGTTGTTATGCATGAATTTTCAAGTGTTCTTTTTTTTACAAGTGAGGCTAAAAAAATTGTGAAGCTCCACATTAATATTATGTTTTAATTTTTTATTGTTTAAACGGCCAAATTCTGACTTTTGAAAGTTGAATGTGCTGGCCAGTTTGTTATTTACCTAATAAAATGACAACAGGCTACAATTTTAAATTAAAAACTTTAACAGATTTTTTTCTAATGATATATGATGTATTACATTTGTGTTTTAAAAATAAGTATTTATCCATATTTCATCATTCTAAATCTTTAGGAAATATTTCTGGTACATCAAAAACTGTGGTTATGATGACCATCCGACAAGCTAATCCAGTTAAAATAGTGCTTATAATGTCTTTAAAATGCAGTATTTCAATCTTTAAATGGCAAATGACTGCAAAAAGGTGCACTTTTTGAGAAAAAAGAACCACCCCTTTCAACAAGCTGTCTACGGGCCTGTATATGGCTGCAGACTTGCACATGCAATCACAGACACATCGGCTGCGACCGAAACCGCATACTTCCATACTATACAGTACAATAAAATCAGTATGCAAGCCGAGTAGTATGTCTGAATTCACAGGCTGCGTCCGAAACCGCCTACTACTCAGTAGGTACTGCATTTGAATTTAAACGTACTACTCGGCCGTTAGAAAAGTATGTTCTGTACAGTATGAATGTAAGAAGTATGAATGGAATTCAGACGTACTACATTCGCCATTTTGTCATGGTCACGTGACCTACCTGCGTCAGTTGCGTCGATTCACTCCCATTAATGAATTCTCTCGCGGAGCATCATGGGATAGCGCAGCGTGCATGGGATGCGCACTTAAGAATCTCGCCGGAAGTAGTAAGTCATCCAGGTACTTCTCGCACACTGATTTTCGGATTCTATGAATTCGGACATACTACTCGGCTTGCATACTGATTTTAGCGTACGGTATAGTATGGAAGTATGCGGTTTCGGACGCAGCAATAGAATTCGAAAATCAGTATACGAGAAGTACCCGGATGACTTACTGCTTCCGGCGAGATTCTGAAGTGCGCATCCCATGCATGCTGCCCTATCCCATGATGCTCCGCGAGAGAATTCATGAATGGGAGAGATTGGCTGCGTCCGAAACCGCCTACTATTCAGTAGGTACTGCATTTGAATTTAAACGTACTACTCGGCCGTTGGAAAAGTACATTCTATACAGTATGAATGTGAGCAGTATGAATGGAATTCGGACGTACTACATCCGCCATTTTGTCATGGTCACGTGACCTACCTGCGTCAGTTGCGTCGCTTCACGTCCATTCATAAATTCTCTCGCGGGGCATCATGGGATAGCGCAGCGTCCATGGGATGCGCACTTCAGAATCTCGCCGGAAGTAGTAAGTCATCCGGGGACTTCTCGCATACTGATTTTCGAATTCTAAGAATTCGGACATACTACTCGGCTCGCATACTGATTTAAGCGTACTGTATAGTATGGAAGTATGCGGTTTCGGACGCAGCCATTCTGAAGTGCGCATCCCATGCATGCTGCGCTATCCCATGATGCTCCGCGAGAGAATTCATGAATGGGAGAAAATCGACGCAACTGACGCAGGTAGGTCACGTGACCATGACAAAATGGCGGATGTAGTACATCCGAATTCCATTCATACTTCTTACATTCATACTGTATAGAACGTACTTTTCTAACGGCCGAGTAGTACGTTTAAATTCAAATGCAGTACCTACTGAGTAGTAGGCGGTTTCGGACTCAGTCATGCACTCAATAGCGCAAGTGACGTCACTGTGAGGCGTTGAATTAGGGGCGGGGTTAGGGGACTACAGCCTTTTCTGATACTTTGATCTGCTGTTGTTGCTAAAGTTGGCAATATGTGCTCAATGCGGGTTATTCAAGGTCAGCTTTCAATAATAATTAGATTTCAGATTATATCTTTTGTTCATAAGTTTCTATACTTGACAGCAGATGCTAATAATATTTCCAGCTGTTGTCCAGGCATTTTAAGTGAACTGTTTCTTCTTCAGTGCTGGATACGAATTTGAAACGTTTAAAACAAGACAGAAAAGAGAGAAGCTGTCACTAAAGTTAAAACACATGTTGAAAGATTTCTTCCATGCTGCAGTGAGGTTTCCTGAGAGAGTGGAAAGAGGAATTCAGAGTCTAAACATTCATAAAAAAGATGAATTACTGGATGTGTAGTTTCACAAAGCTACGACGTCGGATTTCAAGGGTCGTTTTTTTTTTTTTTTTGCTGTCTGGAGCTCTATGTTCCTTCAGGGTTTCTTAGATTATCAGTTTAATAGGATTTTCACATTTATAGACTGTAAATACAATTCTGACATATACTTTATAAGAAAAACAAGATGGAAAAGACGCAAAATATTCGTTATGTAACATTTACAGAACAACCTTTTACAAATGACTACTGCAGCTTTTCATTTTCATGCAAATTGGAGATTGACAAGGGGGTGTGTTGCGTCCAGATATATTTAGGGATCATCTCAAAAGATCGATTTTTTTTTTCACACAAGCAAATTACACATTGAAGATTGTGTTTATGTCTATTGTGTTTTTTATCCAGCAGAATGTAATTTAATAATTTATTTAATGCTTAAATATGTATTGCTATTTTCTTACTTTTTTTTGTCATGCATGTTAACGATCCTGTATTTTCAGAATAGCATGCGTATTATAGTGTGACAAACAAGCCAAATGTAATCATTTCTTTCATTCATTTTCTTTTCGGCTTAGTTCCTTTATTAATCTTGGGTCGCCACAGCGGAATGAACCCGCCAACTTATCTAGCAGGTTTTTACAGTATGCAGCAGATGCCCTTCCAGATGCCCTACCCATCTCTTGAAAACCTCCACACACACACTCATACACTACAGACAATTTAGCCTACCCAATTTACCTGTACCGCATGTCTTTGGACTGTGGGGGAAACCGGAGCACCCCGAGGAAAACCACGCGAACGCAGGGAGAACATGCAAACTCCACACAGAAATGCCAACTGACCCAGCTGAGGCTCGAACCAGCGACCTTCCTGCTGTGAGGCGACAGCACTACCTACTGCGCCACTGCATCGCTGCCAAATGTAATGTTGATTTTTATTATTATCATCATTATTTGATTCCTTTGATCAAATTTGAACAGACATTGATTGAAAATATGCGCAAAATACAAAAATGTGATATGTTATATCAATGTGCTTTAAGTCTCTGTATAAGATTCTATAGATGTAATGTAAATGTTTTTGAGATGATTATGGCTAATGTATGCAATATTTATTGTTAGATAAAACTCTCCACTACTATTAATCAGTATTATATTTTAAAACCAGGATTCAGTGAATATTTTTTAAAGTTAATGTCATTCATTCGTTCATTTTCCTTCAGCTTAGTCCCTTTATTTATCAGGGGTCAGCACAGCAGTATGAACCGCCAACTTATCCAGCATATGTTTTACATAGCAAATGCCCTTTTTGCTGCAATCCAATACTGGGAAACACCTATACACACTCATTCACGCACATACACTATGGCCAATTTAGTTCATTCAATTCACCTATAGCGCATGTCTTTGCACCCGGAGGAAACCCACGCGAACACAGGGAGAACATGCAAACTCCACATAATTTAGTAAACAAATTGAAGATTCTAGGAAACGACAGTGAGCAATAATTAGCCAAAAGTGAAAACGCATTATATTATAATTACTTTAAAATAATAAAATATACATTCTGAACTCATAAAACAACAACAACAACAACAATAAAACAACATTCATGCAAATATTGATACATAAATCATAAAATCATTAATGTTAATACCCAAACACAAACTTTATTATTCCGTCATTCAGTCTCCTTCCCTGTTCCTTACATTTGAGATGCAGGGTCCAGAGCTTATAATAAACTGTTAATAATTCAATTAGGACATACCTTTTATGAACATGTCCCAGGAAAAATATTACCAGTGTGCAAAATATGTCAGTGAAATGCATTTTAGACTAAAAAACGGGTCTGTAAAACCAGGAAAAAAATACTTCCTTTAGGTAGGGGACGTTTGTTAATCTGTAATTGCCTATTTTCGATAAATGTGCTGTTAGATTATGTCTTTAACATCATCATTAGCATTTAAAAGTGATGCTAAAAATGATTTTGTGCTCATCTCTTCTTGTCGTCATTTTCCCCTCAGTTTTTCTACACCTGAAGAATAGTGTTAGTTTCGCTTTATTTTCGCAGTCTAACTTCCAAAATAAATCAGGTATATAATGGCAGGCAATGAAACAAAGGCCATGCTTGTGTCTGTGCATGGATTTGACCGAATGGTCTTGCAGGTTACTGTATGGCAGGTTACCTTCGAAGAACAAACTCAAACCGCGAGAACACAGAACGCATATGAGAAATGAGATGTTGCGAGTTTCCTGTTGACCACATGACCTTCACACGAAAACAATTTCAACTTTAATAAAAATGTGATTTTGAAAATGTTCTTTTCAGTGAAATTGCATAAATATTTCAGTACTAAATCACTGTCAATAAAGATAATTTGTAAAATGCAAATAAAAACGAATTCAGCAAGGAAATGGCTCGCACCACTAGTGGGTTGTGGGGGCCCCCTAGTGGCGGCTGGAACTAGTTCGCTAATAGGGCCGCTTAGTTCGCTAATAGGGAGGGCCGGCTATGGTTGTAATTATGCTATGATAACACAACAACTTTAGCCATATAAACAAATTACCAATAACATTTAGAAAGAGGAAAATAAATTTTCTATTAGGCTGCCTACAAAAATTAACTATATGGTATCTTATACTACAAAACACCACAGTTTACTGAAGTATATTACAGTATTTATTACAGTTAAACAGGTCACTAGTTAATACTACAGTATTCTGTAGCATTGATGTAGCAACAGAGTTATAAATACAACTAGAATTGTACATTTCCTAAAGAAAATGTGAGTGGGGTTTGCGTGGCAAATCGATGGGGTAAAATGAATCACTGAACTGGGCAAAAGCAATGAAGTGCTAAGAAATGGACAAATAAATGTTCATGCAGTTGCTAGGGTATTCTAAATGGTTGCTAGGCTCTGGCAACGCCGTTTTAATGAGTAAAAACAAAAGCCATTTTATCAGCCTGCATCCAAATAACCTAAACCCTCTATTTTTATGATATTCCTGTGCTAAAATAGGGCTTGTTTGTGTTGTTATATGGTTGTTTGAGTGCTATAAGTGGTTGCTAGGGAGTGTCTACAAATTTGTTACATCACTACTTAATACAGACTTGACAGGCCGAGTCAAATGAGGCCACCCCCAAGCCTCTACGACTCTCTAATCAAGATATCGATGTCAGCCATTTTGTGCCCATGTTATGTCTATGGGGATTTTGGGGGTTACTTTCTTGCCCCTCATGGAGTCAGTGTACCCCCAACCTACTTGAAAAATCATAGCACACCTCTCCTTAACAGGCCGGACGATTTGACACCTCACTCATCAGTCTAGGGCAAAAAATGCGGGATATGATACACGCCAAAGTTTTTAAAAAGTGGATAGTAATAGCAATAGTTAAATGTACTATACTGCCCGATACGAAGTGCTAAGAACGGCTTATTTCATACATGTGAATTATTATTATTTTCCTGTTTGTAGTTACTAGGGTATTCTAAAAAAAAAAATGCTAGGCTGTGGCAATCTAGGCAAAAGTTTTCAAAACAAAGAAACAAAATAGATTTTATCAGCCTGATTAAGAATAATCCAACCCCTGTATAAAATGTGCATTATTATATATTATAAATGTAAAATAAGCCACTGAATTAAAGATATGTCATCACCCTTCAGAAGTCAAACCTGTCCTCAAGCCGTTGTGACTTTGCATCCATGGGTCTATAACAAATGGTTGTGTCTAGGATAATCGCAGATTCTGATTTAACAAGAGCCTTACCCCAAATTTGTTTGACCACTTGAATCTTACAATCATCTGTGTATCAGCTGCTGTTGCAAAACAGTTGTACTGTTTAAAAAATACATCAAACCTTAATGCTTACAGCATACGTTTACATTTTGATGCAGAATTAGAAAATTGTAAAGCTTTTATAAAACCAGAAAACTAACTTACTGTTCTAACCATTTTTCATATAAACATCTATTAAGAATATATCTCAGATTACATGAAAAAACAGATATCAAATAATTTGTTTATTAAATTGTTTCATGTGCAGAAATGTTTTTTAGGGTTTATAGAGAACACAGGACAGCGTTGTGGAACAGCATGTTTTAATGAAAACACCATAACACACAACTGACTTCATTGACTCCAAGTGTGTAGATGAAAATCTTCTTTTGAAAGAGTTGCATGATGTAAACAACTCAATTAAAACTGAAATCATTAATTTATCAACATATATCCTGTATTGGAGTATGACTCGTGTCAATTTTAGCATGCAGTGATTAATGAACAATAACCTGCAGCTGCCAGTGATCTCTTGCAGTTTAAACCATTTATGCTTAAATAGTCTCTATTCTAATTTAGCTTAAATACTTATCCAGTAGAAAATAATAACTGCTGTGTAAATGTTTTGAATTTGTTTTGAAATTATATATTCACAATTGAGCTACTGCATACACACCAATATAATTCAAGACCATCTAACATATGTAATTAGCACTTGTAGTACTGAATACCTGCTTCTTAAAAGTCAATAGTGATGTAGCATTGACAGACATTCAATAAAGACAAAACAAGCTGACTGTGCCAATTAAACCAAATTGTTTATTAAAATGATTAAGAAAAAGGCCTGTTGTGCCCAATCCTGCCCACCAGTCAGATCCCAGTCACACCTACTAAAATGTTAGAATAATGAATTAAGCAATAGAGGAATAATAAAGTTAACCTTATAGTTGTTTAATTACAAAATGGATGTTTTTCTTAAACCCATCATTGTAAATTGTCATAATTCTCATTTTATATATTTGCATTTAAAACAGTTAATTTTAATTTAAAACCACATTCAGTGCACTATCACATACTGTTTACAGTGGCAGAGTTAAATTTATAAATAATTCTGCAGTTCAACCACTCTGCTACACATGGTTTAAATAATAATAATAAAATGATTATTTGCTATAAATTGGTGCTTGTAATGTTTATTTAATAAAGACCGTGCCAGCTGTACACAGTAAAATACTTTTTTAAAGCAATGTGCCCTGAGAAACTGATCTAAATGCTAAGGGGGTTTTAGTCTTGTTTTACTTTGTGAAAAAAACATAAAAGTAAAAATGTACTTTGCCATATGTGATGATTATCAGTTTTTACCTGACCTACTGTCCTTTTCTGCAAATAATTTGCTGGCTCTAATCGGAGAAAAAAATGTAAAATGCTGATTTATAACACTTAATAGTTTATGGTGCAAACATTTTACTCAATAGTACTTATTAATGGCAAATATATTCAAACCTAAGCTGTATATAAATATCCTAAATTGTGATGATATGATTGACTAAGCTTTATTTTGTACCTTTAAGTCTATTTTTACTTGTTTTAAAATTACTTGTTAAGCTCCTTTTTTATTAACATTTTATGGTTTAATTACTACTGAATCTAAGTTTGAAGATAAAGGACCTGAGGGGAAAACAGGACTTGGCACAACACCCCCTGTGAGCAAGCCATTGGCGACTGTGGCAAGGAAAAAAACTCCAAAAAGTTTGGAGACAAACCTTGGAAAGACCGGACTCAGCAAGGGGTACCCATCTTCCTTGGGCATGGCACGTTACATAACAACATTTATTAAATGCATAAGCTAAAAACATTTTTAAACCATGTAAACTACTAAACTAAGTAAATTATCTAAACGTTGCAGGAACTCGTCTTCCACCGTCCGGCCTCTGGATCTGGCATGCACAGGCTGGATATCCTGAGGAAGAGGAGGCAAAACAGATGTGACAGAATTATTAGTAAAAAAAAAATAAGAGAATCACGGTTTACTTTGAAATCTAAGGTTTTACAAAGTCCATACTTCTTAAAGACAAAGCACAAGCACTGACAAGATGCACTGAACCACAAGACTTTCCTAGAAGTACTAATAAAGCATACCTCTGTATTAGATGATGGTCCGTGTGATGGTCCTCTGGTCCGTCATTCTGCAATGCCGTGGTGTGCAATGCCATACACCTGGTCTTCTCCTGTAACCATGAGATTAATGAATCAATAATAAGACCACTATATACACAAGCACCAGTTAAAAAACATTTAACATTCAAAGTGGATGCAAAAAATACAAAGAAAGTCAATGGCTGTGTTTCCTTAAAAATACAAAAAAAATCTTGAAAGTTAAGTATTTTGAGTTCAAGAAAGAAGCAACTCAGACACATTTGGAACAAGTGGAAGATCACTAAATGACCATTTAAATTTTTAGGTGAACAGCCCCTTTAATAATGCCTCAGTTTATGCAGCTTAATTTGTGGAAATATTTTTTTTTTATTTCCTTTTAGAGAAAGCCTAAACTACTTTTGAAATAGAATCTTTTGTAACATCACAACTCATTTGTTTTAAAATTGTAATGCATATTAGTACACACACACAGACTACATTAAAATTAAATTACATAATCCTAACAGCATGTTTACCAATATATAGTAAGGCAGATGTCTTATGTCTTCCTCAACAATACTGCAGGACATTCCGTTTCTCAGTCAGCACGTCTTCTTGGGTCTTCTCAATTATATTTACCTGGTGTAAAAAACATAAAAAAACAACACTTGAATGAGATTAAGATTTAACATTCCGCTGTAAATGTGGCTATATTATAAAGGCAGTAAAAACAACTGAAAAAAATGGTTAAATACTTAGCTTTAGATTAAACCTCAAAGAATTCTGTCCATTTTGAAAAGACTGCTGTTGTTTTAAAGCTGTTCCTGTAACACATTAATAATGTAACAGAAAATGCAAGTCATACATTAAGTACAAAATGTTAAACACAAATACAAAAGGAAAAACACAGAAAATAATGGAACATTTAAAAAGCCATAGTTCAATTAGTTAGAACATTGTATTAAAATGAAGTTAGATCAAATTTAAAATGTATATTCACATATATACACACACACTACACTTAATATCATCATGTTAGTGTATTACTCACCAACTGTTGCTGCTCTCACTGCCCTGTGTACACTTTGAAGATGCCACAATGACCTCCTGATGTCCCTTGCTGCTGCTGCTGACCCTACTCTACTCTACTCTCTTCTATCAATAAGTTGACAAAATTAAAGCTCCAGACCATGTCACACAGCAACCACCTCAGGCTAAGGCTACATAAGCTGCTAAAGGCTGCCAAGCCCCACTAACAGCATTAATGCATGCTCAGTGCCCCCGATTATGTACGACAAATTGACTTCACGCGACCGTGCACACACATCACCAGGAAGAAGACTGTCTGCTGTAACGGCCCGTCCAGGTCTTCTGTCTCCCGGTTCTGTATGGCACACCGGCTTTACACGACCGTACACGCACGTTTATCCCGCATCTTCACGGCTTCTGTTTCCGGGCTATGATATACTGACTTCCCACTGGCAACATTAATGCATGCTCGGTGTCCCTATAACAATGCTAACCAACATAACAATACCAACCAATAAAAAGTCCCCATAACAATGCCAACCAACAACTAGTGTACCACAAAGAACTTATTTGCGCAAAACACAATACACCGGATTGTGGTAGCTATAGTAGGTGTGTAAAACACCTGACTGCACACACAAGTCTGGATGAGAAACGTAAATATGATCCAACAATGTCCGTTTCTCTGTGGTTGCCATGGTGATGAGTTGTTGGTATCCTAGCGATTGGAACAACTCCAGAATGGCCTTTCTTCCAGACGAGAGGTGGTCTTCGTTGAAGTCTCCACAGACAATTATGGGATTCTCCTTCATCATTTCCAAATAATCAAGCAGGCCCCTAATGTTCGGCAAAAATTTTTCCAGACTATAGTCTGGTGGCCTGTACACAGCAGCAATCGTTGCAGTCACTGGTGCTTCGACTTTGATGACGACAAACTCCAGGTCGGTGACGTTGTGTATAAACTGTCGAGATTCCGCCTGAATGTCTTCTTTGCAATAAATTGCAACTCCACCACAGTCCTTCTTCGCCATTTCTGGAAGGGTTGAGTAAGACACGTGTCTATTCCTTGAAAAAATCTTATAGCCTTCCAACTGGACTTGTGATGAGATGCATGATCCAGAGAGGTGCGTTTCCGTAACACAAAAGATATCACATAAAAGCAGCTCATGATGGTGCTTGATGTCCTCAATATGTGATGGGAGTCCCTCTGTGTTATGATGCACAACGATGAGCTTTTCTTCCAGATTGGTGTTGGCCTTCTTCCAATCCAAAAGTGGCATGATACCTTCAAGCCTTGCCATTTTCATCCTCTCCAACGAGGTTGTGATTTCCGGATCAGCATAGATCTTCTTTTCGTCATAGTCCCGAATGTACAACCCACCAAGTGAGGTTGTTCGACTAAGGGCAACGTAGGCCATTCCTGACTCAAAAATCTTCTTTAGTGACACTACAGCCGATTGCATGGTCATGCCTTGAACTTTGTGAGCTGTGCAGGCGTAGGCCAACTTGATTGGAAATTGTCGACGGACTCCTTTCTTCAGAGGTTCCTCTGATCTTTCGATATAGACTAAGGTGTCCTCTTCACCTTGCAGGCGTCGTCTGTATTTCTGCCCAGCATTTGGATTGTCAGGCTGAATCCCAAGCATGTGCACAAATGCAATTCCGTCTCTTGTTTTGGTCACAATGTTTCCAATGTTTCCAAAGCATCCATTGACGAGTCCATCTTCAACGTCCAGATTCCTAATCACCATTATGCGGACTCCCACCGCAACTTGTATGGTGTCAAGCAGGTCGTCTTTTTTACCCATGACAGGTTTAGCCTGTCGTTTCATCCCTCCTGTTCTTGGGTCTTTCCGGTAATCTTCAGCATCAATGGTTATGACGTCAGCATGAAGAGCGTTTACCGTCTCGCTATTGTGACTCTGGACTTCCTTGTTGGTTGCAAATATGTGCAATGCATCCCGTGGGCAGTCTTGGGGATTCTTCACAGCCTGCAATAGCAAAGCCCTATCTTCTTCTCCAAGAGCATCAGCCTTCCGTTTCACTCTTAGTCTGTTTAAAAGCTGGGCAAAAGTGAGGTCCTCTTTCTGCCGCATGATCTCCGTGAGGGTTACGATTTGGAAGTAGTCTTTCCAAAAGTCCAGCACATCGTCTTCGTAAACGCAGAGTGGCTTGGCTTTTCCCGGGGGCGGTAATTGATAAAAGTCCCCCACCACGATGACAGAAATGCCTCCAAATGGTTTCTTGCTGCCTCTGATCTGTTGAAACCTCCAGTTGATGTATGCAAAAAAGTCCTTTGAAATCATAGAGATTTCGTCAATAATCAGGATTTCCACGTGACGTAATCCTGCTCGTACATCATCAAGAGCGTTCCCAAGCCCTTGATAGGGTGGCTTCAGATTCCTTGGCAGCTTTAGAATGGAATGCAGAGTTTTTCCAGAAATGTTAAACGCTGCTGTTCCAGTGAACGCGCTTAAAATCACTGTAGGCATGGAGAGATCCCCATCCTCCCGGAGCTGAGGAAGTTGTCGTAGAATCTTTGTTGCTTCAGTGTATACGCACTTGATTACGTGCGACTTTCCACATCCAGCACCACCTGACACGAAGTAAAAAAACTGTTCTGGATTCAGTCCCCACACGCGGTTCTGACACCACCGCCGAATGGTGTAAAATATGGCTGCCTGTGTCTCGTTTAAACTCCTAAAGAGTTTCCTAACAAACTCGATGCTCATCTGTGGCGCCTCTATGCGCGGTGCAACTCCATCGCCATCTTCATTACGAGGCTGGAATTCAGGGACATCATCATGTTCGTCGTCTTCCTCTGGACCGACGTCTTCTGCCTCAGCTATGCACTCCAGGCGATCGACTTCAACTTCTGGTGCAAAAGCGGTCCAAGCACTCTCTGACGGTCCTTCCTGCTGAAGCTGTTCAAACGCGTTATCTACGACTTTGCCGTGCTTTTCGTATTTCTGCTGGTAAGCCTTTACTACGCCGCAGACAGGGAACCGGAGACCAGGATGTCCAGGAAGTTCCACAAATGCGCTTTTATAAAATAGCTGATACGTCGGAAAATCCTCAGGTTTCAGCTCTTCATTGTGGCGATGGGGAACGTAAAGTTTCACCATTCTTCCGTAAAATTTTTCCGGTTGCTTCTCCTCTGAAAAGCGAGCAAATCTGATAACGGCAGGCTTACCAACAGTCCTCTTCTGAATGAAGCCCATATCGTGAAGCAGTCGGTGGACATTTTTTCCTTTGATTTGCCGACCATATACGATACGGTAATTCGATGCAAAGTCCGCAAGGCACATATTTTCAAACTCCGGCTTAAGAGGTCTTGCTCTGTATTTATCTATTAAACCTGACATCCAGACGTCCTCCGATTCCGGATTTTTGTTCAACAACACACTAATGGGCAGACTCATCTTGAGGGCATCGTCATCCGTCGGAACAAACACGACACTTCGTGAACACTTCTTTAGCGGCAAGCTGCATGTTCGCGCCACGGACTCCTGAGCACTTACTTGACGGTGCTTGGCATATGCTTGCATTATGTGCTTCATTTCGTCCTCTTCATTCACATTGGCTTCACGAACACTCTGGATCACGTTCTTCAGAAAGCCACTCATTTCATGCTCCGGCTTTGAAACGTAGGACAACATATACATGAGGCAGCTGTAAGCGTCAAGGATATACTGAATATCCATGTTGGCATTCCACGCCCTGAGCAAATCGGGATTGTAGCCATTCACCCAAGTCTCCTTTGGATCGCGCTTCAAAAGAACTGCACTGCCAGTGGTGAGTCCTTCAGCGTAGTTCAGGTAATCGTCCATGGAGAAATTACACTTGGTCAGAAGGTCTGACAAATTGTCAAAGGAGGATTTGGGATCATTCAGCAAATCCCACAAAGGCTTGAGTTTCGACTTGGCTTCGTTCATAGCTTTTTTAGCCGCATCTCGCCTTGCTTTCTTCTTTGCTGCTGGGTCGGCAGGTTCATCATCTTCCTCATCAGGACGCTCTGGCATCGGATGAGTGATAATGGTCTTAGGCATCGGTAGTTTTGGAAATCCAAATCTACACACCACCTTGCCTTTCTTGCATGACTTCGAGTGGTTTCTGCTGTGAAGCTGAACCTCCGTCACAATCTTATGAAGCTCAGGATCAACGTTGGGATCTGGAAGCTTGCACGATATGTAACGGTCGACGAAGTCACATATTGTCTCATCATTATCTTCCTCTGGATCCGGGGCATCCTTTACCCAAGCAAGCAGATGAATATGCGGACTTCCTCTGGCCTGAAACTCAACTCTATAAAAGAAATCCTCCACTTCACCAATGGGTTGCGCAGGTGACAAAAGCAGGCGAGCCATTAACGCATCTACACGCTTCTCAAACATGCGCATGACAGTGACAGGATTACTCCGAAGGATTTCACATTTAGTCGCCCAGTCAAGCTGTGAAAAGTCAATCTCTTCGCCTTGTTGAGCTTTGATTGCCGTTACAATCTCAGGCCATCGCATTTCCGCTGCGCTGAATGTACAAAAAAAAGTAGGTGTCCCCAGCTGTCGAATCATGGCCTGGAGATCTCGCAACGTCTTCTCCCAATAGGCTGGAGAGCCTCTCAGGGGCTGCATGAATCGTGTGGCATCCCTGTTATGAACCAGTCTCTCAACCTCATTGGAATCCTGAAGCATCCTGTTGGAGATTCTTCAGACCATCTCTGGTAACGGGTTTACCTTTTCGCAGCTGAATGGACATGCTATTTCTTGCCAGTTGCGTTTCAGTCACAAATTGTGCAAAGAAAAGGTAGCTTTGATCTCTTGCAAATCGAGCATCAACACAAAACAATCTGGCATTGAAGTACATGCTAGGGGAAACCGCCGTCTGTCTTGCCTCGTCGATGGTGTTCTGTCCTGTGGGGAACTGGACAGGGAATGCCATGGCTTCCAGTTTTGGTATTTTAAAAAATCCGACAGGCTTCTTTCCTTGTGCAGGTGCGATACTGAAGATTCCTTCACCATATGACAAGATGTCATGTGCGATGTCTGGTGGCTGCATGCACGTGTCCAAGGTAAGACCGGGTCTAAGTTCGTCCTTTTCCTCCACGCTGACGTGTTGCTCCTCCTGCTCATCAGTTCCAACTTCTTGTTATCCTCTGTCGCATCGAGTCTTCATCAAACTGATCTTCAGATACCCCAGGTTCTGTTATGGAGATATCCTTGTACTCTGAATGTACTTCCTTCAGCTTGGATAAAGCTGCAAGCACACTGTGCATATTCACAGTATGGAAGTGCTGGTATCCCTTAAAACTGACATGTCTCTTCAGCTTGACCTGTAGGAGCTGGGACTCGCTTCTTGGTCTTGGCAGACAGTTGACAGTCTTCTCCACCTCCGAAGGCACACACACAACAGCAACCGTGAACTGCTCTCTGTTGTCCTTTGGGCAGTGCAACTATTTTGCGAAAGGCAAAATTTTGGCGATAAGCTGACGTTCCAGTACATTCAACTCAGCCAATTCTGCAGGGATAGGTGGCAGTTCAAGCTTGTTCGCTGCTGCAATCGAAGGCATATGTCCTCTTTTCAGATGGCTGTCACATGTGTGGCAGATCCATTCCCGTCTTCTTTCTTCTGGAAAGGTACAATCATCAGAACAAGCACTGTCGCAAGTATGAACATATTTCCTGTCAAGCAAAATGATGAAAGCTGAACGTCTTTTTCGTAGTTAGATTGATCACAGGCCCTTGACCTGGTCCGGAAAGAGGACTCTGTGACAAACCGTGCAGACGTATGTAGGACCTTGCTGGATCTTACACCGGAATGCATGAATTGCACTTTCCATCACTTTGCTGACCAAAGGCTGGGCTGGTTCCAGGCTGGAGTGGATGCACATCTTGTATTTCCTTTTAATTCTCAGCGCACATTGCAACTGATGAAAAACACGGTAAGTGGCATCACTGAAACATCTCTGGGCCTTTCGAAGGGTGCATCGTAGAATATGATGTGCTCTGAACTCGGAGTCACTTGCATAACGTCTGACCATGTAGTCTTTCATTTTCTTCTGAAAGACAGAATCGGTCCTGTACCTCCTCACCATGGAGTCTTTCTTCTTCTTCTGAAAGACAGAATCACTGCTGTACCTCCTCATCATGTAGTCTTTCAGCTTCTTCTGAAAGACAGAGTCAGTGCTGTACCTCCTCACCATGTAGTCTTTCATTTTCTTCTGAAAGGCCGAGTCAGTGCTGTACCTCCTCACCATGTAGTCTTTCATCTTCTTCTGAAAGACAGAATCAGTGCTGTACCTCTTCACCATGTAGTCTTTAATCTTCTCCTGAAAAGCGGATTCATCCTGTACCTCGTTGCCATGTAGTCTTTACTTCTCTTCTGGACAACAGCATCACTGTTGTACCTCCTTGACACATAGTCTTTTCATTTTCTTTTTAAAGACATGATCCATCCTATATCTTTTCACTATATACTCTTTCTTTTTGCTCTGAACATTTTCATCTTCTTTGTATCGTCTAGTCATATAATGTTTCTTTTGGTTTCGGGCTTTAACTTCCTCTCTATACTTTTGTTTAAGGTTTTCTTTTTTGTCTATTTTGTATTGTACACATGTGGCATACCTGTATGTGTCATATTCCCTTTTTTTGTGTTCTTGGGTCACGGGTTGTTTCCTCGAGCTCTCCACATTGTTCGAAGAGCGAAATTGTTTTTCGCATTTGTTTTCTTCTTCTGACCTTATTAATTTTAGGTGTTGAATGCTGGGATTTGGGTTGTGTTGAAACCTGACTTTTGACTCCAGCATTTGCTCCTGTTTCTAGAGGAGGTTCACAAGCCGGTTGCGTAAGCAAATTGCTGGACTGTTGCTCTGGTTCAAAAGAAACAGGCATAAATTCATAGCGGGCCTCATCATCACAACCTTTAAAGACCTTATAAATGTTTTCAACCATGTCACTTAAGTGTGTAAAAGTTAACATGATTGCTTTTCCATAACCAGAAGGACAAGGCGAGCCGTCGTCAGTTCTTGAATGTGGATCAAACAATCCATATCTTCCAGATGAATCTCTGAACACCGCAATGCATTCTGGCGAAACGATGAGCAAGGCGTGCGTGACATTCGTTGTGAGACACTGCAGTCTTTCAGCAAGTGGCAAAAACCACTGTTCCATGTCTGGTTGCGCTCTGGCTCTGAGATATCCAACCATCACTTCTGACTTTCGCACATGGTGTGTTTGGTTAAAACTTGAAAGTCTTACTGGAACTTCCTCCATGGTCAGATGGTCATGTTGGTACCTTCTTTCAGCAATAAGCTTCATTTTAACGCCTACATACAAAGCATCCCCCTCTTCTAAAACTCTATCAAGTTCCGGCAAGTTGAACTGAGTCCCTTCACTGTGGTTCGCCAAGAATGTAAGCGATACACATGTGCATTGATGGTTTCTAGAGAATTCATCATACCTAATGTCCCCCTGACAATGAGATGCCTGCACTGACAAAACACTGGGTGCAATATCACCACCTCCTACACACGGGCTATCAGAAGACTCAGCTACAGCAGCTCTGGAACTCTCCTGTTCAACCTGTAAATAATCAATTATAGTATTAAGCAGAAGATCACAATAATAAAAGTGTTAAATTGGCTTCCATCATGTTTTGGACAAAAGCTGGCAAAAAAGGGCATTTGCCATAATGTACATAAATCTAACACATGGGTTGTATTTATTTGAGTTTTAACTCTTAACCAAGATTAAATCTCACTTTAGCTGTCATCCACACATAAGTTCGAACCAACATTCACTACTTATTCACCTACTCAAAACATTACTAGGTAAATAACATTAATAATAATGAAATCAACTGAACATGTTGCTTCATTACCATACAACCAACCAATTTCTTTAAAATCTTGTCTTTTTAAACTTGTTTCGGTGGCTGGGGGGAATAAACAAGTTGACTAAAATATACTTTAAAATCCACAATTGTACACTAAAATACTTACACTATGTTCTTAAAGTGCTTTATTTTCACAAACTGATTTTGTAGTTAATATGATAAAAGTTAGCCTTTAGTACTTTAAAAAATAAACATAAGATTATCTGTGTACTCAACTGTGCTATACCAGATAAAAAAATATGCACTAAAATAAAAAATATTATACAATTTATTCATTACAATAATTTAGTTTAGTGTATTATGTTCGTTGTTGATTTTGTTGTTAATTCTTGCAATGCAATGTTGGCTATTTCTTTTTTGTTACTTGAATATGATAAAATGTTTATTACTGGCTCTTATAACTGATAAAATTTTTATAAGTAGTCAAAATACCCATCTATAACAATTGACATTGACGTGTAAGTAAATGTCAAACTATTTTAAATGACAGCTGCCTAAAAATAAACAGGCTTCGCCACAGTCATAAACAACAAAATATAAAACTACACCCATAATTTATTAGAATGTTACATGGTTAAAAAACAAACATGTTTATTTTGTTTTCGCATTGATCGGATCTAGGCCTGTAACAATAATCAATATTTTAACTTAGCGCACAACACATAGACATGACCTCAATCCTTTTTGATGATGCAAAATATTTCACCCATACATAAAAACCAATTCCAGCAACATTTTAGCTGATGGCGCAAACTTTCTATTGGAGGTGTCCGAGTCACTATGGTTAAAAAACACTATAGTATTTACTGTAAATTACTTTAGCATATTTTCCTGTAGGTGTCTGACAACTGAAAATAGATCTGGTAGCAGATACCGCAGCCTCAGTAACATTTTGCTATTATTTAATTAGGATATGCATTTTCACATTCTAGTTCCAATGCCTATTTATTAAACTGTTAAAATCTGTATAATTAAATTAAATTAAATATTCTTAACAATCAAATATAATGTGATGATATTATATTGTCACTCTGGGACTATATAATATGTGGCATTAAATGGTCTTAAAATGACAATAATATTGTTTGCAATATATTTTGGGACAATATATCGTACAACAAAGCATAGATATTGTGACAGGCCTATGTGCATATTCATTAATTTGTAAACATGAAAAGTCAACATAATTACTATGTGATAAACCAAGTATGATTATACTGTAAGTTGGTGCAACCAACTGAGAAAGGTATCATTATTGCGATCATACAAGAATAAGTCTGGAGCCCTGAACTAAAGCTTTAACCAAAACACTATTTTTTATAGCAAGGAGCTTATCCATTACATTAGAAAATTATAAAAGAACATTATTTTAATTTATTTATATATAATAAAACATTTGAATACATGGCTTTCTTGTACTTTTTCCCCGTATAAAATCAGACATTTACATTGATAGTTACTCATCATTCACTTAAATGACATCACTAAATTGAACTAAACTAAACAGTTGTCCATTGTTGTTTTAATAAGGGAAATTTAAGACTTTAGTGAATCGTTTTATCATTAGATTTATAAGTGGCTATATTAAGTCAAGTAGAATTCCCCTCTTGAAATCACATTCTCCAAAACGTTCAAGTAAATGTGAGTAAATACAGTCAAATATTACCCAACTCTGAGTTTAATAAAGCTATAGACTTAAGTCAGTAATTGTATTCAAATAAGTGCAACAAATTACTAAACACATCTACTTCAATCTTCGTATTATTGCAGAGTCCCAAACATTATGATGCACTAAAACAAGAGACAGATTTCAATAGTACCTCAGTGTTTCCTCTAGGATTTTTTCCAGCTGTGGCGGCAGGACTTTTACACAGATGTACCAACAACTACCTATGGGTGTTATTTTGATGGCACATGTTGTGAGCGCAGTGTTACACGTCGAGATCGCATTTATGTAATACGAGCATGCGAATCTCTGCTTGCGCACTGATTTCCTCTGTTCGTGCACAACTTCACACCCTGAAATATACGCTGCTCAAGTGCGATTTAGTGCGTTTATGTGACGAGTACATCTCCAACATTTATTAGATTTTCTAGGAATATTTATGAATGTCTCCGATAGACCTACAGAGCGGCATTAATGCGTCCGGAAGTAAAGTGAAACAGCTGAAGTAGCTGAACAGTCCTGAAGTAAGTGAAACCGCTATAAATTCCAGCCAGATAAAGTCATTGTATGCAGAACCATAGACCTTTATCTATACAGTATTATTATGGAAACTGTCTTCATCTTAACTGAAAGCTATACGTTGTGTTTGCTGGTCTCACGTCTCACGCACCTGTCAGTCAGCCAGCATGTCACCGTAAAGGGTTAAACAAATAACGCACAGCACAACTACGGTTAAAGAAAAGTTTGTGCTGTTATAATTCACTTACCTTTAATACGATTTGGTGCGATTATAACCCGCTATTAAAAAAACAACAACAATGACTGAATGTTTTGAATGGGAATGTTTTGATACTATAGCCGTGGTGGGATGAATTTTGGTGTGGCGGCCCGCCATGGAAGAATGAATGTAGCGGAAACCATGTACCTCATTAATGCTGGAGAAGCTGGTCGTCACATCTTGTAGGTCCACCTTTTTCCAGCGCAATTTTTGAGACTGAGATCTCTTTCCTTTTCGTGGCATCCTTTAAAACATAAATAAAAAATGAGACAGATAATAATAAATATTCTTGACTAATCCATTTTATCAACCCACTAGTTTCAAATAACTTCTAATAGGAGATAATCTACTGTTGTATTAAATCAATACAAGTAGATTTATTTTTAATCATCAAAAACAATCCAATTAATAGACATATTAAAAATACAATTATTGCCTGGTCAGATGAAATTCTTGATTCTGATTGACAAGCAGGTAATAAAATATTAATTGTCAGTGCGGACGCAAATGTATTTAGCATTATATTTAGATGTATAATTTTTGTGCTTGGTGTGAACAGGCCTCAAGAGATCTAACTTGTCACATCTGACAACCATTATGTCAAATATTAAACTAAAGAGCAAAGCTAGTTTGACCACTATCAAATGACCATGGAATAAACAGGACAGTCCTTTTACAATAAGGTTTCATCAATTAATGCATTTACTAACATGAACAAAACTTGTACATTTATTAATCAAAACACTGGGGAAATTAATTTATATCTTTATTCCACTACACTGGATTGATTGTTTTGATGTTTTACATATGATTGCTAAGTTTTGATTTTATACAATTTTTATTAGAAACTGAACGATTGTAGCATGTCAGACTGCACGAACATGGCTCTTATGTCACACTGTATGACTGTCGTCATAAAGTCAGACTTAACAACGCATCAAATGCATCAAACATGGAAGAAAACGCTCTCTGAGTTTGACGTCATCCACCCGCAACATCTTCACTATCCCGCGTACTGAAATGATTCCTCACAGCAATTGTAAACAAACTGTAGTGGCAATTTTGTAATTCTAAATAATAAAACCAGGAAGAAAAAAAACTGTTTTGACATTTCCCCGCGGTCATTATTTGAATTGACGCAAGAATCGCGTCATCAAATTCGGAGCTCCTATTGGTTCTTAGATTGACGCTCAACGTTGCTTCTGTCACACTGCAGGAAACTGAATGAAATCTTCTGACACTGCCAGAACTTCATCTGAGAGAAAATCTGATCGCAACGGGCACAAAGCGGCTGTCTGTGAACATGTCAAACCAAAGATCACAGATTTTAGCCCAGGATTTCAGGAATCTTTTAGGATTTCCCAAATTTGTCTCAGGTGACAAATCGCATCTGAAATCTCAGTGTGAGCCGGCCTTAACATGAACAAATAATGTAATAAATGGTATTGTTCATTGTTTGTTCATGTTAGTAAATGCATTAACTAATACATCCTTATTGTAAAGTGTTACTAACAGCACAATAATGGCTTGCTGTAAATTAAAGGAATATAAATGCGCTTTGCCTTTATGCATTGTCATGCATTTAAAATCCTTTAACACACAGCAAACAATTATCTCTTACTTAACAGTCAAATTAATTTCAACATATTAATTTTAATTGGCACATACCTTCAAAGACGTACGACGTTCCCTGATGTAAGCACTGCTAAACCTGACAAAAAAACTGTTGTCTCAAGAAGAAAATAGAGGTTAGCAACTATGTGGAATTTATAAAAATGTAATAACCTTTACTTTTTCAAAGAACAATTAAAAGAAAACAAATATGAAATTAACTTTAGACTATATGATAATGTAAAATAATAAAACAAAACAAAAAAATTGAAAAAACAACACTATTAAAAAAAACTACTGTATTTAGAAGAACACTAAACAATGAAAAACAAATAAACAGTAACAGAAGTTTTTTTCTCAAATGCTTCAACCAGAAAGAACAAATGAACTGCTCTCTGTAGACAAAGGCAAAACACAAGGAACCTGAAACAGAAAGAAAGAAGAAAAAATATTAAGTCACAGGCACTAGCCTTGTGATAATTTTATGTTGAAAATAATATTATCCACCAACACTGACCAAGGTGCAAGGTGCAGCAAATGATGTAGAAAGATCTCTGGTAAGTCTCTCTGAAAACAGAAACAACAACATTACTGAAAACTACTGACAACAAGAAATAATTTTTGTTTATACCCATTTATTAATAACATACTTAATCTATATTTAAAATATAATTTTGGGGATATTGTTAAGTTTTTCTCTCTTTCAATATTTTAAGGAGCCAATTTATGCTAATTATACTATCTATCTTAGCCAATGACAAAAGATACTGAGAAAAGCTCCAGCATCTTTGTACAGTTATAAAAAACCGACCACTTGATAACCCTGTTTCTCTGGATTTTGCCATATTTTCAGGGATGTTTGTTGATGATGTTTCAACTATTTAAGCAATGCTTTTCAATCACACCAAGCAAACATTTGTTACTTCAACCAACTGTACTTTCCTAAAGATTCTAAGAGACATTTTTTTTTACTAGAAATTAAAAAAAAAATTACCAAGCCTTTAAAAAGTAAAACAAACTTAACATTTAACTTAAATATATAACAAATAAATCAAGAGAAATGTCAAGTGGTCCTATAAAGAAATGGATCCCAGAATAATGTTTTTTCCCCTCACTATTTACTCCCCATCAAGTGATTCTCCTACTAAATACAAGACATTTTGAAGAATGCTGAAAACCTGTAACTATTGACTTCCATAATAGATAAAAAACATATACTATACTAAGTCAAAGTTTACAGGGTTTCAACGTTCTTTCAAATATTTTCTTTCATGTTTAACATTAGAAATAAAATCAAACATGTTTGGAACAAGTGACGATGAGTAAAGGATGACAATTTTCATTTTGAGGTGAACTAACCCCTTTATTTTCCCATAGCAAAGTAGTCTGATACAAATTATGAAATCATATTATGAATTTTTTTCCTATTATATATAGTTTTTATTATTTTAAAAGCTGCAAAAATCCTTATAATGGTAGTGACAGCAATTTTCTTATTAAGCATATATAAATATTTAAACTATTACCTGAAAATGCAGGAGGAATCGCTCATGAAACAGTATTCTAAAAAGATAAATGTCAAGAGATGTCACATAAAACGCAATTCAGTCACGCATCTTTTTAAACTTAATTTGCAAAGATTATATTTTTTTAAATTATAATAGATAAGTATAAAAAATAAGGTAAAGACTTTAGAAACTGTATCATGTACAAGGGAATTATTTGAACAGAAAAAAATACATACATATAACTGAGCAAAGCACTTAAGTCATGGAATAACGTTAGTCTTCAGCAACCACCGTCATAATGTTACATCAGCAATGACGTTTTTTAAGTTTTCTTACATAAACTGAAAAGAAACGTGTTTGCTTGTAATGCTCACGTGAAAAAAATGCAGAAATGTATATAATGATGCCACATGGATCGATTTAAAGTGTGCAGGAACATTATAACCATTTCATGCATAGACCATACAATACAACTGACTAGCATTTACCTCATCCTCGTGTGCGTCGGCATAAAAACACGTAATAAATGTTACCTTCGTTAAGTGCCCTTAAAGTAAGTGCACTTAACCACCGTATCCTATCCGTAGCCTATACACGTGCCACCGTGATAAAATGAACATTTACCTCAGACAGGCAGTTTATACACTATTCGTATCATACACGACACGGTGATCGGTTAATTTTTGCCACGCAGCTAAGTAGGAACATTACTTACCAGCCATTTTATAAAACGAGAGAGAGAGACAGAGAGAGAGAGCTTAACGACTCTCATCATGAGGTAGTCACAACCATTTTACTAAACAACTGGTTCAGGAGACGATTTATGTGAATAAAATAATATTATATTTTCAAAAAGTAACATTAAGGATGAAATACAGACTGAATAATAACGTGCTTATAATTGTAGATCAAATGGCCGCGGCCTTCTGCCTAAACATCGACTGACATGACAAACAAAACGTCGATCTTGGTAATGAGAAATTGCTTCAAAAGATAAAATTATTAACTATATGCAAACTACAACAATACTCCTCGTTATTTAAAACAATATATTTTATTTCTTTAATAAACGCAGCAATCAGAAGAAACACGTCTGTACTCACCTCAAGAGAATTCTGCTCTGAAGATTGATCACCAAGCAACGTCGCTGTTGACAGTAAACAGCCAATCACGCAGCGCTAGAAAATTGAACTGAACAGCCAATAGTGAGGCAGCCTTCAACTCTGACCATATTTGGGTGCATGATATTGGTGCCTATTTATAAAAAATTATCCTAATGTAGTTATTTTAATGTGTGTGTGTGTGTGTGTGTGTGTGCGTGTGCGTGTGCGTGTGTGTGTGTGTGTGTGTGTGTGTGTGTGTGTGTGTGTGTTTGTGACATATCAGGACACAAATCTGTATAATGACATGGGTATGACACAGGTATTACAAAAAGCAGGTGAAATATGAGGACATTGGTGACGTCCTCACTTTTCAAAAAGCTTATCAATCACACAGGATGAGTTTCTTCAGGGAGTAAAGCTGTACACTGTCTCCTGTGATGGTTGGGTTTAGGGGTAGGGTGGGGTGAGGCCAATATAATATACGGTTTGATCTGTATAAAATGAATGGAAGCCTATGTAATGTACCCACTTTTCACAAAAACAAACGTGTGTGTGTGTGTGTGGTGTGTGTGTAATATATATATATATATATATATATATATATATATATATATATATATATATATATATATATATATATATATATATATTTTTTTTTTTTTTTTTTTTTTTTTTTTTTTTAAGAATAATATTAACAACAGATGTGACAAAAATCAGTAGTTTTAGGTACAGATATGACAAAAATAATGTCAGCAAAAATATGTGGCCATTTGTCTATTTTGAATTTAAGAATCTTTTTTTATTGTAAGGAATATGTTTAGAAATTTTGATTTGTTTAGAAATTTAATTTTGGAGGGGTGGTGTTCTAGCAAGTCACACAAGCAGAAAAGTGTGAAACTGCTGTTCTACAGTCAAATTAAAATTGTTATTGCGGTGGTTAAGTGGTTTCTAAGCTGTTGGTATGGCGGCTTGGGAGGGTGCTACTTGTATGGTAGACAGTTTTAAGACATTGCTATATGGTTGCTAAGGTGCTCTAAGTGGTTACTAGGAGGCTGCTAAAGTATTTTAGTGGTTGGCAGGTGGTTGCTGGACAGCATATGAGCTGTTCTGAGTGATTGCAAGGTGGTTGTTGAGGTGTTGTTAGATAGTTCTGAGCATGATTTGCCTGGTTGCTTAGATGTTGCTTGTTTGGTTTCTAGACAGTCGGTAAGGCATTGGTAGCTGGTTGCTAGTGTGTTCTGAGTGGTTGCTAAGTGGTTGCTGAGTGGTTACTAAGGTGTCGCTAGGTGGTTGCTAGGGTTGTCTGAGTGGTTGCTAGGTGGTTGCTAAGGCATAGCTAGATGGTTGCTAGGGTGTTCTCAGTGGTTGCTAGGTGGTTGCTAGGGTATTCTGAGTGGTTGCTAGGTGGTTACTAAGGTGTTGCTAGGTGGTTGCTATGGTGTTCTGAGTGGTTGCTTGGTGGTTGCTAAGGTGTTGCTAGACGGTTTCTAGGGTGTCCTAAGTGGTTGCTAGGTGGTTGCTAAGGTGTTGCTAGGCGGTTGCTAGGGTGTTCTGAGTGGTTGCTAGGTGGTTGCTAGGTGGTTGCTACGGTATTCTGAGTGGTTGCTAGGTGGTTGCTAAGGTGTTGCTAGGCGGTTGCTAGGGTGTCCTAAGTGGTTGATAGGTGGTTGCTAAGGTGTTGCTAGGTGGTTGCTAGGGTGTCCTAAGTGGTTGCTAGGTGGTTGCTAAGGTGTTGCTAGGCGGTTGCTAGGGTGTCCTAAGTGGTTGCTAGGTGGTTGCTAAGGCGTTGCTAGGTGGTTGCTAGGGTGTCCTGGGTGGTTGCTAGGTGGTTGCTAAGGCGTTGCTAAGGTGTTGCTAGGGTGTCCTAAGTGGTTGCTAAGGTGTTGCTAGGTGGTTGCTAGGGTATTCTGAGTGGTTGCTAGGTGGTTGCTAAGGTGTTGCTAGGCGGTTGCTAGGGTGTTCTAGGTGGTTGCTAAGGTGTTGCTAGGCGGTTGCTAGGGTGTCCTAAGTGGTTGCTAGGTGGTTGCTAAGGTGTTGCTAGGCGGTTGCTAGGGTGTCCTAAGTGGTTGCTAAGGTGTTGCTAGGCGGTTGCTAGGGTGTTCTGAGTGGTTGCTAGGTGGTTGCTAAGATGTTGCTAGGCGGTTGCTAGGGTGTCCTAAGTGGTTGCTAGGTGGTTGCTAAGGCGTTGCTAGGTGGTTGCTAGGGTGTCCTGGGTGGTTGCTAGGTGGTTGCTAAGGCGTTGCTAAGGTGTTGCTAGGGTGTCCTAAGTGGTTGCTAAGGTGTTGCTAGGTGGTTGCTAGGGTATTCTGAGTGGTTGCTAGGTGGTTGCTAAGGTGTTGCTAGGCGGTTGCTAGGGTGTTCTAGGTGGTTGCTAAGGTGTTGCTAGGCGGTTGCTAGGGTGTCCTAAGTGGTTGCTAGGTGGTTGCTAAGGTGTTGCTAGGCGGTTGCTAGGGTGTTCTGAGTGGTTGCTAAGGTGTTGCTAGGCGGTTGCTAGGGTGTTCTGAGTGGTTGCTAGGTGGTTGCTAAGATGTTGCTAGGCGGTTGCTAGGGTGTCCTAAGTGGTTGCTAGGTGGTTGCTAAGGCGTTGCTAGGTGGTTGCTAGGGTGTCCTGGGTGGTTGCTAGGTGGTTGCTAAGGCGTTGCTAAGGTGTTGCTAGGGTGTCCTAAGTGGTTGCTAAGGTGTTGCTAGGTGGTTGCTAGGGTATTCTGAGTGGTTGCTAAGGCGTTGCTAGGGTGTTGCTAGGGTGTCCTGAGTGGTCGCTAGGCACTTACTGAGGCATTACTAGGCCGTTGCTAGGCGGTTGCTAGGTGGTTGCTAGGCGGTTGCTAGGGTAATTTGGGTGGTTGCTAGGCAGTTGGTAGGGTACCCTAGGTTGTTACTAGGCAAGCCTCACATACATGCTTGGTCATTTGTTTATACCTAGTAAGCATTTCTAGTAAGTTACAGCACTTGGCTAGTCAATATTAGCATGTAGCTAGTCACTGCTAGCATGTGTAGCATACAGGAAGTTCCGTTTGCTAGCAAGAGCCAAACGAGCCAACCCCCATGTCTCTACGATGTTCTGATGCTGAGATATAGCTGTTGATAAATGGTTGCTAGGGTACTCTGTTTTGTTGCCATGGGCATGGTTACAGAGTGAAGTTGGGTGTGGTTGGTTGCCTAAGTCAAATGAGCCAACCCCCAAGTCAATAGGACACTGCTATGCAAAGATATGCATGTAGGCCAGTTATAATGGCAGTCTATGGGATCAGTTTGGGGGCGTGGCTTGTGAGCTTCATTATCATATTGAGATGCTCATTGGTTGTCTGAGTCAAATGAGCCAACCCCCAAGTCAATAGGACACTGCTATGCAAAGATATGCATGTAGACCAGTTATAATGGCAGTCTATGGGATCAGTTTGGGGGCGTGGCTTGTGAGCTTCATTATCATATTGAGATGCTCATTGGTTGCTCGAGTCAAATGAGCCAACCCCCAAGTCAATAGGACACTGCTATGCAAAGATATGCATGTAGGCCAGTTATAATGGCAGTCTATGGGATCAGTTTGGGGGCGTGGCTTGTGAGCTTCATTATCATATTGAGATGCTCATTGGTTGTCTGAGTCAAATGACCCAACCCCCAAGTCAATAGGACACTGCTATGCAAAGATATGCATGTAGGCCAGTTATAAAGGCAGTCTATGGGATCAATTTGGGGGCGTGGCTTGTGAGCTTCATTATCATATTGAGATGTTCATTGGTTGTCTGAGTCAAATGAGCCAACCCCCAAGTCAATAGGACACTGCTGTGCAAAGATATGCATGTAGGCCAGTTATAATGGCAGTCTATGGGACCCATTTGGGGGCGTGGCTTGTGAGCTTCATTATCATATTGAGATGCTGATTGGTTGCCTGAGTCAAATGAGCCCACCCCCATGTCTCTATGACACTCCTATGTAATGTGATTGACATGTGACATTTATAATGGGAGTCAATGTAATGAATGGGAGTCAATGGCAATGTTAAGTCAATGGGACAACTTTGGGACGTCCTAGCACCCCAGGGGTTCAACTTATACCCCCCTTCGGGGTATGTTCCCACTTAGGCTGCAACCCCCTACAGATGTTGTGAATCCCATATTTCTATGAAATTCACACTCGGCGCAGTGATTTGTCAAAATTCGGCTCCATGTTAAGTCAATGGGAGATTTGGAGTACCCCCTAGCCCCCCAGGGGTACAACTTATACCCCCTTTCGGGGTATGTTCTGACTCAGGCTGCAACCCTTTCGAGATGTGGTAAATCCCATGTCTCTACGAAATTCACTGTTGGTTTCGCAATGCGGGGTATATGTAGGGGGGAGCGGTGGTCTAGAAAATGAATGGGAGTCAATGGCTCAATGTTAAGTCAATACGAAACTTTGGGACGTCCTAGAGGCCGAGGGGTGCAACATTTACCCCTTTGTGGGGTATGGTCTTACACAGACTATTAATCTCTCCAGCTGTTGTGAATCCCAAATTTCTACGAAATTCACACTTCGCGCTATACTGCGTCAAAGTTGGGCTCAATGTTAAGTCAATAGGATTTTGGGGGGGGTTTTTTGGCCCCTGCGGGGCCAAAAAACCCCCCACCCCTTACAAAAGTCATAGCACACCATTCCCGATAAATCCGGACGATTTGACCCCACTTTCAAGGGTCTGGGACGAAAACTGCGGGGCAAGTTAAGCGCCGAAAAAAAAGTGGAAGAAGAATAATTATAAATAATAATAATAATAATAATAATAAGTATGGAGAATAACAATAGTGGAATTTGCCTTAAGGCAAACCCCACTAACTAGAATTGTACATTTCCTAAAGAAAATGTGAGTGGGGTTGCGTGGCAAATCGATGGGGTAAAATGAATCACTGAACTGGGCAAAAGCAATGGAGTGCTAAGAAATGGCTAAATTCATGTGTTTATGCAGTTGCTAGGGTATTCTAAATGGTTGCTAGGCTGTGGCAACGCCGTTTTAATGAGTGAAAACAAAAGCAATTTTATCAGCCTGCATCAAAAGAGGCCAAACCCTGTCTTTCTATGATGTTCCCGTGCTGAAATATGGCTTGTTTATGCTGTAAAATGGTTGTTGGGGGCCTAAAGTGGTTGCTAGGGAGTGTCTACAAATTTGTTATATCACTACTTAATACCGACTTGACAGGCCGAGTAAAATGAGCCCACCCCCAAGCTTCTACGACTCTCTAATCTAGATAATGATGTCAGCCATTTTGTGCCCATGTTAAGTCTATGGGGATTTTGGGGGTTACTTTCTTGCCCCTCATGGGGGCAGTGTACCCCCAACCTCTTTGAAAGATCATAGCACACCTCTCCTCAACAGGCCGGACGATTTGACACCTCACTCATCAGTCTAGGGCAAATAATGCGGGAGGAGTTAAGCGCCGAAGTTTTTAAAAAGTGGGTAGTAATAGTAACACTAGAATTGTACATTTCCTAAAGAAAATGTGAGTGGGGTTTGCGTGGCAAATCGATGGGGTAAAATGAATCACTGAACTGGGCAAAAGCAATGGAGTGCTAAGAAATGGCTAAATTCATGTGTTTATGCAGTTGCTAGGGTATTCTAAATGGTTGCTAGGCTGTGGCAACGCCGTTTTAATGAGTGAAAACAAAAGCAATTTTATCAGCCTGCATCAAAAGAGGCCAAACCCTGTCTTTCTATGATGTTCCCGTGCTGAAATATGGCTTGTTTATGCTGTAAAATGGTTGTTGGGGACCTAAAAGTGGTTGCTAGGGAGAGTCTACAAATTTGTTATATCACTACTTAATACCGACTTGACAGGCCGAGTAGAATGAGCCCACCCCCAAGCTTCTACGACTCTCTAATCTAGATATGGATGTCAGCCATTTTGTCCCCATGTTAAGTCTATGGGGATTTTGGGGGTTACTTTCTTGCCCCTCATGGGGGCAGTGTACCCCCAACCTCTTTGAAAGATCATAGCACACCTCTCCTCAACAGGCCGGACGATTTGACACCTCACTCATCAGTCTAGGGCAAATAATGCGGGAGGAGTTAAGCGCCGAAGTTTTTAAAAAGTGGGTAGTAATAGTAACACTAGAATTGTACATTTCCTAAAGAAAATGTGAGTGGGGTTTGCGTGGCAAATCGATGGGGTAAAATGAATCACTGAACTGGGCAAAAGCAATGGAGTGCTAAGAAATGGCTAAATTCATGTGTTTATGCAGTTGCTAGGGTATTCTAAATGGTTGCTAGGCTGTGGCAACGCCGTTTTAATGAGTGAAAACAAAAGCAATTTTATCAGCCTGCATCAAAAGAGGCCAAACCCTGTCTTTCTATGATGTTCCCGTGCTGAAATATGGCTTGTTTATGCTGTAAAATGGTTGTTGGGGACCTAAAAGTGGTTGCTAGGGAGAGTCTACAAATTTGTTATATCACTACTTAATACCGACTTGACAGGCCGAGTAGAATGAGCCCACCCCCAAGCTTCTACGACTCTCTAATCTAGATATGGATGTCAGCCATTTTGTCCCCATGTTAAGTCTATGGGGATTTTGGAGGTTACTTTCTTGCCCCTCATGGGGGCAGTGTAGCCCCAACCTCTTTGAAAGATCATAGCACACCTCTCCTCAACAGGCCGGAAGATTTGACACCTCACTCATCAGTCTAGGGCAAATAATGCGGGAGGAGTTAAGCGCCGAAGATTTTAAAAAGTGGGTAGTAATAGTAACACTAGAATTGTACATTTCCTAAAGAAAATGTGAGTGGGGTTTGCGTGGCAAATCGATGGGGTAAAATGAATCACTGAACTGCCCATTAGCAGTTATTGGGGAGAAATGGCAAAATTCATATGTTTATGTAGTTGCTAGGGTATTCTAAATGGTTGCTATGCTGTGGCAACGCCATTTTAATTAGCGAAAACAAAAGCAATTTTATCAGCCTGCATCAAAACAACCCAAACCCTGTCTTTTTATGATATTCCTGTGCTGAAATAGGGCTTGTTTATATTTTCATGTGGTTATTAGGGTACTATAAGTGGTTGCTAGGGAGTGTCTAGAAATTTGTTATGTCACTACTTAACACCGACTTGATAGGCCGAGTAAAACGAGCCCACCCCCAAGCTTCTACGACTCTCTAATCAAGATATCGATGTCAGCCATTTTGTGACTATGTTAAGTCTATGGGGATTTTTGAATGTCAGCCATTTTGTGCCAATGTTAAGTGTATAGGGAAATTTGGATGTCAGTCATTTTGTGCCTATGTTAAGTCTATGGGGATTTTTGAATGTCAGCCATTTTGTGCCAATGTTAAGTGTATAGGGAAATTTGGATGTCAGCCATTTTGTGCCAATGTCAGCCATTTTGTGCCTATGTTAAGTCTATGGGGATTTTTGGATGTCAGCCATTTTGTGCCAATGTCACCCATTTTGTGCCAATGTTAAGTTTATAGTGTTGCTTGGTGGTTGCTATGGTGTTCTGAGTGGTTGCTAGGTGGTTGCTAAGGTGTTGCTAGGCGGTTGCTAGGGTGTCCTAAGTGGTTGCTAGGTGGTTGCTAAGGTGTTGCTAGGCGGTTGCTAGGGTGTCCTAAGTGGTTGCTAGGTGGTTGCTAAGGTGTTGCTAGGCGGTTGCTAAGGTGTTCCGAGTGGTTGCTAGGTGGTTGCTAAGGTGTTGCTAGGCGGTTGCTAGGGTGTCCTAAGTGGTTGCTAGGTGGTTGCTAGGGTGTTGCTAGGTGGTTGCTAGGGGTGTTCTAAGTGGTTGCTAGGTGGTTGCTAAGAGGTT
>LR812541.1:41688748-42066033 GCA_903798195.1 Danio kyathit | reverse complement strand
AAAAAAAAAAAAACGCGTAATATACATTACAGCAATACCTGTCAACATTGGGATGTGAAAAATAATATGCACCTACCAAGTCAGTGCAGACCACAGACACGTGCATCGTGAAATGCAGAGTTTTTTTTTTTCTTCCATTCAGCATGCGGTATGAACTTCCATTAAAACAACTTTTCCAGCAGTTCATAGTTGCATCCAATATCTCGTTTGTCACGGTGGGCTTGCCTGAAATCTTCGTGAATGAAAGTGAAAGTGGCAAACTGCAGTTAAACTGTGGTTGTGCATTGTGCGCAATTCAGAGAGCAGAAATTTGTAATCGCGTGACTAAGTAGAGACAGAAATCACATGCCGTTGTGTAAATAAAATATTACATACGGCTATTTAGCTTGTTTATTAAAAGAAGTTGTGATCTGGTGCTATATATAAAATACAATTACCTTGACTTCAAGGGGGTGGGGAAAGCCGTTGGGAGGGCGGGGCGCCCCCCTATGATAATGGTAGGGGAAACACTGAATAATGATACTGCTGATTTTACTACATCTCATACAAACCTCTCATCATATCGATAACCAGGGCTTTACATTAACACCCGCCAACCTGCCAAATGCGGGTAGATTTCAGTTGTGGCGGGTAAGACAGACACTCCCACTAGCCACTTTGGCTTGTTGAAAATAATTTTCCCGGATAATAATTCATAAAAGCAGGGTTCGACAATAAGGATAGTCCAATATGCATGTAAAGGCGATCTTAGAATTGAGAAGCAACACGACTGACAAAAATAATTACGTTTGCGTGAGCAATAAATAAGCAGATGAATACCGAATGAAAGGATGATCTCTCGCAGCTGAGGTGATGCGCGCGACTGTTTAAAACGCGTGCGCGCTCTCGTTTCCTTGCGTGAAGCAACTGTGTCTAGAAACACAGCTGGTGTGATCGGTTCTCTTTCAAATAGACTAGACAAAAAGTGATGAACATGCACCCACAGTCTTGCTGCTTTAGAGAGCTCCAGATTTGTATTTTTGTAAGCAGCACCGGTTGCTTTCACTTTCACCATTATTTGAACAGATTATTTATGGGTCTAACGTTAACCGTGCGTTATAATCCTTTCATTATCACACGGTATGTTTTTACCTGCTTTCTTTTGCGTAATGTGGTTTAGTTATCATTGTTTAACATAGCATTGCTTTAATGGGAGATTAACTCCCCATTTATGTGTAGTTAACTGGTGATCTGGGACCTTTAGCCAGGACAGATTACTGTGCATATGTTTTGTTAAATAAAAAGTATAGTAAACAGCTATATTTTGCTTGTTTTGACACATTTAAAATAAAAAAAAAATTATTAAAAAAAAAAAAAAAAAATTTGTGGCTAGGAAATAATTAATTGTTTATGTTTGGTGTGTTCAGAGATGAATTTTGTAAATTCTTCATTTTGAGCTCTGAAAATGATGTGAAATAAAAACTAATTGTAAAGCTATGAAACCATGACCCATTTGCTCATGAACATTTAGCAAGCTCATACCTGACACACAAAAAGTGAAATGAATGAGGCATGTGGAGAAAACGCAACATCTAAAACAAGCAATTTAGCATGTCAAAGTCATATTTATGTGTATAAAATATATTTTCCCAACAATAAAATTGTGGCTAGTGAAAATGGCGAGTGGCTAGTAATGTTGGAAAACTACTAGCCACCGTGGCTGGTGATCAAAAAAGTTAATGTCAAGCCCTGTCGATAACCCAAACCAAACTCTTCCAGTCTCAACTACAACTGATTGACGCTCAAAGTAGATGTTGTTCATGAGCAGCCAAATGTGACCACATTATGCAAATTTGTCCTGAATATCAATCTGGCTTGAATTTGAATATGAAAGCACATCTATTTTAGCAGTCCTGGAACCTTGAGTATATATAAATATATATCAGAATATACGCATAGTACATGAGTACAGTTAGACAACTCCTTTCTGTCTGATGAAACTTGATATAGGCAGGATTGTTTCGGGAAAGAATGCTCCATAGATGCTTGCATCATTGTACTTATTACAGCCTGTGCCAGAATGCAAATCCAACTTAGTATCAGGTTTCCCGGTGTTTGAGAGCTACAACTCAGATCTCAATCCATGAGGGGACTATAGTGGTGTTGTAGTGGTCAGTATTCTGTTTTATGATGGATTTACGGACATTTTGGAAGCTTAACAAATGGACCACTAGCAAGCACCACTGCAGCATGGAAGAGCCAGAATAAATTTGTAAAGTACTCCCGCTATGTTCGTCTGTCATATACACATGTCATGATTTTGCCAAGTACGATGCGATCTTGGATTAACATCTATGTTGATCCTTGAACATCATTTTTGTTGGAAAATGTAATTCATACCTATTCCCTACCCCTAAACCCAACCATAACTGTACATTATTCCCAAAATCAGAGGGGGATAATAATTGGATAACAATCATGTTGAAGTGCATAACCCTAACCGTAAGCCTAAACTTAACAAAAACTGTAAACATATCCCTTAATTTTGATTGGCTGATTGGAATGTTGTTCCAGGATCAACTTAGATGCTAATCCAGGAACATGTCCTACTTGGTGAAATCAGGTTGGTGGTCTTATACATTGAGGATGGCTAGAATGTGAGTAGATTTTGGACGAATTTTAATTTTTAGGTGAACTATTCCTTTAAGGTCATACACTACGGCCAATTTAGTCTATTCAATTCACCTATAGTGCATGCCTTTGGACTTGCTACCCACTGTGCCACCACACCACCACCACTTTTAGCTTTGCCACAGATAAAAGCATCTGTTCGAAAGACCCACCCCTCACTAATAAAGGTCCAGAATTTGTCCCATACATGAGCTCATTTGTCCTATTTTGACTTCTATGCCATCATAAATTGTGAAAATAACTCATCGAAAACGGCTTTAACAGAATCCTCTGTTGGCTGTTATGACTTCAGCTAATTAGTTTTGGCCAATTCAAACTATTATTTTTTTTATCAGTCCAACATCCAGCTGTGCAAGAAAACATACAATCTGACTCAAGTGAAGTCATATGTTCCTACCGTATTGTTTTCAAATAGAGAAAACATTTTACAAGTAACTTTATTCTAAGTCTTGGCCAAATAAAAATAAAAATTTGACCAATAAAAAACACCAAAAGCGGCCCATATTAAATGAATTTGAATACTAATTTGGTTATTGTTGTTATGCATGAATTTTCAAGTGTTCTTGAGAGGCTAAAAAAATTGTGAAGCTCCACATTAGTATTATGTTTTAATTTTTTATTGTTTAAACGGCCAAATTCTGACTTTTGAAAGTTGAATGTGCTGGCCAGTTTGTTATTTACCTAATAAAATGACAACAGGCTACAATTTTAAATTAAAAACTTTAACAGATTTTTTTCTAATGATATATGATGTATTACATTTGTGTTTCAAAAATAATTATTTATCCATATTTCATTATTCTAAATCTTTAGGAAATATTTCTGGTACATCAAAAAGTGTGGTTATGATGACCATCCGACAAGCTAATCCAGTTAAAATAGTGCTTATAATGTCTTTAAAATGCAGTATTTCAATCTTTAAATGGCAAATGACTGCAAAAAGGTGCACTTTTTGAGAAAAAAGAACCACCCCTTTCAACAAGCTGGCTACGGGCCTGTATATGGCTGCAGACTTGCACATGCAATCACAGACACATCGGCTGCGACCGAAACCGCATACTTCCATACTATACAGTACGCTAAAATCAGTATGCAAGCCGAGTAGTATGTCTGAATTCACAGGCTGCGTCCGAAACCGCCCACTACTCAGTAGGTACTGCATTTGAATTTAAACGTACTACTCGGCCGTTAGAAAAGTACGTTCTGTACAGTATGAAAGTAAGAAGTATGAATGGAATTCAGACGTACTACATTCGCCATTTTGTCATGGTCACGTGACTTACCTGCGTCAGTTGCGTCGATTCACTCCCATTCATGAATTCTCTCATGGAGCATCATGGGATAGCGCAGCGTGCATGGGATGCGCACTTAAGAATCTCGCCGGAAGTAGTAAGTCATCCAGGTACTTCTCGCACACTGATTTTCGGATTCTATGAATTCGGACATACTACTCGGCTTGCATACTGATTTTAGCGTACAGTATAGTATGGAAGTATGCGGTTTCGGACGCAGCAATAGAATTCGAAAATCAGCATGCGAGAAGTACCCGGATGACTTACTGCTTCCGGCGAGATTCTGAAGTGCGCATCCCATGCACGCTGCGCTATCCCATGATGCCCCGCGAGAGAATTCATGAATGGGAGAAAATCGACGCAACTGACACAGGTAGGTCACGTGACCATGACAAAATGGCGGATGTAGTACATCCGAATTCCATTCATACTTCTTACATTCATACTGTATAGAACGTACTTTTCTAACGGCCGAGTAGTACGTTTAAATTCAAATGCAGTACCTACTGAGTAGTAGGCGGTTTCGGACTCAGTCATGCACTCAATAGAGCAAGTGACGTCACTGTGAGGGGTTGAATTAGGGACGGGGTTAGGTGACTACAGCCTTTTCTGATACTTTGATCTGCTGTTGTTGCTAAAGTTGGCAATATGTGCTCAATGCGGGTTATTCAAGGTCAGCTTTCAATAATAATTAGATTTCAGATGATATCTTTTGTTCATAAGTTTCTATACTTGACAGCAGATGCTAATAATATTTCCAGCTGTTGTCCAGGCATTTTAAGTGAACTGTTTCTTCTTCAGTGCTGGATACGAATTTGAAACGTTTAAAACAAGACAGAAAAGAGAGAAGCTGTCACTAAAGTTAAAACACATGTTGAAAGATTTCTTCCATGCTGCAGTGAGGTTTCCTGAGAGAGTGGAAAGAGGAATTCAGAGTCTAAACATTCATAAAAAAAAGATGAATTACTGGATGTGTAGTTTCACAGAGCTACGACGTCGGATTTCAAGGGTCGTTTTTTTTTTTTTGCTGTCTGGAGCTCTATGTTCCTTCATGGTTTCTTAGATTATCAGTTTAATAAGATTTTCACATTTATAGACTGTAAATACAATTCTGACATATACTTTATAAGAAAAACAAGATGGAAAAGACGCAAAATATTCGTTATGTAACATTTACAGAACAACCTTTTACAAATGACTACTGCAGCTTTTCATTTTCATGCAAATTGGAGATTGACAAGGGGGTGTGTTGCGTCCAGATATATTTAGGGATCATCTCAAAAGATCGATTTTTTTTTCACACAAGCAAATTACACATTGAAGATTGTGTTTATGTCTATTGTGTTTTTTATCCAGCAGAATGTTATTTAATAATTTATTTAATGCTTAAATATGTATTGTTATTTTCTTACTTTTTTGTCATGCATGTTAACGATCCTGTATTTTCAGAATAGCATGCGTATTATAGTGTGACAAACAAGCCAAATGTAATCATTTCTTTCATTCATTTTCTTTTCGGCTTAGTTCCTTTATTAATCTGGGGTCGCCACAGCGGAATGAACCCGCCAACTTATCCAGCAGGTTTTTATGCAGCAGATGCCTTTCCAGCCGCAACCCATCTCTGGGAAACCTCCACACACACACTCATTCACACTCATACACTACAGACAATTTAGCCTACCCAATTCACCTGTACCGCATGTCTTTGGACTGTGGGGGAAACTGGAGCACCCTGAGGAAAACCACGCGAACGCAGGGAGAACATGCAAACTCCACACAGAAATGCCAACTGACCCAGCCGAGGCTCGAACCAGCAACCTTCTTGCTGTGAGGCGACAGCACTACCTAGTGCGCCACTTCATCTCTGCCATATGTAATGTTGATTTTTATTATTATCATCATTATTTGATTCCTTTGATCAAATTTGAACAGACATTGATTGAAAATATGCGCAAAATACAAAAATGTGATATGTATATCAATGTGCTTTAAGTCTCTGTATAAGATTCTATGGATGTAATGTAAATGGTTTTGAGATGATTATGGCTAATGTATGCAATATTTATTGTTAGATAAAACTCTCCACTACTATTAATCAGTATTATATTTTAAAACCAGGATTCAGTGAATATTTTTTTAAGTTAATGTCATTGATTTGTTCTTTTTCCTTCAGCTTAGTCCCTTTATTCATCAGGGGTCAGCACAGCAGTATGAACTGCCAACTTATCCAGCATATGTTTTACATAGCAAATGCCCTTCTTGCTGCAATCCAATACTGGGAAATACCCATACACACTCATTCACACACATACACTATGGCCAATTTAGTTCATTCAATTCACCTATAGCGCATGTCTTTGCACCTGGAGGAAACCCACACGAACACGGGGAGAACATGCAAACTCCACATAATTTAGCAAACAAATTGAAGATTCTAGGAAACGACAGTGAGCAATAATTAGCCAAAAGTGACAACGCATTATATTATAATTACTTTAAAATAATAAAATATACATTCTGAACTCATAAAACAACAACAACAACAACAATAAAATAACATTAATGCAAATATTGATACATAAATAATAAAATCATTAATGTTAATACCCAAACACAAACTTTATTATTCCCTCATTCAGTCTCCTTCCCTGTTCCTTACATTTGAGATGCAGGGTCCAGAGCTTATAATAAACTGTAAATAATTCAATTAGGACATACCTTTTATGAACATGTCCCAGGAAAAATATTACCAGTGTGCAAAATATGTCAGTGAAATGCATTTTAGACTAAAAAACGGGTCTGTAAAACCAGGGAAAAAAATACTTCCTTTAGGTAGGGGACGTTTGTTAATCTGTAATTGCCTATTTTCGATAAATGTGCTGTTAGATTATGTCTTTAACATCATCATTAGCATTTAAAAGTGATGCTAAAAATGATTTTGTGCTCATCTCTTCTTGTCGTCATTTTCCCCTCAGTTTTTCTACACCTGAAGAATAGTGTTAGTTTCGCTTTATTTTCGCAGTCTAACTTCCAAAATAAATCAGGTATATAATGGCAGGCAATGAAACAAAGGCCATGCTTGTGTCTGTGCATGGATTTGACCGAATGGTCTTGCAGGTTACCGTATGGCAGGTTACCTTCGAAGAACAAACTCAAACCGCGAGAACACAGAACGCATATGAGAAATGAGATGCTGCGAGTTTCCTGTTGACCACATGACCTTCACACGAAAACAATTTCAACTTTAATAAAAATGTGATTTTGAACATTTTCTTTTCAGTTAAAATGCATAAATATTTTAGTACTAAATCACTGTCAATGAAGATAATTTGTAAAATGCAAATAAAAACGAATTCAGCAAGGAAATGGCTCGCACCACTAGTGGGCTGTGGGGGCCCCCTAGTGGCGGCTGGAACTAGTTCGCTAATAGGGCCGCTTAGTTCGCTAATAGGGAGGGCCAGCTATGGTTGTAATTATGCTATGATAACACAACAACTTTAGCCATATAAACAAATTACCAATAACATTTAGAAAGAAGAAAAGAAAGGTTCTATTAGGCTGCCTACAAAAATGAACTATATGGTATCTTATACTACAAAACACTACAGTTTACTGAAGTATAGTATAGTATTTATTACAGTTGAACAGTTCACTAGTTAATACTACAGTATTCTGTAGCGTTGATGTAGTTATAAATACAATAATATATCCAGTAGTCTATAATACACTTTAGTATAACTGTACATTTATTTACTGCACATTGCTAGCTATTCATATTGGCAAGAACTGATAAAATGTGTCCCTTGACTGAAATAAAAGTCACTTTTGATAAAAGTGTTTGTGAAATGGGATGTGCCGGTTCGTTGGCGATACTCAATTGCGGTCCACAGACACGGACTCACAGATCTCTGCCTTAGCGGCTAACACTGTATTTAGTAAACACAGTTCAACAAACAGTGATATCCAAGGAGGAAATTGCTATCCTCACAGGATCATAAGCTCTCTTTAGTTCTCTATTCGACAACTAGCTGAGCAAATTATCTCTCTCACACCAACGTTCACCCCGACATCCATACTACAATGCTCTTCCGTTCCCTTTACAGTATATTGACCTTATTCTTCAACGCGGAAGTGCGCTCGTTTTTGCGATTGTTTTAGAACTTCCGATTCAGTTGCCTATGGGGGAAATGACTAGGAATAATAAACGGCTGAAAACGGTCAAACTACTCGCTCTACAAACAAGTGGTTGCATGATTATACAGACAAAATATAATAATATAATGGGAAAACCTCAGTTTGCAACATCATGCAGCAGAACGGGCTGTTTTTAACATCTAAAAATGAATGGAAGTGAATGAGACCGGAAGTCTCGAGCCAAAATGACTCAAATGGCTGCGCCCGCTCGTACGCGGAGAATAAGGTGAATACCTTCCAGGATATTCATTTCCGGTCATCTTACAACCACTTCTGTCACACCACAACAGGTAAAAATGTTTAATTAAATATAGGTACATAAATTCAGAAACAAAACATCCATACAATAAACAAATAATGAAAGTATAAAAATACTATAACAAACACATTAATTGACAGCTGGGCAGCTTGTGTGCACGGATAACAAGTAGGCTAGACGCTTGCGTTTTTGTACGTTTTCATCACAGTAGAGAAAGTGTTGACGGTCCCTAACTCCAGCATTAGTAGCGTGCGTTTCAGATCACTTTATTCACTCTCTGCCTGTGGAGTGAAGAGGACACTGTAGTTGGCGGGACATCTCACATTTACACTCTTATTTACACTGACGGCGATGAAATTTCAGTTTTAAGCGTTGGAAATAAATCGTCAAGGATGACGGTGGATTTTGAAGACTGCATCAAAGATTCGCCCCGCTTTCGGTAGGCTCAAATCTTTGGTTTCCACTTCAGCTTTTCGAGTGAATAGGATAATATATTGATTTTTTTTACGTTTCCAGTGAAAAGTCTTTGGTTATATACAGTTCTGTTGTTTAATCTTTTCATTTTCGTGAATGATTCAAGTGTTGCGGTGTGATTTGGTTAATTCTGTCAGTGCCTGAAGTAGGCTAAGAACTGGACGAACCCATCATATAGTGAATATTCACAATTCGTGTACTTGAGATGAACAATTCTGCTCTATTATTAATATTTTTGCCTATTATTTACCAGTACGTTTTGCAAAAGCATTTTGTGAAGGTCGTGTGTCATTTGATTTTATTAGTAGCCGATTTAGTGGTTAAAATCTGTTAGTCTGTCACCAATGTGTTCTTCATAAAAACTCATCAACTTCAATGTTTTATTGCTTAAACAAATATGATGATATGATTTTTAAAATTATTATACAACCTTTTAAATGATCCGTTCTATAATGTCACGAAAATGAATAGTGACTAGGCAATTTAATCTGCAGAAAATTACAGAAAGCACCACCAAAGTGACTTATATTTAAAAGTAACATTTTAGTTCACCCAAAATTTTTCAGTTTCAAGTGGTTCATACCCTTTAGAAGATTTTTTTTCTTCTGTTGAACACAAAAGAAGATATTTTGAAGAATGACAGAAACCTACCAACTGATTTTTCTAGTAGGAAAAGTCAATGGTTATTATGGAAGTCAATGGTTACCGGTTTCCAACATTTTTCCAAGTATCTTCTTTTTTGTTTAACAACTCAAACAGGTTTGTGACAACACTTAAAAAAATAACTCATTGGATGAACTAAATTTAACTGAGGGCAGGATTTCTATCCAATAAATTTGTTTAGCAGCAACTAAAATAAAAACTTTACACAATTAAATGCAATCGAGTTAATCCATCTTGATTTTATCAAATAAAAGTTTAAATGCATTTGTATTTTTATTTAACTGAAACTCAAAGGTCTGATAAGATCATGCATGTCTATTATGTCAAACATTTCAAAGTCTCTTAGTTTTATTTGAAGTTAGGGCTGTGCGATTAATGGAAATCGAGTCCATGCCTAGTTACATATACAGTTGATTGAGACTGATCTCAGAACTAATTTTAGGAGCGTTATTGCTCCCTGAGCAAAGCAACAAACTGCATATTTGCTAATTAGGCTGACAACACCCAAAGCATGGTGCAAGGATAGAGGTAAAGTTGGTTTTATATTCGGATATTCAGACTTTCTCCTTAATAATATAATTTCATAAAAGTATTATTTGCAAATTCTAAATAGGAAAATCATATAAGCAGCCAATGGTTCTCAAAGTACAACATTGTTCACAGTCAACTAGATAGTGTTTATGTTGTTTTGAAGTCATACTTGCATGCTAATCCCGATCGAATATTCAAAGTAACATGGTAAACAATATAGAGACATCTAAATGAACGAATGTGCGAATATAAAACCAACTTTACCTCTATGGTGCAAGGTGGTAACCTCAAAACTCAAAGCATTACATGAAAATCTTCTAAATCTTCAAACTGAAGTGAAGATTAAACTCTAACAAGTCTTTTTATTAATGTTTAAACACCGAAGATTTCTTTTATTGTCAACATTTCCCTCTCTTAATTCAATCCCGCGCAAAGCATGCTTGGAACTACAGTACAAATCCCCTCACCAGGTAGTTGGACCAACACAAAATGCTTAAGTTAACCTAATGGTTTACAAATTAAAGTGTACTAAACATATAACAAATAAATTGGCCAAAGAAATAACAAGGATTGGGTTGTTTCAGCTCATTTTAAACGGGTAGTTTGAACAAGCAGTGGTAATCTTTTCTTTTTTTTTTTGAATGAAGCCAAGGATGATTATTGATGATAAGACTTGCAGTTTTGGGTGAACTATTGCTTTAATCACATTTATCAGTGTACAGGGAATACACAAAAATTAAGTCATCTTTACTAATTCCTTCTGCCTTCTAACATTATTCTGGTGCAACATGAGATTTATTTTTCATTTTCATTTCATTTATTAATTTCTTAATTAATTATTTTTTGTAAGATATCAGTTTAACCTCAAGTATAAGCTAACTATGGGGGATTTAGTGTAATCTCTATAGTCTATATACTGTATTGTCACAATGAGGCTTTGACTGTTCTAGCCGTGAGTGTTTGAGTATTTGATTGTTTGGTGGTGCTGAACTCATAATGAGCATCTTAATGGTCAGGATTTACACTATTAGGACGATTTATTGGTGTTATGCAGATTATAGTTTACTCCACATTGACCGACATTGAAAAAGAGATGTTCTGCCAGCTATCCAGTGCCCAGCAGCCATTGATTTTCCATGATTCACCATGATTTTTCAGGGCTAATGCCTCATATCCTGTGCACGCATGTTCCTCTTTAGGGCTTAGAGTAGTCATTTTTGTTTTTTTGTTTTTTTGTTGGGCTGTCTTAAGGTTGAATCATGCACAACACTTCTTCATGGTAGTTTCCTCGTGCTTTTTATTGAGATAATGTTTAAAATAATGCCTTATTGTCCTTGGTTTAAAGAAGAGGTGACATTTCCGAGTACTGTTTATGAATTGGTTATACAAAAACAGGTGATGCTTGATAGTTATTAGTGTAGTTGACTAGTTTATACAGTTGAAACCAGAAGTTTACATACACTGTATAAAAAGGCACATAACCATTTAAAAATAAGTCAGATGTTAATGTGAATAAACTTTTTCTCTTTTAGGTAAGTTTGGATTATCAAATTTGTTTCAGTTATGCTTAATAGCAGAATAATGAGAGCGATATTTTTTGAGAAATTGTTATAACGTTTCTTGAAAGTCAAGTTTACATACAATAAGATTATTATGCCTCTGAAAAAGCTCAGATGATGGTGTCAAGGTTTTGGAAGTTTCTGATTGGCTAATTGACAACATTTGAGTTAATTGGAGGCACAACTGTAGAAAAGTATTTAAGGAAAACCTCAAACACACTGCTTCCTTGTGTGACAACATGGGAAAACCAACAAGCCAGAATCAACAAAAAAGCCAGATTAGAATTTGCAAAATTACACTGGGAAAAAGAATAATTTTTGGAGACATGTGCTGTGGTCTGATGGAACTAAGATTGAACTGTTTGGCCATAATGGCCAGTGTTACATTTGGTGGCCATCACAAAGCCCTGAGCTCAATCCTATAGAAAATTTGTGGGCAGAGTTGAAAGAGCTTGTGTGAGCAAGACAGCCAACAAATCTGACTCCGTTACATCAATTCTGTCAGGAGGAATGGACCAAAATTCCTTCAAATTATTGTGAGAAGCTTGTGGAAAGATACCCAAAACAGTTGACCAAAGTTATACAGTTTGAAAGCAAAGCTAAAAAAATACCAAGGAAATGTATGTAAACTTTTGACTGTCTAGAAATTAATAAAAAAATTCTCAAAAAAAAATTCTCTGATTATTCTGGCATTTAGCAAATGTAAATCATTTAGGTAATTCTTACGGTCCTAAAATAGTAAACGTTTAGTATGATTTACCATTACCTTACCTGTCAGAAGACATGAGGATATACTGGTTATATTAAGTTTGACAAAAATTATATAAGTGTGTGTATATGTATTTTTTTTGCAAAGTGACTGATCACATTGCAGTTTTTAAACAAATAATAATTATTATAGTATATTATAATAATATTACAATAATATTATTATTTGACTGTAATATTGCACACATTATTGTGAAAGATTATTACAAGTGAACATAGCTTTTAAAAATCATGCAGTTCATTTTATTTGCTCTGGTCTTCAGTGTCAAATGATCCTTCAGAAATTATTATAACATGCTGATTTGAAGAACATTTGCTATTTTTATTAATCGTGTTAGAGACAGTTGTGCTTATTAATATTATGTAGATATGGGGTACATTGTTTCAGGATTCTATGATGTATAGAACCGATCAGATATATATATATATATATATATATATATATATATATATATATATATATATATATATATATATATATAAATCACACTTATACTTGTATATCTCCAGAAGAAAAAATATTATAGCAAATACTGTGAAAAATTCCTTGCTCTGTTAAACATCATTAGGGAAATATTTGAAAAGAATTGTAATAATTTTGACTTCGACTGTACATAGATGCATGCATGTTGGTTGACATGAAGCACACTGTGTAAAATGTCTCAAGGTTTTAAATGATAACAGTGTGCACATAACTGCTTGAGAAAATTCCTTTTGCATCTGATGGCTCTCTTGACAAAATATTCCGAGAGGAAGGAGGTATGATGCTTTGAACGCTATGGTGGAACATGGGATCTAAAGAATTCCCACTGTCCCACGCATGGACTCTGGCTGTGACTGTGGTAAAGCACTGAGATCCAGAGGTTAGACAAATAAACCAGCATTCTTGTACACCCACATCCCCTCCTCAGCACCAGCTCCAATTACTCCCCACGTGAGTGTTTGTGTGTGTGTGTTAGTAAAATGCGTCGGAGTGAAAGTGTATGTGTGTATGAGCAGGCGGTGTATATAATCCCTGCTCCAAATCAAAGACTTCCAGACTGGGAAGCAGCACCTTAATGGATGCCATCTGCTCTGTGAGTCAAACCTCCTCAATCTCTTGAGGGATTTCCAGGAACTTTCTAATGTTTATTAAGAAACTGGATTGTCAAATATTCCTCTACTCAGGAAGCCACGTGATTTGAGGTGTCGATTATGAATGTAGCATAAAATGCATTAGTGGTTGGGGGGTAAAGGGTCATGAGTAAACCAATCCATCTCTTTGTCTGCTTTAGACCACTTTCCTGATTTCTTTTAGGGAAGGGTGTACAGTCTGGGTGGGCTGTCAAATGAGGTTTTCGTAATGTTTCAGATTAAAATGATAAAATTAGCACTTGCAATTTATGAAAGTAGACAAACTTGTGAAATGAGTAAATATATTGTATATATGTGTATATTTATATATATAGTTTTTTTACTTTTATTTATATGCTTATATGTTATACTTAGAGTAGATTTAATTATTTATTTCATTTTTAAGAAAGGTAAGTGTAGTGTTTTTACTAGCTTAAAATAATTATTAAAAATAAATAATTGAATATCATCTAAATAGCCTACAGTACATATACTTGATAATTTTATCATGTTTGTTTTTTCCCCATTGTCATAATCAACATCGCCATGCTCGTTAGACATTGTGGACATATTGCTTATTGCCCAGCCCTAATATATACCCTCACTGGCCACTTTATTAGGTACTTACTGGTGCCGCGTTGGACCCCCTTTTGCCTTCAGAACTGCTGTAATCCTTCGTGGCAGAGATTCAGCAAGGTACTGAAACTATTCCTCAGAGATTTTGGTCCATATTGACATGATAGCATCACGCAGTTGCTGCAGATTTGTCAGCTGCACATCCATTATGTCAATCTCCCCTTCCACTACATCCCAAAGGTGCTCTATTGGATTGAGCTCTGGTGACTGTGGAGGCCATTTGAGTACAGTGAACTCATTGTTATGTTCAAGAAACCTGAGATGATTCGTGCTTTATGACATGGCGCGTTATTCTGCTGGAAGTAGCCATCAGAAGATGGGAACACTGTGGTCATAAAGGGATGGACATGGTCAGCAACAATACTCCGGTAGGCTGTGGCATGACATGATGCTCAATTGGTACTAATGGGCCCAAAGTGTGCCAAGAAAACATTCCCCACACCATTACACCACCACCACCAGCCTGAACAGTTGATACAAGGCAGGATGGATCCATGCTTTCATGTTATTGATGCCAAATTCTGACCCGATCATCCGAATGTCGCAGCAGAAATCAAGACTCATCAGATCAGGCAACGTTTTTCCAATCTTCTATTGTCCAATTTTGGTGAGCCTGTGCGAATTGTAGCCTCAGTTTCCTGTTCTTAGGAGTGGCACCTGGTGTGGTCTTCTGCTGCTGTAGCCCATCTGCCTTAAGTTTGGACGTGTTGTGTGCTCAGAGATGCTCTTCTGCATATCTCGGTTGTAACAAGTGGTTATTTGAGTTACTGTTGCCTTTCTGTCAGCTCGAACCAGTCTGGCCATTCTCCTCTGACCTCTGGCATCAACACGGCATTTGCGCCCACAGAACTGCCGCTCATTGGATATTTTCTCTTTTTCTGACCATTCTCTGTAAATCCTAGAGATTGTTGTGCGTGAAAATCCCAGTAGATCAGCAGTTTCTGAAATACTCAGACCAGCCGTCTGGCACCAACAACCATGCCACGTTCAAAGTCACTTAAATCATCTTTCTTCCCCATTCTGATGCTCGGTTTGAACTGCAGCAGATCGTCTTGACCATGTCTACATGTCTAAATGCATTGAGTTGCTGCCATGTGATTGGATGATTAAAATTTAGCGTTAATAAGCTGTTTGACAGATGTACCTAATAAAGTGGCTGGTGAATGTATACTGTATATGCCATTTTATATATATATATATATATATATATATATATATATATATATATATATATATATATATATATATATATATATATATATATATATATATATATATATATATATATATAATGTACTTACTAAATCTTTTTTATAATTTCAGAAAATTTCTGGGTGCAATTTGTAAAAGTTTGTCTTGTGCAATGCAAAATATAATATATTGATATTGATAACATCAAGTTTGGAAAACAATTTGTAAACAAAATATGTTTTTAAAAACATTGTAATATCTTTACAAAATAAATAAATGCAAGAAAATAAGTGATCGTTGATAATTTGGGATGCTTGTAAATTGGTTTTTCTCATTCATTACTGGAATGTTTGAAAATAAGAACATTAAGAGTGTATAGAATATCTTGAGTTTTGTAAATTTTGTTGATTTATTTTGAAAAGTGCAAAAAAATAGAGTAAATATAACACTGTGAATTCATGTGAAATATTATTATTTTAAAATCCGCTATATATTGTAAAATAAAAAAAAAAATATTTATGATGGCATAGCAGAAAGTTGTGCTGCAATAACTGGAGTCTTCAGTGTCATATAAAAATCACTGTATTACGCTGATTATTAACAATAATGAAAGGTATTTATTTTAAATCCAACTCTTATGTAACATTATACATGTCTGTTACTTTTAAGTAGTTTACTGGGTCTCTGCTGAATAAAAATAGCAGTTTTCAGAAAGAAAGAACTTATTGACCCCACATTTTTGGACTATACATTTTAGTTTTGGCTTGATTACTATCCTGGACACAAGTATTATAATAATGGCTCTTCTATGGAGGTAAAAGCTGTTATGTAACATCCCAGGATGTTTTTTTTTCTTACCTACAACATTTAATACAATCTCCTTCCTTCACTTGTTGGTGCCTGCTGCGCATTACCTCTGCATGGCTAGTTTCTCACACTGACTCTTCACACAGCGTTCATACAACCACACAGACTCTTTAAAATTACCCATCCCTGTCATTTGGAGCAATTCTGTCCCTGCCAGCCTTTAGCAACACACACAGACCTTTTGCTTTGGACAGACTCGTCCACTGCAGGATGCTACAACTTCGACTCACTTCAGTTTGTTTTTGTTTGGGTCGGTTTGCTTTTCCACTACAGTCTAAAACTTTACAGTGGGTTGGATTTAGGGCTGCACAATATATATTGAAAAATTGTTAATGCGATAAAAGTATATGCAATATTCATAACGCAGAGAAGTGCAATCATTTTATGTTTCAAGCTTTTGTGTGCTGATTTAATTTTTCTAAATCTAACCAGTCAGATGGGACTTAACTAACAAAAAGTTCTCAATTATGGAGAGAAAATAAATACAATAGAATAAAAATATACTAATGAGTCAAACTTTGCTTTAAACATCTTCATTGTAAGAATTAAACTTGATTTGTTTCTTATTAAAGTCCTCCAGTCAAGAGCAGTGAGTGATTTTTGTCCTTGCCTTTTGTTGTTGTTTGATTAATAACAGCAGAAATCAGCAGCAGAAATAGTGTACTGTCGCTTTAAGAGCCCCACAGTTCTGTTTATGTTTTCACTTTCACATGCGGTTTCATTCCTTACTCTGTATGTTCATATGACGCAATATCATTTTATCTACATTAATAGTTTTTCATAATCGTTGGAAGCGGAAATCAAAACTGAATTTTGATAATTGCGCAGCACAATTTTTACCCGAGAGCTTTTCGCATTTTGTGTTGATTTTCCTGTCTCTATAGATTTGGTAAGTGTGTTATCAGTGTTCTTTGTTTGTTTATTCAGATGGCAAAGTTAGTTTGTATCGTCAGCAGTACTCTTTCAGTTTTTAAAGACATTCCTCAGTCAAAATGATTTAGTTACTAATTATACAATATGTTAATATCACTACAATATTATAGATGCTGTAAATGCTGCTCTCCGAATATAAACATGTAAACATCTTAATCCAACTATTACCGTCGTGTAGGATTTTGTCACAGGATATACACACACAGCATTCTGACGCTACCTACCGAGTGCATCTAAGTTACCGAGAAATGCGGAGGGTTTTTTTTCTCTTATACGACGTAGGGTATCAAACATTCCATTAAAAAAACACTCTTCCAGCAGTTCCTCGCATCCAATATCTTGTTTGTCACAGGGGACATGCAGGAAATGTTCCTGAATGAAAAAGAAAGTGCCAAAACTGCAGTTAAAGTTGACAAATTAATAATTTGGCAAGTAATTTGATTACTGATGCCCTTGTAAATATAGTCACTGTCTTTCTCTCCCGTGTCTGTGTGTTGTTTTGTCTCTGTGAAAATCAGCGCATGCTCAAACGGAAACTCCCATTTTTATGCAAATCCTTCCCTCTTTCCCTCCCCCAACACTCCCACCTAAACAGAGCTTGACTCACCCACTTTACTGACTTTTTTCAAACTAGAGGTGTAAAAACACCCTAGACGGGGGTTTCGTGGCCCTTTAAAGGCAATATTTAGCTTGTTTCGCATTAATGTAAACTTATTACATTGATGTTTTAATTTCATTATTGAATAAACTGACTTATTATTATTATTATTATTATTATCATTATTATTATTATTGTTATCGTCATTAATAATAAATGGTCTATGATTAATTTGCCAGCTTTAGTTGTTTGCATCAACATCTCCTACTTTCAGACTGCAGCACCACACGCATTTAAACGGAAAATGAGGCTAACCTACTCAAAGGAAAAAAATACAATAATTACAAAATTGCAAGGTGATTATTGTCACAATCACCAGCAATCTTCTCTCCATAGATCACTGGTTAACATGCACTCTCACCCATGGACTACAAATCCACCATGAAATGAACTACAACTCCATACATGCACTCCAATCACACACACATGTTCCTCATCCTGACTGATTGCACACACACCACCGGAGGCTTGTCAAAGACTGATTACACACAGTACATAAGCAACACACACACTCACTCCAGTTGCCGAGTCTTGTTGTCTTCTCACAATCACAATTTTAAGCGTTTCCTTGTCTTGTTCTTGCCGTGTTTGGACCCTCGCCTTGATTATCTGTTTATCCCTGTCTGCTGCCAGCCTTGTGGCCATCTGCCTTCTATATTGACTACGTTTCTGGATTGCCTTCATACGTCTGTTTGCTCCTGTATTGATCATTGCTTGCCTGACCATCCCTTAATAAAAACCTGCATTTGGATCTGCATCCTGTTGTCAGCGTCTATCCATGGTTACAATTATAAACCTATATTCACAATTTCACATAAATGAGCATGCCAAAAATATATTATTTCCTAGAGGTGTGAACCTACACTGGTCTCACGGTTCGGTTCGGTTACGATTATCATGCCATCGATTCGGTTCAATTCGATATCACGGTGCATTGACAATTCTTTCCATACACAGTTTTATATTTTCTTCACAGCACAGCAATTCATGTATTAAAATGTATAAATATATTTATATACTATTTGTAAACCAGTTTTGTCCTTTAATACAAACAGTCAGATATATAAACTGTACCTTTAAACAACACGAGCATTTATAGACCATTTTGAGGGATGTAAACAAAAACAATGGCCCTAACGTATTTTACGTTTTTAATTTCCATTGCTTCTGAGAATCCAAAAAGGTCCACATATTGATAAATAGTGTTATGACGACTGATTTAAAGTCAAGTTATGATTGAATTGCCTCTTGTTACAGTTAGGAAATAGTTTAACGTCAAGCAGGAAATGTTCATGGGCCAATGACATGACCACATTGAAATGGTCTATAGCAAATAAACAAATATAAATATCCCGCTCGCTTTCTGCCTTGTCTACCAAGTTATTTCTTACACCCCTTTGATTGGTCACGCGCTCAACAGAAAGGGCTGCGATTGGCTCTTACACGCTGGCGCTCTTCACAGATGCACTCATGGGCCACAGTGAGACAGAGAGAGAGAAATGGAGATTACTTTCATTCTCTTAATCGCCGTGAAATAGGGGCTTGCTGTAAGTGTCAGTGAAACAGTGTTCAGCAAACACACACGCAGTGAAATTGTGCACAGTTTCAGAGTTTTTACATAGTTAGAGCGTTGTAAATACTCACGCTCGCGGGTCGCCTCCCTCGCCATAGTAAGCTACGGCGACATAGCACATGTGAGATAAATGACGTCAGTATAATAACCGGTTATGATTATTACTGAACCGATACCGAATTGTCCGCGTCTGCATCGCGGTGCACCGAAGAAACGATTAATTTTGACACCCCTATTATTTCCCTTTACTTGCATTGCAAAAGCAACTTCACTTTTGCGTAGAATAGGCTAAATAACAAAACGGGATTTAATTAACAAACAATTTAAATAAATAAGGTTAAAAATTTAATTTAAGTGAAAAGGATCAATTATTGTCAATAATTAGCAATTATTATAAGTTTTCACCTTGTTATAACCAGTCAGACCTGAAAAAAAACATTTACCCCCGGTTTCACAAACAAGGTTTAAAGCTAGTCAAGATTAAATTGCATGTTTGAGCGATCTCAACTCAAAATAACTTGCAGAGAGATGTCTTAAAATACGTCAGTGTAATTTTTTTGTTTCCAGGTGCACACCAGTAATATATTTTTCTAAGGCCATTTTATAAATGTGGCTTAAATAGGCTAATTTATATAAGACCTAGTCCTGGCTTAATCTAAGCACTGTTTGTGAAACTGGGCCTTAGAGTAATAAAGACTGCCAAAAGTTGGCGACATGGTGTCTCAGTGGTTAGCACTGTCGCCTCACAACAAGAAAGTCGCTGGTTCAAGTCCCAGCTGGAACAGTTGGCATTTCTGTGTGGAGTTTGCATGTTCTCCCCGTGTTCGTGTGGGTTTCCTCCGGGTACTCCGGTCCAAAGACATGTGGTATAGGTGAATTGAAGAAACTAAATTGGCGGTAGTGTATGAGTGTGGGTATGAATAAATGTATATGGGTGTTTCCCAGTACTGGGTTGCAGCTGGAACAGCATCCACTGCGTAAAACATATGCTGGAATAGTTGGCGGTTAAGCCGAAGGAAAATGAATGAATGAAAAGTTACAACAAATAAAATCGTTGTCAAAACGTTATCAATTGTCCTGTTTATGAAGTATCATGATTTAGCAGCTGACACGTATTTCTTCATGATTTAGGCAGCATAAATAAGCAAAACAACAATGTTACGTCCTACACAAGTCTAGGGGAATACAATGAACGCAACAATATTATTGGGGGCTCGTCCGGGATATGAATTTGGATATTTGGAAGTAGATTACCACCTTTTTACGTCTCCATAATGGCCACACATATTGTTGACTGACCAAACCATGGCGTAAGTGAAAAGATATGGAGCGTTGAGCAGATTGTAGCCACCTGTGCAAAGCTTATTCATAATTTCTCACTCAAGTCTGCTGCATCACCGTCATTTCCAACCCCCACCGCAATACTTTCCAGAAGTTACTAACTTCAGAGCTTTCAATTCCAGTCTCCAGTTTCATTTTAGACATTTCTACTGTCTTTTTACTGTCGAGGTGGTGTTGTTTGGGTGCTAAGCTTGATGTTTAAATCAATAAAGTGCCTTACGCAACGACTCGCTGGCAGAATGGATTGCTGGTTTTTTTTTAGAGAGAGAGAGATAGAAGCTGCATCGTGTAATGCTTTTAAGTTATTTTACAGTTTCATTGAGTGCACTGCAGGCCGTCTCTTACCTCAGATGATTATAGGAGGTCACTGTGGCTATATTTGTCAGTGGCAACTGAAACCGTCTGTATAAGACCAGAGAGCTATGATCAAAACAGAGCTTTAATTATCATTCTCAACAGTTTTTTTTTTTATAATTCCAGCATAGCCATTTAGTGGAAGCTGCAAGTATGTAGATAGAGGTTGGAGATTTGTAGTTATTATTGAATTATTCAAAATTATTTTAATATTAGAATTTGTTTTCCTACACTCAAACATGACGTTTGCTGTTTGTTCAAACAACTTATTTATAATGAGCTGAAACAATACAATTCTTGAGTTTTTTTCTTGGAAAACTTAATTGTTTTATGTTCAATTTACTTAAATTTATAAAAACTAAGTTAATTTAATTCCTTCCTTCACATAGCCCTAACACAAATTGATTGTGTGGAACCGAGCATTTTGTACAGTGTATATTAAGATAAAACGTCTAATGTAATACAACTACCTGTAGTTAGTTTATCTGTGTGAACAGTTTTATTGTATTTATAATTTTGTATTATTCTAAATTGTTTTTGAAATTGTAAATGAAAGGTATTATATAAGATGATTTATAATATTATAATATTATTATTTAATTATTATAATTAGTTTAGTACTTCTGTTATTATTATTATTTATATTAAATATATATATTATTACTATTAATTAGTTATATTTGATAAAATATTAACTAATTATTTAAACAATTAATTGATATTTTATAAAATATAATTAAATAATAATATTTTAGATTATAATATTAATATATAATATTGTTCTATTATAATATTTAATTATTTAAATAATTTATTGATATTTAATTAAATTTAACTAATTAAAAATATTATAATAATATTGTTATATTATATTTAATTACTTAAATAATGTATATTTTATAAAATTAAATTAATATTAATATTTTTAATATTTACTAATAATAATAGTGATTAGGGCTGTGCAATTAATCGAAATTAAGTTTCAATTTCAATTTTGGCTTTTGACGATTATGAAAAAACATTAATCAAGATAAAACGATTATTGCATCATACACCGTCCCTTTCCAGTTGTACACGTTTGTTGCTCTGCAAAGCTCAGTTTCACGTGAAAATGACTAAAAGCATGTACTGTAATGTAACTTTTGCTGCACAGGATGCGCATCATTCATTGATGTACATTCGAGTCATTCATGCTTTTAAAAGCACAAAAGTGATCGCATGCTGTTGTGTGTATGCGCTCAGCCTCAGAGACGAGCAGAACACACACATCTAAATCATCTTAATGTGAGTGCTTTAATAGTCAAATACATGCAAATTTGTGGGAGGGCGAATAATTTTGACTGCAACTGTATATCATTTTGAATAATCATGATTAAAATTATGACCAAAATAGTCGTGATTATGATTTTTCCCATAATCGAGCAGCCCTAATAAAATAATTATAATAATTAAGAATAATTTTATTGATAATAATTATAAAACAATAAGTACTAAATATTTTTAATTATTTAAAAAAATTGTATTTAATGACCTTTTAATGAAATAATATTTTTTTTTGTGTATAGTTTTATTGGGTTTGTTATATATACAGTTGAAGTCAGAATTATTAGCCCCCCTGAATTATTAGCCTCCCTAAATTATTAGCCTCCCTGAATTATTAGCCCCCTGAATTATTAGCCTCCCTGTTTATTTTTATTCCCCAATTTCTGTTTAATGGAGAGAAGATTTTTTTCAACACATTTCTAAACATAATAGTTTTAATAACTCATTTCTGATTTATTTGATCTTTGCCATGATGACAGTAAATAATATTTGACTAAATAATTTTCAAGACACTTCTATACAGCTTAAAGTGACATTTAAAGGCTTAACTAGGTTAATTAGGTTAACTAGGCAGGTTAGGGTAATTAGGCAAGTTATTGTATAATGATGGTTTGTTCTGTAGACTATCGAAAAAAAATATAGCTTCAAGGGGCAAATAATTTTGTCTCTAAAAGGATTTTTAAAAAATTAAAAACTGCTTTTATTCTGGCGAAAATAAATCAAATAACACTTTCCCCAGAAGAAAAAATATTATCAGACATACTGTGAAAATGTTTTTGCTCTAATAAACATCATTTAGGAAATATTTAAAAACGAAAATAAAATTCAAAGCTATTTCTAACTTCAACTATATTGACATTAACTTTTTTTGATCACCAGCCACTGTGGCTAGTAGTTTTCCAACATTACTAGCCACTCGCCATTTTCACTAGCCACAATTTTGTTGTTGGAAAAATATATTTTATATGCATGAATTTGACTTTGATGTGCTAAATTTACTTGATTTAGATGCTTTGTTATGTCCACATGCCTCCTCATTTATTTAACTTTTTGTGTGTTGTGTGAGTTTACTCAATGAGCATGAGCAAATGGATTATGGATTCATCGTGTCGTATTACAATTAGTTTTTATTTCACAGGACTTTTCAGAGCTCAAAATTAAGGATTTACCAAATTTATCTCTAACCACACTAAAAATAAATAAATAATTATTTCTTAGCCACACATTTTAAATATCAAAACAAGCAAAATATAGCTGTATACTATACTTTTTTATACCAAAACGTTTCTTTAAAAAAAAAAAAAAAAAAAACAGTTGACATTAAAAAAATAATAATAATTATTGTCATGTATCTAAAATATGCACAGCAATCTGTCCTGACTAAAGGTCCCAGATCACCAGTTAACTACACATAAATGGGAAGTTAATCTCCTATTAAAGCAATGCTATTGTAAAAAAAAAAAATTAATTAAACCACAATAACAAAAATAACTGTAAGCAAAAGAAAGCAGGTGACAAACATACTGTGTGACAATGAATGATGGATGATCACGCACACACGGTTAATGTTAGGCCTATTAATAATCTGATCAAATAACGGTGAAAGCGAAAGCAACCGGTGCTGCTTACAAAAAGACAAATCTGGAGCTGTTGAAAGCAGCAAGACTGTGGGTGCATGAGCATAACTTTTTGTCTAGTCTATTTGAAAGAGAACCGATCACACCAGTTGCGTTTCTAGGCACGGTTGCTTCAAGCAAGGAAACGGGAGTCCGCACACATCAGCTGTTGGCGCGAGTGATCATTCTCTCATTCAGTATTCACCTGCTTTCTTTTGCTCGCACGAACACAATTATTTTTGTCAGTCATGCTGCTTCTCGATTCTAAGATCGCATTTGCACGCATGTTGGGCCATCTTTATTGTCGAATCCCGCTTTTAAGAAAACTACAATTTAAAAATTATTTTCAACCAGCCAAAGTGGCTAGTGGGAGCGGCTGTCTAACCCGCCACCGCTGAAATCTACCCGCATTTGGCGGGTTGGCTGGTGTTAATGTAAAGCCCTGTGTGTGTGTGTATATATATATAGTTAGTCTGATAAATTTTTCTTTAGTTTTTTGCATTTAGATCAAATAAATTTTTTTTTAAAACACTAACTATTTAGGAAGGTCACAAAATGAAAATGTTTTTATGTTTGTTACAAGTGCATTTATCATGACTGATTAAAATTTTTTATATTAATTATCAAATAATACATATCTATTATTAATGATTAAAGTTTGACCAAATTGAATGCTAGAATCGAAATATCAGCCATGAGATGAATAGTTCTGTCATTGTATCTTCCTCTTAAATCCTTTAATATTAAAGGAAACGGATGTCCTTGTGACTTTAAGTGTCATTGCTTTAGTTATGAATGGAGCTGCTGTTTATGCGTATGAGGCATATTGTGGGGAATCTGGTCTTGTTGCTGTGACCTGCGGCAGAAGTTCAGTTTATGATTCACATGTGTGGCGTCTCCAGCGCTTTTTTGCAGAATGTTCTCATTGTTACTGATGCCTCTCTGTCACACTGGCTCCTTTCACTGAGAGCGATCAATTGGGTCAACATGATTGGAGACCAACAGCTGCTTGATGTATGGTGGTTTCTCATGATCATGTGAGATCTCCGTCGCTCCAATGGAGACTCTTATAAAGAGCACAGAATTATAGTGATTTCATTAAACCATAAAGGTCAGCTGTGGTATGTTTGATTTCAATGTATGAAGAAGACCCATTCAAAGCTACACTGTAAAATCCAACAGTCAACTTAACCAGATGATGTGACAATAAAAAGTGATTTGATCAAATGAAGTGAGTGTAGTTAACTCAAAATTTACTGAAAGTCAGTGTTGAAGGTAATGAGTTAATTAAATACCTCATTACTTCAACTTAAATGGAGTAAGTTTACAGTACTCATATAGGTTAGATTTTTTTTTTAACTCAAATGGTTTGTATAGCAATCGGTTTCCTCAAACGGTTTGAGTTGCCTTAACTTATTAGGTTTTACAGTAGTCAGTTGGTTTGAGTTCTCTTCATTTATTGAGTTTTACTGTGCTCAAATTGCTTTGTTTACTCAAATAGATTAAGTTCACAGTACTCATTAGGATTAGTTTTTGAACTTAAATGGTTTGTAGCAATCGGTTTACTCAAATGGTTTGAGTTACCTTAACTTTTTATTTGGTTTTACAGTGTAGTAATGCATCCATGCATTGAGAGTAAATGTGATAATGTTTGAGTTTAATGTTAATGTTTGAGCATGCTTTATTTTTCGGTGTGGTATTATTGATTTATACAGCTGGCTAGCTTTTAGATGGGTTTATGACTGATTAAATAATTATAATAGATTTTTATTAAAATATATGTAAATAGAGATTAAATTGAGCATCTAAAATTTTATAAAGTAATAAAAAATGCATTTTATAGTAAACATAATAGTAAAATATATATACAAATGATATATCAATTGTTCACTTTATATCAAGTTTCAATTATCAATTATTAATCAATCAGTATCAATTATTATATAATGTAAGAAACTATAATTTATTAAATTATATATAGTTGGAGTTGAAGTAATAAATATATATCTTACATAATATGTATTGTTATATAATGTATAATGTAAGGTAAATTATCTTACCAATTTATATGTGGTATAAATTATAGTATTCATTACGATATTACTATTAAATATATATTACTAAATATATAATGTACCCATATATATTGTCATTTACACTATATAGAGTAAAAAATTAAATAAAGTAAATATTTATAGTAAATAGTTATAAAAGATTTAATTTACAGTACAAATAGTGTTATGTTATTATGAAATAATAGAATTTATGTTATTTAGATTATATATATTATTAAAAATAAAAATAGAATATTACTATATTATCTGATCAGGATCTCATTTATCAATTATAAAATATTTAATTTACAGTACAAATAGTGTTAATTATGTAATTATAATATAATATAATATATAATTATTATTATGAAAAAGTAATGAATGTAGCTTAAATTATAGAATTAAATGCAAGATATAAAAATAAATAATATATAATCGAATTAATATATAATGATGATATGAATGATATAATTTATAGTATGTAAATTATATATTACATAACCATCAAATATTTAAATAAAATGTATACGTTTAATTATGTATAAGTGAATCTATAAATATATAATGTTTATATTTGTGGGTCTTTCACTTGTTGTCTTGGACTAAGATGATTACGACTAAAGTTGTTTTCCTTGTTTGAATCCAGTTTTAGACGATGACCTCTTTAATCTGTGATTACAGATCATTTGAACCCTGCTACAGAGTTATTTTCAGCAGATTAAATGTGTTCTACAGGTGTCTTATGTAACTGTTGATCTAAATACAGACTGTAATTGTCATCAAGTAAATTTATCCCCCAATGAAAGCTCACCAAAAGGCTTTATTTTGGTGCTGTCAAACAATTAATCATGATTAATCACATCCAAAAAAACATTTGTCTTTGCACAATGTGTGTGTTTACTCACTGTGTATAAATATTGTGTATATGTAAATAAAATACCCAAAACTACAAAACCAAAATAATTCTATATATATTTGTATAATTTGTATAAGATATAAATATTTATTTTTAAAATATAGATAAACATTTTCTCAAATAAACATGCATGCTTGTATTTATGTATATTAGAGTTGGCAAAAGTATCGAATTCGGTACTAATCGGTGCTGAAATTTTATCTATTTTTATTTTTTTATGATTTATTTAGAATTTTTTACATTTTACAAACATAAACAACAACCATCAACAACAGAAATAGAAAGGAAAAAGGAAAAAATAGATAATACAAAAAAACAAACTGTATAGGTGTAATGTGAAGCGGATGCTGACAAGGGAGGTGCTGATCCAAATGCAACAGAGATAGTCAGGCAAGCATTGGTCAACACAGGGGCAAAAGGATACGGGCAATCCAGAGGCGTAGTCAAATACACAGGCGAATGGTCAAAACAGGCAGGCAGCAGACAACTTAAAACAAACAAAACAAGGCAAGGGTCAAAAACACAGCAAGGCAAGGTGTCGTAATGTTCACAGTATAACAAGACTCTGCAATGAGAGTCTCAAAGTGAGCTGTATAAATGTGTAGTGTAATAAGTCCATGATCAGCATCAGCTGTGTGAGTCTAAACAATGGAGACTTGGAACAGATGTGTGTGTGTGTTGCATGACTGGATCTTGTAGTCCATATACCGGCAGATTTGTAGCTCTATGCGATCTGTGAGTTTACCAGCAATCTGTATGGGTTAGATTGCTGGTGACTGTGACAACAGTTACAACAAAGATGCATACTGTAAAAATACTGTACTATACACACAAAACTAGATACATCAAAAACACTGTAAGTGGGGAAAAATTCAATCATTTATTTTATTGTCGCTTAGTCCCTTTACTAATCTGAGGTCACCACAGCGGAATGAACCGCCAATTTATCCAGCACATTTTTACGCAGCGGATGCCCTTCCAGCCGCAACCCATCTCTGGGAAATGGGGAAAAATTATAAAATAAATATATAAACTAAGTACATAACTAACTAAAGGACAAATGCCTACATGTATAGAATAATCTCAGTGTTAAATTCAAGGCAATAAAGGGTTACACAATGTTATGTATTATTATTGTTAAGAGGGGTTTAGAGAAATTAATTTCTGTAATTTAACCTCTGTTATTTTACAGTAAATTTCTGTAATTTAATGTCTGTTATTTTATAGTAAATTTCTGTAATTTAACGTCTGTTATTTTACATTATTTTACGGTAAATTTCTGTAATTTAACATCCGTTATTTTGCTTTTTATTATTTCCTGCATCCCAGCTGCCAAGCAACCCCCCCACCCCCGGAAAATAGCTGAATTTTTTAACAGTGCACATCTTTACTAGGGCCAGACGGAATCTGCGGACGTTTTTTTGCAATTTCTGCAGAGACTTTTGGTAAAAATCTGTGGATTTCTGCAGGATAATTTTGGGAGTCTCATAACTAAAACCTTAATATGTGGAATTTGTGTAATTTAAAAACTGAATAAATTCAGATTTACACACATTTACTCAAGTAAATAAACAAAATTAATGATGGGCTAAAAATCTGCGGAATTTTGCGGAAAATCTGTGGAATTCTGCGCACGCAGATTCCGTTTGGGCCTAATCATTACCAATGCACACTGTGCATGAAAAACAGCATTTAAAACCATTTTCCAGCATATCCTAAGAGAGCCGGTTGTTTTTCTGTTGGGTTTGGTTGTTTTTGAAGTCGTTCCTGAAGAGTTGCTGTTGCTTTGAGCTTGAAGGGATTTCAGCAACACGCTCTTATTTCTTCTGCTCTACTTCAGATTGACCTCCTTCTGTTTTGAATGTGTGCCAGCAAGACCCGACGTCGTCTTTACCCCACTGTATCACAATCCAGAAGGTCTCAGACATCCCTTACATATTAGGGCTACAACCCTCTGTGCGTGAAAAACAGGTTTTATGACTTATTAGCGGTTGCATATAAGAGCATCTAGGCTAATTAAAATAATATGCATGCACAGGCTGAATAAATGCACACAGTTTTGATCTTAAGTCAATGTGCATTGCTGCTTTAGCTCTGGTTATTGAGCTAATTAGTTGGTTTTCAAAGTCAGACTTGCCCTGAAGGCTGGTCTGTTCATCTAATCGTCCTGTTTCTGCATTATTAAGTAAAGGCGCCGCGATTGTGTCATTGAGACCATGAAGATGTTCTTGTCTTCTCCGTAAGGGTGTCTTTGACTTGTCCCATTAACAGGACTACGACCTCAACAACAGGGATTAGGTCAGCAGTTTGACTGTTTCTGCTAATCATGGATTAGCCCATATTCTCCCCTGAACACGCTCACAGGACATCAAGGTGTGCGGACAGATGCTTATTCACCTTCAACTGCTCCAGAGCCAATGAAAACCATTAAAACGCAATTAGATGGCTTAGATTGTCATCAATGAAATGGTGAATATAAAATGTAATATTTTATGTACACACATACTTGTTAGTTTAAATATAAGAGATGACATAGTAAATTAATTTATGATATTAATTTTTAATACATTTTGGGTTTTGGCTGAAAACTAAATGTTTTTGGAACCGCCACTGTTATTATTTCTGTGTACACACTCAATGGTGACTATAGTATGCGTTAGAATAAACATGCACAACTATGGTTGTATATGTTTGTGTTGCTTCTGCTGAAAAGTTTGCTAATGCTTCCTCAGCAAGAAGTAAATATACACTTTTGGTGTACATTTACTTCATCAATATAACAACCAACAATTGTAACAGACGACATGTCTAATCGTCACTTCCCTAGAGGTACTGTTTAGTGAAATGTACTGTTTAGTGGCCTGGCATGTGTAATACTGCATTTTTGGTAGTTTTTCCAGATATGTGTGAACATGACTGTTGTCGTGTATAGCTATGGTGAAAATCGTTCCAATTACAAGAGTGAACATACTGAGCTGTGTTTACATTAAGTGACCATTTAAGTGTTTGGTTAAAAACTAATATAGAGCACTCTTTGCGGTTAAAAACTAGCCTACAGTGGCATCTGCTTATAGCCTACAGTGCTGTCCACTGTTAAAAAATAGCCTAGAGCGCTATGTGCTGTTAAAAACTAGCATAGATCACTGTCTACTGTTAAAAACTAGCCTACAGCGCAGTCTACTGTTAAAATCTAGCCTAGAATGCCATCTGGTGACATAAACGAGCCTAGAGCACCGTCTGCTGTTTACTAATGTTGAGCGCCGTCTACTCTTAAAACTAGCATAGAGAACTGTCTTCTTTTATAAGCTAGCCAAGAGCACTGTCTGCTGTTAAGTAATGTAGAGCGCCTTCTACTGTTAAAAACTAGCATAGAGCATCGTCTGCTGTAAAAAAAACTAGCCTAGAGTGCCATCTAGTTACAAAATAGTAAAGAGCACCGTCTGCTGTTATAAACTAGCCTAGAGCACCATTTACTGTTAAAAACTAGCCTAGAGTGCCGTCTGCTGTTAAAAACTAGCCTAGAGCGCCATCTGGTGATGTAAACTAGCCTAGAGCGCCATCTACTAAAAACTAGCCTACAGCACCATCTGCTTAAAAACTAGCCTAGAGCAGCATCTGTTTAAAAAAGTAGCCTAAAGCGCCATCTGCTGTTAAAAATAGCCTAGAGCAGCATCTGTTAAAAAATAGCCTAAAGCATCGTCTGCTGTTAAAACCTAGCCTAGAGCGCCCTCTGCTGTAAAAATTGGCCTACAGCACCATCTGCTGTTAAAAATTAGCCTAGAGCAGCATCTGCTTAAAAACTAGTCTAGAGCGCCCTTAGCTTAAAAACTAGCCTAGAGTGCTATCTGCTTAAAAACTAGCCTAGAGCGCCATCAGCTTAAAAACTAGCAGCGCTGTTTACTGTTAAAAACTAACCTAGAGCGCCGTTTACTGTTTAAAAATTAGCCTAGAGCACCGTCTGCTGTTAAAAACTAGCCTAGAGCGCCGTTTACTGTTAAAAACTAACCTAGAGCGCCGTTTACTGTTAAAAACTAACCTGGAGTGCCATTTACTTTTAAAAACTAGCCTAGAGCGACATATACTGTTAAAAACTAACCTAGAGCGCCGTTTACATTTCAAAAATTAGCCTAGAGCACCGTCTGCTGTTAAAAACTAGCCTAGAGCGCTGTTTACTGTGAAAAACTAACCTAGAGCGCTGTTTACTGTTAAAAACTAGCCTAGAGTGTCATCTGCTGTTAAAAACTAGCCTAGAGCGCCCTCTGCTGTTAAAAATTAGCCTAGAGTGGCATCTGCTGTTAAAAACTAGCCTAGAGCGCCATCTGCTAAAAACTAGCCTAGAGCGCCATCTGCTTAAAAACTAGCCTAGAGCAGCATCTGTTTAAAAAATAGCCTAGAGCAGCATCTGTTTAAAAAATAGCCAAAAGCGCCATCTGCTGTTAAAAACTAGCCTAGAGCGCTGTCTGCTGTAAATAATTAGCCTACAGCACCATCTGCTGTTAAAAATTAGCCTAGAGCAGCATCTGTTTAAAAACTAGTCTAGAGCGTCTGCTGCTTAAAAACAAGCCTAGAGTGCTATCTGCTTAAAAACTAGCCTAGAGTGCCATCTGCCATTAAAAACTAGCCTTGTGCACCGTTTACTGTTAAAAACTAGCTTAGAGTGCCATCTGGTGATATAAACTAGCCTAGAGCGTTGTCTACTATTAAAAACTAGCCTAGAGCGCCGTTTACTGTTTAAAAACTAGCCTAGAGCGCCATCTACTGTTAAAAACTAGCCTAGAGTGCCATCTGGTGATATAAACTAGCCTAGAGCGCCGTCTACTGTTAAAAACTAGCCTAGAGCGCCGTCTGGTGATATAAACTAGCCTAGAGCGCCGTCTACTGTTAAAAACTAGCCTAGAGCGCCGTCTTTTGTTCAAAACTAGCCTAGAGCGCCCTCTGCTGTTAAAAAAGTTTAAATCGATTCAAAGAGAGAATAGAAATGCATTATGAAAATCTCAGAAACGATGCAGAATTTATTTCTCTAATAATTTTTTTTTTCACCAAAGTGTATATGTGAAACTTTTTGTCATTGTTGTAATGTGGACATTACAGTAGCCTCAGACTTGATAATTGTCTTTTGACGTTGGGTAATAAATAAACCCAATCACATAGCACCATGCTAAAAATCACTCAGAACAGCATGCAGCAACTGTAGTTTGTGTCCTGCTGTGTTAAACTTCTTCAGTTCTGGCCACATTCCTTCCTCTCACAGCCTCTTTCTCATCAGGGAATGACATGAGCCTGTCGATCAGTGATAGTTTGATTTTCTTTATCTGTCCTGGCTCCACTCCAGCCAATGCAGGACAGCCATCGGAAGAGTCTTTCAGCATTCTGATAGGACTGTGTGAAAGAAAGCAGTCCTGAGACATTCAGTTGACTTCAGAGGAAGAGTAATCTGTTGAGGATTGTGGGGGAGTGGGTTTAGTTTTATGGCTCAGGATCTGAGATTGCAGTTCTCATCCTTGAATTTGAAGAATTTGATGTTTTCTCAGACTACAGATGCTTTTCTTTCTACCTCGGTGTTGCGTTCATTGTTGTTTTAGTTGTATTTGTATAGTCCACTGTTATATTATGCATTCATTCATGGTTTGGGTTTTATTACTCATTATGCTTTGGCCATTTTTATTTTACATTTTGCTGCTTAATTCTTTTATTTCTGGCTTGTTATTTTAGTAATGAAGCACATTTGAGCTATTGAGTAATATTTATTTTTTTCATTTGATATTTAGATGTATTCAAGCTTTTCAGTTTATTTACATTTTTACAATTGTTTAAGTTAACCCCCAGGGGTTGAAGCCTGCGTATACGCGTTTTGATGTGTTTTCACATGAAAACTCCGAAAAAAACTTAAATGACACTTTCAGTTTTAATCGTACAGATATGAGTAATACATCAATCGAATCTGTTAGGTGTCTAGTTTTTTTGTGTGTACACTCACAATAACAACAAAAGTGTGTGCTTTTGCAAAATAAGGAAAATAAACAGTGAAGGCACTTTCTCTTTTCTCTCTCCGTGAACTGTTTTTACATACACGTCAATAAAATGCACTGAAACTCCGCGAAAACTAAACACACAGACATGAGACATATATCTATAGAAAGCTTGAAATGTCTACTTTTAAATGACCTATCAGACTGGTAACTCAAAAGTCTTGCTCAAGCACATTTAGTGTGTTTTTGGACCTTATTTCAGCTACATTTTTTTTCTCCAAATCCTACTAACCACGCATAATATTTTTTTTCTAAAAAACAAAAGCATGTACATCAATAATTATCACATATTTTTGTAGCACAGTTTGTGCTGAATACAAATAAAATATATGTTGGCCAATACCATGTAATAAGTAGCTGAAATTAGCACAAATGTCAGGGCATGTCAAAACATCTCAGGGGCCCCAAAATCACCTCAGACCCCTGAGGGTTAAAGGGCACCTATGATGAAAATCATCTTTTGTAAGTTGTTTGGACAGAACTGTGTGCAGGTATAGTGTGTCCACAGTCATAATGGAGTGATATAAACCCAACAAGTCTCTTTTTAAAAAATTTCCTGACGTTAAAATAGGATCCAAATCCCAGTAATTTTGAGGCCCATCACAACGTGATGTAGAAGTGCGCAGAACATTTTTTTGCAAATAAACTGGGATTCAAATATCTGTTCCAACTCTCTGTGATTATTATTATAAGTTTAAAACTTTTTTTTTTAAACAGAGCATGTTTGTAATAAAGACAGTAAAATCACTGTAATTCTAATGCCTAGTTCAGACTGCATGATTTTAGCCCCGATTTTGACTCGGCGACAGGTTTTAAGAAATCGCCGATAAATGCCTGAAATCACAGGCAAATCAGTGCTCGTTCACACGAGTAACAATCACACAGTATGAACTATCAAGGACGCGATCTGCGAGAATCGCAGATGAGTCGCCGATGCCCGTGAGATATTTGGCGTGCTAAATATCTGGAGATGTCGGCGATTCAAATCATGCCCTGTGAAATGTGCTCTGATTGAAAATAACATCAACGATCACCTACAATGAGAGAGCAGCATCCAATACTGGGTACCTGCAGGCCAGCGGGAGCTTGGGGAAGAAGTTAAAAGCGCTCCTTTTCATTTTATTTGGACCCAAGAAATTGAGGAAAAACTCCTGGAAATTTGGCAGGAGCACAGTGTCTGTTTGACGTGTCATCTGATCAATACGCACAACAGGGTCAAAAAAAAAAAAAAAGTTTAGGAGAAATTGCTCCCCTCAAAGCCAGGTGAGCAAAATAAGTACATTTTCTACCCCACTAAAGGCGTCTTTCTCATTATGTAGTTAATAACAAGATATATATTACGTGACCTCGCGTTGTTTGAACTCGGCATTAACCGCTATAATCACCACGACCGCAGTGTGTCAGTAAACCCTATATACGTGTGTGTGTACTGCAAACAGGATTTGTTTGTGACTCATCATTTCAGAAAGGCTTGAATAAAGTTCACCACAAATACATGAAATAAACCTACTTGGTATTTTTGACTAATGAGCTTCATCCAAGTCTGTCTCAGTCACTGTGCTGTTTATCAGACTTAACGTATGATGAGAAGCAGCTCATTTGCATTTAAAGCCACAGGCTACAAAAACAGCTACACTGTAGTCCGACACTAAAATGGGTGGATTATGGAGACTATAATAAATAATCTAATGGGTATTTTGAGCTGAAACTTTACAGACACATTCTGGAAACACCAAAGGCTTATCTTACATCTTGTAAAAGAGGTGAAATAGGTGCCCTTCAAGACAGATAGATTATGATGAACAATTCTTTTTTACTTTTGTAATGCTTTGCATTTTGGTAATAAGTTTATCGCATTTTTGCATAAATACACAATTCATATCTGTACTTTTTTTACATTTGAATCTTGATTCAAAATGATGCAGAATCAAATATTTTCAACTAGGTTTTATTGTTAGTTTTTTTCAGAAGTTTAATACTGTACAGCAGGGGTGCTCAACCCTATTCCTGGCGATCGACCTTCCTGCAGTTTTCAGTTGCAGCCCTTATCAAACACACCTGCCTGTAATTATCAAGCGCTCCTCACGTTCTAAATAATTGGTTCAGGTGTGTTTGATCAGGGTTGGAGCTGAAATCAGCTAGAAGGTCGATTGCCAGGAACAGGGTTGAGCACTCCTGCTGTACAGTATATTAGAAATATTATTTAATATTAAATAATATTAAAATAAGGTGGCACAGTGACTCAGTGGTTAGCACTGCCGCCTCACAGCAAGAACGTCGCTGGTTAGAGTCCCGACTGGGCCAGTTGGCATTTCTGTGTAGAGTTTGCATGTTCTCCCCGTGTTGGCGTGGGTTTCCTCCGGATGCTCTGGTTTCCCCCACAGTCCAGACATGTGCTATAGGTGAATTGAATAAACTAAATTATCCGTAGTGTATGAGTGTGTGTGAATGAGTGTGTATGAGTGTTTCCCAGTACTGGGTTGCAGCTGGAAGGGCATCCGCTGTGTAAAACATATGCTGAAATAGTTAGTAGGCTACCTCTGAAATAGAGACTAAGTTGAAGGAAAATTTATGAATGAACAATATTAAGCAAATAAAAATATGTAATATATTTATCTAAAATCTATTCAGTGAAACGATATGGAATTAATTAATATTAGTGTTCATATTAAGGAGGCCAGCTAGCGAAGTACTATGCAGGTAAACCTCACTCCTCTGACCTCTAGCGACAGATGCTAGAGGCCATGGTCTTTAGCCTCCTTGTTAAAGCAACCAACTCCATACAAAGAATCGCCGGTTCGATCCCAGCTCAGACCGAGTTATGGACCAGTGGGTTACATTAGTAACCTTATTTATTTATTTATTTATTTATTTATTTATTTATTTATTTATTCATTCATTCATTCATTCATTTATTTATTTTTTATTAATTTATTTAAAATAATTAATTTTCAACTGCTGAACGTTTTGTTTTTATACCTTTTGGATTATAAAACCTGTTATAAAAGTTACAATTTTCAGTTTAAGATTGAAAGTTTTATTGTGGTAAAACAATAAAATCATTACATTAAAGACAAGAAAAGCAGCAGGAAAAGAAAATAGGAATATAAATATATTTACAACATCATGGATACGGTTTCTTAATTTATCATTATTATAATTTTTGGTAAGTCACAATTCACACCATTTACTATTACCTGCTTATTATTAACATATTAACTGTTTATTAGCACAAAGTATGTATTATTTTTCTACCCAATACCTAAACCCAAGAACTACCTAATTAATAAGCTTCTAATTAGTAGTTTATTGATCTAAAAATCTTAGTTAATGGATTGTTAATAGCGTGAATTGTACATTAAAATAAAGTATGACCTCATTTTTACATTTTTTTTTTTTTTTTTTGCAAGTTAAAGTAACACCCCAGGCCTGGTTTTGACCGTTAAACTGTTAATATCCTTCATACATCACCAGCAGGGGCATATGAAGGTGAATGAGACTCTCTAATTCATGCTAATCAGACGTAACTGATGAGGCAGTGGCGATGATGTCATTAGTCTTTTGTGCTCAGCCTGTGTGAAGTCCGGCGGTTCTTCCTGTCCACAAAAGCTGAATAGCCGCTCCATTCACACACACAAAAAAGCTGGGCATTCTGAGCCGTTTGCAAAGCACTTCTAAGCAACATCCTGGAAGTGTTAAGACTGTAAGAGAGTGCGAAGGGTTTATTAAGTGAAAGGAAATCGAATAACCCGGCCGTATGACTCAGTTTGCTTCCTCTGAGATGTTTTGCTCATGTTTGGCTACTGATGTAAGTTTGTTTTGTTGAGTCACGAGTACATTGCTTTGTTGACTATACTGCAGAGGATGCAGAAAAGGGAAACTTTAGGGTCAGCTAAGGTTGAAGAAAACTGCTGAACATTTAAATCGACAAAGAAAATCTGAAAAGTCATGTTGCCCTGGAATTTATGTACTGGGAGACCTGGGTGAATTCAAGTAAGTATTATGATTGGAAGACAAATCATTATGAGGGGATGGCGTTCAGCAGGTCCACCATCATTTCAAGAATAGGTTACGGAATTGGGGAAGGTAGCAGCATATGAAAAAATGACAAATAGATTACTTGATAAATTGGATGTTTATCAGAGAAGATGGGGAAATTATTTGGCATTTTTGGAGGATGAATAAGATCACTGTGGTGAGAAGCACAGTAAAAGTGTAATTTTATTTGATTTATTTATGTATTATTATTGTGATTTTTTTAATATTAACATTTTCTGAATGTGTGCTTTTTTATTTATTGAGTTTATATTATTTATCTGCATTTACTGGATTTATGATAGCAACATCTAATTACTGTAACTGCCGCTGTTGGGGAGGGGAAAGAGATGTTAAAAGGATGTAAAAATGTGTAAACTGATAGTACTGTTTAATTATTGAAGAAAATGACAAATTTAAGAAAAATCTAAAAAGAAAAATATTTTTATATCGTGAAAATATCAGAAAATATCAGAAATGTTATTATTGTAGAATTTAACTCACATGTATAATTCAATTTATAATACTAATTAATCATACAATTATTAACTATTTCTTTTTTCTTGAAATAGGCAGAGAACAGTGGATTTCATTTCAGAGTTTTTTTTTTTTTTAACCACACACTAATTAGAGACAGAGACAAATGAACATAATACAAATTATTTAAAAAAAAAAATACAAAAAGGGGAAATGAATAAAATAATAAAAATAAAAAAAAACCCTGGGGTCAATTCATGATTGGAGGAGTACATTAGTCTCAATATGAATTATTAAAGGGTTCTATGTTCTGAAAAATGTTTTGGTTGATCCTCTGAGAAAATATTTAATTTTTTCTGTTTTCAAAAATAGCATTACATCACTAAGCCAAAGTGATAGTTTAGGTGGCATTGGTGATTTCCATTCTAAAAGAATTCTTCTTCTGGCTATTAACGTTACAAAGGCAAAGGCATTTTCTATTTCTTTGGCTATATGCATGTCTTCATTTGGTACTCCAAACAGAGCCATTACCGGATTGGGTTGAATTCTTAAATTGAAGGCTGAGTTTAAAATCTCCAATATTGAAGAATTGTCTCAGTTTGTCACATGACCAGAACATATGGATTAGGTCTGCCTTGCATGAGTTGCAACGATCGCATGTTTCATCTATATTGGGGTATATTTTAGCCAGTTTTGCTGTAGTGAATACGGTAAAGTATTTTCATCTGAATCAGATTAAGATGCGCACATGATGAAGTCTTGTTTATAATTTCAACTGCTTTATCCCAAGTTTCTTCTAAAATATAAATTCCTAGTTCTTTTATCCATTCCATTTTAATCTTCTCTAGCGTTATGTTACGGAATGTCATAATTAAGTTGTACATTTTGGAAATGAGGCCCTTGGGGTGTACAGGGGCCTTTAAAATCAAGTCCAGTCCAGATTCAGCAGGCATTTGAGGGAATACAGAGCACTGGGTCTGGATAAAGTGACGAACCTGAAGGAAAAAAGTCTTGATTTTTGAAGATTAAATTTTTTAATCAAAGACAAGTTTTATTTAACAGTTTTATTAAAATAAAGTTTGGTCACCTAACTTTTTTAGGAAAAGTAAGATAATACATTTAAAATAAATAAATAAATACAAATAAATAAATAATACAAACTTTGAAAAAAAAATTATGTAGTTATGTCTTGTTTATTAAAAAAATATTTTATATTTTTCCACAACATTTAAATTTTTGGACTGTGATCTTAAGTTTTTTGTTACATTAGTCCCACTTTTGGCTTTGGTACTGACTAAGCCAATTTATATGCGCAAATATATAGTATTGTAAAGTGAAAATATTAATTTAAAAGAGAAATCTGTGAGGGATGTACTCATTTATGCTGAGCACTATATTAGAGCATAATGTAATATTTATAATATAGTATTTAAAATGTATTTATTTTTTATAAATCACTAAAAAACATTTTTTCATAGGGGCCAATGCTATCTTTTGTTTGTATAATAATTTATATATATATATATATATATATATATATATATATATATATATATATATATATATATATATATATATATATATATATATATATATACACACACACACTGTATATATTAATATATTGTATTTAGCAAGAACTTTAACCAATATAAAAATATATATAAATATTTATTTATTTTTCTAAAAAACTAAAAAAATATCTGATATCTAAATATCTGTTATCCTTTTTGTGTGATCCACAGAAGAAAGAAATTCATTTAGAATCGATTCATAATTGAAGTCAAGATGATTAAATAATGGCAGAATGTTCCTTTTTGGCTCTTTTACGAGGAAATCTTCCACTCCCCGTGCTTTCTCTAGCAGGCGGTTCTGCTGTAAAGAGTTTCCCATGAAGCCCCCCTGTTGACAGATGCTGCAGTCTTTCTCCACAGGAAGAACAACATGAAGCGCTTCGTTCAATGCTGAGGCGTTTCCTTCCAATCCTTCAGATATTCAGCATTTCTCAAAGCACTTGTAAACAGCCTCTGATCCCTCCAAACACAGTCAAAAGCCTGCTAGCGTGACGGAGCAGGTGGATGTAATGGTTCTCAATTAGGATTATGGTCCTCCACCCACTGCCAGCTCTGCTTCTGCTGACCCGCACAGGAAGTTCACAGCGGGCGGCCAGCATCTCAGCGGGGGGCTCGTCATTCTGCTAATCTTTTATGATTCAGAGTTTATATAAACAGTTACCTTAAAGCTCTGCGTGGATTATTCCTGTGTGATTTACTGCAGTGAGGATATGAGTCCAAATCATGAACATACAAAAAACACCAGCAAATTAAGAAAAGATCTTCATGGGTTTGACAGCATACGTGTTGCAGATCCTCACAATGCTAACAAATTAAGAAAACACACTGCATTTTCTCACAACACATGCGAATAGCAAGGAACACAACAGAAATGTTTTAACGGGACCCAAAAATGTGACGGACCCAGCGATTAAGGTTATGGTTATTGAAGCTAATAATATACAAAAGACAAGGGAATCGTGTAACCAGTGGGATGCTTTTTAATGGATTTCTTAAATCAGACCGGTTTGTTCACTGGAAGAACCATTGAACAACTGTTTGTAGTCAAATCAAATAATAAATCAAAATAATGTAAAGAATTCAACCGATTTTGCATCTAGGGCATGGGCAATTATAAATGTAGCAGTTACAGTTGCAATCAGAATTATTGAACCCCCTTTGAATGTTTTTTCTTTTTAAATATTTCCCAAATGATGTTTAACAGAGCAAGGAAATTTTCACAGTATGTCTGATAATATTTTTTTCTTCTGGAGAAAGTCTTATTTGTTTTATTTCGGCTAGAATAAAAGCAGTTTTAAATTTTTTAAAACCCATTTTAAGGTCAAAATTATTAGCCCCTTTAAGCTATATATTTTTTCAATAGTCTACAGAACAAACCATCATTATACAATAACTTGCCTAATTACCCTAACCTGCCTAGTTAACCTAATTAACCTAGTTAAGCCTTTAAATGTCACTTTAAGCTGTATAGAAGTGTCTTGAAAAATATCTAGTCAAATATTATTTACTGTCATCATGGCAAAGATAAAATAAATCAGTTATTAGAGATGAGTTATTAAAACTATTATGTTTAGAAATGTGTTGAGAAAAATTTCCGTTAAACAGAAATTGGGGAAAAAAATAAACAGGGGGGCTAATAAATCAGGGGGTTGAATAATTCTGATTGCAACTGTATATTTATACACTATTGGTGTTAATATATTTTGAATGATCTTATATTTTATGTTTTCCTTTTTTTTTAGTTTTAGTCTTATGTGCTAGGGCTGCACAATATATCATTTCAGCATCGATATCTCAATGTGCACATCTGTAATAGTCACATTGCAGGATCTGGGATTTCATGTTGAGATTAATTAAACTTGACCTAATCTAATAGGATCTAATAGTGTGAAAGACTTTCACTTCAATGTGATTTTAAAGGTGCTGTATGTAAGTTTTTGACTCTTCTAAAGCATAAAAATACCATAATATGTGTGCAGATATTTAAGAAACATCCCAAGTGAACATACTTGTTTAACTGAAAAACAATGCTGAAGTCAGATATTCTGCTTTGAAAATGGGTTTTCCGTGCCGGAACGCTGTCTTTGTTTAGATAAATTTCATATGCACGATGCCAGTTTAGCCAATTATATGTCAGCACCCTGGGTTGCCTTGTTGGAAAACAGCGTATTTCATTCATTCATTCAGAAAGACTCTGAAAGCATGCGTCCGTGACCAAAAAGAACAGTATGGGAGACAGATGCAGTTCCACATGAGGTTATTAATTAGCAAATTACATAAATATTACGAACGTAAACATTAGGTGAGCAGGTTACATTGTAACCGCGTGTCCTAACAACACGCTGTGACGAGAGAGGCAGTGATCAGCTATTTGGCCGTTTGCACCAGACGAGACACGGCAGAAATGTAAATACAGCCTTTCAGAAGCACAGAATATGCACTAGCTCACGAAACGGTAAGGTTTAGAATCTATTTAATACATGTTAACCCACTTTAACATCTATGTAGATGCTGAATCACTCATATGTGTTTAGTTCTAAAGTTCAATTTCAGACGGTTTATTGTATTTTCAAGATCTGAGGTGAACTTTCTGCTTTCAGTATATGGCAACAAATGCCATGTAAAATGCATTCAAACTCTCATTGTTAGCATTTAGCACAGAATAAAGCACACAAGGCTTACCTGAGGTGATCTAGCTGTCATAGGTTTCTGTTGTTCAGCTGTGAGAAATAGAAGCCATTTTTAATATATCAATTCGAGGTGTTGGTTAGGACAAAAACTCCTTTTAATATGGAAAATATTCCCTCTATCGCGTGTCGTTGCTTTTATTTAGAACACAGTTTAAATCACTCGCTCCTGTACACAATCTGGCATCCCAGCGTACTTTTATTATGATCCAGGAGTGCAATACCTAGTTCAACCACTGGGTGTCAAACTTACATACTGCACCTTTAAGCCCCGAGACTGTACTTCAAGCAAATTTAAACCATTTGGGCACAAGAAATTGTAAAGTTTGCCACTTTAACAAATATTAATTGTTTAATTATTTATACAATGACATCTATACGGTGTTAATTTACATTAGATTGTTGACTTTCTGAACCTCAAGGCTGTTAGACTCCACCGCTTTGTTTATTTAATTTTTATCTTTGTTTTCATCTGTTCTTTATTTTATTTGTTACATTTTTTTGTATATTTTTGTATATTTTTTGCAGAAAAACTCCCGTAAAATTATAAATACTTTTTAAATAGAGTTACTTACGTCATCTTGTGAAACTATATTTGAATCGCAATATATAAATCGCAGAAAAGCAAAATATCACAATCCAATTTTTCCAATATCGTGCAGCCCTAGTATGTTCCTTCAATTTCTTCAATTATGTTTTTGCAGTTTATTTTTAGTGGTTTCAATTTACCACTCACTGGCCGCTTTATTACGTACACTTTACTAGTACCGGGTTGGACCCTAGGGGTGCTCTATTGGATTGAGATCTGGTGATTGTGGAGGCCATTTGAGTACAGTGAACTCATTATCATGTTCAAGAAACCAGTCTGAGATGATTGGCGCTTTATGACACGTGTTATCCTGCTGGAAGTAGCCATCAGAAGATGGGTACACTGTGGTCATAAAGGGATGGACATGGACAGTAACAATACTCAGGTAGGCTGTGGCATTGACACGATGCTCAATTTGTACTAATGGGCCCAATGTGTGGCAAGAAAAATCCCCCACACCATTACACCACCACCACTAGGCATGGGCCGGTATAAGATTCTGACGGTACGATAACCTTAAATAAAAATATCACGGTTTCACGGTATCACAGTATTTTGATCACTGCTCTAAAATATATTCTATTTAAGTGTCTGGGTAAAAAAAAAAATAATTCCCATTGAAAACAATATATTTTATATTTTGGAGCAGTAAACAGGTCAGGCTAAATAATTCAAATGAACCATTGACTTCTGCTGTCTTAATAGTTTCAAAAACACAGATTTCTTTACAATTTAAAACAGCATCTTAGGATATTTTCTTCTGCTAGAGATACTGTTGATCTAAAAAACAAACAAAAAAATGTAAATAAAAAAATCTTACACATACCTTAGGAACGCTATTAAAGAAGATTTTGGCGGTTTTAAAACCTTGACTTTTCCAAACCGCGGTATACCTTGAAAATGATTATCGTGCCATGCCTAACCACCACCAGCCTGAACTGTTGATACAAGGCAGGATGGATCCATACTTTCATGTTGTTGATGGCATATTCTGACCCTACCATCCGAATGTCGCAGCAGAAATCGAGACTCATCAGACCAGGCAACGTTTTCCAATCTTCTATTGTCCAATTTTGGTGAGCCTGTGCAAATTTTAGCCTCAGTTTCCTGTTTTTAATTGACAGGAACGGCACCCGGTCTGGTCTTCTGCTGCTGTAGCCCATCCACCCAAGGTTAGACATGTTGTGCGTTCAGAGATGCTCTTCTGCATACCTCGGTTGGTTATTTAAGTTACTGTTGTCTTTCTATCAGCTGGAACCAGTCTGGCCATTCTCCTCTGACCTCTGGCATCAACAAGGAATTTGCGCCCACAGAATTGGATATTTTCTCTTATTAGACCATTCTCTGTAAACCCTAGAGATGGTTGTGCGTGAAAATCCCAGTAGATCAGCAATTTCTGAAATACCATGCTACTATGTTCAAAGTCACCTAAATCCCCTTTCTTCCCCATTCTGATGCTCGGTTTGAACTGGAGCAGATCGTCTTGACCACCTCTACAGAACTAAATGTAGCTAATAAAGCCAGGTGTACCTAATAAAGTAGCCGTTTTGTGTGTGTGTGTGTGTGTGTGTATAATTTGCTTTATTTTAAGTAACAAAAAAAGTTTTATAGTTTAATACATTTAGTTAAAGCTAGTGTATCATGCATGCTGTCTGTAAATTTTTCAGATTATGGCAGTATCAGCTGTTTTGACTTGTATGAAACATTATGGATAAAGTCATGTGGTTTTTATATACAGGAGTATTTGTCTTTTGACTTCACTGTTCTTTGAAGCACTATCTGCAGTATTCTGATCAGTTTAGGGAATCTTTACCTGATTATATATATCCTTTATTGCATTACCCATAATGCACTTGTGGTGCATGAAAGAAAAAAACAGTAATGGACCAAATCCAATTTCCTTCCAGTGAGTGCAAGCGCATACGGTACATTATAAGACATGTGAATGGGAGGACTTTGTTTCACTACAGTGCTGTATTACAGATAAAACAGTACTGCTCCAGTGTTCCTGTATCTGTAGTTACACTCAGTAAACAGCGGTGAGTTCAATGAACTGATGACCTTCACGGTTAATCACAGTTGTTTCTGTTGAGCACATGAACACAATGGCAAATCAGCGCTGTTTAGGAACGCGGTCAACAGCGCTCAAATGTTTGCAGCAAATGGAGGTTTTTAAAATTTCAGTATCGATTGGTACCGAATTCCAATATCGTGACAACACTATTTTGAACCCTCAGATTATAATTTTTCAAATAGTTGCATATTGGTCAAATATTGCAAAGCGATATCAACGGGAAGCTTGTTTATTCAGTGTTTAAGATGCATACATTTCAATTTTAAAAACTTGACACTTATGACATCCCATATTCTGAAGGGTATTGTAAACCAACAGCCATTGATCTCCTATAGTAGGTACAAAAAATACAATGGAGGTCAATGGCTGCTGCTATCGAACATTCTTCAAAATATCTTCTTTTGTGTTCGACTGAAGAAAGAAACTCAAACCGGTTTGGAACAAGCGAAGGATGAGTAAATGAAGACAGAATTTTCATTTTTGGGTGAATTATCCCTTCAATGGGACTGCAAAGTACTAAAATGTATTAATATTTCACATTCATTTAATTCATTTTGATTACCGTTCTAGAATTCTGGGTTGTAAACACCTTTAACTGTCTGGTATTTCACTGATTGATGTCCTTAATTCATGATGTACAGAAAAGAGGAACCACTTTGGAGGAAGTCCAGAAAGGGAACATGACATTAACCTGGCTTCTTTATTTAGTTTATGTCTTCCCTTTAAGTGTTAGTCTAATGGTTCCTCTCCTGCTGTATATATGTGTGTGTGTGTGCTAGTGAATCACGTTGCTCCATCATGGATTTATTTCTTGGATGTTGCTGATTCACATCTGGAGCGTTTACAGGCATCTGGTTCTGATGGGGTCAAACCCACTCACTTTCTCAGCAGGCTCTGGGTCTTTCCCTCTGCTGCTCCGTCCTGTCCCGCTGCAGCACAGGAAGCGCATGCGGATGTTGGTGGCCTACTGGAATATTAACGAAGGTTTGGCACAGTCAGCAGTGTGTGTGTGTGTGTGTGTGTGTGTGTGTGTGTGTGTGTGTGTGTGTGTGATTTATTCACTGCACCCGAAGCTCCATTCAAACCGAGAGAGCCAGGTGTTTCAAAACCAGCACATTTCTGTAAATTAGCAGTTTTTCCTATTTTGTGATTCATGTTTGTATTTTTTCCCTGTTTATTTATGCTTTTGAATTGCATTACAGGAGCTTGATCTTTTCTCCAACAATTTCTAACCTTGAATAGTTTGAAAACGTGACTTTTATTAACAGTTTTAATAGTTTAAAGTGATATATTGTCTGGATTGGTGTTGTATATTACAGTACAAAAGCCTTGTAATAAGTTACATAAGGAGTCGGATGACAAGAGTTGAGGGACCAAACGCAGTTTCTATAACTTAGTCAGGCCAAACAGGAACAAACATATATATGAGGGTAATCCAAAATCGTAGTCGTGGTCACAGGCAAAATGGTCGGTACAGGCAGCAAAACAACATACAAAAGAAAACAAGGCAAAGGTCAAAAGCACGACAAGACTAGACAAGAGAACGCTTTGAAATGTTACAGCAAACAAACAAGACTCAGCAAACTGTGTGTGTGTTTGAGAGGTGAATATACAGTCCAGATAATCAGTTCATGATGAGTTACCAGCTGTGTGTGTGTAATCAGTGAGAGAACTGGAACTGGTGTGTGTGTAAGAGGCATGATGGGAGTTGAAGTCCAGTTCCGTGACAGATTTGTAGTTCTCCAGCAATCTGCAACTGCTAGATCGCTGGTGATTGTGACACTGCCTGTACATGTTCTGTTAATCTACAGACTTATCTTTCTGTATATTATTTATCATACATTATATTATTTCAAACTGCTGGCATTAATGAACAAACCAGTGGTCCGACTGCATTGTAAAACATCTGAAATGTTGTTTTGGTGATTCTAAAACCCCTCAGCCAAAGTCTGTCATCAAAGTGGTTCAGTTTTGTTACCTCCAGAAGTGTCTTGAGCATCTGCATGCGCTCCCAAAGAGCGTCTCGTGCCTCCAAAAGCCGCAAGTTAATTGCGTGTTGGCATCATCTTCTGATGAAGAAAAAGAGTCATGCAGCTTCTCCTACTGCAGCAAATTCTGTTTTTCTTTTTAATATGACATATTTGCAAATCTTTTATTTGATATTATAGTTTTGCACATAAATTTACTATGGATCTTTGGTGGAATTGTATATTGTTGAATTATATATACTAAAAATGATAATCACAGTACATCACAAAAATTGGGGAATATGGTTTAAAAAGGCAGTTTTCAGTAGTTCACGGGGCAGTGTGTAAGAAGTTTATTCATTAATCTTTTTTATTTTTAGATTTTCTATTGAAAGTTTGTAACAACACTTAAATGTGTCCTTTGACCACTAAAATAGTCTTGCAGTACATACGCATGGGACGATAACCGGTTTCAAGGTTTTACCACAGTTTGGAAAATTCAAGATATTAAAACCGCAAAAATGTTTTGTGATACCGTTTCTAAGGTATATGTAGAGGGTTTATTTTTTAAGTGTTTTTTTTAAAGTGTTGTTAGGAAATCTGTGTTTTTGAAGATAATGAAGAGAACAGAAGTCAATGGTTTATTTTAATTATGTAGCCTGACATGTTTACTGTTTCAAAATGTATCCTAAAATGTTAAATGTTGTGTTAAAAGGGGAAAGAAGTTGTTGTTTTTTTTACTAAGAGATTGAAAAAGAAATTATTTTACAGCAGTGATACAGTGAAACCAGGAGATTTTTATCCAAGGTTACCATACCGTCAGAACCTATAAAAATATTTTCAGCAATAGGCAAAAATCATTAGAATATTAAGTAAAGATCATGTTCCATAAAGGTATTTTACTGTAAAAATATCAAATTTATGTTCAGTTATGTGCATCGCTAAGCACTTTATTTATGAGATTTTAAAATTGTTTTCTCTGTATTTTTTTAATTCTCGAATTTCTCAAATAGTTGTATCACTTTGTCATGCAAAACTGATCATTCAAACTCTCTTGAAACCAAATACACTCAAATAGCCATATTTATGCAGTGTTTCATATACACTGTTGAGTCAAGCTTTTATATCTGTGTAATTTTATCTAAAGTTATTGTTCACCCAAAAATGAAAATTCCTTCATCATTCAACTCCCCCTCTTGTGGTTTTAAACATTTATGACTTTCTTTTGCTGAACACGATATGCTGAAGAAGGCTTGTTGCTGGCGAACAACAACTTATATTGTAGGAAAACAAAAATACTATGAAAGTCAATGGGTCCCAGAAACCAGCGTTTTTCTAAATCTCTCAAAGAAACTCAAACAGGTTTAAAAACAGTTGAAGGGAGAGTACATTTAAATTAGGCCGCTGGTTTGAGTCCCGGCTGGGACAGTTGGCATTTCTGTGTGGAGTTTGCATGTTCTCCCCGTGTTGTTGTGGGTTTCCTCTGGGTGCTCCGGTTTCCCCCACAGTCCAAAGACATGCGCTATAGGGGAATTGGGTAAACTAAATTGACCGTAGTGTATATGAGTGCGAATGGATGTTTCCCAGTACTGGGTTGCAGCTGGAAGGGCATCCGCTGTGTAAAACATATGCTGGATAAGTTGGCGGTTCATTCCACTGTGGCAGCCCCAGATTAATAAAGGGACTAAGCCGAAAAGAAAATTAATGAAGGAATGTGTTCCATAAAAAATATTTTACTGTGTCAGTGCCAGTGGTGTAGCGGTTAGTGCGTCGACACATGCACTCCGGTGCTCACGGCGACCCGAGTTTCCGCTTCACGGTCCTATGCCGAGCCTTCCCCTCTCTCTGCTCCCCATGCTTTCCTGTCAATTCTCTACTGTCCTGTCAATTAAAGGTGAAAACCCTGAAAAAAATATTATAAAAAAAAAGATATTCATGTAAAAATAACATTTTTTTTGTTTAGTAATGTGCATTGCTAAGCACTTTACTTCTGCTTTTTTTTTTTTTTTTTTTTTTAAAGGACGATTTACTTATTATTATTATTTTAATTCTCAAATTTGAGTCCAAATAGTTGTATCACTGTGTCATGCAAAACTGATCATTCAAACTCTTCTGAAACCATATACTCTCACAAAGTTTTTTCCTCGCCGCTGTCGCCACTGGCTTGCATGGTTCGGGATCTGTAGAGCTGCGCATCGATGGATTTGCTCTTCAGTGTTTGGACTCTCATTAGTGATTATTAAACCACACTGAATTGAGCTAAACTGAACTGAACTTAAACACTGAAAACTGGACTGACACTGTTTCAATTTACTATAATCTTCCATGTGAAGCTGCTTTGACACAATCTACATTGTAAAAGCGCTATACAAATAAAGGTGAATAACGAATATCACTTTATCATTTACTCTCCCTCATTTACTTCATCATTTAATCTCTCTCATGTGGTTTTAAACATTTATGTATGAGTTTCTTTTTTTATTAAACACAAAATAAGAGAGCTTGTTCGAAGGCTTGTTACTGGCAACCATCAACTTATATTGTAGGACAAACCAAAATACTATGGAATTCAATGGGTCCCAGAAACCAGCATTTTTCTAAATATCTTCTTTTCTGTTCAACAAAAGAACAAAACACAAATGGGTTTTTAAAAAAGTGAAGGGAGAGTAAATAATGCCAGAATTGACCTTTTTTGGTGAACTATTCCTTTAATTCATCTTTTGACATGATTTCGGAACATGATTTTTTTGGAAATTAATTGGAAAAAGCACAGCAAATATTTATATATTCACATAAACGATAAGTACATTTTTTTGTAAACATCCTTCGGCAGTTTTACGGCTTCTAGACATTCGTTATCATGATATTATTATATTATATTCAAGTTCTTTTTACTTCTTATCGAACAATCAAATATTTGACCCCAAAGGTTTAAGCGGCAGTGTAAAATTAGCATCTAATTAGTGGCATCATGCAATCGATTGCTCAATAAATCCCCAGTTAGTGCTCATTAGTGTTGCTCAATGTAATCATACCGCTCTGCATTGGCTTTCTCTTCATCAGTGGAATTGCATCCCTGTTACATTGACAGGCTCTCGTGTCTCGGGAGAGCCTGTGGTTTGCGTTTGGGCTCAATGAGGCGTGAGGGAACTTCCTCTTCCACTGCAGGCCTGTTTGCACACTGATGCAAGCTCCATTCCCAAAAGACCTGCTGCCACTTTCGAGAGCACTAAATATATGCTGGACACATCCATCTGAGTGGAACTGCTGAGCTTACATTCCTGCTGCATTGATGTATATTCCCTGCTTCTGTGAAGAGTAAAATGTAGAGTCAATTATAATTGATCTTCAGAGTGCTTCAGAATTAAAAATAACATTCATGTACTTCATAGAGATTACATATAAACTCTTTAGGATAGCTATGTGATGCTATTTGCTAGTGATATGCATTATGTTAGTTGATACTTCTTTCTTCTGTATTGATTTGTAATCAGGCTTGGAAAACTTTCAGTCAAGATTATGTATTTATTATTGGCTTCCTGATATAAAGAGTTCTTGGATATGATTGGGCTTCATGCTAAATGTCCATATGAATAGCAAATAGGATATTGATAGGTTATATTTTTCATCAGATATATGGATTTATGTGGGACGTTTTAGGATTTATAACAGAATCAATATAAGTTCATTCATTCATTTTCTTTTCGGCTTAGTCCATTTATTAATCAGGGGTCGACACAGCGGAACGCTTAGAGAGGATCTCAAATTATTTAAATGTTCGTTTGAACATATAATGAACTTGAATATTGTATTTTAAACTAAAAAGGATCACATTTTTCAGGACATATGTTAAAAATTGCAGGATTGCAATTGTGTACTTAATGGCATCCTACACTCTCAGAAATAAAGGTACGCGAGCTATCACGGGGGTGGTACCTTTTTAAAAGGTACACATTTGTACTTAAAGGGTCCATATTGGTACCTCAAAAGTACATATTAGTACCTAAAAAATTTAAGAGGAACACTTTTGTACTTTTAAGGTACTAATATGTACCCTTGAGGTATTAATATGGACCTTTTAGGTACAAATTTGTGCCTTTTGAAAAGGTACCACCCCAGTGACAGCTCGCGTACCTTTATTTCTAAGAGTGTATGAGGCAATTAAAAGGGATATATTATGCCTATTTCACAAGATAAGTTTAAATAAATAAAGTGAAATAAGTTTCTGATATCCCTGGAGTGTGCATGTGAAGTTTTAGCTCATTATACCCCACAAATAATGTTTTATAACTCTTTGAAACTGAGCCATTTTGGTGACAGTCGCTTTAAATTCAAGTGAGATTATTAAAAGAGGGCGGGGCTACAAGGGCATATGCTTCCGCATAGCAGCAGCATAGTGGCTGCTTCTCACTTAGGGCTGTTTATGCTAATAAGGGAGAGATCATCACTAATGGGCGGGGTTTTTCCCCTCTGATGACATATACAAAGGGAGAATGTCAGTCAAAGTGTTTCTGCAGACTGTTTTTATCAAGTGTGATTATAAAAAGTATAATTGATGAATTTTTACTATTAAAGGCTGGTTATATTCACACAATGTTACCACACAACTGTGTTTAACCCCCTCATAAAAGTGATTTTGCATAATAGGTCCCCTTTAAAATAAAAATCGTTTATTTAATTCCTATTGTTGAGTAAATGCAAACCGATGGGTTCAACAAAATTATATACAATAAAAAAAGGAGTCCACAGCTAGTCTTTACAGAGATAAAGCTTTTACTTGCAAAGTCCAACGGTTCCAGTTGGCTTAAAAAGTGGTGTACTATTGTTGCGCTGTATAGATTGTAAATCGAGATTGTTTGAGATGAATATCAGTGTATATGGGATGGACATTATTCAGTGTGGGTTAAATGTCTCTACTGGCTTCCTGTCGCTGTGATAGGCGTATGTTGGTTTACTTTGCATACTATGGAAAGTTTATCAACATCCCGGTCTTACACCCACAGGATGACAGCATGATGACGTCAAGAGCTTATTATTCAACTGAGTTTTCAGGAAACACCTGGAGGAAGGCGAGATGAGCGTAACCTATGACCTGTGGCCTGCTTGTGTGTTTGTTAGTGTGTGTTTCTCTTGGACAGTTCATGATGTCATTATTTGCTCTTCCTAGAAGTTCTGTGGAAGCTGAAGAGCCTCAATCCTTCCACTGACCATGATTACATACACGAACAGATACTCCTGTACTGTATCAGATCACTGATTTAAAGCAGGATGGGTCCGAAATATATCAGTACTGTGACAATACATCATAACACAGGGTGTCCATAAGGATCTTAAAGGAACACTCCACTTGTTTTGGAAATCGGCTCAATTTTACAACTCACCTAGAGTTGAAAAGTTGAGTTTTACCATTTTTTTTTATTCATTCAGCTGAACTCTGGGTTTGATGGGAGCACTTTTAGCTTAGCATAAATCATTGAATATTATTGAATTAAATATTAAATATAATTATACAGATATAAATATTTAATACATGAATATAATATTTAATCTATTATATTATGTATATTTTACTAAAATTAAATATATTACACATATGTTATTTAGTGTACCACAGAATTATTCATGCATTCATTAATTTTCCTTCGGCTTAGTCCTTTATTTATCAAGGGGCTTCACAGCGGAATGAACCGCCAACTATTCCAGCACATGTTTCACACTGTAAAAAAATTTAAGCCAGTACAACAAAAAACAAACAAACAAAAAACTAAAACATAATCCTTTTTTCCTTTTGCATTTTCTTGTTCACTCAAATTTTGAAAACATCAGCTGCACTGACCTGAAATTACCAACAATACATAAAACATTTAGTTGGGTTGACGTGAGATTATTAGTTTTCTGGAGAGGTGAACTACTCTGTGACAACTTTTTAAGTTGTGCCAACTGAACTATTTTTGTCTGCAGAACTGGAATGCCTGAATTTAAGTGAACAAAAAAAACAATTCTTATTTCCTTTCGTTTTTTCTCGTGTACTCAACTTTTGAAAACATCAGCTGCACTGACCAGTTGAGTAAACAAAAAAATTCTTTTAGAAATTGGTACCAAGAATAATACGTTATCTGAACAAACATAGTTCATTTGAAAAAAAAAAGAACAAAAACAGAGACAAATGTTAACTAAGCATTTATTAGACACAGAATTAGAAACAGGACAGGAGGCAAAACAAAAATAACGGTAAACGAGAAAAGAATCAAAACGAGGCAGGACAAACAGGGAAAAATGCTTTGTAATGCTTCACAGGGAAAAACAAGACTCAGCAAAGAGTCTGTGTGAATGAGGTGTCTTTATACAGTAGTCCTGGTAATCAGTCCATCATGAGCTTCCAGCTGTCTGTGTAATCAGAAGGAACCAGAAACTGATTCCTCCATTTGAATTATAGTTTGAGCATTTGATTTGTCATTTAATTATTACAGGATTTAACAAAGTTGATCATGAAAATTAAATATCAAATACATTTGATTTTTCATTTGAGAATGCAGTTTGATTTATTATTTGATCGTTTGAGCGTTTGATTTGTCGTTTGGGAAGTTAATTTGAAAGTTTGGTTTATTATTTGATCTTTTTAGGTATTTGAATTTTCATGTTAATTTTGCTAGGAAAAACCTTCCATATACTGTATATACAGTATACATAATAGGTAAATACGAATTAGCAGTCCACATGCACTAAGCGTTTCTTTTTGTTGAGCGAACTACAGTAGTTAAATGTGAGATGAAAATTCACATTAAAAGTCTTTCTAGTACTGGGAAACAACATTTTTATTTTTGCTTTTATTATTAGTTGGACACGGTAGTATAACATTTTAAAATCAGCTATTCTTTGTCATCAAATTTGTACTATAATGTCACTGCCCCTTCAAAATAGTTTCAGATTGCACAAGAAAATCACAGCACTGTGAATTTCCTAAATCATTCAAATCAAAACATGCATCACAGTAAAAGTTTTAACTGCTCAGTCTGACCATGTCCTCAAGCTTTTTACGGCTTTATTTCCAGGAACAAAAAACTCGCAGTGTCTGGTATGTTGTTCCAGAGCCCGTCCAAACTACAAGTGCAGCCCACAAAAATGTCCACAACAACCAGAGCCAAAGACTGCTGGAGCATCAGTCTTCCAGTTTTCTCAGATCTGGTCAAAAAACGGCTTCATAAATCCTCATTTTCATTCAACTCTTTCTCTCTATACACAGTTAAAGTCAGAATTATTAGCCCCCCTAAATTATTAGCCCCCCTGTATATTTTTCCCCTCAGTTTAAACGGAGAGAAGATTTTCTCAACACATTTCTAAACATAATAGTTTTGATAACTCATCTCTAATAACTGATTTATTTTATCTTTGCCATGATGACAGTAAATAATGTTTTACTAGATATTTTTCAAGACACTTCTATACAGCTTAAAGTGACATTTAAAGGCTTAACTAGGTAAATTAGGTTAACTAGGCAGGTTAGGGTAATTAGGCAAGTCATTGTATAATGATGGTTTGTTCTGTAGACTATCGAAAAAAATATATAGCTTAAAGGGACTAATAATTTTGACCTTAAAATGGTGTTTAAAAAATTAAAAATGGCTTTTATTCTAGCCGAAATAAAACAAATAAGACTTTCTCCAGAAGAAAAAACATTATCAGACATACTGTAAAAATTTCCTAGCTCTGTTAAACATCAATTGGGAAATAATTAAAAAAGAAAAAATAAACCATAGGGGGGCTAATAATTCTGACTTCAACTGTATGTGGAGTCTCTTTTGTTCCTCGACCCACATTGAGAGCTCTTTTTTTTTCACCGCCAGCATCCTCAATCCATCTTATCCCAGCCTGTCAGATTATGTCTGTGTGTCTCTTCGCATTTCCATTCACATTTTTGCACGCTGGAGTCACGGCGGACCACCCTGAGCTAATATAAACCAGGCCGGCAAGCCAAGACGCTCCACATCCTGAACACTCACTGTCTGCCCTCCGTCTCTCCTCCTGGACTTGAAATTTCACAGCATCTCGTCCTTGCCCCTAGTGTTATGTCTGGCTTTCATGAACATCTCACATTCCTGATATTCCAAGTTGCATGAATTGGAAATGAAACACTAATGCGAGGGGTTTTATTTAGTGATGCCGTGATCTTGATTTTTCATTGCTGCAATTTCATTGGTCAATTACAAAAAAATACAAAAAATATTTAAAAAAATTAAAAAATATAATATAAAAAAAAAAGAAAAATCAAATAAGAGTACATGAGCATTATTGGACCTTAATCTAAATCCAAACCCTCATATCGCTATTTTTGGAAAAACCCCAGATGACTATCATGTCACAAACATTCAAAATAATGTCATTGCCTTTTCCTCTCTTTTTGCTCGCAAAAGAATTCTTTTAATGTGGAAATCACCCCAACCACCCTCAATCAAAGTCTGGTTACACGACATGTTAAGTCTTCTGAAATTAGAGAAGATCAAGTTCTCTCTCAGAGGATCATCTCACAAGTTTTATATTCATTGGAGGCCACTACTAAATTATTTTGATGATTTAACACCTCTTGAAGTGATTATTTAAGAAATCAGTTTAGGGTCAGAATTAGCTTTCACTTTAGCATTTTTACTCTGGTATTGTCATGCTTTAAACTAGACATATTGGTCCAACCTCAGCACAACTAAAACCACAATAACCAAGAAGTAGGTAGCACATTATTGTTGTTGTAACTTATTATTATTATTATTTATTTTTATGTATTTATTTATTTTTTATTTCATCACTCTGTCATCTGTTATATGTTTTACAAAAAGACTGGCTTTGTGTATGTATGGGTGGGGGGATTTGGGGTTAAATGTTTACATGTGTTTGAGAGAAAAAAAGCAGAAATTGGACATTTGTATACAACGAATGCTATTCACTTGTGTTCAATGAATAAAGTTTACAAAAAAAAAAAAAGAGTGCATGAGCAAGGTGTGTATTTGCTGTACCATGAGCTTTTTATAGTAATTTAAAGGATTAGTTCACTCAAAAATTTAAATTTTGTTATTTATTACTTACCCTCGTGGTCGGACCAATCCGCTGAGCCCTATATTCAACTTCAGAACACAAAGTAGGATATTTATGCTACATTATTAAATTATGCTACATAACACATTACTGTAGAAATAAATAAAAAAACAGCAAACTAAACGACAATGCAGATTGATTACCTGCCAGTAGGTGGCGCTTATAGAACAGCACAAAAACTAATCACGTTTTCTTGATTAGTTGTTCTTATATGGAGGTAATCTTAAAATAAATTACCTGAACTTCTGGTCTGAATATCTGAATTTTTTGTTCGATTCATAGATACCTTCATAAAACAATATTTCAAATTTTCTTCCAATATTTTTACGCTTGAGGTAAATCTGCTCTGTCTGTCACATACAGTTAAAGTCAGAAAAATTAGCCCCCCTGTCCCCCCCCCCTATTTCTGCTTAACAGAGAGAAGAATTTTTCAACACATTTCTAAACATAATAGTTTTAATAACTCATTTCTAATAACTGATTTCTTTTATTTTTGTCATGATGACAGTAAATAATATTTGACTAGATATTTTTCAAGACACTTCTATACAGCTTAAAGTGACATTTAAAGGTTAATTAGGTTAACTAGGCAGGTTAGAGTAATTAGGCAAGTTATTGTATAATGATGGTTTGTTCTGTAGACTATTGAAAAAAAAATATAGCTTAAAGGCGCTAATAATTTTGACCTTAAAATCATTCTTAAAAAATGTAAAACTGCTTTTATTCTTGCCGAAATAAAACAAATAAAACTTTCTTCAGAAAGAAAAAATATTATCAGACACACTGTAAAAAATGTCTTTGCTCTGTTAAACATTATTTGGGAAATATTTAAAAAAGAAAAGAAAAATCAAAGGGTGGCTAATAATTCTGACTTCAACTGTACACCGATTCATGTTTCTGTCGGAGAGTTTGTCAAATAAAACCAAATAATCAAAACCAATTAACACATAGTGGAAAATCAACAGATGTACAAATGCGTATTAAATGAAGCCCACGTTTAGTACATAAAGTATAGATGTTTGCTCTAGCTTTAGAAAGAGGTTTTCACAGATGAAATTAAATCATTTTTTCAGACTTTTTGAAACATTGCCTAAACATGAGCTTTAAATCTGCCCAAAAGTCTTAGTGAAGTTTTATAAACTAATTTTGAGAGGAGCACGTGATATGATTGATCTTGGCTAGTCTCTCATCTGCAATCATCGGTAAACCAATCAGATTAATCCAAGCCTACAATAAATAGCCTATTTTACCTTACTTCCCTTATCTTTGTTTTTTGAAGAATCCCCCCGTCCACCCCATCTCCCCCTTTTCCTTCTTTACCAGGGGGAGCTCTCGAAAACTACCTGATCTCGAACCCCATTTCATGCCTAAATGACTAGGCGAGAGCCCTGGACTCAATTATCTCTGACAGCATGCCAAACCTACAGTTAGTATCAAGCAATATCTAAGTGTGAACTCTTGAATCTGTTTTATTTATTGTTGAAAACATCACAGAATCCTAGAGGCATTAAATAATTGCTAAATAGATTACATTTGGCAAAGTGAATGCAGAATATCTTGGGTTTTTCCATGGGGATCTGGCTTTTCCTTGTGTCGTTTCTGCTTTCAGAAGAGTATCTGTTGTATTTCATTCTAGTATAAAGTTATTTCAATAGTTTGTGTGTCAAGAACTAAAAACAGTTACCATTTCTGACCAGTCGATTGGTGCATATAGTTTAATTTGAGAAATCCTCTGTAAGTTCTTGTTGGACTGGCAGTGGGAACCCAATGTATTGATGTATTGTCTGTGTGTGAAAAACACGACCTGAAAGGGTTACTTATAGCATTTCCTCCCAGTGTCCCAATCTTTGTCTGGTTGCTGGGCTTCGTGTCTGAAGGGTCTGCTCCTCATGGGCGGTGGATTAATCGCAGGCCACACGCAAAGAAAACTGCACTGAAGGGCCTTATCCTGCAAACGCCCGAGACTCCCTTCAATTTACACTTGTCTGAAGCTGAGAAACTGAGACACTCAGATACTGTGACCGATAACACAAGAACTAGGTCAAAGGACCCAGCTCCCTCTTTTTCTTTTCCCCCCAAAATTAATCTCATTGTAAAGCGTAAATTGCCTGCTTTATTTAGGAGATTTTTGGAATTTATTTAAATTAAATTTACAACATTTAAATAGATTACAATATTTATTATGAATATCTATTGATTTAATATGGAAGCATCCCACATTTTGGCATCCATTGACATTTATTAAAAAACCTAGTTATTCTGCAAATATATATACAAAAAAACGTATATTTACAGCTCATCTGCTGCTGATTTATACTGATGATAGGGTTATGAGCTAGTAAATAAAATACCTTTTTTTCAAAAATGTCACTTTAGACAATTCTTAACAAGGTAAATTTTCTTTTGCGTCAAAACCAGCTAAATCCACTTGTGCTTTTTTTTTTTGCAAAAACCTCTAAATCCACCTATTGAGACAAGACAATTAACTGAAAATGCAATTATAATTTTTTTATCAAACATAAAACACCTAAAATTAAAAATATATAAATCTGTCAAGTAAGTACATTTCGCTGTGGTAACCCCAAATAAACCAGGGACAAAGCAGAAGGAAAATGAATGAATGAAACCTGTATATTAAATGCATTAATCAATAGCATTAAAACTGACATTAATTAAATCTTAACTATCTGTTGTCAGTTCTGATAATTGGGATTTAGATTTAATGTAAGTAGAGCAATGTAAACATTGCAAACATTGTAAGCTTGGTAGATTCAAATAATGTAGTGTAAAACATTGGGGATCTGTGGATTGTCCATTATTATAAAAAGCTTATCAGACGTATAGGTAATATGAAGTAATATAAATAATGATGGTTTTATACATTATTTTTATCTTTTAAAAAATAGCTTAAATTAGGAAATAAATCACAAGGTAGGCGTACTGGACAAAAAGGGGATGCCACTCAGACAATTTTAGAAGCTGTCATTCATTCATTCTCACAATACTTAAGGTCTTGGTCTCTTATTTATCCTCATAGTATCCATGTGGGATAAAAGAACGGCATCCTGACTTCGTCTTTCATGAAACGCAGTTTCTGTTTAATGTATAGTAAATCGGACTCATTCAAAGAAGCGACGCTGCGCAAAAAACGTTATGAAAGCATACTACACTTCTGACTGTACAGTGTGTTTTCTTTTTCTTATAATGCAAGAGTTTTGAGGTAAGGGACGTTTTCATTTGACATTCACTGACAGTCGGACAGCCTCATCCAGTTCATCAAACTCTGTCTTTTTAAAATTGGAAGCGGAATAAAAGCCGGCGCATCAGAGCGCTGCTACATTGAAAGCATATGATTCGATTCGCGCTTTCTGATTGGTTCTCGAGATATAGCAGTCAAGTGGCGCTTAGCTGGTTTTGCCAACGAACTGTTATTTCTGAATGCGCTGACGATGTGATTTAGATTATTAGAAGCAAATCTATTTGTTGAACATGTACTACGTGCCTAAAGCATTCACTCAATGTCATTATCTCATTTTTGGCAGAAGTGGTGTTTAGCGGCTTTTGCAGCTGAACTCTCTCTCTCTCTCTCTCTCTCTCTCTCTCTCTCTCTCTCTCTCTATATATATATATATATATATATATATATATATATATATATATATATATATAATTGAACATTGACATTGGTATCACAAAAAGAAGAAAAATATTTTTAGATGTAACTTTTGTATGTAAAACTTTTTAACTTTTTTTTTTTTTTTTTTTTTTTTTTTTTTGCTTTTTAAATGTGAGCCTTAAGCACTGCACTGATTTTTAGATATTTTCTTTCTATTTTCAATTACTTTTCCTCTCTTTCCTGTTTTTAGGACATTTTAAAAAAACTCTTTTTCCATCTCCTTGATCATCTTCTCATCATTTCTCATTCGTCACATCCGTAAATGACTCGATAGTTTGCTGACACTGCAGTACCACAGCGTGTGAGTTTTAAAGTCAGATTTTTCCAGATTGTAGTTTGGCTCAGGAAGGATGCTTTGGGTCAGTGTTTAAGGACCGGCTGCCGCCCGCTTCCCTCGACCTCACGAGACCTGAGCCAGTGGTCTGATGGCCCTGTCCTTGCTGCACTCACTTCATAACAACACATAAGTGAAACTTTGGACAAGTTGTGGTGCTAGAGAGTTTGAGTTGGAGAGTCCAAATTTGTTGTGGTCGAAGATCAGACTGTCCTCTATCATTGTGCCAAAATTTGCGCAATTGACGCAAACGGTTCATAGGGCTGCCATAGACTCCCAGAGTGGAAGAAGAAGCCGGAAGAATAATAATAAGAACCAAAATCGATACAATATGTGCCTATGCTCCTTTGGTGCTTGGCCCCTAAATAAAGTCAAACAGGTTTAGAACAAGTGAAGCATGAGTGAATGATGAGAGAATTTTCATTTTTGCTTTTGGGTGAACTGTCTCTATAATATTGATGAACAGACATAGAAAGTAAAGACGTCTTTATGTGCCAAATTTCATTATGATTACTCCATTTTGGTGCTAGTTGTATTGTTTTAACCCCTACAGATACCAAAGAACAGAAACATTCATACAGTGTTTTCTTTTTTCAAGCACTTAAGCACCTATTTGATTTGTATTGAGTAAATCCACACTGTAAAAATGCTGGGTTCCACACAATTCCTTCATGTTGTCCCCGCACAAATCGATTAAATTAACATAATTGTTTTAACAAATTTAAGTAGATTGAACTCAAAACAATTAAGTTCTCCCAAATAAACTCAAGAATTGTGTTGTTTCAGCTCGATAAGTCAATACGTAGTCTGAGCAAGCAGCAAAAATCGTTTTCTGAGTGCATGTGACACATTCCCTTTCTGTTCGAAGTCTCTGCTGAAGTGTTATTTAAGCATCTTCTTTGTTTGTTCTCCAGTCAGAATGAGGGATGGTCAGACCAGTTGCTCTCCATTCAGAGGTCAGAGATCGGGCTGGAGTCACAGGGTCATGCTGGTGTAGGATCTTTGGCTGCTTCAAAGCCTAGCGGTGGCCTGTTCTTATTGGCAGTTTCAGTGCATTGCTTGCATAGCATCCATTACTTCAAGCTGTGTTGATGTGAAATAGCTGAAATAGAGCAGTGGGTTATTTTATGCAGACATATTGGGGTGAGAAGTATTTATTTCAGGCTCAGTTTAAAGTCTGTGTGAGTCGGAAGTTGCTGATACTTTTATTGCAGTATGTTGATGTACTTCCAGCTGGAATGGAATATTGAGTAGGTGGCGGAGGTTTCTTTTAGTGCATTTTTGCCTTGTAGCAAACTAATGGTAAGAGGGGCGTGGCTAAGAATATTATGGCTGAAGCTGTCAAACTGACATCCTCAGAGAAGATCAACCACTCCAAATGTGGAAGCAAACGGTCAGACTTTGAAGATTACCTAAACAATTGGATTGGATTAACTTGCATGAATTATTTGTTCACCTAAATAATAACAATGTGCGCTAGCTGTGAGATGCAAAGTAAAGAATTCTGGATCTGGGGGAAGCACAATCCAGCCTCTCTCCAATCCTCAGGGCTTTTGTGCTGGTTGTGGAAATGCAAAATTAACCTAAAACAAACCATTACGATTGGCTAAGATTGCCAATTTACAATGTTTGGATATGTGGTTTGACCAACAAACTAAAAGCCGAAATGTAAAAAAAAAATTGATTTAATTCATGCAATTACAAGTTTGCATCTTTTAAAAGTGGGTTTATATCTCAAAGGTCATTTTTTACTTTTTATTTTTTGTTATTTTTTCCAAACTTTGTAGTGTGGCTTTATTCTTTCTAAAATGCAAATTTATCTTGTAATTATGGCTAAATTTATATATTTTTTCCCTGTGAAATATAAAATATGAGGGAAATTTATTTATAAACTAATTTCAAGAGGAGCACGTGCTTATGATTGACCACAGCTGGTCCTGCATTAGCAATCAGACGATTCCTAACTCACTATAAATAACCAGAGTTTCTTAACTTAGTTATCTTCCTCCTGAAGAATCCCTTCTACCACCCCTACTCCTCCCCCTTTTCCTGAAAGGGTGGCATGGTGGTCCAGTGGTTAGCACTGTTGCCTTACAGCAAGAATGTCACTGGTCCAAGTCTCTAACAGGCCAGTCAATTCTCCCCATGCTCGCGTGGGTTTGCCCTATGTTCTCCGGTTTCCTCCTACAGTCCAAAGACTTGCAACATGAGTGAATCGACCAAACCAAATTGGCACCATTTATGAGCTCATACTCAGCAATCCCTAATTGTCTTCAACCATTAACAACCCAGGTAGCAAAGAATTCTGGCCCATATTTAGCATAAATCTTGCACCGCAGGCATTCATTTGGCAGTGGCATACAGCATGTGGGCCAAACATGGCCCTGGTTTGGCAGAGGTGGCACCTTCCTTAAGACGGCACACAATATTTGGGCCAGATGTAAAATATAGTATTTGGCCTAGGTGTTAATAATTGATATGTGGGCCATGTAAGTTTGGCCTATCTTGACCCACTTTTAAAATGCATTTTATTATTTTCAAATAAAAAAAAAAAATCAATCAGGTCGCTTTGAGAAAAAGCATGCCCATAGCACACCTAAAGAGCAATGATTCATGGGTTTATCAATTTCATTGCAGTTTTGACACACCAACATATCTGGCTCAGTTCAGGCTCAGTTATGGGTTATTAACTTGGCCCAGATATGGTCCATGTTTGGCCCTTGTCTGGAAGCCAGACTTGGTCCAGTCATGTACCGTAATTTACTGCGGCATGTGGGCCAAACAACAGCTGATTGTGTGGGCCAGAGCTGGGACAAAGATATTTTGCTATGTGGGAAGTAGGGGAGTTCTCGAGACCTACCTGAGCTCAAATTCCCCTCTCGCCCTACAAACGGGAGGGAGCCCTGTGCTCGAGGATCTTATCAGGGCTCTCTCCGGGACAGCATGCCAAACACGCTTTATAACCAATCATCAGCTAAGTGTGAACTTTTGAAACAAAAAATAGTTTTGATTCCCCTTGCAGTTTAGTGGTGTACGCTTCATTTTTTTGTCAATAGAGAATTTATCTAGCAATTCTGGCTTAATTTATTACATTATGTCTTGAGAAATGTGAAATAGAAACTAAAGATGCAAATTTTAATGCAGATTTTTTTTGTTGAAAATTCTATCTCCTCCTTGTGAGGGCTTTATCTCTGAATGCAGATGCACCAGGAAGGAAGTGATTTCAAGCTCCTGCTGTAGGGATTCACCCTTTTGTGTCCTTTCTCATTTCCTCTGATCATATCAAGATAAAATCAGGATATAATGAAGCTTAAGATGAATGAATGTGTCATTTGAGCATTTGAGCTAACACTTAAAAAAAACATGCACACATAGACCACCTCTCTGTGTTTCCAGTCCCAGTGTGGTCTGTGCGAAAGGAAGTGACCCCGAGTTTTGACATGTGGGTGGTTGAGCATTCCTCCAGCGGCTGTAAAGATATAACGTACTGTGAGCGCGAGCTGTGTGGGGTTTTCGCATCTGTGTTTGTCGCTGTCGATTTCAACTGACTAATTTTATTTTTAATTAGACTTTTCTTTGAGTACAACAACACTCGCTCTTTTCTGTGATTACATAAAACCTGTCAACCCCTCCACGTATTTCATAATGTGTATTATAATATCTAAGTAAGGTGTATGTTAAATGTTATTTTTACATGCATACTTTACATATGCAGTTGAAGACAAGATTTGTAGCCCTCCTGTGAAATTATAATGTGCTAAAGTGCTGTTTAATAAAAAGAACATTTCTTTACATTTGTAAAAACTGATTTCTTTTGTCTTTGCCATGATACCAGTACATCTTTTATTTGGCAAGATATTAGTATTTAGCTTAACCTCCTAGGGCCCGAGTGTCCACATACGTGGACAGCACATTTTTAGCTCTTAAGTGGCTTTTTAAAATACTTTGAATGTTTTATATTTTGTTACAGACATACAGTGTCATCCTGCAACTGTTTTGCAGCATATGAAATGTCCCAAACCCTATTTTTAACTGTCCAAAATGGGGAAAAAATGTTGTTTTTACTCTCTGATAGTCAAAGCAAGTTAAAAAAAAAAATTCTATGTGAAATATGCATAAAAGAAAATTCGGGAAAAAAGTGTTTTATGTAAATTCGGATCACGAGTCCATGTATATGGACATCATTTTTCTCTAAAAGTACATCATATCAAAAGATGATACTTAGATTTTTATTCTAATTAGGTTCCAATAAGCCCAAATAGCAAAGAGAAATAAAAATGCATGTAAAAAAATATCTTGGGCCTTAAGAGGTAAACGGAAAGGAAAAGGAAATTAAAATAAAGAGAGGAAAAATATAATAGGAAATACTTTTAAAAATATCTGTGGAAATATTTTTTAAATAATTGACATTTCTCAGGAGGGCTAATAGTTTTGCTAGTCTGTAATAAAATGAAAGCAAAGTCTGTTTATATTTGTCACTATTTTGTTGACAATTAATCACATTTTCTTTTCATTAAGAATAGTTCATTCGTTCATTCATTTTTTCATTCATTCCTTTCATTTGTCCGTTCGTTCGTTTATTCCGTTTATTTATTCATTCCGTTCATTTGGTCATTCATTTGTTCATTAATTCTGTTCATTCGGTCATTCATTCATTTATTCCTTTTATTTGTTCGTTCGTACGTTCATTTATTTCATTCATTCCGTTAATTCATTCATTCATTCATTCATTCATTCATTCATTCATTCATTCCGTTCAATCTGTTCATTCATTTGTTTCATTCATTCATTCATTCATTCATTCATTCATTCATTCATTCATTCCTTTCATTTGTTCATTCCGTTCATTCATTCATTCTGTTCATTCATTTTGTTCATTTTTTCCATTCATTCATTCCTTCATTTGTTCATTTGGTCATTCATTTGTTCGTTCATTCATTAATTCCGTTTGTTTGTTTGTTTATTCATTCATTCCTTTCATTTGTTCGTTTGTTTGTTTGTTCGTTTATTCATTTATTTTATTCATTCCGTTCCTTCATTCATTCATTCATTCGGTTCATTCATTCTGTTCATTCATTTCGTTCATTCAGTTCATTCATTCATTCTGTTCATTCATTTCATTCATTCATTCATTCATTCCCTTCATTCATTTATTCTGTTCATTCATTCATTCATTCATTCATTCATTCCGTTCATTCATTCATTTATTCTGTTCATTCCGTTCGTTCATTCATTCCGTTCATTCATTCATTTATTCTGTTCATTCCGTTCGTTCGTTCATTCATTCTGTTCATTCATTTCGTTCATTCATTCATTTATTCACAAAAGCTACTCTTATATTTTATTTTCAATATTTTATTGGTCTTTTGTATGACAAAACAAATTAAATATTGAGAGAAGTAAACAGTGATATATTGTCCATTGTTAATCCCATTCCCTAACACCCAGTTCATTAACTCAATAAACAAAACAAAAAAAGTAAATAAATACATTAATACCAAATGAAGTACATTACATACAGAAGTACACAACATCAGAATAACTAAAATAATAACTAATAAAAAAATATTATTAAAAAATTATAATAAAATATATGAAACAATAATAATAATAATAATAATAATAATGTCTAGGCAGACCTTTTATATAGTCTAGAAAGGGATCCCAAAGGAATGCTGGAGAGTAAGCATCTTAGCTTTTCAAGTCTGATACAGTAAAAATATTATGTCTGATACAGTAAAAATTGTCTTGGCTACTTGTATTTGAAAGTAGTTTCTCGCACAGTTCAGGTGTGTTGAATGAATAAATGAATGATGTTTGGGTTTGTGTCAGGAGTGTTGAACTGATTTCCCTCCGCCCTGAGCTGTGAGATTGTTGAACCCTGGTGTGAAGTGTGTCTTGCTGGACATCCACACTAGTGAAAACTCCCACACTGCACTTCTCTCACCTCTTTGTCTTGAGCACATTAGCACCTCTGCACGTCTGGGGTGGTTTTTGGTGACATCGCCTCATATTTTTGTCTAGAAAACATCCGACAAAGCCGAGGACCGCCAATGCTTTTCTCACACATATTCCTCACAGAGCAGCGATTAGGGAATTGTTTGCACGCACACGCCAGCTGGGTTCACTTTTACCCTGCCAGAACAGCTCTAAACACTGATAACTCACAGCGGATCTGGTCGTGGTGGCCCAGCAGTGTCTGGACTAGGGCGTGCATGAATGATGAATATTCCAATATTCATTCATTCATTCATTCATTCATTCATTTTCCTTCACCTCAGTCCCTTACATATCAGGGGTCGCCACAGCGGAATGAACCACCTATTCCAATATTCAACTTGCAATAATTAGGCTAAAAATAAAAACCATCAGATTTCGCTAAATCTCTTAGGTGGCTGTAAATGGAGTGACTTCATGATAAATACTGAGAATACAGACTAAAACTAGCAGTTATAGCTATGTTCGACAAAAAATTGGATAGCACTTAAATGGTTAGTTCATCCAAAAATGAAAATACTATTCGTAATTAATCACCCTTTTTTCGTTCCAATCACACTGAGACTTTCGTTCAACTTTAGAACACAAATGAAGATATTTTAGATGAAATCCTGGAGCTTTCTCATCCTCCATAGACAGCAATGGTTACAAGAAACTAAAAGAAAAACTTCTAAATAACTTTGTTTGCTTATAATCCTACACTTCAGATTAGGCTGCTTTACTATTGCCCTTAGAAAATCTCTTTTACATATCTTTGGCTGTAAATAGAGTGATTCCACAATAAATACTGAGAATGCAAACTAAAACTAGCAGTTATAACTATATTCAACAAAAAAATTTATAGCATGAATAGCACTTAAAGGGTTAGTTCACCCAAAAATGAAAATACTATTATTAATTACTCACCCTCTTGTCATTGCAATCACCATGAGACCTTCGTTCATCTTTGAAACACAAATGAAGATATTTTAGATGAAATCCTGGAGCTCTCTCATGCTCCATAGACAGCAATGGCCAAAGAAAAGGAATCAAAAACATTGCCAAAATATTACGTGACTTGAGTGGTTCAACTTTAATCATACGAAGTCCCAAGAACAATTTTGTGCACCAAAAATAATTTTGGTTGTAAATGGAGTGATTCTATGATAAATACTGAGAATGCAAACTAAAACTAGCAGTTATAACTATATTCAACATAAAAAATTGAATTGCAAGAATAGCAGTTAAAGCGTTATTTCACCTCAAAATGAAAATACTATTATTACTCACTTACCCTCATGTCTGTCCAAATATCACGAGACCTTCGTTCATCATCAGCACTAAAATGAAGATATTTTAGATGAAATCCTGGAGCTCTCTCATCCTCCATAGACAGCAATGGGCCGAAGAACAGGAATTAAAAACATTGCCAAAATATTATGTGACTTGAGTGGTTCAACTGTAATCATACGAAGTCCCAATAACAATTCTGTGCACCAAAAACAATTTTGGTTGTAAATGGAGTGATTCTATGATAAATAGTGAGAATGCAAACTAAAACTAGCAGTTATAACTATATTCAACATAAAAAATTTAATGGCAAGAGTAGCAGTTAAAGGGTTATTTCACCTCAAAATGAAAATACTATTATTATTCACTCACCCTCATGTCTGTCCAAATATCACGAGACCTTCGTTCATCTTCAGCACTAAAATGAAGATATTTTAGATGAAATCCTGGAGCTCTCTCATCCTCCATAGACAGCAATGGGCCGAAGAAAAGGTCAAAATATTTCACATGACTTCAGTGGTTTAACTGTAATCATATGAAGCTTCAAGAACAATTTTGTGCACCAAAAAAAAAAAGTAAAATTACTTTGTTCGCTTATGCCTTACATGTCAGATTAGGTTGCTTTACTATTTCCCTTAGTAAACAAGTTCCCTGATATGTTGTGTAAGACAAAAGTAAAAAAAAAACAAAAACAAAATTATTTGCTCTGCTTTCTGTATAAATACTTTGTTCTTTTTTATTTGCGCACATTTTTTATATTAAACCATTTTAGTATGCCTATATACAGTCTTAGTACATGATGTAACTACAGAATATTACTGATTCTTTTTTTTATATATATATATATTTTGGAGCGAGATACTAACGGTGTAATCCGATTCAATTATTTATGCTAAGCTAAGCTAAAATTCCTCTTGCCAGACCTGGAGATCGGCTGAATGAATTTAAAATTGGCACTGTTTAGCTCTAGGGAAGTTGTAAAATGAGCCTATTTGCAAAAAAAAGTGGGATGTTACTTTAAATATTAATATGCCATCATTCCAAAAAATGGCCTCCCATGGTCTGTAAGAGGAGGGGTCTGGGTGGGCTGCTCTCCTCTCTTCTCTTTTACTCATGCCTCATTTTTTGATGCTTGACTGCACACTGACCTTTTCCAAAATCAACACACTTCTGCCCAGAGATGTCTGAGAGCTGACGTCTCTCTCTCTGCCCCGTCTGTTTTCGGCTCGTTCTCCTCACGCCACACACCCATAACGCTGACTTGGTTTAAATCCGTCTGTGGCTTTCTGGAGAAGTCCCACTCTCACAAGAGACTAAAACCAGACGTGAAAAACAAAACAAACACAGACGCTGAGAGTACTGCAGCTTTAGGGCAGAGGAGTAGCATCGCTGATAGATGTTTAGGGGGGTAATGTACTGCCATTAGCACTAAAACAAACAAAGCCATCAGTGGAGGATGCTTTTATTATCCTAAGAGGAGTTATCATGCAATTGATTTACATTATTTAATGAAATTAATCTCATTGTCATGATATATCAATTTATGCATCATTGTAAGATATGATAAGTTTTAAATAAGTGATCAAGAACAGCTAAACTCGCATGAAAGTGGGCACCAACCTGATTTCACCAAGTTGAACTTGTTCCTGGATTAACATCTGTGTTGATCCTGAAACAACATTTCAATCAACCAATCAGAATTAAGGGATACATTTACCATCACTTCTACGTGATTGTTATTATATAACTATTATTCCCCTTTGATTTGGGAATAATGTACAGTTATGGTTGGGTTTAGGGGTAGGGAATAGGTATGGATTACATTTTCGAACAAAAGTTATGTTCCCGGACCAACATAGATATTAATCCAGGATCGCATCTTACTTGGCAAAATGATGACATGTTCAGTTAATCGATTAGTTGATTTTATTGCACTCCATGTCACAATCACCAGAGATCTAACCCTTGTAGATCACTGGTAAACACGCAGATCGCCATAGAACAACAAATCCGACATTATATGAATACAGATCCAGTCATGCACCGCTCACACGCACCTGTTCCGGATTCCACTGTTTGCACACACTCACAGCCTGGAGGATTGTTAAGGGCTGATAACATGGACTTTAAAAACAGTGCGCACGCACACACACACATACACACACACACACACACACACACACATCAGTGCTGAGTCTTGTTTAACTGTTTTGTGAACATTATGACGCGTTTCCCTTGCCTTGTCTTGCCAGTTTTGAGCCTCGCTTTGTTTTGTTTGTTTTACTGTTTATTCCTGTCTGCTGCCTGCCTTCTAACCATTCGCCTGTTATTGGTTTACGACTCTGGATTATCTGCATATACCCGTTTGCCTCTGTATTGACTGTTACCCGCCTGACCTCTTTGTTAATAAACCTGCGCTTGGATCCGCACTCTGTTGTTCAGCGTCCCATCACATTACACTCCACAACCAAATATATTCACAATTTTAAAGTATTTTTCTAATATTTGATAAATTTAATCGTTTCTAAAACTGGTTGTAATGCATTTTCCACAATTTTAAAAATTAATGTTATATTACATTTCTATTGTTGTTTTATTAACGCTTTTCTGTTAAGCCATTTTTGGCCTTTTTTGATCATTGACCATGAAGTTGGTGAATTTGTTTTTCAATATCTTTAAAGTGATCAGTGATCACAGTCACTGAAGAAAATGAATGAATGAATGAAATTGGCCATAGTATATGAGTGTGTGTGTGAATGTGAGAGTGTATGGGTGCTTCCCATTGCTGCGTAAAACATATACCGGAATAGTGGGCGGTTCGTTCCACTGTGGTGACCCCTAATAATCAAGGGACTAAGCTAAAGGAAAATGAATGAATAATGTTATATAACTTTTTCTATTGTTTTATTAATGTTTTTCTGTATTGTCCTAAGCCATTTTTGGCCTTTTTTGATCATTAGCCATCAAGTTGGTGAATTTGCTTTTCAAAATCTTTGAAGTGATAGTAAAGTATTAAACATGTATTTAAACATGGTGTGTTTTTCCATACTGTTCAAGCAAGATTATCAACTTATTTTCTCTTTTGCCATTTTCTGTATGAAAGTTTGAAGTAACAATACAATAATCATTGTAATAAATGCACTTTATAATATTGTGATGCTCAAAATGCATCTGGGTTAATATTGCAACATTAATGACAAATTAACCTGAATTATAATCGAAATATTCCACACCCTGGCCATGCTGTTGTTTTGAATAGTGTTTTTGGACATATAGCCGTAGGCTACAGGAGAATAGGGCTTTTACTGAATATAAAAGGTCCAGACAGGGAACAACGAGGCGTACAGTCCAAGAATAGACACACACACACACTTACACACAACACACACACACATTTAAAGCTGTCTTTATGGGGACCTCCCATAGATGTGATGATTTTTATTAGGGCTGCACTATTTTAGAAAAATCTGATATTGCGATGTTTTCTCTTTCTGCAATTAAAAATTGCGATATGAATACAGTTTCACAAGATAATTTGAATAGCTCTATTTGACAGTTTTCTGGGGAGTTTAACAGTATTCAGAATAATCACTAAGCAAAAAATGCTTTTCTTTGTCTCATTTCTAGTCCAAATATCTAAATATTCTTAGATCAAGTAAAAATGTTGTTTTGTTTTCACCTTCAGAAGAAATAAGTCAAAATTAAGTGAGCTTTTCCTTAAAGAAGCAAAATGATCTGCTCATGGGGTAAGTAAAATAACCTTGTTTTTGCTTTGAAATGTAGATATTTGAACTAGAAACAAGATAGATTTATTATTTCTTTGCATAAATCTCATAAATATTATATAAATAATTAAATACACATCCAAACATCATACATTTTTGTGTCCAAATGCTCTAAATTGAAATAAAATGCTCATTCACAGGCCTTAAAACACATGCAGATAAAACTTTCACTCTATTATGGTTAAACTTAGCATTGACTCTCACAAATCATGTGTTCTGTAGCTCCTGACGCACATTGCGGTATCGATGCTGAAACAATATATTATGCAGCCTTATTTATTAATACTACATTTACTAAATATTACTATATGAACAAACTAAAACCTAATATTAAATAAAAATTTCCAAAATACTTCAATTCTGTATGATTTATGAGCCGTGTTCATCATGGGGACCAAACAAATGATCCAAATTTACTAGTATTGCTATATACTTGTGGGGACATTTGTTCCCCAAGACATAAGAATACAAGGTACATACACACTTCTCTCTGAATGACTCACTCAAACACGGTTACAAAAGGCCATAGTCTCCACTAGAGCACTCAGAGCAATCAATCAATCAATACTCAGCCCAGTGATGTCATCCCAACTAACCATCATCATCGAGCATGATGACCTCATCTGGATGGAGAGCCTTTTAGCAAATCAGTTTTTCTGAGGCATCTCAGTATGTGCAGTGAATATCGATGTTGCTGTATAGCAGAAAATATCACTAGAAAACACGCTCGAAAAACTATTCATTGGTGTAGCTTAATATACAGTAATTATGACACACATTACCATGCATGTCAAGGCATATGGAACCCAAGGTAAATTCATTTTGCACTGATCAAATCACTTTCAGTTGAATTATTTTTTGCACTGAACAAAGTCCCACCTTCAGGCTTAAAACTTCCAATTAAAGGTGTTATCTAATAAAAATGGCAAGCAGAATAAGTTCAGTGCTCAAATTATAAACGTTTCGAAATCCACACTGTTCACAGATGTTCCTCTTTTAATTAGCAGGACACTTGATAGCGTCTGCTGTGGTGTTTCTCTCATTGTCCCCATGGATGAGGCTTGTGTCCCTCTCAGCCGGTCCCTTCTGGCAAATACGTCAAGGTCAATAATGTGCTTCCCTCATGCACAAACGCACACCCCGCCGTCAGTATGGCTGGCAAATATAGATGTTTCATAAAATTCGTAACATATTGTTGAATGGCTTGATTGCTGGCTAGTACTTGTCTTTTAAAAGGCAGATGTTGTCTTTGTTTGGGCAGTGTTCTGGATTGATTTGTCTGAGTCTTGTTATAAACAAGCTCCGTTCTGCTTTTGTCTGGTTTTCTGGAGGGTTTTGTGGGTGTAAACGGAGCCCGGCCCTGCTGGAGGATGTGATGTCAGTGAGTCACCGAGCCAGAAGCAAACATGTTCTGCTGGTTCAGCATCTCATCGTGTGTTAGATTGAACTCTCTTCACTGTTGAACATCACTATATACTGTAACCTTAATTTTACATTGACGGCAGCTATTTTGATCCTGTGTGACCTGTAAGAGGTGGCTGATGAATTTACAAACATAAAATTTATAAATGGATTGGACAAAGATACATGAATTGTATTAGGCTGTTATGCTTGTGGTTATGACACTCTTAAAAGTTAATGGCCTGTTTCCACTGAGTGGTACAGAACAGTACGAGTCGGTACGCTTTTATGCCTGTTTCCACTGTCAAAAGGTACCAAAAAGCGAACCGTACCGTACCACTTTTTAGGTACCCTTTCCATAGGGTACCTAGCACAACAAAAGGGTACCAAAAGGCAGAGCCAGACGTGCCGCTGATTGCTATTGGTTTACAGAGAAACATCACTAGCATGTGCACAAGCCAGGAGAATGCAAATAAAGAAAGCTCCATTTTTAAATACACAGCCGAGACATTACACCGTAATAATATATACAGTTGAAACCAGAAGTTTACATACACTGTATAAAAAGGCACATAACCATTTAAAAATAAGTCAGATGTTAATGTGACTAAACTTTTTCTCTTTTAGGTAAGTTTGGATTATCAAATTTGTTTCTGTTTTGCTTAATAGCAGAATAATGAGAGAGATATTTTTTGAGAAATTGTTATAACTTTTCTTGAAAGTGAAGTTTACATACAATAAGATTATTATGCCTCTGAAAAAGCTCAAATGATGGTGTCAAGGTTTTGGAAGTTTCTGATTGGCTAATTGACAACATTTGAGTTATTTGGAGGCACAACTGTAGAATAGTATTTAAGGAAAACTTCAAACACACTGCTTCCTTGTGTGACAACATGGGAAAACCAACAAGCCAGAATCAACAAAAAAGACAAATTACAATTTGCTAAAGAATAATTTTTGGAGACATGTCCTGTGGTCTGATGGAACTAAGATTGAACTGTTTGTCCATAATGACCAGTGTTACATTTGGAGGACAAAGGGGAAAAGCTTACAAGCCTAGGAACACCATCCCAACTGTGAAGTATGAGGGCGGCAGCATCATGTTGTGGTGCTGTTTTGCTACAGGAGGGACTGGTCCACTTCACAGCATAGATGGCATCATGAAGAAAGAACATTATGTAGAAATACTGAAGCAACATCTCAAGACATCAGCCAGGAAATTAAAACTTGGCCACAAATGGGTCTTCCAAACAGACCATGACCCTAAGCATACTGCCAAATTAGTTCAAATGTGCTTTAAGGACAACAGAGTGAATGTTTTGGAGTGGCCATCACAAAGCCCTGGTCTTAATCCTATAGAAAATTTGTGGGCAGAGTTGAAAAAGCTTGTGCGAGCAAGACAGCCAACAAATCTGACTCAGTTACACCAATTCTGTCAGGAGGAATGGGCCAAAATTCCTTCAAACTATTTTAACCTTATAATTCCAAGATGATGAAATGTAATTTGCTTTCCATTTATTACAAAAACAATACTGCAAGAAACTTTTGCTTTTAACAAACTTAGAAGCTGCAATTTTAGTAGAAATAAAATGAAGAAATAATCAACTGAATAAAAATAAATAGTAAAATATTCAGTACTGTGAAAAATTCACTGTCACTATTACTGTTGCTGAACGCTAAATGTAGAAATCTAACATTATAATTTGTACAATTTTAGTCTCATTTTCAATAAATGATTCAGTTTTCCCTTCTCTTCATGCTTCATTGCTAGATGATCATTTTTGAAGAATTATTCAGTGGCATATTTTTGATGGTTAAATAATGTAATTGCTGCCTACAACTTTCATTTTTGAGCATCATTAAATGCATATGACGTTGATTTTAATCTTTACCATAAACAATAGTGGTTATATCTAAACTATAAACTGTTATCCCAGTACTTCTGTGTTATTTGACTGTTCAAATAACTACCTTTAAAGACTGCTAAGAAATCTGGGTTTTCAGATTTGAATGCAGTGATTCGAAGGATTAATAAACATATGCAAATCACCATTATTTATAATATATGTCGCGTGGGTGTTGAGATCCCAATCTTTTAATGATTAATCGTGTCACTTACACTGAATGCATTGATGCAGGCTAAGCAAGTAGTGACAGAAAACACCTTTAATAACCTAAGAAACCATCCCGAATAACCTTCCAAAACTTCTTCCGTCATCATTATATTTCACAGGAAAGTCTAAATGCTTTCATACATGTGATTTGAGTGAATCGATTACAAAGTGATCGTTACAAATTTAGGATTAATATACAAGTAAAAAAAAAATTATTAATCCGCGGGTCACGTGTGTTTCGAACCATGGGTTGTGATCCGTACGAATCACGGATCAACCGTTATCCATTACACCCCTGTGTTGATATACTTTAGAATCAGACTGAAACAGACTATTAAGTAGGGGGCGGGGCTTTCTGTTTGCACATCATTCCTTTATAGCAAACTAACAATAATAGCGGCGTGGTTAATAATATTGTTGTCAAACTGATGTCATCTGAGAAGAATCATCACTCCATACATGGAAGTAAATGCTCAGAACTTAATTGGAGATGACCAAAACAAACAGTGGATTATCTTGCATTTGTTCACCTAAAGAATAACAATGTGTGCTAGCAAAATAAACAGTGTATTTTGTTTTCAGGCTCTTTAAAATTTGCTAATATGAGCAGGATTGTCAAATGTTAGACAGTGAAGTCCGCCTTTTCATTGGCAAGATCAAGTGAAAGTCAGACATGGGCAGGGTTTTGCAATTGTGGGCCTGGCCCCCGAAGCGGTTGCCATGGTAACCGGCCCGCGGGCAGCGTGTGCATTCATCCTGGGAGTGCCATGTGCAGTGAGCTGGCATTCTGGAGGAGGAGAGGGAGAGCAGCTGCTGTCCTCCACCCGCCCGCCAAACACAGCAGCCGCTCAGACAGATGCAGAGATGCTGGACCATCAGCTTTCCATGCTTTTCAACGTTCACACAAACAAAGAAGAAAATCAATCGATAAATAGATGCAAATTAGGTGCATTTCCATCAAGTTGTTTAGTGCTTTTGATAGCCTGTTAAAGGGATAGTTCACCTAAAAATGAAAATGTCCTGTTAATTTGCTCACCTGTGGGTCGTCCAAAATGTAGGTGACTTTTTTTTTATCTTCAGTAAAACTAATTAAACAAGATTTTTAGCTTAATCTGTGATCCTTGCTGATTCGCATAATGGTAGTGAATGGCGATAGGTGTTTTAGATTCAAAATAAACACATACAAACGAGGCCAAAACAATAGCCGTGGCTCCTGATGACACACTGAGGTCTTGTGAAGCCAAATTAAAATTGGTCTGTATAAGAAATTGAACATTATTTACAATATTATAAGCTTTAATCCACAGCCTAGTCAAACAGATATCAGCGCATGTGAGAATGTAGTCTGATTGTAGTCCTGTTGCTTTTGATGATGAAAGCGAGCCGTACGAGTAGCTCTCGTGCATTCATCATCAAAAGCGAGGCTGTGGATTAAAGCTATTATTGTGAAGAGTGTTCATTTTTTTACACAAACTGATTATTTTTCTTCACTAAGGACCACAGATTCACAAACACATCTTCTGTAATGTTCTGATCTGCTGAAGAAAGAAAGTCACCATCTTGGAAAACCTGTGGATGAGTAGATTAACAGGATATTTTTGGGTGAACTATCCCTTTAACCAAGGAAGCGGAGACACCATTAGTGGAAAAAGTTGATTAGGGATACAAAATAAATCAAAATTCAATTGCAATCATGATTTAGCAAAAGCTGCGATTATTATTAGTTTTTATTTCATAATTGCACAAGTATAAATGCGATATTAATTTCTTCCCCATCTGAAACCACGGCTGAAGATTTGCTACTGATCACAGGACAGGCTATCTTGACTAGGCACGGACCGGTATAAGACTCTGACGGTATGATAACCTTGGATAAAAATATCACGGTTTGGCGGTATTGTGATTACTGCTCTAAAATATATTCTTTTTAAATGTCTGGGTAAAAAAACAACAACTTTTTCTTTTTTTAACACAATATATTTTATTTTGAGAAGCTTTTACAATATTTTGGAACAGTAAACACGTCAAGCTAAATAATTCAAATGAATCATCGACTTCTGCCGTCTTCATTAGTTTCAAAAACACAAATTTCTTTACAATTTATAACGGCATATTTAGATATCTTTTATCATATCATATATATCTTTTCTGCTGGAGATACTGTTGTCCTAAAAAAAAAAAAAAAAAAAAACGTAAAAAAAAAATCGTACATATACCGTAGGAGCGGTATAGCAAAAAAAATTGGCGGTTTTGAAACCTTAACTTTTCCAAACTGCAGTAAACTCTGAAAACGGTTATCATCCCATGCCTAATCCTGACAAATGTGTATCCCAGTCACCTTCTATTAATCGTGCAGCCCTACAGTCGATTAGCCAGTGGGTTTTAAGAGATAGTTCACCCAAAAATGAATGAATTAGTTTCCCAGTGTTGCATTGTGGCTGGAAGAGCATCCGCCATATAAAACATATGCCAGAGTGATCGGTAGGGGTGTGAACCTCATGCCATCGATTCGGTTCAATTCGATATCTCGGTGCATCACAGTGCATTGACGATGCTTTTCATACATAATTAGATTTTCTCTTTACAACACAAGATTTTTTTTTTATTAAAATCTATTTGTAATACAATTGTGTCCTTTAATACAAGCAGTAAGATATATGAACTGTACCTTTAATTTGACCTGCTCAAAGAAAACACTCTTTTTGAATGTATCAAACAAAACTCCAACACATGCACAGAAGACAACATGAGCATGTATAGCAAATAAACTCATGTAAATATTATCCCTCTTGCTTTTTGAGCCTTGTCAAACCCTATGATTGGTCATTGTCTTCACCCTCTCAACAGAAAGGGCTGCGATTGGATTTAAAAATGAAAGCGCTGTTCACCAATGAGTGACGCGGGAAAAACAGTCGCGGTTACAGCCTATATGCGCATAATACGCAGTTATCACAGGCAGGTAGACACAATGGAGAAAACGCGCACCTCAGGCACGCTCATGTCTGGATCCACAAGTATCGCTTTAACAGCCAAGAGGAAAGGAAAAATTACCTCACAAACACGCCAGCGGGTCAAATGTCCAAAGTGAGAGAGAGAGAGAGGCAGAGATGGAGTTTAACACCACTTCTGTCAGGTAGTGAAATAGCTGCTCGTGTGCTGTGCCTTCTTCAGTGTCAATGAAAGACTTTGAGGAAACTCACGAGCAGTTAAACTGTGCATAATTATCAACCTTTTAAGTAGTAGGAGTGTTTTATTTACTCGCCCTCGCCTCCTTCGCCAAAGTATTCTACCGCGACATCGCACGTAGGAGATTAATGACGTCAGTACGTAATAACCGGTTATGATTATCCCTGAACTGATATCGAATTGTCCCCGTCTGCATCACGGTGCACCGAAGAAACAATTAATTTTGACACTCCTAGTGATCGGCAGTTCATTCCGCTGTGGTGACCTCTGATAAATCAGGAATAGTGAGTGAATTTGTGAGTGAGTGAGTGTCTTTAACTCAACCTAAAGTCCTTCATTTATATTCAAAACAAATAAGATTTTATGAAATCTGAGAACTTTCTGACCCTGTTCCTTGTAACCCCATCACACACTGGACGTGAAGTGCCACACAACGCAATGTTTTTGAAGGTACACACACTGCTGTCTACTTGAAATGCTCAACAACGTATAGAATAGAAATGTAAAGACAGGGTGCAGCGCACCTTCTTTACGACCAGAACATTTTATACTCGTATACCATCTTGATAATGGCAGGAGAATTGTTAAAAAAAGTTCATTGTACTTGTAGCTTCATAAAATTACAGTTTATTGTAATTACAGGACTATTGTATTACATTTATGAAGATTTCAGTTGTATTGCTGTCCATGCAGGGACACGAGGCTCCCAGATTCCATTACAAATATGTTCATTTGTGTCCATTCATTCATTTTCTTTTCGGCTTAGTCCCTTTATTAATCTGGGGTCACCACAGCGGAATGAACCGCCAACTTATCCAGCATATATTTTTTTACGCAGCAGATGCCCTTCCAGCTGCGACCCATCACTGGGAAACTTCCATACACACTCATTCACACACATACACTACAGACAATTTAGCTTACCCAATTCACCTGTACCACATGTCTTTGGACTTGTGGGGGAAACCGGAGCACCCGGAGGAAACCCACACGAACACAGGGAGAACATGCAAACTCCACACAGAAATGCCCACTGACCCAGCCGAGGCTCGAACCAGCAACCTTCTTGCTGTGAGGCGACAGCACTACCTACTGCGCCACCGCGTTGCCTCATTTGTGTCCAAAAGATATATATAAAAAAAGACCTTTTATCATTCTCTTCTCATGTGACACTTCACAATGTGCATTAAAACGGTGGTGAAGGAAGCCTAGACAGTGTCTTGCTCCAGATAAACTTCATCAAGACGTGAGGCTTTATATAAGCTGGACCTGAGTTTGTTGTCAGGGCATAATTCCCAGAATGAGCAAATGTTTTTGTAGGGATAAAAACAGACCAGAGCAGGTTATATAAAGAACCAATAAGAACGGTTTGAGCGAGTTCAATGAATAAACAACATATTAAAGGAATAGTTTACCACCCCCACCCCCCAAAAAATTTAAAAGTGATTCCAAACCTGTATGAGTTTCTTTATTTTTTGCTGAACACAAAAGAAGATATTTTGAAGAATGTCAGAAACTAGCAACCATTGACATAGACAGCAACGAAATTAAATAGCTGTCAGTTTCAACATTCTTCAAAATATCCTCTTTTTGGTCAATAGACATGAATACTTTAATGAGTAAATTATATACCTTTAAATATCTTTGGTTTGTGATTAGATTATATTTGTACGTTTTTTTTTTGTTTTTTTGAGTTGTGGAGATGTTTCCTGGAGTTCTGGGTGTATTTCTGTGGAATTGCTAAGGTGTTTTCAGGGTTTTTTAGCATTGCAGTGTAGTTTTTGGATTATTCTGGGTGGTTTCTACTAGACATTTGCTCACTGGCACCTCAAAAAGTCCCTCTTTTAATGTGAGTTAACGGTTTTTTCAGCTTTTTTTTTCCCTGCCAGACCAAAACCACAGTCAGTGCATTTAATTAAATTTTAGTTCTGGACATGTTTGGCACTTGTGTAACATTTGAGATGGTTTCATTCTGTGCGTAAGCTGTGTTTTCTATTTTGTTGTATTTTTAATTTTTTTTTACAGTGGATGCATTTATTAAAAAAAACACCCAAAAAACAGCAACAGATAAATAACATGAATTGATATAAATAATAAAATATAAAATGAAACTCATTTTAAAATTAATTAAATATGTAAAATTCATTATATAGAGATCAAATTATAATTATATAAAAAAGAAAATATAATAATATTTTTTAATAACAACAACAATTATTATTATTATTATTAATATTATTATTATTATTATTAATATAACTATTTCTCTGCTTTCTTGGTTGTTTGGCACTTGTGTAAAATTTGAGATGGTTACATTTTGTGTGTAAATTTTGTGTTTTTTATTTTGTTGTATTTTTTTTTTACAGTGGATGCATTTGTATCAGCCAAAAAATTAAAATAAAAGTAAAATGATATAAATAATAAGATATAAAAATGAAACTCAATTAAAAACTAATTAAATATATACAATAAAATATGTAGATATCAAATTTTAATTATAAAATAAGAAAATATAATGTTTTTTTTTACTATTATTATTATTATTATTATTATTATTATTATTAATGATGTTGATGATGAGGGGTCGGGCATGTATTAACTCAAGTGTGTGTGCGCATATGTGTGTGTTTGTCTGTAGTACTCGAGGCACAATTGTTTCTGCTCTAAATAAAGAGCACGTGCATCATCATCACTGCAGCCTCCCTCAAACACACACACACACAAACACACACACACACACACATGGAGCACAGCTAGAGACAGAGCGATTAGTGGACTGGATGACTGGCCAGAATATTTCAGATCTCTGTGATGTGGCTCAACGTCACGCCTGAGGCTTTAAAACAGGCTTTAGAGTTTAGAGGAAAAGTCTGATCGCTCACATATATTAATATTGAAATTGTTCCATGCGAGGTGCGTAAAGACAGATAAAGTGGGTTAATAAAATGACTTAAGCCTTTAACACTTCATGGACCAATGTTGGCCTTTTTAAGGTCCTTTATAATCCCATAATCTGGATAATATATTTGTTAGCAATGCAGTTTTTGAAAATATGTACAGTTGAAGTCAGAATTATTAGCCCCCTGAATTATTAACCCCCCAGTTTATTTTTTTTCCCCTATTTCTCTTTAACGGAGAGAAGATTTTTTCAACACATTTTTAAACATAATAGTTTTAATAACTCATTTCTAATAACTGTTTTATTTTATCTTTGCCATGATGACAGAAACTAATATTTGACTAGATATTTTTCAGGACACTTCTATACAGCTTAAAGTGACATTTAAAGGCTTAACTAGGTTAATTAGGTTAACTAGGCAGGTTAGGGTAATTAGGCAAGTTATTGTATAATGATGGTTTGTTCTGTAGACTATCGGAAAAAATATAGCTTAAAGGGGCTAATAATTTTGTCCTTAAAATGGTTTTTATAAAAATTAAAAACTGCTTTTATTTTAGCCAAAATAAAACAAATAAGACTTTCTCCAGAAGAAAAAATATTATCAGACATACTGTGAAAATTTCCTTGCTCTGTGAAACATCATTTAGGTAGTATTTAAAAAAGAAAAAAAAATTCAAAAGGGGGCTAATAATTCTGACTTCATCTGTATATTGTTTTTATTAAATTATAACAGCTTACACCGCAGTTTTTAATAAATCATTATTACCTGATTTTAAATGTAAAGGCTTATATTTATATTAGTGAGTTTTTGTTGCAGTGCAGATACGGGCAGTCAAATGAGATGTTCAGGAGGCGTTAGGGTTGGGCGATGTTGACCAATTTGGCATGGTTTGTGAAACATCGCGATTGACGATGGCATCGTCGTCGTAGGCGGTGACAGGGGTGGTTGTTGTTAAATATCAATTAATTCATAATGAATGAATTAATTGTAGCTTACCATTTTCACTACCTGACCCACATGGTCTTTGCTTTACCCATAACCAAACCATAAATAAATAAAGTTACACACAAATTACCACCTCTCAATTACTTTTTTCCGCGGTATGAATAGGCGGAGTGATCTGTGTCATTATAATGACTTTTTCCCACAGCTGGTGGAGACGAGAGTTCGTTTGGAGTTCACTGTAATTTGTATTGTGATTGATGAACTTCCTTATTTTATTATTATTATGAGCAAATAATAACAAGTAAAGATGCTTGGGCTCGACCTGTTTTGGTCGCATAAGCGGCCGAAATTTTATCTATGCGACCTAAAAATATATTTGGAAGCATTTGTGCATAAATTTTCACTGTTTTCACTGCAAAACCCTCACTGCGTGTGCAGATTTAGGAGACATTTATGCAGAATGCATCTTTGCACCTAAAAACGCCGAACGCAGCGCTCAGGAACAGATTAAAACAGTTGTTATGTGAACTTGCTGAAGTAAAAAAAAGCTCACAATGCTTGCCCCGCATTTGTACTCTTCTTATTGGCCCACTGCTCTAGAACTGAACGTGAATGGATTGGTTAATAGCAGCTGTCAATCACTCAGTCAATGCCTTCTGCCTTCAGATGACAGAAGCTACAACCGTGAAAATGTGAAGCGCTAAAGATGAGAGAATGAAAATAACACTGACAGATTTTGTTTTAGAAACCACCTAAAGTTACTAATAATGGCACATCTTATTAGTGATCATGTGCTGAATGTTAATCCACCATTTACACTTTTCCAAGAGTGAATAAAAGACTTGCAGTGGCTTCAAGTCCGCTATGAAAATAACTAAAGCCATTCACTGTAAAGTCTGTGGGACGGGGTTTGCAGGTAGCAGTGTTTTTCACTGAATCTACACATTTTAAGGGCAAAAGTGACTGTATAATCCTTTATTTAATCCTTACGATGCTGTCAGCCGTGCAAGAGGCAGCTATATGTTAAATTTAACACAGCTCATGAAAAGACCGTTATTGCTATTAAGATGACATGCAAATAATAAGTTATATATCAATATATATGTGTGGCGCTGGATCACGATGCTGGCTCAGCATCATGAAGTTTATCGGCCATCAACGATGGACGATGGCATCGTCTATCGGCCCAACCCTAGGGGGCGTGGTTGATTTGATGTGCAAGCGTTTGGTTGGAAGCTTGATTCTGCGGCTCCGCCTCTGACTCCATCAGGTAGTCCCTTCTGCGCATGCACAGGCTCCAATTTCAGCAGTGTTTTGCGTTTGTGCCCGTCATGAGGCGTTTAGCATTCAAAGCGTTCAATGGGAAAAGGCGCTGTCGCGTCAACCATATTTTTTACAGTCATTAGATATAACTAAATTTAAAAATGCTATTTTATCAGCCATTTAAAAAATCATTTATCCATAACCATACATAAAATAATCAGGCAATAGATCTTTTTCTGATCTAATTGATTCTAATAAAAAATGAGACTTTAAATCTCCACGATTGACTGAAAACATTGACGAAAAATGGGATTTTTTTTGATCGATTTAATTTTCCTCTCTTTAGTGTTTATTTTCAGCTCTAGGTTCACCTAAAGTGCTGGAGAAGCAGGGATAAAGATAGTAAAACTCCCATCTGATTGGTCAGATTTGTCTTTAATTTATTGCGCTTCCCTTCGATATAGATATTGCATATACCGTTATCACGATAACGATACTTTTTCGATATATTGTGCAGCCCTACACTGAACACATTTCCAATATGATACTGAATCACAAAAATGAAATGCAGATCCAACAACGTCTTTTTGTTAATCTGTTCTTGTGTTTACTCATCAAGATGCTACAATCGTTCAACCAAAATAATCCACATCTTCATCTCTTTCTGTGTTCCAGGGCAAATATCGACGAGGTGGAGACGGAGGTGGTGGAGATTGAAGCCAAGCTTGACAAGGTCAGACGTTTTAAAACCCGGCATATTGACATTGTAACCCCAACAGAGTTCATTTGACAATCACAGCTTATTCATTTTCTTAGAAATCTCATCTAATAATACCCTCGAGGAGCTCTATAGCCTAACACTGACATCTGATGACTCTCCAACAAGGTCAAGCGGTCAAACATAGGCTTTAGGGATCACGGGGATGTGCAAATGTGTGTGTAAATCCAGCAGGGAAAGCAGAAAGAAGGCTGGTTTGTCATTAGAGAGCAGCAGGAGCATGTGCGGATGATGGAGAAACGTTTGTGGTTTATGTCGCTCAGATTAGAGGAGTATTGTGGATTAACATATAGTGATGGTAATCCTGTTTAAATGCTGTAAAGATGGCTGGAGCTCACTGAATGGACAATCTCACAGTGAAGTTCACTGCTTCCAGCTTTTTGGTTTGATTAATTTTTTTTATGCGATTTTATGTTTTAAAGTAGTATTTTATATTTATTTAAACTGATATTTTTTTCTATTAATATTTTATTATGTATTTTGTTTAGCAACAATTAAAAAAACAATATATATATATATATATATATATATATATATATATATATATATATATATATATATATATATATATATATATATATATATATATATATATATATATATATACATATATATTTATACATATATAGTTGAAGTCAGAATTATTAGCCCCTTTGAATTATTTTTTTTTTTTTTAAATATTTCCCAAATTATGTTTAACCAGGCAAGGAAATTTTCACAGTATGTCTGATAATATTTTTTCTTCTGGAGAAAGTCTTATTTGTTTTATTTCGACTAGAATAAAAGCAGTTTTTAATTTTTTAAACACCATTTTAAGGACAAAATTATTAGCCCCTTTAAGCTGTATATTTTTTCTGATAGTCTACAGAACAAACCATCGTTATACAATAACTTGCCTAATTACCCTAACCTGCCTAGTAAACTTAATTAACCTAGTTAAGCCTTTAAATGTCACTTTAAGCTGTATAGAAGTGTCTTAAAAAATATCTAGTAAAATATTATTTACTGTCATCATGACAAAGATAAAATAAATCAGTTATTAGGAATCAGTTTTTAAAACTATTATGATTAGAAATGTGTTGAAAAAATCTTCTCTCCCTTAAACAGAAATTGGGGAAAAAAAGAAAGAGGGGGGCGAATATATATATACACACATACATACATACATATATATATATATATATATATATATATATATATATATGTATGTATATATATATATATGTATGTATGTATGTATGTATATATATATATATATATATATATATATATATATATGTATGTATGTATGTATGTATGTATGTATGTATGTATGTATGTATGTATGTATGTATGTATATATATATATATATATATATATATATATATATATATATATATATATATATATATATAATGTATGTATGTATGTATGTATGTATGTATGTATGTATGTATGTATGTATGTATGTATGTATGTATGTATGTATGTATGTATGTATGTATGTATGTATATATATATATATATATATATATATATATATATATATATATATATATATATATATATATATATATATATATATAATGTATGTATGTATGTATGTATGTATGTATGTATGTATGTATATATATATATATATATATATATATATATATATATATATATATATATATATAATTTTATTTAAAATTATATTTAATTGTGTTAATTTGCTAATTGTGTTAATTTGCTATTGTTTTCTATTAAAGTTTTATATCAACATTTTAAAAGGTATTTTGTTTAGCACCAATTAAAACAAATAATAAATAAGTAAATGAATTAATAAATTAAAAAATTCAATAAAAATAATTGTTTTTTTTGTTAAATTTTGTGTTGTTTTATATATTATGTATTAAAATAGTATTTTTTATTTAATCAAATTGTGTTAATTCGCTTTTGTTTTCTGATCATTTTATTTATTTTATATGCATATATTGACATTTATTTAGTTTACAATTTTGAATATTGATAGTAGTTGATCAGATTTAAAAAATATATATATTTAGCTTTTGTTATGTTATTATTTTAATATTTGTTTAATTCAGTACTGATTTAAAATATGTAATACAGTAGACCAGATTTTTGTTCTTAATATATTTTTAAATTTAAAACATTTTTATTTACATTTTATATTTTATTTAATATTTTATTTATTTATTAATATTTTAAATGTTATTTTATATGTATTATATATTGTATTTAATTATTCATTTAATTTTTCATTTGTTTTGTGACCTTAATTTACCTTTTTAAAATTTTGCTATCATTTTCTGTTAATATTTTTATATTTATTTAGTTCAGTACCATTTTAGAATATCTAATACAGTAGACCAGATTTTTTGTTTTTAAATTTTTAATTTAAATTTTATGTAGATTTTTTTTATATTATAGTATTTTATTTTTAATAAAATTTTGTTAATTTGGTTTTGTTTTCTGATCATTTTATTTTTTATTTTACAATACTATTTTGACATTTATGTAGTTCAGTACCAATTTTGAATATCTAATAGAGTAGACCAGAGTTTTGTTTTTAGTTTAATAATTTTTTATTTACATTTTATATTCATCATTCATTTTCTTGTCGGCTTAGTCTCTTTATTAATCCGGGGTCGCCACAGCGGAATGAACCGCCAACTTATCCAGCACGATTTTACGCAGCGGATGCCCTTCCAGCCGCAACCCATCTCTGGGAACATCCACACACTCATTCACTACGGACAATTTTAGCTTACCCAATTCACCTGTACTGCATGTCTTTGGACTGTGGGGGAAACCGGAGCACCCGGAGGAAACCCAGGCGAATGCAGGGAGAACATGCAAACTCCACACAGAAACGCCAACTGACCCAGCCCAGCCGAGGTTTGAACCTGCGACCCAGCGACGTTCTTGCTGTGAGGCGACAGCACTACTTACTGCATCGCCTACATTTTATATTGTATTTCATATTTTATTATTTTATTTTTAATAATTAATTTATTCGAACCTTGGCTGGGCTGGGTCAGTTGGCGTTTCTGTGTGGAGTTTGCATGTTCTCCCTGCGTTCGCGTGGGTTTCCTCCGGGTGCTCCGGTTTCCCCCTCAGTCCAAAGACATGCAGTACAGGTGAATTGGGTAGGCTAAATTGTCCATAGTGTATGAGTGTGAATGTGTGTGTGTGGAAATTCCCAGAGATGGGTTGCGACTGGAAGGGCATTCGCTGCGTAAAATCGTGCTGGATAAGTTGGTGGTTCATTCCACTGTGGCGACCCCGCAAGGGACAAAGCTGACAAGAAAATGAATGAATGAATGAATGAATTTTGTGACCTTTTTATATTTAATATTAACTTTTACATTTTTTTTCTGATCGTTTTATATTAATATTTTAAAATGAATTTTATTGCAGTAGACCAGATTTTTGTTCCTAATTTTTTTTTATTTAATAAATTTTTATTTACATTTATTTATTTAGGGCAACATGGTGGCTTAGTGGTTAGCACTGTTGCCTCACAGCAAGAAGGTCGCTAGTTCTGTGTGGAGTTTGCATGTTCTCCCTGTGTTGGCGTGGGTTTCCTCCAGATGCTCCGGTTTCCCCACAGTCTAAAGATCTGTGCTATAGGTGAATTGAATAAACTAAATTGGCCATAATGTGTGTGTGTGTGTGTGTGTGTGTGTGTGTGTGTGTGTGTGTGTGTGTGTGTGTGTGTGTGTGTGTGTGTGTGTGTGTGTGTGTGTGTGAGAGAGAGAATGAGTGTGTATGGGTGTTTCCCAGTACTGGGTTGCAGCTGGAAGGGCATCATCCGTTGTGTAAACTATATGCTGGATAAGTTGGCAGTTCATTCTGCTGTGGCGACCCCTGATGAATAAAGGGACTAAGCTGAAGAAAAATGAATTTATTTATTTATTTATTTATTTATTTATTTATTCATTTATATTTTACAATGTATAGTTTATATGTATTATACATTGTATTTAATTGTTCATTTACTTTTTCATTTGTTTTGTGACCAATTTATATTTATTTGTAACTTTTTTTTGCTTTTGTATCATTTAATATTAATATTTTAATATGTATTTAGTTCAGTAAAACAGATTTTTGTTATTAATTATTTTCTGATGTAATACTTTTTTGTTTACATTTGATATTGTATTTAATATTTTATTTATTTATTTTTAAATGTTAGTTACATGTATTATGTTTTTAATTTTTAATTTGTTTTTGTGATCTTTTCATATTTGTTTCATACTAGGTTAAAAATATTTATTATTCTTCCATATAATAAAGAGATCATATTAGGCAGCTTTTGTAAACTACAGTCTCCACACAAATACACATGCAATCATAGTTTGACAGAAATGAAATAAGCGTTCATTGGCTCACAGATGTCACTTTTAGCTGTGAATAAAGAGCGCATATGTTTCTCTAATGCTCACGAGCTCCATCTGTTTCTAAAGGCCTTGAGTGACAGCTGTCAATCCAGATTACACCTGCGGCACTGGGAGCTTTAAAGGTTTAGAGGTCATATGTATGTACAGTATGTGTACAGTATGTATGTTTTTTCATTGTGTGATTTACAGTATGTATGTTTGTGTTTTCTGTATGTGCTTCCTGTGCCAGTGATTTGTTTTGCATTACTGTTTTCAACAGAGATTCAAAGAGGTGAATTGGTGCGTTTGGTTGAGCTGTTTGTTGTTGTTTGCCGTTTCCATGCATTTTAATTACAACAACATGCAACTTTTGATCATTTCATCAGACTCAGCTAAACATCAGCATTACTGCAGGCTGTTATGATCCAGACTCATGCGAAGAAACTGTATCTTACTGTTTGCTTCATTTGCCTATGCATTTCAATCCACTTTTTATTTACATTTTTAGCATTTAGCAAATGCTTTTATCTAAAGCGACTTACAAGTGGGGATAAAAGAAGCACTTCAAATTAGTAGAGAGTATTTAAATTACTAAATCTATAAGTCTATGTTTTATTTTTATTTATTAATATTCATTCATTCATTCATTTTCTTGTCGGCTTTGTCCCTTTCGGGGTCGCCACAGCGGAATGAACCGCCAACTTATCCAGCACGATTTTAAGCAGCGGATGCCCTTCCAGCCGCAACCCATCTCTGGGAACTTCCACACACTCATACACTATGGACAATTTAGCTTACCCAATTCACCTGTACTGCATGTCTTTGGACTGTGGGGGAAACCGGAGCACCCGGAGGAAACCCACGCAAACGCAGGGAGAACATGCAAACTCCACACAGAAACGCCAACTGACCCAGCCCAGCCGAGGTTCGAACCTGCGAACCTGCGACCCAGCGACGTTCTTGCTGTGAGGCAACAGCACTACCTACTGCGCCACTGCGTTGCCCCTATTTATTAATATATTAAATATAAATATAAAAATATAATTTATAAATGTAAAATATAAACAAATATATATATAGATAGATAGATAGATAGATAGATAGATAGATAGATAGATAGATAGATAGATAGATAGATAGATAGATAGATAGATAGATAGATAAAGAACAAATATATATATACAGTTATTTAGAGCTATAACAAATATAATATATAAAAATATAAAAAAATAAACAACAAATTAATTTGTTTTTAGTATTTTTCAGTAATCGATTCATTTGTAATTGTACTTTTCAACAATATAAAAACAGGGCTGACACAGTGGCTCAGTGGTTAGCACTGTTGCTTCACAGCAAGAAGGTCGCTGGTTCGAGTCCCAGCTGGGTCAGTTGGCATTTCTGTGTAGATTTGCATGTTCTCCCCATGTTCGTGTGGGTACTAAATTGGCCATAGTGTATGTGTGTGAATGAGTGTGTATGGTTGTTACTGGGTTGCAACTGGAAGGGCATCCGTTGTGTAAAACATATGCTCTATAAGTTGGCGGTTCATTCCTCTGCGGTGACTACTGATGAATAAAGGGACTAAGCCAAAGGAAAATGAATGAATGAACAATATAAAAACATAATTTCTTAAATTAATAAGGGTTATCTGTTTTTTTTTATGATCTAAATACATTTGTTATATAAAATCATAAAAACATTAAAGTTTTATGTAAAAACAAAATTCCATTCAATTTTTTTTCATTCGTTATAACATTTTTAATTATACTCTATATCATTATAGAGGTCTTATTATACAAACACTTTTGATAGTTTCATTAGGCTTCACCCAGATATAACGGAGACTTTTTCTGTAAGAATATAGTCAAAGTTACACTGAAGAGGAATACAGTATTATTGCTTAATTATCAATTTTTCCACAACCTAACGTCTGGATTCTGTAAACTGACTGAACAATAATTCATATCATCAGTACATAATGCATTTCAGTTTGTTTTAGCATGAAAACGTCTTGTTAATTCTTCAAAATCACTACACAAAAACTACATATACAGTTAAAGTCAGAATTATTAGCCCCCCTGTTTATTTTTTCCCCAATTTCTGTTTAACCGAGAGAAGATTTTTTCATCATATTTCTAAACATAATAGTTTTAATAACTCATTTCTAATAACTGATTTATTTTATCATTGCCATGATGACAGTAAATAATATTTGACAATATATTTTTCAAGACACTTCTATACAGCTTAAAGTGACATTTAAAGGCTTAATTAGGTTAATTAATTTAACTAGGCAGGTTAGGGTAATTAGGCGAGTTATTGTATAATGATGGTTTGTTCTGTAGACTATCGACAAAAAATATAGCTTAAAGGGGCTAATAATATTGACCTTAAAATGTTTTTTAAAAAATTAAAAACTGCTTTTATTCTAGCCAAAATAAAACAAATAAGACTTTCTCCAGAAGAAAAAATATTATCAGATATACTGTGAAAATTTCCTTGCTCTGTGAAACATCATTTGGACACTATAAAAACAAAACAAAAAATTAAAAGAGGGGCTAACAATACTGACTTCAACTGTATGCATATTTGAAAACAATTTGTATTATATAAAACATTAAACTTAGAAATATACATTAAATAACAAAATATAATAAAAACTATATTATTATTATTATTATTATTAATGACGTTGATGATGAGGTGTCGGGCATGTATTAACTCAAGTGCGAGAGTCCTTTTATTTTTTTTATTTAGCAAAATATTTATCATAAATATTATTATTATTATTATTATTATCATCATCATTATGATGATTTTATTATTATAATTATTTTATTATTAGTAATATTGATTTTATTAACTGTTAATTACAACAAGATGCAACTTTGGGTAAATTAAAGTTTTGCTTAAAATGTGTATTTATTATATTATGAAATAAGTAAAGTATTTGCGTTGAATCAAAAAAGTATGTGAATGAATCATTGATTTGGTAAAAAAAAAGACTTCAAAGATTAATTAAAAAATGCTGATTCATCCAGGAATGAAACAAATGAACTTTTAGTGATTCATTAATGATTTTAGATTCTTTTTAACTGTTAATTACAACAAGATGCCACTTTTTGTGAATTAATTCGACTGTTATGATCTAGATGTATATATTTGATCCTCTAAGAAACTATTGAAGCCACACTGAATATTTGCTCGTCTATCGTCTATGGGCAATAGAGCATTCAGCCGCTCAGCTCCCCGGCTCTGGAACTCACCACCACCTGCCATCAGAAACATTGACTCCCTCACATTATTCAAATCAAGACAAAAACCCACTTATTTAAGATGGCTTTTAATACTTAATTGTATCTGCACTATTGCTGTGTATATTTTATATTATTTCTCTTGCTGTTTTATTGCTCTTGTTTTATTGTACGGTGTTCTTGAGTTGCCAGAATGGCACCTTTAAATAAAATGTATTATTATTATTATTATTATTATTATTATTATTATTATTATTATTATTATTATTATTATTTCTTGCTTATTATTTTTAGTAGACTAAAATTCTCATAAACAAACTGAACCAGCAACAGAAAATGCATTTCAGTCTGTTATTGCATGACAGTCTCTTGTTAGTTCTTCTGTCTGTCAGTTCAGATGTGTGTGTGTCTGTTTGGCAGATGTGTAAAACAAGGCCTCAGTGTTTGCCAGTTTGACTCATGAGCAGTGTTTTGGGGAATTAAGGGATCTTGCGTGCGTGAACGCAATCGAAAAAACACCTGAGCTATGAAAGAGGAAGATCAAATATAGAAGAAATGAACAATTCGGGATAACGGGGAACTAAACTTTGCGCTCCGGTTCATCTCAGACTCTTATGCTGGGACAAACACATGGAGGCCATCTGAGAATGTGTCCCGTCAGGCATTAAACAAACACACAACCACATGTGAAAGCCCTCCGCTGAGTCCGGGACGTGTGGCATGTGTGTAAGTAGGAGATTTTTGCCTTGGCTTTTGCATGTGGGAACTAGTAATTGGCACATTAGTGAGGAGAATTACTGGCCAGATGAAACCACACCTGCTGTGTGTGTGTTTGTGTGTGTTAAGTCAGTTTAATGCTTATGTTGGAGTGGAGTGAGTCAGTGAATCATGTAAGAGATTGTTGAATCAAAAGTCTTTGAGTGAGTCATTGATTTGTAAGAAAAAAACTGATTCATTCAAAATGCTGATTCATCCAGTAATGAAACCATTGAACATTTCAAGAGTTCACACTTAGCTCATGATTTATCACATAGCTTGTTTGGCATGCTGTCCCCGGAGAGAGCCCTGAGCTTAAGGGATCCTCGGGCCCAGGGCTCCCCCTTTTCACATGGCGAGGGGAAATTGAGCTCAGGTCGATCTCAAACTCCCCCGCTGCTGAGGCCAAGGTGAACTTCTTGACAGTAAGACATTAGAAAAAAGATTAAGGCTTATTTTATCTATAATATAGAGCATATAGAGCATATAATTAACCTAGTTAAGCCTTTAAATGTCACTTTAAGCTGAATACTTGAATCTTGAAAAATATCTAGTCAAATATTATTTACTGTCATCATGACAAAGATAAAATAAATCAGTTATTAGAAATGAGTTATTAAAACTATTATGTTTAGAAATGTGTTGAAAAAATCTTCTCTCCGTTAAACAGAAATTGGGGAAAAATATAAAGGGCAGCTAATAATTCAGGAGGGCTAATAATTCTGACTTCAACTGTATATATACAGTTATTTTCCTCCCTGTAAATAAGGAAAGGGAAATAAATAAAATAGAATAAAAATATGACACAAACTGTGCTTTAACACAGTACACAGTACTTTAAGCTGTACACTTCTGTACAGCTTAAAGTGACATTTAAAGGCTTAACTAGGTTAACTAGGCAGGTTAGGGTAATTAGGCAAGTTATTGTATAATGATAGTTTGTTCTGTAGACTATCGGAAAAAAATATTGCTTAAAGGGGCTAATGATTTTGACCTTAAAATGTTTTTTAAAAAAATTTAAACTGCTTTTATTCTAGCCGAAATAAAACAAATAAGACTTTCTCCAGAAGAAAAAATATTATCAGACATACTGTGAAAATTTCCTTGTTCTATTAAACATCATTTGTGAAATATTTAAAAAAGAGAAAAAAAATTTAAAGAGGGTTTAATAATTCTGATTGCAACTGTATTTATCTATGTGTGCGTGTGTTTGTGGGAGTTAAGGAAATATCTTTGGTTAAAGTCAGCTTAATGCTTATGTGCATGTGTGGTGTGGATATTAAAGTGCTGGGATTATAGTTTATAGTGTTGATGTAAACACTGGTGTAGCGATTTAACTGGAGTTAATCACGTTTTGAAAGTAACATCATTTAAAGATGGTATTGATTGTTTCTGGTATGCCAGAAGGTGTGACTGCTAAAAAAATGTTTGTCATAGAAACATTTGTTGAAATATTGAAACAAATGAAGTTTTTAATAAGTAAGCCCTTGAATCATTCAAGAGATTTCTTTTAAAAAGTAGATTCAAGTGAATTCCTTACGAGTGAGTCAATGAATCATTTAAGAGATTTGCTTAAAATGTGGATTTATTGTTTATTGAAGGAAGTCTTTGATTTAAATCCAAAACATCTCGAAGTGTTTGATTTCTTCAAGAAACTGATTCAATCAAAAATTTCGGATACATCCAGAAATGAAACAAGTTAAGTTTTAGTGAGTCGAGTCTCAATAGCTACGTTTCCATTCATCTATTTTTAATGCACATTTTGGAGATGCGTGTAAAAAAATTGGTTGATGGAAACGACAAGATGCGCATAACTTTCGAAAATAGGCATGAAGAACATGCGCATAACTAAGTAGGATAAACTTTTTATTCGATGCACATAAACTACGATGGAAACACCTTTACTGAACAAATTCCAGTTTGTGCATTAAAAAGGATCATGTGATTTTGTTATGAGAGATCATGTGATGATAAAAATGTGTGTGAAATGATAAACCAGCAGGCTGAGCACACTGTAAAACATCTGAAATGTTGTTTTGGTCATTCTAAAACACCCTAACTGTAAAGGCGACCCTGAGGAATGTGGATCCATTTGCGAGCTTTTATTTAAACACAGCAAGGCAACACAGGGAATCAGACAGCCAAGGACAAACAGCATATACTCAGGAACGGTAATATGGGCTATGGTCAGGGCAGGCAGCTTACGGTCAGTAATGGTGATACAGGCTTTGGTCGATGCTGGCAGCATACAGTCAGGAATGATGATGTAGGCGTTGGTCAGGGCAGGCAGCAAACGATCAGTAAACGAGGAATCAAGCAGTCGGTAACAGAGAAGCAATCAGAAGGTATACGCTCAGAAATGTTTGCAAGCAAAACAAGACTTTGGACTGAGTCCTTGAACTGAGCCAGTATTTAATAACCATGGTGATTGAAATCAGGTGCAGCATAATCAGTGCCAGGTATGGGGTTAATATTTGGGGGATGAGGGCCTCTGCTGGTTGGTGAGGGGATATACTGGGATCGAACCGGTGACAGTAATCATTTCAGTATTATTCATTCATTCATTCATTTTCTTTTCAGCTTAGTCCGTTTATTAATCTGGGGTCGCCACAGCGGAATGAACCGCCAACTTATCCAGCATATGTTTTGCACAGCGGATGCCCTTCCAGCTGCAACCCATCCCTGGGAAACATCCATACACACTGATTGACACTACAAACAATTTAGCCTACCCAATTCACCTGTACCACATGTCTTTGGACTGTGGGGGAAACCGGAGAACTCGGAGGAAACCCACACGAACGTGGGGAGAACATGCAAACTCCACACAGAAACGCCAACTGACCCAGCCAAGGTTCGAACCTGCGACCTTCTTGCTGTGAGGCGACAGCACTACCTACTGTGCAACCGCGTCGCCCCATTTCAGTATTAGTGTTATTAAATTATTAATGACCTCCAGAACTGTCAAGAGCATCTGTGCTTTATTGCGTGTCGGCATCATTTTCTGAGGTGACAGTAATTTATTAAATAAAGAAAAGATTCACGCAGCTTCTCCTACTGCAGCAAATTGCATTTTTATTGTTGATATTTGCCGCAAGTTAATCAGGAAGCGGCGATTTTGTTTGCTTTGACTCGTTGGATGAAAACGCTGCTTTATTCGCACTTCTTTTATGCGATATTCCAGTTTTGCGCATACATTTATTTAGCATTTTTGGAAGGAAACATAGCTAATGACTCTATTAGAGTTCATACGGTCATAGAAAACCAAGAAAAGTCATGGAATTTTGACATGACATTTTCCAGGCCTGGAAAAGTATTGGAAAAACAGAAAAACCCACAAGGTTTTGGAAAAGTCATGGAAATTACATTTACATTTTGTCATTTAGCAGACATTTTTGTCCAAAGCGACTTAACTGTGGTCACACTAGAGCAGGGAATCTCAACCAGTGGGCCTCAGCGATCCTGAAGGTGGGCCTTGAGATAGCTTAAAATTAACTTAAATATTATACTAGAATTATTTTAATGTCATTATTAAATATGTCATATTAAAAATTATCAAAGTAATGGCATTTCCCGTTTTCTGTGATTAAATAAGCTTTGGACTCTGTGCAAAAACAGCCTCACTGTTAAATGCAGACGGTGGCTAAAATTTCCAACCGCTGCGCTATAAATCAAACCGTCACGCAAATGTAAAGGTAACGATGATTAGAGTTATAATAACCAGCTCGCGCGTGCCTCACGTCTGCGACTAGTACTGTATCAGAGTTGCACAAGTCTGTTGGTTCACAAACTATGCATGCTCTCTTTGTGTGAACACTTTTTAAAATATCCGCATAGTTGTCCAAATTAACGTTCTGCGAGTGTTTTATAAAGGACGCGCGCCCGTACAGTAGGATCCAGCGAGACCTGTGGTGTTTCAGTGAACAGCTGTTCACTGTTCCTGTCAGCGAACTCCAATAATGACCAGCTACAAACCCAACCGGCTTCAGATCGATGTGTTCCAACAGATTTAGCATGTTTTACTGTGTTTTACATTTATTTTTAATGGATATGAATAGTAGATCAATAGATGAATAGTAGTCAGTCTGATTCAAAGCACCAGCAGTTTTTGTTTGCCATCTTTTGTTGTCCTGTCAGGTTGTAGTCATGTAAAGAATAACTGAAATAAAGAATTTGGAAAATAAAGAAATAAAGCTTTGAACCTGTCTGTGCATTATTTCTTTAAAATATGAAAATATATATTATTATATTTTGCATATATATATATATATATATATATATATATATATATATATATATATATATATATATATATATATATATATATATATATATATATATATATATATATATATATATATATATATATATGTATATACTGTATATATATTTATAAAATGATGTAGAAAAATAAGAGAGTAATAGAAGGCAAAAGAAATGTTTAGCTAATAAATAAAGCTTTAAAATAAGCATTTTCTCTAGATAATCAGTTTGGGCCTTCAAAATATTTTCAGAGAAGGAAGTGGGCCTCGAAGTGAAAAAGGTTGAGAACCCCTGCACTAGAGCTTGTGCTTGCGAAATTCTATCGTATGGCGCTGTAAAAAGGGGTGGTATTAAATAATATGATTAGACGTTAATAAAAGTGAGCGATTGCTCCATATTTTACATTTCTTATTTTAAATGATCTTCTATTGGTCTAATGCAATCACCTGATGTGATTTTGCAGGTTAGAATTCCCCAAGCTTGAACGTTCGACTGCAGTGAAATGCGAAACTTGTCGCACTTGCTTGCGTTTCTGGTCTGCCGCATTCGCATGACTATGAATGGAAATCTATTTAGTGAAACGTGCAGTGTGATCGCGGCTTTACAATAGAAGTAGTTTTACCTACTATTACTAGTTTAACAACCTATTAACATCATCGAAAATTAGTTTGACAAATATCTGTATACTGGAATGGGGGTTCATTGTTTTTCTTATGATTTACCACGTATACGTAGACATTACATAAAACATTAGGTCATGAAGATTGACTTGAAAGTCCTGGAAAAGTCATGGAATTTTTGTAGTAAAAATGTGTATAAACCCTGCTCTATGCACTTAACATATTGTCATTATATATAAAACATGCAGCAGAGCATTCACTTTCATAGTAATTTTATGTTTTCCATAGCAGCAGCAGCAGCAGCATAGCACATCTATTCCACCAAGACCAAACACATCAACATTGCTATATGTATACAATTGAAGTCAGAATTATTAGCCCCCTGTATATTTTCCCACAATTACTGTTTAACGCAGAGAAGATTTTTTTCCAACACATTTCTAAACATAATACAAGGAGTGCAGAATAATTAGATATAAATAATTATTAGAAAATAATTATTGTATTTTTGAGGATAATTTTTTTTATTGAACAACAACCATGTTCTCAATAAACCCAAAAAACTCATTAATATCAAAGCTGAATATTTTTGGAAGTAGTTTTTAGTTTGTTTTTAGTTTTAGCTATTTTAGGAGGATATCTGTGTGTGCAGGTGACTATTACTTTGCATAATTATTAGGCAACCTAACAAAAAACAAATATATACCCATTTCAATTATTTATTTTCACCAGTGAAACCAATATAACATCTCAACATTCACAAATATACATTTCTGACATTCAAAAACAAAACAAAAACAAATCCGTGACTAATATAGCCACCTTTCTTTGCAAGGACACTCAAAAGCCTGTCATCCATGGTGAACGGATCAAAACACTGACAGAATCCATCAACATTGCGTGCAGCAGCAACCACAGCCTCCCAGACACTGTTCAGAGAGGTATACTGTTTTCCCTCCTTGTAAATCTCACATTTGATGATGGACCACAGGTTCTCTATGGGGTTCAATTCAGGTAAACAAGGAGGCCATGTCATTAGTTTTTCTTCTTTTAGACCCTTTCTTGCCAGCCACGCTGTGGAGTACTTGGACGCGTGTGATGGAGCATTGTCCTGCATGAAAATCATGTTTTTCTTGAAGGATGCAGACTTCTTCCTGTACCACTGCTTGAAGGTGTCTTCCAGAAACTGGCAGTAGGACTGGGAGTTGAGCTTGACTCCATCCTCAACCCGAAAAGGCCCCACAAGCTCATCTTTGATGATACCAGCCCAAACCAGTACTCCACCTCCACCTTGCTGGCGTCTGTGTTGGACTGGAGCTCTCTGCTCTTTACCGATCCAGCCACGGGCCCATCAAGACTCGCTCTCATTTCATCAGTCCATAAAACCTTAGAAAAATCAGTCTTGAGATATTTCTTGGCCCAGTCTTGACGTTTCAGCTTGTGTGTCTTGTTCAGTGGTGGTCGTTTTTCAGCCTTTCTTAACTTGGCCATGTCTCTGAGTATTGCACACCTTGTGCTTTTGGGCACTCCAGTGATGTTGCAGCTCTGAAATATGGCAAAACTGGTGGCAAGTGCCATCTTGGCAGCTGCACGCTTGACTTTTCTCAGTTCATGGGCAGTTTATTTTGCGCCTTGGTTTTTCCAGACGCTTCTTGCGACCCTGTTGACTATTTTGAATGAAACGCTTGATTGTTCGATGATCACGCTTCAGAAGCTTGGCAATTTTAAGAGTGCTGCATCCCTCTGCAAGATATCTCACTATTTTTGACTTTTCGGAGCCTGTCAAGTCCTTCCTTTGACCCATTTTGCCAAAGGAAAGGAAGTTGCCTAATAATTATGCACACCTGATATAGGGTGTTGATGTCATTAGACCACACCCCTTCTCATTACAGAGATGCACATCACCTAATATGCTTAATTGGTAGTAGGCTTTCGAGCCTATACAGCTTGGAGTAAGACAACATGCATAAAGAGGATGATGTGGTCAAAATACTCATTTGCCTAATAATTCTGTAGTTTTAATAAGTCATTTCTAATAACTGATTTATTTTATCTTTGTCATGATGACAGTACATGATATTTTACTAGATATTTTCAAGATACTAGTATTCAGCTTAAAGTAACATTTAAAGGCTTAACTTAATAATGCAAGTCAGTGTAATTTGGCCAGTCATTGTATAACGATGGTTTGTTCTGTAGACCATCGAAAAACAATATTGCATAAGGGGGCTAATAATATTGACCTTAAAATAGTTTTTAAAAAATTAAGAACTGTTTTTATTCTAGCTGAAATAAAACAAATAAGACTTTCTCCAGAAGTAATATATTATCAGACATACTGTGAAAATGTCCTTGCTCTGTTAAGCATCATTCTGGAAATATTTAAAAAAGAAAACAAAATTCAAAAGGGGTTAATAATTCTGACTTCAACTGTATTTATTACCATATTAAATCATTATAAGTAATAATGTAAATTACTGAATCGGTCCCTAAACAAATCAGTAACTTCATTTATGTTTCTTCATGTTTCTGTTGACTGTATCTAATGTTTTCCTCTTTCCTTTGTGTGTTTTTGATGAATAGCTGGTGAAGCTGTGTGGCGGTATGATTGAAGCTGGGAAAGCGTATGTCACTGCCAACAAGCTCTTTATCAACGGTATCCGTGACCTGTCCCAGCACTGCAAGAAAGACCAGATGATATCGGTAATATTTCTTTATTTCACATTTCTGTGTGTTTGGTCTGCTTATCAATTCTGATAACAAGAGGAGGGGTGGAAATGTAAGAAATGTAAATCATAGGATTCTGTTATTAATAATAATAATAATATTATTATTATTATTATTATTATTATTATTATTATTATTAGTCATTCTTTTGTAACCTTTTCAGGAACAAAAGTACTGTACAAAAATAGTGGTGTTTGTATAATAAAATATTCGATAACACTTTACAATAAGGTTGTATTAGTTAATGCCCAGTGAGTTAACATGAACTAACTGTAAACAATGGTAATGGGATCATTAACATTAACAAAACATGAACCAATACTGTAATAAATGCGTTGTTCATTGTAAGTAAGAATATGTATGAATTTGCATGTAATGCATTAGTATATGTACATCTATGATTAATAAATGCTGTACAAGTCTCATAATTAGGTCATGTTATGCTATAAAATAACTTTAATCTTCGAAACCATAAAATTATCTATTTGTTTTGGATACAATTCTGCTGTTATTATTATTATTATTATTATTATTATTATTATTATTATTATTATTATTGTTTTCTTTTCTTGTTTTGTTGTAGTTATTATTTCATTTTATATACACATTTATACATTTTTAAAGGAGTTATCTTATTTAAATTTAAACAAATTTTTAATTTATTCTTTGTGTTTTATGTATTTTTTATTATAAAATTCACTTCAAACTAAAACGTTTATTTTATTTTATGTATTTTTTATTTTATTTATTTTTTATTATTTTATTTAAGTTTAATTTTATAAATTTTTATTTTATTTTATTTTGTTTAATTTAATTTTTTTAAATTTAATTTTAGTTTAATTTCATTACATTTAATTTAGTTTTATTTAGTTTAATTTAATTACATTTTTTATTATTTTATTTTAGTTTAGTTTAATTTTATTAGTTTTAAATTAATTTAATTTTAGTTTAGTTTAGTTTTATTAATTTTAATTTATTATTATTTAGTTTAATTTTATTTAACTTAATTTTATTTTATTTTTAGTTTAGTTTAGTTTAATTTTATAAATTTTAATTTAATTTAATTTTATATTTTTTTAGTTTAGTTAAATTTAATTTAATTAATTTTTATTTTATTTTATTGAGTTTCATTTTATTTTTCTCCTCACTTCAAACTAAAACGTTTATTTTATTTTATTTTATTTTATTTTATTTTGTTTATGTATTTTTTTATTTTTTATAAATTTTTTTATTTATTTTTTATCATTTTATTTTAGTTTAATTTTCTAAATGTTTATTTTATTTTATATTGTTTAATTTAAATTTAATTTAATTTTAGTTTAGTTTAATTTTATTACATTTAATTTAGTTTAGTTTTATTTAGTTTAATTTAATTTATTTTTTATTATTTTATTTTATTTTAGTTTAATTTTATTAGTTTTAATTTATTTTAGTTTAGTTTAATTTAATTTTAATTTAATAAAATTTTTGATTAGTTTAATTTTATTAATTTTAATTTAATATTATTTGGTTTAATTTTATTTAGCTTAATTTATTTTAATTAAAATTTTAGTTTAGTTTAATTTAATTTAATTAATTTTTATTTTACTTAGTTTAATTTTATTTAGTTTAGTTTAATTTTATTATTTTTTATTTTATTTAGTTTAATTTCATTTTCATTTTTGGTTTAGTTTTATTTTATTTTATTTTATTTTATACTGATGCTTGACTTTGATGCTCAAAGAGTCTTTTTGGCCAATTCATCATCAAGAATCCTCTCATACAAGCACAAGAAAAATCATAGTTTCCTCAGTATTTCTCTCTCATCACATTCCTTCACCATTGTGCAGTAGATAAACACCGGCGTTTAGCAATAGTTAACAAAACTCCACCATAAATCATTCAATTGTAATGTGTTTCTTCTCATTTCTCCAGCCTCCACAACACACGTCTGCTTCTAATTGTGAGCTCTTTACTGGCAGACTGAGGGCGTCAGGCTGCTGTTTGCAGCGTCTCAGACACTCTTTAACCCTGATTAGACATGGATTTAGTCAAAAAGAAGCAGGCTGGCTTCCCGAACTCTCGTCTTTCTCTCTGTCAGTAGTGCCAATAGGGTTAGACTCAATGCCGCCATCTGAAAATGCTATTAAGAGTCTTTTTGGCTTCTTTTCCCCCTTGTACCCAAGCTGACTAATGTTGAGCATCTTATTAAAACCTGCTGCTATTTGCATTTTCCACAGAGTCAGACCCACAATTACTTTTCCATTTCGGAAAAGGCTGTTGCTTACTCAGCAGGACTCATTTTCCATGTTAGACAGACAGTGAATGTTAATCAATGAGAATATTAGGTTAAGATGCACGATATATTGGTGGTGATATCAGCCGATAAATACTTTTTAATAAAGAGCGATAACACTAAATTAGGCTGATACATTAAAGCCAATAAATGATACATTATTCTATTTACTGGATTTACATGATTGCCACTTTTTTGTATTATTTTACTGGTATTTTGATTTTAGCTAAGTGTCAGTGACGTAGTTGTGTTATTTATGCACATTATGATTTTTATATATACAGTTAAAGTCAGAATTATTAGCCCTCCTAAATAATTTTTCTGTATATTTTTCCCCAAATTTCTGTTTAACAGAAAGAAGATTTTTCAACACATTTCTAATCATAATAGTTTTAATAACTCATTTCTCATCACTGATTTATTTTATCTTTGCCATGATGACAGTACATAATATTTGACTAGATATTTTTCAAGACACTTCTATACAGCTTAAAGTGACATTTAAAGGCTTAAGTAGGTTAATAAGGCAAGTTAGGGTAATTAGGCAAATCATTGTATAACAGTGGTTTGTTCTGTAGACAATCGAAAAGAAATATAGCTTAAGGGGGATAATAATATTGACCCTAAAATGTTTTTTTTTTAAATTAAAAACTTCTTTCATTCTAGCTAAAATAAAACTAATCAGACTTTCTCCAGAAGAAAAAAATAATATTGGAAATGCTGTGAAGAATTCTTTGCTCTGTTAAATATAATTTGGTAAATATTTGAAAAAGGAAAAAAATTCACAGGAGGGCTCATCATTTTGAATTATAGGTGGGCATAGATTAATTTTTTTAATCTAGATTAATCTAGATTAATTTCAAAATTAATCTAGATTAATCTAGATTAAAATGGCTCATTTCAATTCTGCCGAAGGCATTCAGAATATGTGTGCTACCCAAATAATAAGTGTTTGAGAACGGGTTTCTCAAGGCAGGTGACGCATTAGACCAGGGGCTCATCTACTGTTTCCAAAATGCATCACAAACTGCTTGAGAAACTGTTCTACTATGATAATTGATGATGAAAATAAATGATGTTCAATAAGATGTACTTGTGTTTACTAACTGTTTATTCAGTTAAACATGAATGTTGAACTGTAGGCCTACATAAGCTCTAAACAGCGATTTCATACTTGCTTTTGATGTACAGACATACAGAAAATGCTGCTTCGCAAAGGCAAGTTCACAGAGCCCTGACGGTATCAAGCATTGAGTATGTTTAAATGGGCAACAATACTTTAATACGATTTTAATATGATTAAAACAATACTCTGATTAAGAGTCTACCATGTAAACAGCGATTTTTGATTACTTAATGCGACTAAAGTCATAACTGCACTAAACAGAAATGGAATTGAGACGTGGAGTATGCAGGTATTAGTGGCAATACTGACAAACTATTACCGTCATGTAGGACTTTTCGCCATATTTTCCGACAAGATCCACACAGGCGGCTGTCAGTAAAGGACCGCACAGACACACAGACGCACACACACACACACAAACACACACACACACACACACACACACACACACACACAAACATCGCGAAATGCGGAAGTTTTTTTTCTTCTCATTTGGCGTGTGTTATTAAATTCCATAACACTCTCACCTGTCCTTACTCATTTATTTGCGTCTAATACCCCAGTTTGTCACGAAGGCATGAATGAAATGTTCGTGAGTTAAAGTGAAACTGCTCAACTGCAGTTAGAGTCAGACATCCTGCTGATTTGATTCAGAAGGGCACTTCTTTTCCAGACGGCTCACCGGTCAGGTATACATCCACGCTAAACTATCAAGGTGAAAGTCATCATAGCCTGCGTAGAAAACACCCAGCTCTCACCCAACTTTGAGAATAGATTAACGGCGATATTTTTTTTATCGCGTGATAAGAGTCTCGCGTTAACGCAGCACGTTAACGCCGATAACGGCCCACCACTATTTTGAATTCAACTATATATAAAAGAAAGTTGGCCATAGATGATTAATAAAGTTTAGCGATCCGTTCAAAGTTCAAACGTTTTTAAATAAAATCCATTATGTGCTGTTTGTGTTTGTCTTTTCATGCAGAAAATTTTTAAAAATGTATATTTATAATTATTCCAAATCTAAAGAGTTATCTGTTCTCAGTGCATTTCTAATATTAGGTGTGGAAATTACTGGTTAACTCACAATATAATACTGTCACCAAATTTTGCCCACAATAACAAACCATCATCTGCAATTCTGTGACAAATGATATAATTCAAATAAATAATCCACTATAATAATCCGCCCTCCTGTGAAATGTCATTCATTCATTCGTTCATTCATTTTCTTTTCGGCTTAGTACCTTTATTATTCTGGGGTCGCCACAGCGGAATGAACCACCAACTTATCGAGCATATGTTTTTACGCAGCGGATGCCCAGCCGCAACCCATCACTGAGAAACAGCCATACACTCTCATTCACACTCATACACTACGGACAATTTTAGCTTACCTAATTCACCCGTACCATGTCTTTGGACTGTGGGGGAAACCGGAGCACTCGGAGGAAACCCACGCCAACACAGGGAGAACATGCAAACTCCACACAGAATCGCCAACTGACCCAGCCGAGGCTTGAACTAGTAACCTTCTTGCTGTGAGGCGACAGCACTACCCACTGCGCCACTGTGAAATTTCAAATTGTTTTTCAAATATTTCAAATATTCTACTTTTAAATTGCAGTTTAAAAGATTATTTTAACACTTTTTTTTTAATATAATAGTTTTAATAACACATTTTTTTATTACCAAATTTCTTTTGTCTTTGCCATGATGGCGGTACATCATATTTTTCTAGATTTTAGTTACTAGTTTGTACTAAATTTTAAAGATTTTATTACGCTATTTTAAGATTGTATTATGCTTCAGTGCCATTTAAAGACTTAACTCGATTATTTGATTAATTAGGCAAGTTTGATTAATTAGGCAAGTCAGTGTGCAACAGTGGTTTGTTCTGTAGACAACGAAAAAGAATCTTACATCTAATAATGTTGACCTTAACTTTTTTTATTCCAGCCAAACTAAAAAAATAAGACTTTCTCTAGAAGAAAAATAAAATAGGAAATACTGTGGACAAATTAATACTTGAAAAATAAATACAATTTCACCAAAGTGCTAATAAATTTGTCTTCTGCTGTACATCACATCACAATATATCATGTAATTCTGCAAATTACTTTTAACACAAAACCCTCAAACTTTTCATTGCTGAAAGGAAATTCTAATAACAATATGCGTATTATTTATCATTTTTAGTCATTGTATTTTATATTTTAAGTGGAATTTATTTATAAACTAATTTCAAGAGGATCAATTGCTTGCAGCTGCCCCGCATTCATCAGATGATTCCTAGGCCACTATAAGAGCCATAGGTTTCATACCACAGACATCTTCGTTTTGAAGAATCCCCCCTTCCACCCCGACTCCTCCTCCTTTCCTAGATGGATGGCACAGTGGCCTAGTGGTTAGCACTGTTGCCTCACAGCAAGAACGTCTTTGGTTCTGGTCATTAACAAAACCAGCAGACGTTACTGTGCAGAGTTTGCACGTTCTCCCCGTGCTCGTGTGGGTTTCCCCCGGGTCCCCCGGTTTCCTCCCACCATCCAAAAACATGCAACTTAAGTTAACTGACTAATCCAAATCACCACCATGCACTTAGCAAGTAGCTATCTCTTAAGAGCAATTACTATCTGTTCATTAGCTTTTACAGCAGGGGAGTTCTCAAGTTCTACCTGAGCTCAAACTCCCCTCTTGCCTTGCAATGGGAGTGAGCCCCAGGCTCGAGGATCTTTTGAGCTCAGGGCTCTCTCCAGGGACAGCATGCCAAACAAGCTTTATAATCAATCATCAGCTAAGTGTGAACTCTTGAAACACATTATGTGTGTGTGCTTCTCTTCACAAAATGACAGCTCTATAAATTCATATGTGATATCATTTGAAATTATAAAAACTAAACTTTTAATAAATAAAAAAAATCAGTCAACATTTGCTTTTCTTTTTTTCATAGAACTTGACTAAAATTGGTTAATCAACAACAAAAAGAACAATGGTACTTCTAAATGTAGTGTTATTTCTAAACAATAATATGAGTTAAACAATAACACTAATGCTACTACTAATAATCTGTCAGGCTTTTGAATATTATGGTTTTCTGCATTTGCTCAGACTGAATTGCTGAAATCAAAATGTGAACAATCTGAACAATCTGGCAACAAAGAGTAAGATTTAAAGGAATAGTTCACCCAAAATTGAAAATGCACTCGCTATTCACTTACCCAAACCTTTATACATTTCTTTATTCTGTTGAGTGCTAGAAGGTGTTATATTGAAGAAATCTGAAAACCTGAGACCATTGATTTCCATTATAGGAAAAAACAAATACTATGTCAGTGGTTAAAGGTTTCCAGCATTTTTCAAAATATCTTCTTTTGTGTTTAAGAGAAGAAAGAAACTCAAACAGGTTTGAAGCAAGTCAAGGGGGAGTAAATGATGACAGAATTGTCATTTCTGAGTGAACTGTCTCTTTAAATACACAGCAATTCTCTTTGCCGGAAATATCGCAAGAAATCAATGGATCGATTTTTTTTCATCCCACCTCTAATAAACCGTAAATTCACAATTAAATTCAATCAAAACATCAAACTTCATTTGAATTGTGATGACGGTGACCTGTTGTTGTGTTTTTGCAGGATTGTCTGGAAAAGTGTGGCGAGGGTTTACAGGAGATTGTCAACTATCACATGGTACGTCTCTTTTCTTACTTTATTTCTCCTCGCAGTGAATGTGGGATTGATCCACCGAGAGCGACTCTTAGTGTCATCCTGTGAAATGTTAATGCGGTTCCCCTGGTGTGTGTATGTGTGTGTGTGTGAAGCTCTACTCTCATGAAGGTGCTCTGCTTGTGATGTGTGAATGATTTATCATCAGTCATGAATGCTCCTCATTCTTCAAGCATGTCCTGTGTAAATCATATTAATGCGCTGTCTGTCTGTTGTTATTAACATCTCTTCTGGCTGCCAGAGACAGTAGCTGTTTCTCAATATGCACTGTTAAGTGATCTTGTGTTCTGGTGTAACATCATTGTCAAGTTCAGTTCTAATACTCAAGACCACAAGAACAGAGGACCTGTGTGAGCGATGTGTTCATGATATCGAGGATGCATTGAATGCAGACTTGAGCATCAGTACTCGCTCTAGAAGTCCCAGAAATCATTGCAGCTAAATAAAGGAGGTACTGTATGTTGAGATTCAGAGATATAACTTATTTATCTCAGAAGTTTCTAAATGTATATATATATATATTTTTTCCCACATTGTTTAATGTTACAGCCTTATTCCAAAATGGATTAAATTAATTTATTTCCTCAAAGTTCTACACACAATACCCCATAGTGACAATGTGAAAAAAAGATGTTTTGAAATTGTTGTAAATTTATTAAATATAAAAAACCTGAAAAATCACATGTACATAAGTATTGACAGCCTTTGCTGTGAAGCTCTAAATTGAGTTCAGGTACATTCTGTTTCTACTGATCATTCTTGAGATGTTTCAGCAGCTTAATTGGAGTTCACCTGTGGTAAATTCAGTTGATTGGACATGATTTGAAAAGGCATACACCTGTCTATATAAGGTCCCAGGGTTGACAGTGCATGTCAAAGCACAAACCAAGCATGAAGACAAAGGAACTGTCTGTAGATCTCCGAGACAGGATTGTCTCGAGTCACAAGGCTGGAGAACGTTACAGAAAAATGTCTGCTGCTCTGAAAGTTCCAGTGAGCACAGTGGCCTCCATTATCCGTAAGTGGAAGATGTTTTGAACCACCAGGACTCTTCCTAGAGCTGAGTGATCGAGGAGTAGGGCCTTAGTCAGGGAGGTGATCAATAACCCAATGGTCACTGTCTGAGCTCCAGCGTTCTTCTGTGGAGAGAGGAGAAACTTACAGAAGGACAACCATCTGTGCAGCAATCCACCAATCAGGCCTGGATGGTAGAGTGGCCAGACGGAAGCCACTCCTTAGTAAAGGGCACATAGCAGCCGCTTGGAATTTGCCAAAAGGCACCTGAAACAAAATTGTCTGGTCTGGTGAGACTAAAATTAAACTCTTTGGAGTGAATGCCAGGAGTTACGTTTGGAGAAAAACAGGCACCGCTAATCACCAGGCTAATACCATCCCTACAGTAAAGCATGGTGGTGGCAGCTTAATGCTGTGGGGATGTTTTTCAGCAGCAGGAACTGGAAGACTAGTCAGGATAGAGGGAAAGATGAATGCAGCAATGTACAGAGACATCCTGAATGAAAACCTGCTTCAGAGTGCTCTTGACCTCAGACTGGGGCGATGGCTCATCCTCCAGCAGGACAATGACCCAAAGCACATCGTCAACATTTCAATGGAGTGGCTTCACAACAACTCGGTGAATGTCCTTGAGTGGCCCAGCCAGAGCCCAGACCTAAATCCTATTGAACATCTCTGGAGAGATCTGAAAGTGGCTGTACACTGTCGCTTCTCATCCAACCTGGTATAGCTCGAGAGGTACTGCAAAGAGGAATGGGCAAAAATTCCCAAAGACAGGTGTGCCAAGCTTGTGGCATCATATTCAAAAAGACTTGAGGCTGTAATTATTTACAAAGGTGCATCAACAAAGTATTGAGCAAAGGCTGTGAATACTGATGTACATGTGATTTTTCAGGTTTTTTATTTTACATTGTCATTATGGGGTATTGTGTGTAGAATTTTGAGGAAATAAATGAATTTAATCCATTTTGGAATAAGGCTGTAACATAAACAAATGTACTTTGCACAATACAAATAAAACAGATTAAAGGAAAAAAAGGAATAGAAAAGGAAATACAATAGCCAATATCTAGAGCTCTGTGTTTTGTTTTTTGCTTCTATATTTTGCTTGTGACATTAAGTGGAAAAATAACACAGCAACATATTTTTGTAATCATAATCACAGATTAATTTAAGTCTTATATAGAAATAGATAGAGACAGATAGATAGATAGATAGATAGATAGATAGATAGATAGATAGATAGATAGATAGATAGATAGATAGATAGATAGATAGATAGATAGATAGATAGATAGATAGATAGATAGATAGATAGATAGATAGATACATTTGTCAGTTTGGTTTTCTTCAGTAAATGTCAGACAGCTGATGTTTGGTCAGGACGGGACTATTGTTAGTTTGTGACGTACATCTGTTGCTTCTATAAGCGTGTTGTCCCGCATCTCAGAGGTGTTGAATGTGACCCTTCGCCCCTGTGGCCCTCTCTCTCTGTGACCCGCTGTATGTTGTGTTTGATGTGCTCTGCTCTTTAAAGAGGCCTGCAGCACCACATGGGGAAGTGACATCACAAACCAGGTTAATGGTCAGGTCATCAGAGGACTGTGTATGTGTGCGTGTGTGTGTGTGTGTGTGTGTGTGTGTGTGTATGTGTAGCACCTGAGCAGTGTGTTCAGTGTGGCAGAAACACGAGCGCTCCAGGGTCACTTATATAAATGGATGCAGAAAGACAAACACATGCCTCAGTGAACAGGAGCACTTACAGTCAGGACAACACACACGTAACAAACCTCCATTAATGCCGCATCAGACAGACCCAAAGGCTTCTGCTTCAAATTCACTTTAGTACACTGAAAGAAAAGCATGCATTGGATTTACTTTTGCGTCACGGTGGCGCAGAGGGTAGCACTCTCGCCTCACAGCAAGAAGGTTGCTGGTTCGAGTTCAGGCTGGGTCAGTTGGCGTTTCAGTGTGGAGTTTGCATGTTCTCCCAGTGTTGCCGCGGGTTTCCTCCGGGTGATCCGGTTTCCCCCACAAGTCCAAAGACATGCGCTCTAGGTGAATTGAATAAATTAAATTGGGCGTAGTGTATGTGTGTGAATGCAAGAGTGTATGGATGTTTCCCAGTGAAGGGTTGCAGCTGGAAAGGCATCTGCTGCGTAAAACATATTCTCGTTCATTTCACTGCGGCGACCCCAGATGAATAAAGGGACTAAGCCGAAAAGCTCAACAGAGAGGGCTTAACAGAGTAAAGATTTATTTAAACCAGATGGACAAGACAAGCAATAAAAGACTAAACAGAAAACAGTTTAAATGCTAAACAGAAAAAGATATTGGGCTCTATTTTAACGACCTAGGTGCAAAGTCTCTGTGCCTCGGCGCATGGTCTAACAGGGTTGAGCTTATTCTCTTATTGAGTTATGGGTGTGTTTTGAGAATAAACCAATCAGATACTCAAGTCAGTTGCGTCCCGCCATGGCGCATTTGCTATTTACATGGCGGACTTTGTAAGTGGAAAAACTGAACTCTTCACTAGCGAGAAAACAGTTAAACAGACCATCTGCAGCGCGAGAATGAGAGAATGAGCCTCCTTATTCTTTACTTTCCTTTTTATCGTGGATAAGGAAACGTGTTGTACGACATCCATTAGCATACATAATTCATTTTGTTTGTTATGCGCAAAGATTTGTTTCAAAACTATTTCTAAATTCAGTTCTAATTTCCAGCAAACGAATAAATGAACAATAATAACAAAGTGTGGTCCAAACACACATGCTATGCCCAATATGGTCCAAAACCTGACAGGTGGGCAAATCTAAGCTTGTTTTTATTAAAACAAATATAAATATGCATATAATAAATACTACTACTACTAATAATAGCATTATACAAAAGCAAATTGTCATGAATAAACAAACAAAAAAAAAAAAAACGTGATGAAGAAGGCATGAGGCATTGGTTTTTATATTTATGTAGAAAATAATAATTTTTGTAATATTATATTCCTTTAATTCTTTTTCATTTGTAAAGGTATTTGCCTATTGCAGTACATCCAGTGTGTAATAAGCAATGTGTAAGCAAGGCGCACAACTAATGCCCTCTGCATTGGACTTTAGACCTGCTTTAACCTGGTCTATAGACAAATTACCCTGTTTGTAAACATTCAAGATGTGCACGCAGCGAGGTTGCAGAAAAAAAGAGGAGCTCTAGCATTTACAGCGAGAGAATGACATCCGATGCGGTACAGAGTTTGTTGTTGTATTAGAAATAAGTTATATTGATTACATATTATATATATTATTTACCTAATGCTTTCAGCGTATTATAACAGCTTGTCTCCCAGTGATAAGCACAGTTATTCGGCAGAATTAACGTTAAAGTGAGCGGCGTTCGTCTGACAGGTCCATTTGCGATAGCACCCTCCCAATGAATATTGGATATGACGAAATGGCCAAGCATTCAGCCCGAAATATACAATCTCATTGAAGCTCCAAGTGTTTTTACTAGAGAGAAGTTAAAGGCCTACAAGTCTTTGGACAATTTTATTCTGAGTGATCATGTGCAAGAAATAATGTTCCATGATTACCAGATTCAAAACTTTGTAGTGCTAAAAACCGAGGTTATGCCTAGCCAAAGACAAGGAAAGAAGACAGAGCTATACAAGGCCTGGGTAATCACCAACAAGCAAAACAACTGCATTCTGACAGCGAACGGCACATGTACGGCAGGGTATGTGAATTTACATGTTTACATTTCATTCTAAGCATTCAGTGACTGCAGTTTAATTCACCATATTTAACTGTTTTTGCTGAAACCATTGCTGCAATCAAAGACGAGTAATGTGTATGATTCAGCATAATCATCTTACCTGATATGAAATGAGAAGTGCAGAGTCCAGCATTTTTAATTAGGTCCTCACTTCATTCAGCTCCCTTTTAGCCAAAGACGTCTGCGGTTGCCATTAAAAGCAGTGTGGTGTACGGTAAAAGTTAAGTTTTCTATTTTTGGACTTTGAATTTGGCATCCTACCGCACAACACGACATGTTTGCTATTGCAACCGGTCTCTTTTTGCAACCGGGGACCCGTGTGACGTCATGTGTGACGTAGGTTGGTAATTCCTCTATTGTGCAGTCTATTTTAGTTCCTCAAAATAGCAACAATGCGCCTTAACACACCTCTTTTTTAGACCGAAATGAGTCCACAAAGTGGCGCAAATGGATTTGCTATATAAACAACATGGCGGAAAATTGGAAAATTAAGGTTGCGCTGCTCTGAAAATAGCAACACGTCGTAGAAACACGTCTTTATTGCGCCGGGTGTATGATAGGGCCCATGGTTTCAACATTTGATGCTTTTTAATTTATTTATTTTAAACACTTAATAATAAAAAATCTTCATTTACCAGTGTCGTCTTTGATTAATATTTAAATTTGTTTGATCATTAAGGAATCATTAAGGCTCAAAAACTTTTTCACATCACTGTATGATGATACAGACATAATTCCAAAATGCCTCAATAATTGCATTTACAAGAAAAAAAAAAAAAGCTTTTCTCTATCAACACACACTCCAAATATGACTTTTGCTGCTTTGTTCAAATTACTTATTTAAGATGAGTTGAAGCAACACAATTTTTAAAGAGCCCCTATTATGTTTTTTTTGAAAATGACCCTCCATGCAGTGTGTAACACAGCTCTAAGTAAATGAAAACATCCAGCTGAAGTTTAAATCTGAAAGTGCACCTTGTTTAAAACTATTGATTCTTCAAGAAATCGTGTTGTGTTCGGATCTTTTGCCTGAACGCATCGACGTCGATACGACACATCACCAAATATGAAGATCCAGATCCGGTAAAACATGAACGTGCCTTTCCCTTCAGACACTAGTGCAGGGGATCACGGGACTGATCATGACGCGAAGATGACGATCACTGACAGATGGAGATTCGGCTGCGGGGAATAAAGAGTTCATTTTTACAACAATATCACAGTATAGCCAACCTTGTGCTGTGTTTGCTCCTGTCGTTTTTCTGATGACTGATACAATACCTTATGCTGCAACGCGAGATTCAGCAGCCGTTTGTTATTAAAAGAAGGAGCAGAAAAGAGTCATGTATGGGACTTTGTCGGACTTAACGTAACTGTTACAGTTGATGGACCAATTTTTTCTTCCTCTGAATCATAACATGTGAGTGTCATTAAAATTGTTGCCTCGTTTTCTGTAGTTTGCATAATATGTATTTAATTGTGTGTTGTAACTTGCAATTGCTCAGCACGACTTGTAATCGCTTATCTATTATAGATCAGTGCTTATACTGTATCTCTCAGGTTAAATCTGTATGGGGCTGTTCACATATCACTTCCAAAACCACGTTGAAAAAGCGGCGCGTGCTTCTTCCTTTACCGATTTAAATGCGTTTCTGAACTCGCGATCCTCTGCCGTTTGTCTTTGCTACGACCACAATTAGCTGTTCATACACACGCGTTGCGTGGTTAATTTTCAAAATAGTTTAACTTTTGCCACTGTGTGGATTAATACTGAATGTGTGTCATTGTTATTACTTAGGATTAGGCTTAAGAGTAGAGTAATATGCTGGTGTTTACCTGCATTGCTATAATTGGGCTCTCACACACTCTGACTACTTCATAACCATGGTGGATGTTTCTTTTCGTCTCGTGCTGAATGCAGTCGACCAATCACAACAGACTGGGTCATGGGACCAATCACCGCAGATTAGCATCGCTAAGGAGGGAACAAATGAATCGCTGAACAAATCATATGCGAGACGTTGGGATAATTAGGTAATAATAAATGCATATTATACCTTGCATGCATATCAGTCTGTTGGTGTAGACTCCCAAAAGCAAAATATGATCTTTTATAATGCATAAAAGGGGCTCTTTAAGGTTTTTTGGGGGGACAACTTGATTGTTTTATGTTTAATCCACTTAAAATTGTTAAGTGGACAACATGAAGGAATTGTGTTGAACCCAGTGTTTTTTACAGTCTGAAATGTCATTCGGGCTGCATAAACCCAGATTCATATGTGAATGAATTGAAACTGAAGCAGATCACTTGACTCTTTCCTCATTTGGGTTGCTTTATAGTGCCATAAACTCCAGCGGGGCCCAAATAAGGTGCATGTCTGGTGATAAACGAGGATGTTTTTGTGCTCCTCTGTGCCTCATGTGGAGGTTTACAGCCTCCTCTACAGTTAGACAACAAAGATCGCTCTATAAAAATCACCACACAGAGCTCTAATAGACGTCAGCGGCCTTTTCTGCATCCAGACGCCTTCAAATAAATGAAGCAGCAGGTTTTTGGAAAGGACCGTCCGTCTGTCAGTCACTGCGTTTTGGCAGAAACAGAGAGCGAAACCCTGTGTGCGTGTGTGTTTGTGTGTGCGCGCACTTCATAAACTGACTTATTGTGGTTTGAGACAAAGCCAAGTGCTAATTGAGTATTTAATCTGAAATGTTATGAGGTCACAATCACAGATACAGTACTAGTCATAAACACACACTTAAACAGTGGGAAAAGGGAAAAAAACATTCATATTTATTATTTAATAACTGATATTTTGTCATGATTTATGAGAAATTATAGTGCATTGATAGTTACATGCTACATACAGTTGAAGTCAGAATTATTAGACCCCCTGTTTATTTTTTTCCACAAATTTCTGTTTAACGGAGAGAAGATTTTTTTTAACACATTACTAAACATATTAGTTTTAATAACTAATTTCTAATTTATTTTATCTTTGCTATGATGACTAAATAATATTTTACTAGATATTTTTCAGGACACTTCTATACAGCTTAAAGTGAAATTTAAAGGAATAACTAGGTTAATTAGGTTAACTAGGCAGGTTAGGGTAATTAGGCAAGTTATTGTATAATGATGGTTTATTCTGTAGACTATCGGAAAAAATATAGCTTAAAGGGGCTAATAATTTTGACCTTATAATGGTTTTTAAAAAAATTAAAAACTGCTTTTATTCTAGCCGAAGCAAAACAAATAAGACTTTCTCCAGAAGAAAAAATATTATCAGACATACTGTGAAAATTTCCTTGCTCTGTTAAACATCATTTGGGAAATATTTAAAAAAGAAAACAAAATTCAATGGGGGGCTAATAATTCTGACTGTAAACTGTAAATATATATTCTGAGATTTATTTTGACAACTGAAGCTAAATACAAAATAAAGACATTATACAATTAATAATAAATACATAAATTCATACACTTAATGCAATATAAATACATTCATATTAAATTAATTAAAAGTTAAAGTATTGTATATTATTTAAATAAGACATTATTTGTAATATATTTATTTACACTAGATGTGCATGTGTTTAAATCATTAATAATGCACGTCTTTATATGTATAAACATTTTAATAACATAAATGTAATTTTTATTACATAAAATATACTATTTCAGTTATAAACGTTTTGTTTTAATAAAAAAGTGTCATAAATACATACTTAACCAGTGAAAAGGGGAACAAAAATTATTGTATATTGTTAAGTAACTGATATATCACCATTATTTATGAGAAATGCTGATGCGTAGATGGTTACATGCATATAGTACAGACATATGCTGGATTTATTTTGACAACAGAAGTTAAATACAAAATAAAGACATTCATTTATTCATTCATTTAGTCCCTTTATTAATCAGGGGTCACCACAGTAGAATGAACCTCCAACCTATCTAGCATATGTTTTACACAGCGAATGCCCTATAAATGAATTAATGAATATATCTGTTTGTAAACATATTGTTTTAATAAAATTGTCATAAAAGCATACTTAACCAGTGAAAAGGGAACAAAATCGCATATTGTTTAATAACTGATATTTCACCATTATTCTGATGCATAGATGGTTACGTGCATACAGTACAGACATATGCTGGAATTAATTTTGACAACAGAAGTTAAATAAAAAATAAAGACATTTATATAATAATAGTAACTCTAAAAAAAAATATATATATATATATATATATATATATATATATATATATATATATATATATATATATATATATATATATATATATATATATATATATATATATATATATAATGTTTATATATACAATTGAATATATAATGTATTAATGCAAAATAAATACGTTTATACAAAATTAAATTATTATATTTAAAGACACCATTTATAATACATTTATTTACAATAAATCTGCATGTATTATTTAAATAATTAATAATGCATATTTTAATATTTAACACATATTAATACAATATCAATAATTTAGAATGTATCTTTAAATCTCCATTTATATTTTATATGCATTTTGTAGTCAGAAATAGTGTGTATAATATTATTACTATTATTATTATTATTATTACGTAAAATTTACTTTATCAGTTAAATGTATTATCTAAATGTATTATTTTAATAAAAATTGTCATAAAAGCATACGTAACCGGTGAAAAAGGAAAGGAAATATTGTATATTGTTTATAACAGGTATTTCATCATTGTTCATACATATATATCATACATGTATATGCTGAAGTAAACACAAAATAAAGACATTTATACAAATTAATATTAAATAAATTCATACACTTGAATATTTGTACATTCATATTAAATTTAAAGTACATTTATTTATTTATCTATATTTAGACATCATATGTAAATAAAGCATTATTTAAGATCTGCACATATTATTTAAAAAAATAATAATATATAGTTTTGAATTTATATTATGTAGTATACACTACGAAATAATATACAAATTAAAATAAAATATATAAGTAAAAAATATATAAATATTTAAAAAATACTTAAATGCAAAAAATCTCACTACATTTTATTTAAATTAGACAATATCTTTATTTATAATCTAATTTTGTTTGCAAATATTTAAATATATACTGTATTTGATAAATAATTATTACTTAAATATTATTATTTTTAGTTGTAAGCTGTTAAAAGAGGTGTTATTTATCTATTTTTAGTAATGGTTTCTCTTGTTTTCCTCTGTGTCTTGTATTGTTATGATGAGTATCTGTAATGTGAAGAGTGTGTGGTTATGCTCAATAATGTCCTGAATTCCCCTGCATCTCACGAACAGCATGAAAGCCAAACCCAAAGGTTACTGTACCCACAATGCCCAAATGTCAAGCAACCACACGGGCTCATGGCTTCAGTCTGTGCACCAGATTTACTGCAGGACCATCTGTATGAACATGATTACCCCTCATTAACCCTCAAGATCCTTTCACCCGCTTTCCAGACAATTCTGTTATTGTTGGATCATTCCATTCAGGACGTTTTCATGATGACATCACTTCCCAGACAGCTCAATATCTATCTTAGTCTTAATCTTAGTCACATATTATCCCAGCATTTTACATCATTGTGGACTTTCCAGATTGGTTTTCTTGATGTCTCTTCAATGCTGTGCAGATGTTAATTCCATCATCTCTGTTCTGATGAAGAAATACATTCTACCAATATGCAAAAATATGCAAATATGTATATAATGTAATATGTAATAATGTAATAATGACTGGAGAAAACAATGTTTAGTTCCATTTTTTAAATAATAAAACAAGTAAATAAAATGTATTTATATTTTCCAATTTTTCATTAATTTTCCTTCGGCTTAGTCCCTTATTTATCAGTGATTGCCACAACGGAATGAACCGCCAACTATTCCAGCATATGTTTTACACGGCGGATGCCCTTCCAGCTGCAACCCAGTACTGGGAAACACTCATACACCCTTGCACTCATACACTAAGGCCAATTTAGCTCACCAAATTCACCTATATATGTCTTTGGACTGTGGGGGAAACCGGAGCACCCAGAAGAAACCCACCCCAACACAGAGAGAACATGCAGACTCCACACAGAAATGCCAACTGGCACAGCCAGGACTCAAACCAGCGACTTTTTGCTGTGAGACGACAGTGCTAACCACTGAGCCACCGTGTCGTCTTTTTCCAATTTTTTAAACATAATTAACATTAACCCATAAATAAACTAATAGAATATGTATTATTTATATGTATAAATTCTGTAATAATATTATGTCAGTCAGTATAAAACATTAACCAATTTTTTTTTAAATAAAATTATAACCAAACATTTTTTTTTGACCCAAAATAACCACTGAAAACATCTTTAAATAATGTTCTATTAATAAGTAATTTATAGTGCTTTTTTATCACGATAAGAAGGTTACAGAACAATTGTGAGGGCAAATCTGTCAAAATGACCAGCATCATTTGCCGAACGTGACCTGATATCTAATATCTATGGCAAACATCCCGTCTAAAAAATCCGCTTTTTTATTTTTTAAATAGCTGCATCATTCATGACATTTACCACACATGATAGCTGTGCATCAGGTTAGGACTTAACACATTTGAACATGTTCTTCACAGTCAGAGATTAAGCCAGAATACAGAGTTAAAGTTATTTCAGTTTGGTGAACTAATATCAACCCTATATCCAGTTTATGCAAAAACTTTATTAGAGAACAAAGTGAACTAACTGACGATTTTTTTAATTTAAAGGGATAGTTCACCCAAAATGAAAAAATAACTCCAATTTAATCAAGTTTCTTTCTACTGTTGAAAACAAAAGAAGATTCTTTGAAGAAAGCTGAAAACCTGTAACCATTGACTTAGGAAAAACAAATACTATGGAAGTCAGTGGTTACAGGTTTCCATCTTGCTTTAAAATATTTTATTTTGTGTTCAACCGAAGAATGAAAGTAAAACATGTTTGGAACAAGTGAAGGCTGAGTAAATGATGACAATTTTCAGTTTTGGGTGAATTATTCCTTTAACGCTATATAATAACTTCTCCCCCTTCTGAAATTCTGAGTCTGCCACATGTTTCCTTGAGTAGGGCCATATTAGAAGTGTTTTTTACTGTTTAAAATACATTACACATTTGGAGAGTCCCTGTAAACCATGTATACAAGCAATGTGTGTCTGTGTTTGTGCATTTGTGGTATAGAGTGTATTTATTTTGTAACTTTAAACTTATATAAATTGTGAGAGTTTACAGGGATAGTGTACATTTCTTAAGTGTTCAGTCAGTTTAAAATGTGTGTCAATTTCTTGCAAAGGTAGATGGCTCGAATGAAGAGTCTGTGCATCCAAAACCAACAACATCTGACAGATTTCTGCAGAGACACCACTGTCTGTTCTTTGCTTTCACTGCCTAGGCACACTACAAAAATGAAAAAATGTACCAAAATGCACCAGCTATAACAGTTACTTTTTAGCATGTGGGATTGAAGATAGCTTGAGTGCTTAGCATAAAACTAAACTAATGAAACAGCTTCTTTAGATTACGCAAGAATTTTTTTTCATCTGATCAATTCTAGGGGGAAAATATTTGTTTGTCGTGAGAATCAGCTTCTTAAAAAATAAATAAAAAATAATGATAAAACCTACAATCTTGCTCAAAGACACATGCAACTTGAAAGCTGTAAGCTTAAAGGGATCTTGGAGTGTATGATATAGATGAATATGCTAAAATGGGCAGTGTAAACAACACTCCCCAGTCTCCCATATTTGTTAGTGCAATTCTTTTCTTTCACACAGAAACGCTGCAGGTAAAATGATGATTTTCTGATATCTCTGCTATTTGCAGATGTAAAATTAACCCCTGAAAAGATATGATAGGCCTATATATAGTAATATATACTGCATTTTTAATAGGACAAAAAGGGTTATATGTTCTAAACATGCAAGCACCAATTGAATAACTATGCCCCCCTCTGTAAACTGTGGCCCCACCTTGGCCCCTGCCTTAAAAAATTCCTAGATCCGCCACTGGTGATATTTGTAGTTGTTTATGTGTATTTACTGTATTTACTGTATATAGCGCATTTATTGTGTATGGCCATACACCCAAAGCGCTTCACAATCATGAGGGGAGTCTCTTCACACCACCACCAGTGTATAGCATCCACTTGGATGATGCGACGGCAGCCACAGGACAACGGCGCCAGTGCGCTCACCACACACCAGCTATAGGTGGAGTGAAGAGACAGTCATAGAGCCAATTCGGTGGATGGGGATGATTAGGAGGCCATGATGGGTAAGTGCCGATTGAGGGACTTTGGCCAGGACACCCGACACAGGACACTCTTTACGAGAAGTGTCATGGGGTTTTTAATGACCACAGAGAGTCAGGACCTCGGTTTAACATCTCATCCGAAAGATGTATATAGTTATAGATATCTGTAGATATAGATATATGTATATCTTGTGTATGTGCGGTCAAACTACAAACAGAGAAAAGAAACAAAAAAAAATATTACTAATTAATCGAAGCTATTTCACCTTGATAGCTGATACATCCCAGTATAATTAACATTTTAGTGTAATAATTAAACATAACCATATATTCAGAGCAGATGAGCTTCTAGAATGGTTACCTAAACACAAACACTCCAAACTACAACAGAAAATATGCCCAGACAATCATCGCTAAATACATAAAGCACAAAAGGTGTGAAGTTCAGCATTAATCAGCAAATAATCACATTAGGCGCTAACTTCATGCAGCGATCTCAAACAGATAATTAAAACTTCACAGCAGTGATACAAAAACGAAGATGAATCTTTCTTACCACACTGGAAATAGGAAAATATCAGTTTTAGATCAGTTTTACTGGTTATCTGCACAAAACAACATTTTTTATCTCCCGCATCGCTCTCTCTTGAAGGGGACAGAACCCAACATGGTATATATATTCAGTCATTCAGGTTTTTTTCGGCTTAGTCCCTTTATTAATCTGGGGTCGCCACCGCGGAATGAACCGCCAACTTATCCAGCATATGTTTTACGCAGCGGATGCCCTTCCAGCCGCAACCCAGCACTGGGAAACATCAACACACGCTCATACACACACACATACACTACGGCCAATTTAGTTGACCCAATTCACCTGTACCGCATGTTTTTGGACTTGTGGGGGAAACCAGAGCACCCGGAAGAAACTCACGCAAACACAGGGAGAACATGCAAACTCCACATATAATTGCCAATTGACCCTGCCGAAGCTCGAACCAGTGACCCTCTTGCTATGAGGCGATTGTGCTACCCACTGCGCCACCGTGCTGCCCCCTCGTGTATGTATATATATATATAAAATTTCATTAACATTTTTTAATGTTTTGAAACATTATTTTAGGGCAACACGGTGGCTCAGTGGTTAGCACTGTCGCCTCACAGCAAGAAGGTTGCTGGTTCGAGTCCCGGCTGGGTCAGTTGTCATTTCTGTGTGGAGTTTGCATGTTCTCCCCGTGTTGGCGTGGGTTTCCCCCACAGTCCAAAGACATGTGGTACAGGTGAATTGAATAGCTAAATTGGCAGTAGTGTACGTGTGTGAATGAGTGTGTATGGGTGTTTCCCAGTACTGGGTTGCAACTGGAAGGGCATCCGCTGAGAAAGCATATGCTGGATAAGTTGGTGGTTCATTCCACTCTGGCAATCCCTCATGAATAAAGGGACTAAGCCGAAGGAAAATAATGAATGAAGATTATTTTAGTATAATCATGTTATGGTTGTAGTTGTACTATTCCAAGAGTTCAGTCAAAGCAGGGTGAATCGGCCTTCAGCTACTACGCCCCTCACTGCTGGAATCAGCTTCCAGAAATGATCAGATGTGCTCCAACATTAGGCACATTCAAATCAAGACTGAAAACACATCTGTTTAGCTGTGCCTTTACTGAATGAGCACTGTGCTACGTCCCACAGATCGCACTATTAAGTTTTTCTTGTCTTTTTCATTTTCTTATAACCTGTTTTAACACATTTTAATCTGTTTTTATACTAGTTGTCTTTATTTTTTTTCTTATCGATGGATTTGCTCTTCAGTGTTTGAACTCTCAGCAGTGAATATTAAACCACACTGAACTGAAGTAAACTGAACTTCAACACTTAAAACTGAACTGACACTGTTTCAATTTACTATAATCTTTTATGTGAAGCTGCGTTTGACACAATCTACATTGTAAAAGCGCTATACCAGGGGTCACCAATCTCGGTCCTGGAGGGCCGGTGTCCCTCCAGGGTTTAGCTCCAACTTGCCTCAGCACACCTGCCTGGGTGTTTCAAGTATACCTAAGACCTTGATTAGCTTGTTCAGGTGTGTTTGATTAGGGTAGGAGCTAAAATCTGCAGGACACCGGCCCTCCAGGAACAAGTTTGGTGACCCCTGCGCTATACAAATGAAGATGAATTGAATTATATACGTATCTCTTTTATTCCTGGTTATGTAAAGCACTTTAAATTGCCACTGTGTATGAAATGTGCTATATAAATAAACCTTGCCTTACTATTTTTGTTTTAAAATTATATTTAAATAGTGTTATCTGACACTGTCTCTACAAAACAATGTTTGACCTTCAACCCTTTTTTTACCTTCACTGTAAAAAAAACTCATTCTAAAAGTCATTCTCTGCCAGAAAAATATGCTAGATACCTTAAAAGAAGTTCACAATTTGATGGTAAACTTCCATATTTCATATACAGCAAAGTTTTGAAGTCCTAACTTCTAGTTACCTTTGTTACACAGGCAAAAATACAACTATAAGACGAGAAAGTCATATGTGTAACCAGGGGATGTGACACTGACAACAGGGGTGCGGATCCACATGCAGGTTTATTAGCTGGATGGTCAGGCAAGCAATGATCAGAACAGGAGCAAACAGATGTATAAGGGCAATCCGTGGTCAAAATAACAGGCAGATGGTCACAAGGCAGGCAGCAGACAGGAATATAACAGGACAAGGTTCAAAACACGACAAGACAAGGTAAATGAAAACACGTTGTGGTGTCACTAAACAGTAGACAAGACTCAGCCACAGTGTTTGTTTTTGAGAAGTACTTATAGTGCATGTAATCAGTATGTGAGCAGCATCACCTGTGGGTTTGCAATCAGTGGTGACTTGCCTCAGGTGTGTGTGTGTGGCATGACTGAATATGTAGTCCATTTACCAGCAGATTTGTAGTCCTGTGTGAGTGTGAATGTTTTCCAGCCATTTCTGGTGGTTAGATCGGTGGTGATCATGACAATATGACAAACCAATGTTTTTTTCCACAAGCATTCATTCATTAAATTTTCCTTCGACTTGGACCCTTTATGTCGCCACAGCAGAATGAACCACCAACTTATCCAGCATATGTTTTACACAGCAGATGCCCTTCCAGTCGCAACCCAGTACTGGGAAACATCCATACACATACACTACGGCCAATTTTGTTTACTCAACTCACCTATACCGCATGACTTTGGACTGTGGGGGAAACCGGAGCACCCGGAGGAAACTCACGCCAACACGGGGAGAACATGCATACTCCACACAGAAATGCCAACTGAGCCGCGACTCGAACCAGCAACTTTCTTGCTGTGAGGTGACAGTGCTAACCACTGAGCCACCGTGTCACCCTTTTCCACAAGCAGAGAAGCATATATAATAATAAAATAATAGAAATATATGGTAGTATGTACTAATAAACGCCATCATGGTAACACAATAATGCAATATATGCAAATAGTGCATTATTTATCCAAATTAGATGTTAAATTATACTCTAATGTACATCACTGATGAGAAAAAAAAAATAAAAGAAGCATAGTAATGTCAAAAAAGACTGTATATATTAAGGAAACTTACTGTTAACCAGGTTACATATTGTAGCCTTTTTACAGACAATATATACAGTATCTGTCCTACTAAATGCTGACTGTATCACAGATAAACGCGTTTGAGTGGATCTCAGAGCTGTTGAAAAGACCTGAAGGGTTGTGGGATGGTTAGTGCTGATGTGGATGTGACTGCAGAAGTGTGTCCAGTATCATTTTTTTCCTGCTGTTTCATTTGTTCGTGTCTTTCTCTGTTTGCCCGACTGACCTATTTTCCCTCCGCCGCTGCAGCTTGGCATCCGCCGTCAGCTCAAATTCAGACTCGCACTGAATCTCAATGAGGCTGTGAGGATGATGATGATGAATATGTGTGTGTGTGTTTGGAGGTCGTACTCAAAGGTTTATATGTACCGCGCTGATTAAACGCATGCAGGAGCGCCATCTTGTGTTGACAGTAGAGCATTACATGCAGCATTCAAGACAGATTTGAGACTTTCTGATGTTGTTGGATGAGTGTTTTTTCAGTCAGCATTCAAAATACACTTGTATGTGTGTCTTTTGTCGCTCTTCATTAATTTGTCCCTGTATATTTGAATTACAATACATATTTTTAAAAGCTGTTTTTTTCCTGCACTGAGAAAACACAACAATTTAAAAAAAAAACTTTACAGTTTGACTGAAATCTCTTTTCTGAAGCATTTTTTTTACAGATAATTTGTATGTGCATATTTTACCATATATATATATACAATATAAAATTTGAGTGATAAAAAGAGAGACTCATAATCCACTCAGTTAAAACATTTATCTAATATGAAAAAAGAAAGAAAAAAGTGTTTCCAGATACATATTAATTATTATACTGCCTAACTTATAATAATTAGTAAATTAATTGACACATATTAACACAGTACCATTGTTTATCTTCAGAATTTAGAGTTACAAAGTTAATATTTGGTGGGAAAACCCAGATTTTTAATCGCAACTAATGCAAACAATTGTAATGTTATTGTAACGTATTGTCAAAAAACAAAATTCTGTGTTCTGTGCTAGAGATGTATGCAAATTAGTACATCTATAATTAATGCATCACTTGCATATTTCAAATATTTCAGTGCTGGACAAAGATGAATAATGATCAGTTACATCCAAAAGAAAAGTTTGTTTTTAATATATGTGTGTGTGTGTTATATAAATCATCACCTTGGAATTATAAGGTTCTATCTGCGTTCTGAATGATTTTGAGATATTGAGCTTCAGAGGTTTTGCATTCCATAGCAAACAGTGTGTGTGTAACATTTGTTTTTTGAAATAAAAAGTCTTCAAATGTAAACAACTTATAAAAAAAACATTCCATAATGTAAATAAGTTGTCAATTAATAAGAATATGTCAATAATAATATGTCAATAAATATATCAGATAGAACCTTATAATTCTATGGTGACGAAATATTTGTTGTAATATGTATAGTGTACACAATGTACACACATACATAGAAACAAAACTATAAAAAGCTATTTTGTTACATAGATATTCAAATTTATATTAGTTTGTATCATATACATAGTTTATATCTAAATATAAATAAACATTTTCTCAAATATGTGCGTGCCTGTGTGTATTTATACACTACTTGACAAAAGTCTTGTCGTCGATCCCAATTGTGAGCAATAATAACTTGACTTCTAGTTGATCATTTGGAAAAGTCGAAGAAGGTATTTTTTCCGATAAATCATCTGTTGAACTGCATCCCAATCATCACAAATACTGCAGAAGACCTATTGGAACCAGCATGGACAGAAATCAGTCAAGTTTGATGAAGAAAAAATCATGGTTTGGGGTTACATTCAGTATGGGGGCGTGCGAGAGATCTGCAGAGTGAATGGCAACATCAACAGCCTGAGGTATCAAGACATTTGTGCTGCCCATTACATTACAAACCACAGGAGAGGGCAAATTCTTATCATACTTCAGCCTCCACCTCAAAGTTCCTAAAAAGCAAAGAAGGTCAAGGTGCTCCAGGATTGGCCAGCCCAGTCCCCAGAAATGAACATTATTGAGCATGTTTGGGGTCAGATGAAGGAGGAGGCATTGAAGATGAATCCAAAGAATCTTGATGAACTCTGGGAGTCCTGCAAGAACGCTTTCTTTGGTATTCCAGATGACTTTTAAGTTATTTGGGTCATTGCAGAGATGTATGGATGCAGTCCTCCAAGCTCATGGGAGTCGTACACAATTTTAATTCTGTTTCCACTGCACCATGACTTTATATTCTATACTGTACATTATTTCTGTTCAGTGACAAGACTTTTGTCTAAGCAAAGTCAGACCTTACTGTCCTAAATAAATAATTAAAAATCAAGGCTTGATCATATTTTATTTTGGTAAAATAAGCGTAATCTAGAGGCCTTTGCCTTTCATATATGCCACTTCTGATACCAAATGATCAACTAGAAGTCAAGTTATTATTTGTTGTTCCTAAAACTTTGATAGGTGACAGGACTTTTTTCAGGTTGTGTATATACATAATAAATATTCACAGTACACACATATTATGTCAAAACAAACTTATTTTAGATGAGATTAATAAGCACTAGATAAAAGGTTTACAATTGCTAATGTAATCAATTAACTACACTGACAAACAGTCGTGTCAGCGAATGTTTTTATGTTACTTTAACTTATTTTAATTACTTAATCAGGTTTGAACTTTTTTTTTGTTATAAAAAGTTTAACCTTATATTTTTAGTCGGTTTTATTGATGTAAGTTGTTATTACTAGAAAGGGTAAGTTGATTAAAAATAAATAATAATAAATAAATAGTGCAGCATGATATGTTTAAAGTATGGTGAGAATTCTTAGTTAATTGTTTTACCCTAATCACCTGCAGTGCATCTTTAAATGTTAAATGGAAAAAGTCTAAAAATAGTCCTAACTCGATCCTTAATCTTAGGACAGTGATTTGATGATGAGAAAGCTGTTCCGGGACTAATAGAGGATATCCACTGAATAACATTTCCTAATGAACGCTTCGTTATAAAGCTTATCTTGAGCTTGTGTTTCTCTGGAAATAGGCTTGTGTTTTTTTCTCATATATTTATTTATAGAGCCTAATAAAGAGATATTCAGATGTCATGTGGTATAAACATTTCTTCATGTTGATGTTTATTTTGTGTTTCAGATTCTGTTTGATCAAGCACAGAGATCGGTCAAGCAGCAGCTGCACAACTTTGTGAAAGAGTGAGTTTACTGGACTGCATCTTAATACACTATATTCATACCAAAATATCACTGACCCTTATATTTAGAGAATACTTTGCTGTTATAAATGTTTGGGGGGGGGGATTTGGTGGTTGCTCAATTTGTTAAAAACAAATTGAGCAATTTTGTTTAGGCCTGAATTATAACATCACAATTTTTTTTGTAGGGCTGCACAATATGAACTCTCCTGTGACTTTTTTTTTCTCCCAAATGCGGTTTAATGAAAAGAAGATTTTTATTTTCAATATCATTTTTAATGTAATCATTTTAATTACAAATTTTTAATAACTAGTAAATTATAACTAATTTTTTTTGTCTTTGCCGTCATGACAGTAAATAATACTTTACTAGTTATTTTGCAAGATGCTAATTTTAATATCTTGTTAATATTTTGTATTAATATCACTACTAGTTATTTATGACTTGTTAACTAGGCAAGTTATGTTAATTAGACCAGTCATTAAACAACATTGGTTTGTTATGTGACCAATCAAAGGAGAAAAAAAAAACATTCTTAAAGGGGCTAATATTTTATTCATTCATTTTCTTTTCGGCTTAGTCCCTTTATTAATCTGGGGTCGCCACAGCGGAATGAACCGCCATCTTATCCAGCATATGTTTTACGCAGCGGATGCCCTTCCAGCTGCAACCCATCACTGGGGAACACCCATACACTCTCATTCACACACATACTCTACGGACAATTTAGCTTACCCAATTCACCTGTACCGCATGTCTTTGGACTTGTGGGGGAAACCGGAGCACCCGGAGGAAACCCACGCGAACACGGGGAGAACATGCAACAGAAATGCCAACTGACCCAGCTGAGGCTCGAACCAGTGACCTTCTTGCTGTGAGGCGACAGCACTACCTACTGCGCCACCGCATCGCCCGGGGCTAATATTTGCTTTATATATATATATATATATATATATATATATATATATATATATATATATATATATATATATATATATATATATAAATTCCAGCCAATCTAAAATAATTAGTCTTTCTCCAGAAGAAAAAATAGGAAATACTGGAAAAAAACACCACTTTGAAAATGTTTGAAAGAATTACATTATATTTAGGAGCACTAAATATTTTATCTTCAACTACACTTTGTATATGTGTGATTATGTATTTATTTATTTGTTGAACTTCTGGTTTTCTTTGCCAATACATAATCTAGAAATCTAAAATTTGATCGTTCTGATCAAATTCTCATCATCAGGTTTTGTGAGATTAAAAGGCGAAGACTCAAATGCAGGAGATGTGATGTGAGCTTTTAATAGACTTCACTAAATGTCTTTCTTTTTTAATTAAAGACTTTAAAGTAAGGTAAACTAAATTACACTCTGAGAAGTTTTTGTTTTTACTTCTGCAAATATGAAAGCGTTCCCACACACAGCCTTCGTGGAGGGATTTTTCAGCGCCATCCTTCCTGCAGGTTGAGCATAAATAATGATCTGACTTTCGGAGCTCATTAATAATTGATGTGTCCTCATGGAGGATAATGGGATTCCTTCCTATTCATTAATAACAGGTGATCACTGATAATGCAGTGTGCGGAAGATTTATTTGATAAAACCAAAGACATTTCAGGGAGATCACCACTATATAGAGGGTTTATCAGATCCGTCATGTGCCATTTAAGATGGTAATATCTTTATCTTAGAGATATTGTGTTAAAGCTGCATCTCAGGAATTCAAAGCTTCTGGAATAGGAATAGTTCCCTGAAATAAATGAAAATCCCAGTGAGATCAGTATATCATATTGTTATCATATTAAAATCCATCTCAAGTCTAGTCTATAGTTTCATGTATAAAGTGTTGTATTCCTTTATATAAACTGTGTCAAAGCAACTATATATATAATACAATAATAAAAAAAATCAGGTATGAAACGTTTAGTTTATTAGACACATTCAGTTCGCTACATGCTTTAGCCTACATTTTTTATGAAAGATCAAAAAATTTATTTAAATATACGTTTGACTGCAGTTTCCAGGTAAAATGAACACTAGGGGGCAGTATGACGACAACCATTTTTGTTCTTTTCACAGTAAATATATGATACTGGGATATATTATAGACAAATAAAGAAATGTTTTCATGTTAAGCAAGTTAACGATGATTTGTAATCAAATACGTTGGCTGCACCTATCTATATCTATATGTACAATTTTTCTGTTGTGGTCAGTTTGCTCGGTAGCTCACATTGTACAGTGTTGTACTTGTGATGCAGGTGAAACAGTTCAACAAAAGAGATAAAAGCAATGCAAAATTAAGGTAAACCTATCACATACTTGTCAACATTGGAATGTGAAAATAAGGGATACCCCCCCCCCCCCCCCCCCCCCCCCCCCCCCCAAAAAAAAAAAAAAAAACTCTTTCTTAAAATTACCCCAAATTGCTAACTCTTCATCTGGAGCTGTTTCATTGTAAATAAACAGTTCAAATGCTCAGTAATATTTTGAATTAATTACAAAGGATAGAATAAATACCATACATTAGAAAAAAGATAAAAACTATGGGAGAAATACGGGGAAATGGGATGATAGCAGGATAGAATGGTAAAATATGGGACAATCCCAGGAAAGACAGGAGGGTTGACAGGTATGACCTATGCAGTCGCAGTTCACTTTTCTCTTACATTTTCTTTTGAAAACACTATTGGTTAGGTTTAGGTCAGTGGTTCGTTAGGTGATCTGCATAACAAGCCCTGCCTTCTTGTAGACATGTGCAAAAAGGACGTGTGTTTGAAATGTACAGCAAAACGTACAACAAGTAACGTATTCCAACACAGGCTCACTGGGGATACATTTCCAGGGATATATATTTGCGAAACTGCTAATACTGTATGTGCCATGGCATATGTTAGGCTGCATTGTAAAAAGAAAACTACGGGTCAGTATGATGCTACTGGCAACTTCTGTTCCTTTTCGCACATTGACCACTTACCTCCATATGAAAGACTTTTCTGGCGAGATCAGTTTGCTCTGTAGCTTCCCTTGTACAGCATCAGACTTGGGATGCAGAGCGGACTTTAGTTTGAGGAGCCAGGTAAAACAAAAACAAAACCCAAAAAAATAGAAGAACGTGTAAATGGCATGTACAGTACCAAGCAAAAAAGTGGCCTAGTAACGTTTTTGAGATTCGCAAAAATGTACACAACGACCTCTTGTGGATTTATGTGAAATGTCACGTATGAGAAAATCTAACCCAGTAACGTAGACCGAGGCACGTGTTTCCGATTTCCATTTTTGTTTTAGTCTGTTCACTGATGATTACAAGGGCGTAGGTTTGCTTTTGACATGGGGACCAACCCCCCAAAACAATATTTTTTAATATGCTGCAAAATCCCTTTACATTAATACTAGCAATGCTATTTAATTTATTTAATTAATCAGCTCTACATACAATTCTTAAAGTTAATTTAAAAATAGTGTAATAAATGTTTATTAACTGATAAATAGAGAGTCTAAGAAAGACTTCTGTTTATTTTAGCCATAGTAGGGCTGGGCGATATGGCAAAAATGCAATCTCGATAATTATTTTCCATATTGGACGATAACTATATATATATATATATATATATATATATATATATATATATATATATATATATATATATATATAAATTCGGTACAGTTTTAATATCAACACACTTCTAGATTCCCATTGTTGCACATTTCTGCAGTGTGATTGGCTCTTAGATCATTATAGAGTAAAAAAGTCCAGAGCTTATCATTGTTATTGACATAAATGGGGGGGGGGGGGGGGGGTTTGGTGGTTGCTCAATTTGTTAAAAACAAATTGAGCAATTTTTTAGGCCTGAATTATAACATCACAATTTTTTTTTGTAGGGCTGCACAATATGAACCCTCCTGTGACTTTTTTTTTTTTTTTTTTTTCTTTCCCAAATGCGGTTTAATAAAAAGAAGATTTTTATTTTCAATATCATTTTTAATGTAATAATTTTAATTACAAATTTTTAATAACTAGTAAATTATAACTAATTTTGTTTTTGTCTTTGCAGTCATGACAGTAAATAATACTTTACTAGTTATTTTGCAAGATGCTAGTTTTAATATCTTGTTAATATTTTGTATTAATATCACTACTAGTTAATTATGACTTGTTAACTAGGCAAGTTATGCTAATTAGACCAGTCATTAAACAACATTGGTTTGTTATGTGACCAATCAAAGGAGAAAAAAAAAACATTCTTAAAGGGGCTAATATTTTATTCATTCATTTTCTTTTCGGCTTAGTCCCTTTATTAATCTGGGGTCGCCACAGCGGAATGAACCGCCATCTTATCCAGCATATGTTTTACGCAGCGGATGCCCTTCCAGCTGCAACCCATCACTGGGGAACACCCATACACATTCATTCACACACATACTCTACGGACAATTTAGCTTACCCAATTCACCTGTACCGCATGTCTTTGGACTTGTGGGGGAAACCAGAGCACCCGGGGAAACCCACACGAACACAGGGAGAACATGCAACAGAAATGCCAACTGACCCAGCTGAGGCTCGAACCAGTGACCTTCTTTGTTGCACATTTCTGCAGTGTGATTGGCTCTTAGATCATTATAGAGTAAAAAAGTCCAGAGCTTATCATTGTTATTGACATAAATTTTATCGTGATTCGATATATATCGTTTATTGGCCCAGCCCTAAGCTATAGTGCAAATGAAACATGTCTCATATATCAGTATTAATAAAAGATGGAGCACATGGCTGTAGTTTTTTTTGACAAATGGTTTCAACTGAATTTCGACATGCTACTTTGAGAGATTAGGGGAACTTATAGGGATCATCAGCGTGATCTCACGAGGAAACATAAGTATTTTACGTTTTGTCAGTTTAGTGGCTAATTCGTACAAATTCGTATGAGTTGAGTTGTATGAAAATGTACGATTTTAAAAAGGAGGCGTGGCACCCAACCCCGCCCCTAAACCAGCCGTCATTGGTTGATGAGCAATTCGTATTAAATTGTACGAATTAGATCGTATGAATTCATACGAATTAACCACTAAATCAAAAAGTTATGAATTGCCGTGAGATTGCGTTGGGATCATAGCTGTTTATTCTGCAGTTAGATTTCAGGGCTGACTATATCAGCCATAGACTGTAAAAAAATAGATATCAGCCTGCTCCAGCGTTAGAATATGCATCGGAGCAGAGAAAAAAAACTAGCATTAATGTTACCAATATCATGATGGACTCATTCAGTAACAAACTTGAGTTTATGTGACTCTTTTGTGGCTCTATAATCTAACGAACGTCCCATCTAATGAACGTGTGTCTGTGTTTTCAGAGACGTGCGTAAATTCAAGGACACAAAGAAGCAGTTTGATAAGGTGCGTGAGGATCTGGAGATCGCGCAGGTGAAAAACGCACAGGCTCCTCGAAACAAACCGCACGAGGTGGAGGAGGCCACCAGCACACTTAACTTCACCCGCAAGTGCTTCAGACACCTCGCTCTCGACTATGTGCTGCAGGTCTGGATGATTTAGCACTTTTAATCATTTGTTGATGTTCACTGAGACTTACGGTAACTTCTGCTAAAATTGGAGCATACAGTGTTCAGCATAAATGAGTACACCCCCTTTTGAAAATTTATATTTGTATTCATTTTTCAGTGAATATAGGTCATATATGTTGGTGCATTTGAAAAATCGGGTTTATTAAAATGGTTATATTCATTAAAATAAGAGTTTGGTCACCTAACATCTTTAGGTATAGAAATATAATACTTTAAAATTTTAACAAAACATTGCAAAAAAAAAAAACTCAGTTAAATGTTATGTATTTTTTGTTTCTCTTGATTTTTTTTTTTTCCTTTTTTTTATTTTTTATATTTTTCCCTAACATATTAATTTTGGTGTGCTAAAATTTGGACTGTAATTTTTTTGCTACATTAGCTCCAGATTTGGCTTTGGAACTGACTAATTTATTATATATACACAAATATATTATTAGTATCCTATTCACCTTATTCTCCGTGGCGTGTACGAGTGGGTGCAGCTATTTTGGCTCAAGACTTCCGTTGTCGTTCACTTCCATTTGTTTTTAGACATTAAAAACAGCTTGTTTTGCTGCTTGATGTTGCAAACTGATATTTTCTTATTATATTTTTCTATTTTGTCTGTATAGTCATGCAAACACTTGTTTGTAGAGCAAGTAGTTTGACCGTTTTCTGCCGTTTATTATTACTAGTTATTTCTCCCATAGGCAACAGAATCTAAAACAATTGAAAAACGTCAATATAAAATATGAATTTAAAAGAGAGATCTGTGAGGGGTGTACTCATTTATGCTGAGCACTGTATGTATGAATAAAATCATTTTTGTCAAAAATATTAAGCAGCTAAAACAAATTTCAACCAATAATTTTATGAATTCTGTATAATATGTAACAGGGTTGTAATAATTAAGCAAAACCAAACTTGTTTTTACTTAAAATCTATATAGCAAATTTTTTATTTTTATTTTAGGCATTTATTGCACTTGATGCATTAAAATAACAATAAATCTTAAAATTAACAAAAAAATAAATAAATAGACACTAAAAAAACTAATAAATTCACAACAAAATCACTTGCATAATAAAATAAAATGAAATAAAAAAAACAACAACATTAAACAACACAGGCTCATTCTGAAAACGAAGTCCCGTGGACGTTTCTGGAGACCGCGAATATGTAACCGGAGGTACGTATTTCATTTTTTAAGCGAACGCTACGAGGCGGTGTGACGCCGTTCCTTTTGGTGCTTACCGGCTGACTGCTTACCTCCGTGTGGACGTCTTTTCCGCCGCTACCAGTTTGTCCTGTTAGCTCGTCGTGTAAGTCGACGACTTTTGTAAACCGTTGGTTGGGTTTTGGGAAGGATGTGGGTAGGCGGGTCAATCGGTAAAATTGGTTGGGTTTAGGGAAGGAGGAGGGTGGGTCAGTCGATTGGCCGGTCGCCCAGTCAATCATTCAGTCAGACAGACAGACGGTTGGTCGACAGCGGCCTCTGGTGGGTTTACGCGAGAACAGCGCGGGCGCGAACAGCACTCGCGAGAGACATTTGAGATATGAAAAAGCGCACACAGCGACCTCTCGCGGATTCGCGAAAACAAAAACTGCAAAAATACGTACCTCCCGGGACATATTTCGCGGTCTCCAGAAACGTCCACGGGACTACGTTTTCAGAATGAGCCTGGGTTGACATTAAAACCTTTAATTCAAATCTAATAATAAAAACTACAATAGCATCTCAATGATATTAAAATAGTGTGGTCTGAATATGTGATCATGTAGTAGTGTTTTATATAAATCTTTTTTATTCCCCACACAGATCAATGTCCTTCAAGCCAAAAAGAAGTTTGAGATCTTGGATGCGGTGAGTATTAGTGATGGTTTATGTACTGTACAGTAAATGTGCAGTATGTGTGTTTTCTGGGCTCTGCATAATCTTTATGGGTCTTCTTCTTCTTCTTCTATAGATGTTGTCCTTCATGCATGCGCAGTATTCGCTCTATCAGCAGGGCTACAACCTCCTGGATGAGATTGACCCATACATGAAGAAACTGGCTGCTGAGGTGAGCAACACCTGTTATCAGATTAGGAATTCATTCATTCATTCATTCATTCATTCATTCATTCATTTGTTCATTATAAATGTTATATTATATGTGATAAATGAAATGTGAAAAAATATATGTATACTGTATGTATCCAATACAGTTAAGCTAGTACATTTAGTACATTTAGTGTTTAATGACATGTAATGAATTCAAATTTTTATATCAACAATTTATCAAACTCAGCAAAGTAGGAATAACAAAAAAAAATCATTTATGAATGTAAATAAATAAATAATTTTAATAAACAAGAATTCATTCATCAATTTAAAAATATATTTTTCGATATATATATATATGTCAAAATAAGTATTAAAATAGTTTCTTTATACAAGTTTTATATTAAAATATATGCATAATAAATGTATGACATGTTTATATGACGTTTTATACGTATATTTTAATATGTCTTTTATAGTTATAGTTTTTATAATTTTATTTTACATTGTTATTGTCCATTTATTCTACAGTATTTAATGTCAAATAATATGAATGTTTAAATTGGTTTATGAAACTGTTCATATAAAATTCTAAATATATGTCTAATATATAAACATTCTTAAACAGCATAAATTGCTTTTGTTTACCTCAAACATTGTTAAAATGTATCTGAATTGTATTTATTAAATTATTTAATACACACATATATAAAGTGAGAATGAGCTGAACAAAATAAAAAGTATGAAACATTTTAAAACCATTTTGATTATGAAGCTAGCTATTTAATCTAAAAGATGAAAATGAAGCTTGGAAATCTGAACAAAACCGCAACAAAAGATGAAAAATGACTCAAAATAATAAAATACCATGCAATATACAGTTGAAGTCAAAATTATTTGCCCTCCTTTTTCAAAATATTTCCCAAATGATGTTTAACAGAGCAAGGAATTTTTCACAGTATGTCATATAATATTTTTTCTGGAGAAAGTATTATTTGTTTTATTTCGGCTAGAATAAAAGCAGCTTTTAAGGTCAATATTATTAGCCCCCTTAAGCAATATTTTTTTTGTGTTGTCCATCATTATACAATGATTTGCCTAATTATCCTAACTTGCCTAATTAACCTAGTTAAGCCTTTAAATTTAAGCTGTATAAAAGTGTTTTGAAAAATATCTAGTCAAATATTATGTACTGTCATCATGGCAAAGATAAAATAAATCAGTTATTAGAAATGAGTTATTAAAACTATTATGTTTAGAAATGTGTTGAGAAAATCTTCTCTCCGTTAAACAGAAATTGGGGGAAAAATATACAGGGGAGCTAATAATTCAGGAGGGCTAATAATTCTGACTTCAGCTGTATATCAAAATCTACTGTAGATGTTGAGGCTGTAAAACACATTTACCCCTGGTCCAACTAGAGCCTGATCTGATCAGATTTCTGTCTAATTAGTTGATCGACTGGCCAAGTTACATCACTAACTTCAGTACTAAACTGACCATCACATCTGCAGTGCCAGTAAACACAGACAGACACACTGATAACCAACACCATCATGTTTTCTTTCCAAACCGTTGATCTGGTCATAGCTGGATCAGCTGGTGATTGATTCAGCCATGGAGAAGAGAGAAATGGAGCATAAACATGCCACCATCCAGCAGCGGGTAAGAACAGACACGCATTTCTCGTTTCATTTCTAGTCCAAATATCTAAAAGATTCTTAAATCAAGAAGCATTTTTAGACAAGTTAATATGTTAAACTTTAAAGGTGCTGTATGTAAGTTTTTGACTCTTCTAAAGCATAAAAATACCATAATATGTTTGCAGATATTTAAGTACATGCTAAGTGAACATTCTTGTTTATCTGAAAAACAATGCTAAAGTCAGATATCTGCTTTGAAAATGTGTGTTACATGCCTGAACGGCTGTCTTAGTTTTGGTCAATTTAACCCGCCCACTGCCACTTTAGCCAATTATATTTCAGCACCCCAGGTTGCCTTGATGGAATACCGCATATTTCATTTATTCATTCATTCAGAAAGGCTCTGAAAGCATGCATCCGTGACTGAAATGCAACCTCCGGTGGACAGTAGCAAACTCCGAAATGAGATGCAGATTCAGTTCCACATGAGGTTATAAATTAGGTAACGTAAACATTAGGTGAGCAGGTTACATTGTAACCGTGTTTCCTAACAACACATTTTGTGACGAGATACGCAGTGATGAACAATTTGGCCGATTTTGCACCAGACACAACACGACAAAAATTTAAATACAGCCATTCAGAAGCACAGAATATGCACTCACTCACGAAATGGTAAGGTTTATAATCTATTTAATACATATTAACCCTCTTTAGCATTATTAAACATACATGCTGAATCACTCATATGTGTTAAGTCCTAAAGTTCAATTTCAAATGGTTTATTTTATGTTCAAGATCTGAGGTGAACTATCTGCTGCTGCTTTCAGTATATGGCCATAAATGTCATGTAAAACGGCATTCAAACTCACATTATTACATTTAACACTGAGTAAAGCACATGAGGTGTACCTGAGGTGATCATTGTCAGTTTTCTGTTGCTGACCTGTGAGGAATAGAAGCCGTTTCTAATATATCAATTCGAGGTGTTGATTAGGACAAAAACTTCTTTTAATATGGAAAATATTTCTTCTATCGGGTACCGTTGCTTTTATTTAGAACACGGTTTAAATCACTCACTCCTGTCCTCAATCTGGCAACCTGCGCTTGCATTTGTTTTGATCCAAGAGTGCAATACCTAGTTCAACCACTGGGTATCAAACTTACATACTGCACCTTTAAGTGAGGTTTGCTTTAAAACAAGCAAAACATTCAGCCAATGGGGTGAGTAAAATAAACTTGTTTTTGGTTTTGAAATACATTTATATTGCTTACCCCATTGGTTCACTTGTTTGAAGGAAAACCTCACCTAATTTTAATGTATTATTTTTGAAAAGAGGCAGCACGGTGGCTCAGTGGTTAACACTGTCACCTCACAGCAAGAAGGTTGCTGGTTCAAGTCCCGGCTGGGTCAGTTGGCATATCTGTGTGAAGTTTGCATGTTCTCCCAGTGTTCGCAGTCCAAAGACATGCGGTGTAGGTGAATAGAATAAACTAAATTGGCCGTAGTGTATGAGTGTGTGTGTTAATGAGTGTGTATGGGTGTTTCCCAGTACTGGGTTGCGACTGGAAAGGCATCCGCTACGTAAAACATATGCTGGATAAGTTGGCGGTTCATTCTGCTGTGGTGACCCCTGATAAATAAAGGAACTAAGCCAAAGAAAAATTAATAAAAAGTTTAAAATTAAGTGAGTTTTTTTTCTTCAAACAAGCTAAATAATCTGCCAGTGCATGGGGTTAATGAAACAATTTTTGTACAATTATTGTATTTAAATGAATTTATTTTACTTACCCTCTGGCTGATTATTTAGCTTGTATTATTGCACTATTTCTGAAAACAAAACAAATTATTTTTTACTTGTCCAGAGAATGCTTTTTTATTTAAGAATTGTTAGATATTTGGACTAGAAAGTTAGCAAAGCATGTTTTTCTGTGTAGCGATTCAAATGATTCAAACAAAACCTTGAAAATCTTCCTCTTGCTTGAGTCTTGCTAAAGTTAAATCCACTAAATAATGCCCAAGTTGTGCAGTTAAAGGTTTTGTGAAATGCTTTGAAATGTGCAATTTTTATTCGAAATTTGATGTAATCTCAACTGAAACATGAAGAAAGGGCGGGACATATAATAGCTCCTCCCCTTTTAAAAAACAGCCAATGGCGTTTTTTGTTTTTATCACAGCTCTGCCAGTGAGAGCGTTTGAGTTCAAGCACATAAAATGAAAAGCAAATAAGAAGCACGATTAATAAATCACAGTTTTAATAATAAGGAAAATTTGAAACGATAATACTTATGCCGAGTTCAGATTTCATGATTTTGACTCGCCAACAGTTTTTGAGAAATCGTTGACAAATGCCTGAAATCACAGGCAAATCGGTGCTCGTTCACACAAGTAACAATCACACAGTGTGAACTATCATAGACATGATCCGAGAGAATCGCTGATTAGTCTCTGACACCCGTGAGTAGGGATGGGTACCGAAATTCGGTACTTTATCGGTATCGGTGCTACATTATAAAAGACCGAAGTATCGATAAGCTCTGACGTTAATGGTTCTGCTATCGATACTGGAGAATTATTGCTGAATAAACATTACTTACAGTAGCATAATTTAACTGACCAACCTTTTTTAATTTGCAATATTTGATATTCGTCTGCACAGTTGGCAATCTCACATGAGAAATGCTCGTGTTTCTGGTGAGCGCGTCGAGTATAAAAGCCTTCACAGTTCTCGGCGTTGCGCTCACTCAGCGGAGGCTCGCGCTTAGCGCACACACATAGCTCGCGACACAGACTCGGGAGGTTGGGGGAGAAGTTAAAAGTGCTTCTTTTCAGTCTATTTGGACCTGAAAAATGGAGGAAAAACTAGTGTAAATTTGGCAGGAGCACCTGTTTTGACATGTCATCTGAGCAATACCACAACTGGGTCAAAACAAAAAAAAAGTTTGAGAGAAATTGCCAATTCTTTTCAAAACCCAGGTGAGCAAAATAAGTAAATTTTCTACCCCATTAAAAGGCTTCTTTCTCATAATGAAGTTAATAACAAAAGATATACTACGTGACCTCACGTTGTTTCCATGTCATTTCCCGCATGTATTTGGTTGTGAGACGTAGTTTGTGGACCGAGACAAAGTTGTCAGTGATTCTTCCTATTGTAAAGTCATGCAGTGTGAAACCCCCTGTCACCGATACATCTTGCAGTGTACAAACAGCAGCGACAAAACGCTAGCCGAGATAGTTATGCAGTATGAAAACATCTGTGACGCGACTACTTTAAAAATCGTGCAGTCTGAACCCGGCATAACCATCAGAAAAGGTTTACCTTGAAACCGGTAAAGGCTGATTTATACTGCTGCGTCAAGGCATGCGTATGCTACGGCGCAGCCTACGCGTGGTCGCATAGCCCTCGCCGTGGTCGTCGGCGACGTTGACGTGCACCTCTCAAAAAATGTAACGCGTACGCATAGCGCAAGCTCTGTGATTGGTCGGCTTGGTAGCGCTGATGAGTGTAGGCGGAGGTGAAAGCCGCGCGAGCGTGATGCAGCGAGTGTTTACAAGTGTGGAGTTCCGTGAAGGAGCTCCGGATGGAGACTGTTGTTTTGTGTTTACCTTATGATTAAAGTCCGCCGGTTCCCGCATCAAAATGAGCGAATTTGAGCCACTTGTACATTAAAGCCTAGTTTATACTTCTGCGTCAAGTGATCGGCGTGACCCATGGCGCAAGCCTTGCGCAGCGTTCAGAAAAAACAAAACACCAGCGAAGAAACTCGACACAGAGAAACATAAACACCTACTGCCAGCTAGCATTTCGGAAGTGTATTGCAGAGAAACAGAAACAGCGCGCAGAAGTATAAATGCACGGCTACGCGCGAGGCTTGCGCCGTGGGTCACTCTGATCACTTGACGCAGAAGTATAAACCAGGCTTAACCATGACAATACTACTTCCACATTATTATTTTTTTTAAAGATATATTTTTGGCCTTTTTTAGATAGGACAGTATTTAGACAGGAAGCAAGTTGGAGAGAGAGGGGGGGGGTAGGGTAGGGAAATGTCCTCGAGCCGGGATTCGAACTCGGGACGCCCTGACGTGCTATTGCACCATATGTCGGCGCGCTATCCACTAGGCTATTGCGCCGACAACTTGCACATTATTTTTTGTTCCTGCTATGGATGTCATGTTTTTTTTCCAACATTCTTCAGAATATCTTATTTTGTGTTCAGCAGAAGTAAAAAAATGACATAAACAAAATAAAAAAAATTGAGTGAACTATCCTTTGTGATAGCAAAACTAGAGTTAAATTTGAAGAAAAAAAAATAGATAGTCTGTCCTGTGTAATTTCCTTAACCTTGTCGTTTTTATTTTTAAAGCATTAAAAGGAAGACAGAACGTGGACTTGATGTCGTTAAAAAAATCCTGGAGTTATTTTAAGACACAATCTCAGTTCGCTTTAGCGTTTGTGCTTTTGTTTTTCTCTTGTGTCCTCAAATGTTTCAGTTTTTAATGATGTTGAGCAGGCAGGGATGGAGATATTTTGGGCGAACAGAAAATAGTTGCTTTAGAAGATTCTCTGCAATAGATCTGACAGCTCTACTTGTGTTTTCTGACAACTTCTGACACTAGTTTGTCACCTTAAATTTATATATACAAAGACAGATATAGATATATATAATATATATAGATATAGATATATAATATCTGTAGGGATAATTTACAGTTTTAACTCAAAGAATGACCAGTCTGTCAGATGGTCAGGGATTCAAATAAATAAAGTTTACTGAAGATAGTTTGCAGTTTCATCAGCAGAAGCCAGCTTCAACACTCACAATGAGTTCTTAGGCCGCTCTGTTTACAATCACACATCAATAACAATTATACTCTCACATAACGTCATTAACTGCGTCATACATATACTGTAGGTGTTCTAACCTGATTGGTTAAAACACAGATAGACTTAGAAAATGTCCACGTGGGTGCGTGCGTACAATTCTTGAACAATATCTTAAGCATATAAACGTCAGACATCCACTAGACTGTTTAGAGCTGACTCCAGACCTGTGAAACGGTTCCACAATCAAATAGAACACACACACATATAGTACAATCTGTTTCTTACCAGGGGTCTGAGTGTACTCTCAGCTGTCTTTATCAAACCTGGTTAAAAACCGGTATAGTCTACATTCAGGCAGTTATATCTTTACTACACAAAGTCTATCTTGAATAAAAAGTAGAATCACTTTAAAAGAATTAACCGTAAAAATGGCAAAATCACTTAAGACATTTTAGATAGTATTAACTCATAGAAATAACAATAGAAACAGTTGTTTTCAGTCCTCAGCCCTTCAGTTCCACTCGAGGTTTTCTTGACCTCTGACCTAGTTTGGTGGCTCCTGAAAATAGTTACAAAGAGACAGGCAAATGCACTGAACATTCTTATATTAAGCAATGTGTTAACTTTATTCATTATTCAATAACCATCTTTAATAAAAGTAATGAAAAACAGGATGATGAGAAAAGGATAAACGTTGATAAACGTTTAAACGTTGACGAGACGGATTGGAAGGTACAAATCCGAATCCTTCAATATATATATATATATATATATATATATATATATATATATATATATATATATATATATATATATATATATATATATATATATATAAATATATATATATATATAAATATATATATATATATATATATATATTTATATATATATATATATATATATATATATATATATATATATATATATATATATATATATATATATATATATATATATATATATATATATATATATATATATATATATATATATATATAACTGTATATTTGCTTATGAGACTTATGAAAAAATAAGAGTTTTAGAGACTTTTATTTTGGCATTACTGGACCTTTATTTAACACGAGTACAGTAATTATTTTCGCAAATATTATTTTACATTTTTTTGCAAATAAAAGCATAACTAGCACCCATGCTGTTCATATCAAAGTGCTTGTAAACACTGTGTTGCTTTGAAATGCACAATGTGAAAAACTATTTATTTAAAGAAACATATTTACACATTTCTACATTATATTTGCACTTGTATATACTTTTTAAACTTTTTACAAACATGTTATAATTTTACCAAATATTCATAATTAATAGTAATAATAATAATAATAATAATAATCATGGCACAGTAGGTAGTGCTGTTGCCTCACAGCAAGAACGTCGCTGGGTCGCAGGTTCGAACCTCGGCTGGGCTGGGTCAGTTGGCGTTTCTGTGTGGAGTTTGCATGTTCTCCCTGGATTCGCGTGGGTTTCCTCCGGGTGCTCCGGTTTCCCCCACAGTCCAAAGACATGCAGTACAGGTGAATTGGGTAAGCTAAATTGTCCATAGTGTATGAGTGTGAATGTGTGTGTGGAAGTTCCCAGAGATGGGTTGCGGCTGGAAGGGCATCCGCTGCGTAAAATCGTGCTGGATAAGTTGGCGGTTCATTCCGCTGTGGCGACCCCGCAAGGGATAAAGCCGACAAGAAAATGAATGAATGAATGAATGAATAATAATCATCATCATCATCACATTTTTCCCAGTACTGGGTTGCGGCAGGAAGGACATCGACTGCGTAAAACATATGTCGGAATAGTTGGCAGTTCATGCCGCTGTGGTGACCTCTGAAATAGAGACTAAGCCGAAGGAAAATTAATGAATAATATTTTGTTGTTATGGTTATGTTATTATTATTGTATAAGATAGTAATATATTATAACTGCACTGTAAATTTAAATTAAATATGGATATTTATAGCAGAATTACAAGGCTAATTTTATTCTCTTCCCTCCCTGCTGTAAAATCCAGCTTAAACCAGCCTAGGCTGGTTGGCTGGTTTTAGCTGGTCGACCAGCCTGGTTTTAGAGGGGTTTTGGCCATTTCTAGGCTGGTTTATAGCCATTTCCAGCCTGGTCTTAGCTGGTCAGGCTGGAAGTTGACCAGCTAAAACCAGCTTGACCAGCCAAAACCAGTTATGTCCAGCTTAAACCAGGCTGGTCAAGCTGGTTTTAGCTGGTTTAAGCTGGTCATTTTCCAGCCTGACCAGCTAAGACCAGGCTGGAAATGGCTTGAAACCAGCTTGGAAATGGCCAAAACCCCTCTAAAACCAGGCTGGTCAACCAGCTAAAACCAGCCAACCAGCTTAGGCTGGTTTAAGCTGGATTTTTCAGCAGGGCTTGCAATTGTGTTAAAAAGCTTTTATTTTGGCAGAACTAAAAATTGTGAAATTTTAGTGAAATATTGTAATAATTTGTTTAGTAAATGTAGAACATTTTATTAACATATATTTGTAATTATTTATATAATAATTATTATTACTGCTATTTATATTAATATGCCTAAGATACAAATATGTTACTGCCATACATTTGCAAATTTCAAAATGCAAGTAAAAAATATACTGTACTTAATGTTTTAAAAAATGTTGTAAAATGATAAAACTTCTGCCTTGATATCCACACACACAAAAATTAAACTACTTTTATTTTTGAAGAACTTTTATTTTGACAGCAAATGTGTAATTCATGTGAAATACTGTAACCATATCAAAAAAGGAAATTTCCGTAAATCTTCTGAATGTAAAAAACAACAAAACAGTACAGTGAAAAATGCAGCACAATAAACATTATTTTTAATTAAATCACAATAGTTTTTTTATTTGTCAAGTACACTAAATCAAAGTCATATTTGTAATTATAGATTGACTCATTGGCAAAAAGACTATAAGATTATTTATAATTATTGTAATTCACTAAACTTGCTTTTACAGTGTTAAAAACAGCACTGAATTTAAAGCATTTGATCATGTAAGTAATATGTCTTGATATAATTAATTCTATATTTGTTTCTAAAAGCATTTCTATTTTGTTTTCTTCCATCTGCTGCTCTGGAATGATCTTCATCTGCTTCAGACGCTGTTACAGGTACGTGTTTTACTTTACGAATACAGCTCATAAAAGTCTATAAGATGTTTTCTGTAACTTTCAAGACTCGCTATAAATAATTCATCTGACATCTCCCGATGGTGTTCAAAAAAAGTGTCGTTTCACACATAATTCTAACCCAAATCCTGTGTTGTGTAAGCGATGATATAATTACGCTTTAGTGAGACTGATTGATTTGTCCTACAAACGCATCTGGCTTATGTAACGTCTGATGGCTGTGTCCCATCATCCTCTGCTCAGCAATTATTCACTAGATGCTTCTCCCTGTATGGATTTTTGTTCCCTCTCATCTCATTGTTGTGGTTGATGAGAAGAGCAGTTGTTTTTCTTTGTGCATTGTTTAAGAGATTCGGATGCGGTTGATAGCAATTTAGGCACAAACCATGTGCTGACAGTACTCTGCTGACGGCATCAGTGAAGAACACATGGCCTCAAAGCCACTTTAAGGAGAAATTTACCCATAATTGCGTAATGCTGTGATTTGTAAGCCGCAGATGTGTGTTCTGGTTCTGGTTAATTGGCTAAGCTTGTTTCCTCTTGTCTTGTCATGAATGCTCTGCTTGGTCTTATGAAACCACTTGCAGTATGAATTATACAGTAAAACACTTCAGAGAATTTCTTCAGTTAAACACAATAATGACCCACAGGAATGGGAAAACCTAAAAGATTCAGAGCAAAAAAATAAAAATGTTGATTTGAACGCATATTTTCCATTAGCCTAGCCTAGCAGTCTTGGTTAAATATTGTTTGCAGTGCAATGGTTTGCTTTATTTATAGTTTTATTAAGTTAATTTCTGCGTCCCAATTCACCTACTTATACTACATCCTAAAAGTATAATATGTTTGAGTGTGCAACAGAAGATTATGCAAGCTAAGGTGTTTTAAATGGTTGCTATAGTCCACCCCATGTTGTTGTTGTTGTTAAGTGGTTGCTTGAGCCTTCTAAGCGGTTTCCAGGTGGTTGCTAGAGCCTGCCCCAAAGGTACCGATTATTCTTCAGACTTGGAGGCAGATAGCCAATATATTAGCCAATAAATATAAATCTTATTTTTTTTATTTACACGATTGCTAAAACAAAAGGCAAGCACATTTAACAACAGATAAAAAAAAAATTTAACTTCAGAAAAGTTTGAACTGATCTCTGAACTTTATTAATCAACTATTCTTTTCAGCTTTTTTATATAAATAAAATCTACCACCTGACAAAAAAAAAAAAAAACATAAATAGAGCAACCAAGTCACTGGACATTTACCAAAATCAGAATAAAGTATCAGACAGGAAGCATGTGAAATGGTTCACAAGCGGAAATAATACATTATTTATCGGCTTAAAGATATCGGCCTAACCAGACCCCCTAGTTTTTCACAATTTTTTATTTTTATTTTTTGTGATAAAAATGACTTTTGTAGTGGTATGATTTTTGTAGTGGTAATTCCCAGAAATTTGCGGACAGTTTAGCAATAAAAAAATATATATATAGTTGAAGTCAGAATTATTAGCCCCCTGCTTATTTTTTCCCAAATTTCTGTTTAATGGAGAGAAGATTTTTTTCAACACATTTCTAAACATAATTCATTCATTCATTTTCTTGTCGGCTTTGTCCCTTGCGGGGTCGCCACAGCGGAATGAACCGCCAACTTATCCAGCACGATTTTACGCAGCGGATGCCCTTCCAGCCGCAACCCATCTCTGGGAACTTCCACACACACATTCACACTCATACACTATGGACAATTTAGCTTACCCAATTCACCTGTACTGCATGTCTTTGGACTGTGGGGGAAACTGGAGCACCCGGAGGAAACCCACGCGAACCCAGGGAGAACATGCAAACTCCACACAGAAACGCCAACTGACCCAGCCCAGCCGAGGTTCGAACCTGCGACCCAGCGACGTTCTTGCTGTGAGGCAACAGCACTACCTACTGCGCCACTGGGTTGCCTCTCTAAACATAATAGTTTTAATAACTCATCTCTATTAGCTGATTTATTTTATCTTTGTCATGATGACAGTAAATAATATTTTACAAATACAAATTTATATATATATAGTTGAAGTCAGAATTATTAGCCTCCTTTTGTTTTGTTTTTTCTTAATAATTCTGACTTCAACTATATATATAAAGTTATTGTATAACAATGGTTTGTTCTGTAGACTATCGGAAAAAATATAGCTTAAAGGGGCTAATAATTTTGTCCTTAAAATGGTGTTTAAAAAATTAAAAACTGCTTTTATTCTAGCTGAAATAAAACAAATAAGACTTTCTGTAGAAGAAAACATATTATCAGACATACTGTGAATGAAAACTTCCTTGCTCTGTTAAACATCATTTGGGAAATATTTAAAAAAGAAAAAAAAAAGAAAAAATTAAAAAGGGGGCTAATAATTCTGACTTCAACTGTATATATATATATATACAAATCATAAAAATAAGGTTTCTTTATTTTGGTCTTTTGTCAAGACAAGATCTAAAACAGATCTAAAACGGTAGGGATTAATCCAAAGGAAGGTAGTATAACTCTTATTTTTATCCACGATCTTACTTTCTCTCAGATTTCACTCCCCGGAGCATCTAACATGTACCTCACACATAGGACATGCATTAGGGCTTCCTTTACCGTAATACACCTAAAACACGGATTGCAGTAAAACTTGTCGCAGGGAAGCGTTTTATCTCGTTAACTACAAGGAAAGAGTTAAACGAAAATATTTATTGATTTCATGAACATCAAAATACCAGCCATACATGTAAAGCACAAATGTTCTTTAATTCGGTCATGTCCAGCGGCCGTCATCCTTGAACCAATCTCCATCAATGTCAGCTGCATGCTTTTCTATCTGTTCCATTGCTCCGTTTATGTTTGCTCACATTATTTGCAGTCTAAAGCGCGTCAAATGAACAAAACGACAAAGACGTCATTTTTCAAGAGACACTCAAATACATCACGTGCGCTGCGTATGCAACGTCTATAGGTCACGTAAAACAATTAATTGCAAACTGAAATAAATATAATGTGATTATATGGTTTGTAATTTGATGTTTTATGGGATTTTATGTGACATTTTTTGCGATTATTTTAATTAAGAACTTTTTGTTTGACCTTTTGTTGATTTTGTGTTGGATTCAGCGAAAAACTAGGGGGTCTGATTAGGGTTAAAAAAAGAATTTATCGGCTGATATCGATATGGCTGCCAATATATTGTGCATCCTAGTGGTTGCTAGGGTGAATGGTTACTACAGTAGGTGGTTGCTAGGAAAATGTTAGATATGCAGAATATGCTGAATACAGTTGGTAGCAGCCACAGTTTGGCGATATTGTATTACTAGTATAATAAATAAATGATGGTGTTAAAAGCATTTATCGGCCGATATTGATAAGGCTGCCAATATATTGTGCATCCTAGAGACTCAAGTGGTTGCTAGGGTGAATGATTGCTACAGTAGGTGGTTGCTAAGGTGTTCTTAGTGGTTGCTAGGACATACAATGTTAGATATGCAGAAAATGCGGAATACAGTTGGTAGCAGCCACAGTTTGGCGATATTATATTAGTATAATAAATAAATGAGAGTGTTAAAAGCATTTTGACACATACACTGTCTCCGTTGCAACCCAGGCTCATTCTGAAAACGTAGTCCCGTGGACGTTTCTGGAGACCGCGAAATACGGAGGTACGTATTTTTGCAGTTTTTGTTTTCGCGAATCCACGAGAGGCCGCTGTGTGCGCTTTTTCATATCTCAAATTTCTCTCACAAGTTCTGTTCACGCCCGCTGTTCTCGCGTAAACCCACCAGAGGCCGCTGTCGACTGACTGTCTGACTGACTGGCCGGCCGACCAATCCAATCGACTGACCCACCCTCCTCCTTCCCTAAACCCAACCAATTTTATCGATTGACCCGCCCACCCACTTACTTCTCCTAAACCCAACCAATGGTTTACAAAAGCCGTCCAGAAAAAGAAAAGCCTAATTTTTGGGATTTTACCCCATTTTCACCCTGTTATTCACTTCTTCATTTTATTTTTTGGATTCTCTTTTTGTCTTACCTGATTTTTGGAACCGCTCTTCCCCGGTCTCGAACCCCGTCGTCGTCGTCATGGTCAACTCCTATCTGCATCTCAAGTCCACCGACGTACACGACAAGCTAACGAGACAAACTGGTTGCGGTGGGAAAGGAACAGTGTCATACCGCCCCGTAGCGTTCGTTTAAAAAAAAAAATTAAATGAAATGCAGCCATACGTACCTCTGCCTACATAATTTGCGGGCTCCAGAAACGTCCACGGGACTACGTTTTCAGAATGAGCCTGTGTTGCACCTATGAGTGTATTATTTTGAAATGTAAGATATTTGCATGTTATAGTTTCAGCTTGTGTCCACAAATACAGCCTGCAAAGTAAAGATAGCTGTGTTGTTGATGTTAATGATATTAATGATTAATGGTATGGTATTTTTAGAATCATGTTAGTTTATTTTTTACACTATGCATTAGATAAAGTGAGAATGATGTTCCTGAAGCCTTCATTGATGCCCAGCAAGTGAAACTGCTGTTCTTATTGCTTCACAGCACTTCCCTACACATATGACGCCCTAAATTTGAGGTTTAATATTTCATCCCGTGTTTTCGTCCCACTGGAATACTTTAAAATTTGATAGACTCGTAGTTCAAACAGACGACGGCTTTTGTGAGCTCACACGTCACCGCCGCCTCCTAAAATAGCACCACTCGTCTCCTGCAGTCTTACAATGTTCGCTGAGATGCCGCACAGCAGATTCTTCAACCGCAGCTGACAGGTATTGCAATATATTTTATTTTAAACAGATTTATTTTAAAGGCAGCATGCAGATATTTGGTTGAGTGATGTTTAAATTGATAATAAGAAGGCTAGGTTTTACTTTTGAAATCAAATGAAGCTTCAATATGTTTTGACTGGGACATGATTGGATGAAGTTTTATTGTGTTTGTCCTTTATACATATATTATTATTATTATTGCATAATATTTTTCACATGCTTTTCAATTTAGCTTACTGACTATTCAAACTTTGAATGTGCTTAATCATAAGTTGTATATGTATGAAATGTATATATCTTGGCATATTAAATATTCTGCTCTTCTTATTGTGTACATTTATAATCTTTTTTTTTACAAAACATATGTTATGCATCTGTTTGACATATAATTTATATATATATATATATATATATATATATACACCCACCGGCCACTTTTATTAGGTACACCTGTCCAACTGCTCGTTAACGCAAATTTCTAATCAGCCAATCACATGGCAGCAACTGAAAGTGTTTAGGCATGTAGACATGGTCAAGACGATCTGGTGCAGTTCAAACCGAGCATCAGAATGGGAAAGAAAGGTGATTAAGGTGACTTTGAATGTGACATGGTTCTTGGTGCCAGACGGGCTGGTCTGAGTATTTCAGAATCTGCTGATCTCCTGGGATTTTCGCGCACAATTATCTCTAGGGTTTACAGAGAATGGTCCGAAAAAAAGAAAATATCCAGCGAGCTGCAGATGCCGTGTTGATGCCAGAGGTCAGAGGAGAATGGCCAGATTGATTCCAGCTGATAGAAAGGCAACAATAACTCAAATAACCACTCGTTACAACCGAGGTCTGCAGAAGAGCATCTCTAAATGCACAACACATCCAACCTTGAGGCAGATGGGCTACAGCAGCAAAAGACCACACCGGGTGCCACTCCTTTCAGCTAATAACAGGAAACTGAGGCTAAAATTGAACAGAAGATTGAAAAAACGTTGTCTGATCTGATGAGTCTCGATTTCTGCTGCGACATTCGGATAGTAGGGTCAGAATTTGGCATCAACAACATGAAAGCATGAATCCATCCTGCCTTGTATCAACAGTTCAGGCTGGTGGTGGTGGTGTAATAGTGTGGCGGATGTTTTCTTGGCACACTTTGGGCCCATCAGTATCAATTGAGCATCATGTCAACGCCAAAGCCTACCTGAGTATTGTTGCAGACCATGTCCATCCCTTTACAGTGTACCCATCTTCTGATGGCTACTTCCAGCAGGATAACGCACCATGTCATAAAGCACGAATAATCTCAGACTGGTTTCTTGAACATGACAATGAGTTCACTGTACTCAAATGACCTCCACAGTCACCAGATCTCAATCCAATAGAGCACCTTCGGGATGTGGTGGAACGGGAGATTCGCATCATGAATGTGCAGCCGACAAATCTGCAGCAACGGCGTGATGCTATCATGTCAATATGGACCAAAATCTCTGAGAAATATTTCAAGTTCTAAAGGCAACGCTGTTCTAGTAAGGTTTACCTAATTAAGTGGCCGGTGAGTGTATGTGTATATATATATATATATATATATATATATATATATATATATATATATATATATATATATATATATATATATATATATATATACATTTTTAAAAGCATATGAGTGCTTAGATGTACAGTTATTTGTATTATAATGTTATATATTAAAAAACATATAGAAATAAACTATTTAAAATTCAATTCCATGTGTACATTTTATGCAAATTTTAAATAATACAAAGTTGTAAATTGTTATACAGTATTTTTACACACACGTATATAATTTTAATTAAATTTTATTCTGTATTTATTTATTATTTTATATATTTTTTATTTTAGTTTTTCTAACAAATTATTTAATAATTATTAATAATAATAATTTCTTATTTAATTTAATATTTTTATTATTTATAATATTATTTATAATTATTTTTATTTAGTTAAACATATAATAATATAACTATTATAATTATACAAAATATTTAATAATATTGAAAAAATTTAGTTTATTTTTTAAAACTATTTGCATATGCAATTTGTAGCTCATAATTGCACATTTAGCTAAAAGCATGATCAAGCATGTATGTATTATGTATTTTTATTATTTTATACTATTTTCCGTTTTGTTATTTTATATCCCAATGATCATATCATATATTTCAAAATTTATCAAAAAGAGTTTATATGTGAATATGATGACATATAGCTTATATTTATGAGGGCCTTATATTACATAAGCTTATACATATAGCTTATGTTTATGAATAGGCTACTTTATGATAATACTTTACATTTCAGTACAGCAGTTTTCTTTTTACTTTTTAAGAACAGTGCCATTTTTGATTAACTTTTAAAAGCACATTTTAATTTAATTGTTGACGATTTATTTATTTATTTTTACCTGTAAGCACAGTACAGTGTTAATGTTCAAACTATTTATAATGTTTAAAGTGGCTGACCATAATAAATATTCATAATAAAAATAATTAATCTGCCACGTTTTTGAACTGTGCATAGCTGTTGCTGCTAAATTAGGCCTACTTTGCTATACTGTTTTTCAATGCCGGTCATTATGGTGGTACTTGGAGAGACAATTTTTTCTGAGGTGGTATTTGGTGAAAAAAACCATTGCAAATCCTCAAAAGCGTGATGTGTTTCATGTTTCCTTGATCTAGTCATTCGAAACATCGCAGTAGATGTAATCCAGAAGCAAATTACGTTACATTGACACATAAAAAACGTGCAGCAGGTCAGTGTTTAGCGTGTGGGTCGTCAGCTGTATGCTAATGTGCTTTAGCTCAGGCAGTGGGCAGCAGTGGGCAGCAGGTGGAGCTATTCATGATGACTGAGTTCAACACACTCACACACACATACACATACTGCACTGACTGCACACACGTTCACTTCAGCTCAGACGCTTTACTGGACCTAATGATTCTAAAATGCATCAAATATTTAAGGAGGAAGATATTCAGCAGGTTGGACTTGACTTTGGTGAGTTGTCGCATTAATTCTGCTGGTTGTTCTGTTTCATGCTCGCGTTTTGTAGCATGATAGATAGAAAGTACAGTATTGTGGTGGGGGATAGAGTTTCTTGGTCTGGCTTTTCTTAACATTTATTTTTGAATGTTTACTTATACAGCATAAAGACCTGCGGTTATTTCTGATTAAGCACCACTTTGTAGTTATATTATATTAGTGATTTATTATATTACATTCTATTAGATCAGGGGTTTTTCAGGCTCAGTATGAAGCGGAGGTGGTATCCGGATCATGACATTTTTGGTACTTGACAAAAACACGTTTTGCTTTATTCTTGTAATCTTATCATGTAAATTAAATAACTAAGTAAATACATGACCATTTTTGTCTAAATGCGGTAAAATGTCCACCACATTTTACCACATTTAGACAAAAATGGTCATGTATTTACTTAGTTATTTGATGGAGGTGGCCACCTTATAAATTTTTTTCTGCAGAAAATTATATTTATTTTATTTATTTTTATTTTATTTAAAAAATGTATTTTTTATTTTTTGTTTTGTTTTGTTTTATTATTTTATTTTATTTTTTATTTTTTTATTTAATTTTATTTGTATTGTTTTGTTTTATATTTTATATATATATATATATATATATATTTTTTTAAAATTAATTTTAATTTAAATTATTCTATTTATTCTATTATTCTATCTATTTATTTTTGTTTTATTTATTTTATTTTTATTTTATTTTATTTTTAAAATTAGTTTTAATTTTAATTTATTTAATTTTATTTTTGTTTTATTTTATTTTATTACATTTATGTATATTCTTTTGATTTTATTTTTGATTTTATTTTAATTTAAAGTTTTATTTTTTTATTTTATTTTAATTTAATTTATTTTGTTTTATTTTATTTTTGTTTTGTTTTATTTTATTTTTTAACTTTATTTTTTTTTATTTATTTATTTATTTTTTTATTTTTTTATTTATTTTTTTTTCTAAAAAAAATTTACTTTTAAAATGTTTTATTTAATAGCATTTTTTTATTTTACTTTATTTTATTTTATTTTATTTTTGTTTTGTTTTATTTTATTTTTTAACTTTATTTATTTATTTATTTATTTTCTAAAAAAATTTACTTTTAAAATGTTTTATTTAATAGCATTTTTTTATTTTACTTTATGTTATTTTATTTTATTTTTGTTTTGTTTTATTTTATTTTTTAACTTTATTTATTTATTTATTTATTTATTTATTTTCTAAAAAAAATTTACTTTTAAAATGTTTTATTTAATAGCATTTTTTTATTTTACTTTATTTTATTTTATTTTATGCTATTTAATTTTATTTAAGGGTGATGTACCGAACATAAATGTGCATAGCACAGGGTGTGTGTGTTTGTGTGTGTGTTAATTTCAGAACAAATAAATTTTCTTTTGTAAGAGTTTTAGTCACTACAAATGAAACCTTTGTTTTCTGACTAATTATCACCTTTTTGGTCAGAAAATGACACTATTTTGATTGAAATTTGGAAGAAACATTGTCAAACCTTTATAGAATAAAACAAACATTACTCAAATATTTTACTCAAACCTAAACCTGTAATAAGGCCAAAGAAACTGACGATTTACTAGTGGTCTTTTAAGAAAAAATAAATTTTTATTAATAAAAATTTAATAAATGATAATTTTTTTGTCAAATATAATGCATTTCGATATATTTTGAATTCTCTACATTAAATAATAAAAAAAAAATGTAAAATTTCAATATATTAAAATAAATATACATTTCCAAAAAATCAATTGTCTTACGCAATTTTTTCCTACAGTATTATATTTCCTGTTTTATCTTTTACAGTTTTAAAGGTATTGTAGTGTAACTGCATTCTGTCTGTCTTTCTCTCTCTCTCTGTGTGTATTTGAGTGTGTGGGAATATGGCCGAGCAGGAGAGCGAGTGAAAGGGGGTGTTTTTGTACACCATTCACAACTTGAGGGAAGCATTTCGTCTGTGTCTGTAAGGAGACGCAACTGAATGGATGTGAATGTTTGAACGGTCTCCCTGCTGTGGATTTGGGTGAAATGAGTGACTATAAATAAGCCTTTTTGTCACAAGCAGTTTAAGAAGAAGAAAAGCGTGGAACTCTACATTTTCTAGACACAATAGGGGTTTGATACGTGTTTACTGGTGTTTTCTGGATGGTTATGAGGTGGTGGTTTACTTCTAATTTCTTGCATAATTAAAATGTAAAAAATAATTTTTTGTGTATTAAAGACATTTTTGGGTAACTAATATTTATCATCATAGCCTACTTGTTAGAGCAATTGCATCCCATGCAGAAATCACCGGAGTGGGTCGGTGGATTCCAGATTGGATCATTAGCATTTATTATATTTTATTGTCACACTTATTTAACCCTTTCACACAAAAGATCACACCAGTATGATTAGCCTTGGCTGGTCCCTGAAGCGTACAATCACACCGGTGTGATTAGAACGCTCAGCGCGCTGAGGCACAGAAAGAGGTGTCCTAAATCACAATTTATCCATGTTTTCAAACAAATAACATTTATTTTAGGTTTCAGACATTCAAATGCACATAACTACAAGCAAAACATACCATTTAAGGTTTGTAAAATACACACATATGTAGACGGCAATAATAATTATTTTTCAATGTAACTGGACGATGTGCTTTGCTAACGTAAGATACACACTGTTTATGTTATTAAAATATTTTCGCTATTCCTCTCCCAGACAAACAGTTGCTTATCTTCATGTATTTCGGAAGAAAATTATGAATAAACATGATGTAATTCCAGCAGCTCAGATCTTTCCTGCGGTTGTTGCTAGAAGGGATACAGCTGCTTAAAGTTAACACACTGTATTTTATTAAAGGTAGGGCTCAACCCAATCCTCACAGTAATCTAAAAATTTGTTGTACAAAATTATGCTATATTGACGTGAGTATCCTCAGCTGTATCCTTTCGAAACTTCATCGCACTGCACGAGAGGGTGAAATCTAGATGGGATACAGCTGAGGATACTCATGTCAATATAACATAATTTTTGTCACACTGTACAACAAATAATATTTTTACATTACCGTGAGGGATGGGTTTAGGGTTGAAGTAGGGGAAGATGCTAAAAAAAAATTAATACATAATTTAATGAGTAATTTAAATACTTCTCGTTAAATTCCAATCGCAGCTCTATCCCCTCTAGCAACAACGGCGGCTCCTCATTACCCATCATATAACAAATAAAACGATCATTATTAAGCTGTTTAAAAGACAAAATATGTGTTCTATCACATATTTGAGAATCAGAGTATCAGAAATTTCACAATATAATTAGAACATTTGTCAATATTTGCAGAAAAGGGAAAAAATAAATAAATAATACGATATATACGTCAATCATTGGGGCTGTTGGGTAACATGATAAACTTGACACTGCACAATGGGAACTTTAGAACAAAATGGATTCTAAGTAACGGTCACAAAAAAACTCACGCAGGAGGGTCAGATAGAGTATTTAAAACTCACGCGTGAAAGGGTTAATAATACAGTAATTAACTTAATACCGTAATTTAATAAACACAAGCGTGTAAGGGTTTTATTTGTGCACGTAACATTAAAACTATGGAGTGTGTTCTGGTTGCTTCATTTGACACAGGCTTCTGGCTGATATATTTTAAATAAGCACTAGATGGCGCTGTTCTCGACACTCTCGAAGCTTTGAATCTTTTCCCGGGAGCAGTCAGTGGAAAGCATCAGTGCTACGAGGGGCTTCATTTACCCATTCCTAGTAGACAGGGGTAACCAAAAAACCATAATCCAATAAAACAGGCAGAACACACTTTTAAAAAAATCCCAAAACTATCCAAGATCAAAGTACAGAAAAACAAAGACCAAAACCATGCTTGAAAATGCACACTGTAACAGATAAACAAGACTGAGCAATTGTGTGTATGTGAGTGGTGTTTATATAGTGTGTGTAATCAGTGTCAATGACCAGCAGTTGAGTGTGTGTCAGTGTCCAGATTAGTATCAGCTGTGAGATGCAAAACATGATGGGAGGTGTAGTCCGAGTTGATAATTCATATAGCTGGAGTGCCCACTAGTGAGTCTGGTGGGTACTTTAGCTAATAGTTGTGACAGCTTCAGAAAAGCATTGAACAGTCTGTGTAAATGCACATTTTTCTGGTTTTATGCCGCTTTAGGTTTGGTTTATGTGCCGCATTTGCTGTGTAAAGATGCCTCAATCAAAAATCATTTTTATGAGGTGTTTAAACACAATTATGTGGCAACAGTGTGCAAATATAGCTAGCTAGCTAAAAATTAATAAGTTCTATTTTATTAAGTCTGTAGAAACATTTTGATCGACAATCTCTCTTTGTACGTGTCATCAGAGGGAGAAAGCCCCACCCATTAGTAATGCTCTTTCTCTCATTAGCATATACTGCCCTAAGTGAGAAACAGCCGTCTACTATTATGCTTCTTTGTCATTTTCAGTTTTTCACATAGATATTTTTGTTCCTGTTGTGAATCTGCCGCTAAACTGACACATAGTTGTTTGTAGCTCCGCCCCTTTTGGAAAAGAGCACAATCTCATTTGAATTTAAAGCGACAGTCATTAAAACAGCACAATTTGGATCAAAGGTTAAAAAGGGCAGTTACAAGTAGTTATAAAATAATATCTGTGTGGTGTTTTGAGCTGAAACTTCACATACACACAGGACATCAGAGACTTATTTTACATCTTGTAAATAGGCTTAATAGGCCCCCTTTAAGACCTATATTAATTATAAATAATTAAAACCTGTAATTACAAATGGCTAAAGTGCGACAACTGTAACAGTTGAAAGTGAAAAAAAATAGCTTACAAAAAGCCAAAAAGACCACAATCTTAAAACTGACAGATGTCTAAAACAAAAATGCAGTGTTTTTGCCAGGATTGTCTTGTGTATTTAATCAGGGAACGTCAAATGATCTTCTGCTATCTTGTTTAAGATGCAAGAGCACACTGTTTGTGTTGAAAGAGCTCATTGTGTGTGTGAGAGTGAGTGTTGAAGAGTTTTATCTGGGGGGTCAACAGAGGCCAGCACTCTCTGAAAGACAGAAAGGAAACTTTGGGTTGGCTTGGATTGTGAAATGATTTAGTTATGAAGACATGATGAACAACGCTGTTAATCAGTGAATTTCACAGTAAACTGCTATGGGATTTACTTTGAAATTATTTACACTCAGAAACTGGTTGTGAACTTCAAGATAATACCACTGAATTAAATGTACGATTTTGAAGAAGTTTAGTTTAGTTTAAAGCTTTATTACTCATGGTGGCTCAGTGGTTAGCACTGTCGCCTCACAGCAAGAAGGTCGCAGGCTCGAGTCCTGGCTGGATCAGTTGTCATTTCTGTCTGGAGTTTGCATCTTCTCCCTGTGCTCACATGGGTTTCCTACGAGTGCTCCGGGTTCCCTCACAGACAAAAGACATGCGCTATAGGTGAATTGAATAAACTAAATTGGTCGTAGTGTATGTGTGTGAATGAGTGTGTATGGATGTTTTCCAGTACTGGGTTGCAGCTGGAAGGGCATCTGCTGTGTAAAACACATGCTGGATAAGTTGATTCCGCTGTGGTGACCCCTGATAATTAAAGGGACTAAGTCGAAGAAAAATAAAATTAAATGACGAAGCAGCAAAAATATTTCTTTAAGTGCTAGTTAAAAATATTGTTTTATTTTTAGAAATGGCAAGTCAAAATTAAGCCAGTTTTTCCTTAAAACAAGCTAGTTAAGGTGTTAAGGTTAAAATCAGCTAGTGAGGTGAGTAAAAATTATCTTAGAAAAAAAAACAGAATGCAAGATTATTTTTCTCACCATACACTCTCAGAAAGGCGACGCGGTGGCGCAGTAGGTAGTGCTGTCGACTCACAGCAAAAAGGTCGCTGGTTCGAGCCTCGGCTGGGTCAGTTGCCGTATCTGTGTGGATTTTGCATGTTCATGCATTCGCGTGGGTTTCCTCCGGGTGCTCCGGTTTCCCCCACAGTCCAAAGACATGCGGTACAGGTGAATTGGGTAGGCTAAAATTGTCCATAGTGTATGAGTGTGAATGGGTGTGTATGGATGTTTCCCAGAGATGGGTTGCGGCATCCGCTGCGTAAAACATATGCTGGATAAGTTGGCGGTTCATTCCGCTGGGGCGACCCCAGATTAATAAAGGGACTAAGCTGAAAAGAAAATGAATGAATGAATGGACACTCTCAGAAAAAAGGTACATGGTGGTACAAATAATGGCTGCGTCTGAAACCGCATACTTCCATACTATACAGTACGCTAAAATCAGTATGCGAGCCGAGTAGTATCTCCGAATTCATAGAATTCGAAAATCAGTATGCGGATGACTTACTAATTCCGGCGAGATTCTGAAGTGCGCATCCCATGCATGCTGTGCTATCCCATGATGCCCCGCGAGAGAATTCATGAATGGGAGTGAAGCGACGCAACTGACACAGGTAGGTCACGTGACCATGACAAAATGGCGGATGTAGAACATCCGAATTCCATTGATACTTCTTACTTTCATACTGTATAGAAGTAGTTTTCTAAAGGCCGAGTAAAACGTTTAAATTCAAATGCAGTACCTGCTGAGTAGTAGGCGGTTTCGGACGCAACCAATATTTCTTAAGGAACAGTTTTGTACCTTTGTAAAAGTTGTACTTTATATGGTACAGAAAAGACCTGAAAGACCAGAAAAGATGCTGTTCTGTACCTTATTTGAAATGAAGGTACACAATTGTTCTCATAAAAAAGGTACATAAGTGTTGTACAATTCCTTTATTACAATACCTATGAAAATAAATATTACTGGAAAGGCAAAGTGATTTATGAATAATTTCCATATTAAAACATGAATCATTATTTAAAAGCATATCTTTAAAGAAACTCATAAACATAAATTTTTAGGTTCTATAATACAAAACTGGTAAAACAAAACTACAGGTATTGTAAACTAAACATTTCAGGCATTTTTAATAAACATTGGTAAGCATTTTCTGATAAATACAGTTTCATTATTGAAACACCTTTTGGCATTTGCTTTCCACTACGCACATGAGCTGGCAAAAGTTCTGCATATGCAGTGTTCATGCAGACATTTTATGATTGTAAAACTAATGAAACATTGTGCATATCTCATTACAACACTTTTGCATAATTCTATTTCTATTTTAAAATTAAGTAAATTAAATGAACTTTTAAGTAATTACATAGGTTTTGTGTGAAAATTGGAGAAAATAAAAGTGTTATATTGTACATGTACTCTCAGAAATAAAGGTGCGCGAGCTGTCACTGGGGTGGTACCTTTTCTAAAGGTACAAATTTGTACCTAAAAGGTCCATATTAATACCTCAGGGGTACATATTAGTTCCTACAGAGTACAAAATTGTTCCTCTTAAAATTTTTAGGTACTAATATATGCTTTTGAGGTAACAATATGGACGCTTTAAGTACAAATGTGTACCTTTTGAAAAGGTACCACCCCGCTAAACTTAAACACTTTCCAACGCAGGATATTTCATGCTGCACTAACTGCAGCCAAGAAGGTTATATTTAAAATATGGCATGAACCCGCATTCCCAGCGGACAAAATGTGGCTTATTGAACTAAAAAATATTGCACTGTTAGAACGTTCTACAACAAGAATTAACAGAGCTAAACCCCAAACAATCAAAGCATGGTCTGATTTTATTGAGAAAATGTCTTGTATAATAACTAGATAAACTAAAGCATACTGAAAGATAAATAATATTATATTAGAGGTGTATAAAGGTCACTTCTCACCCTAGAGTTTTTCTTTTTCTGTGTATTGTTATTTATTTATTATTTTATTGTATTTATTTTATTATTATTTTTATTGTATTTTCATTTAATGCAAACCCTGGCTTGTATATAGTTGTTGCGTATGCTGGCTTTGTTCTGGAATAAATAAATAATCACACAAAAAAGGTACCACCCCAGTGACAGCTTGCGTACTTTATTTCTAAGAGTGTGGGAGAATGTATTTCTGAAACAAAAAATAGATCTTTTGATTTATGTTAAAGTATTTTTTATTCTTTTTTGTGAATGGAAAAGGTGCATTTACACAAAAAGAAACTTTGTTTAAAAATGTATTTGATGTTTTATATTTACTGAAAATAAATTGAGTAAAATGCCTTTAAATAGTTCTAGAAACACATTTGACACTGTTAAGGTACAACGTGTCTTGTCAATGTAGTGGCACCTTCATGGATCAGATTTGTACCTTTGAGGATTGTACAATATTGTATCCGCAGCTTTTGAAATCCAAAGGTACATTTTGGTTTCCCATGGTACAAATCATGTCCTTAAAAGTGCAAACTGCAATGGTACAAATGTGTTTCTTTGCCTTAAGGTACAATTCTGTTCCATAAAAAGGTACTGCCCCAGTGACAAGGGTTTGTACCTTCTTTGGTACAACATTGTACCATTTTTTTCTCAGAGTGTATTGGCAGATTATTTTGCTCATTTTAAGAGAAAAAAATCATTTAATTACATGACCCATTACCTCTATTAAAGCCTGTGGACTCATTTCCGCCTGGTGCTTTATATGTTTCCTCCAGCCTGTAATAGGATAGAATTAAACACGTGTGATGGTTAAATGTTAGCCTGGCTGATTCTGAACTCAGAGATAATCAATGGAAATGACCTGAGCTGAGGAGGCGGTTCCTCTGAGAGCAGTATGAGTGCCATTATTGGTGAGTGTGAATGTAATCATCAGCTGGACAGACTTCGATTCCTACGCAAACACTTACGTCATCGTCAAAATGATCTGCCGAGCCATCTGAGAGCACTAGATGAGTCATATTTTGCAGCAACCTCCTGTTTACACAATTCTTGAGATTTGTTTTTTTTGTTTTATGTTCAGTCTACTTAAATTTGTTAAGTGTCACTGTTCACTTTTTGTCATCACAGTCACTTTATGCAATTTGTAATATTTTGCTTATTTATTGTTTTATTGCTGTGTGACTTTTGGCTTGTTACTGGGATTTGGTGCAAGCTTGCAATTCTCTGCATTTTTATTTGTTGTTGTATATTTTGTATTATTACTATTAAGTTCTTAATCGATTTGTGTTGGGACAACCGGTGAGTCATATTTTCCATCGATTTTGTGCTACAACCTACTGTTTAATTATGAAGAATGAGCAGTTGCATAGAGAGAATGTAATGTATTGTATGTTTAAGTACTGTAATGATGATGTTTATGTGTTGTTTTGTTATTCAGGACTTTGCATATGATGATCCAAAGTTGGAGTACAATGTGGATGCGCCGAACGGGCTGGTGATGGAGGGTTACCTGTTTAAAAGGGCCAGTAACGCCTTCAAAACGTGGAATAGGTGGGTTGAATCTAGCTAATGACAAAGTGGATATTCAACACTGGGTGAAGATTAATATGATTTAATGTATAACGTCATTTATTGGGATTCATTAGCCGTATTGTAAGACCATGGTTGGGTTTTAGGGTTTTTGAGGGGTTTAATCTAAAACAATAGACAAAAAATATTTATAATTATTTAAGAAGTAATTATTTTAGGTAACAAATTAAGTGGCAAAGTTTTGTTTGTTTTATTTAGTATTTTTTGTAATGATTTGTTATAGCTATTTATTTATTGTTTATTTATTTATTTATTTATTTATTTATGTAATAAAAATTTTAATGTGTAAATGTCATTAACAGGATTCGTTAGACGTTGTTAAACTCTGAATATTTACATGTGGCTTTTAATCAGCTATATTAGTTAGATCATGATTGGGTTTTAGAGTTTTTGAGGGTTTTAATTGGGAAAAAAAAAAAAATATATATATATATATATATATATATATATATATATATATATATATATATATATATATATATATATATATATATATAATCATGTAGGAAGCAATTATTTTAAGTAACAAATTAAGGAGCAAAGATTTGTTTTAGTTTTATTTAATATTTGTTTATGTTTTAGTTATGCTGATTTATTATAGTTATTTATGTATGTATGCATGTATCTATTTTTGTTTGTTTATTTATTTATTAGTTTATTTATTTATTCATTAATTTTCTTTTCGGCCTAGTCCCTTTATTACACAGGGGTCGCCACAGCGAAATGAACCGCCAATTTATCCAGCACATGTTTTACGCAGCGGATGCCCTTCCAGCTGCAACCCATCTCTGGGAAACATCCATACACACTCATTCACACTCATACACTACGGACAATTTAGCCAACCCAATTCACCTGTACCGCATGTCTTTGGACTGTGGGGGAAACCGGAGCACCCGGAGGAAACCTACTGCGCCACTGTGTCGCCCTTATTGATTTATTTATTTATTTATTTATTAGATTACCCTGATGACAGAAATCTAAAATTAAAATCTAGGCAAAATAACACACTTAATTAAATATTTATTATTGATGAACATATTTATTATTAAATGAACATATTCATAAATAATACTATAATATTTAATTCCAATTTCAAGCAAAACGTGCTTAATAATGTGTCTGGGCTCTTTGGATAAGAGATTCAAAAAGATAAACAATAAAATCATAAGCCCAAGTCACCCGAAATGCAAGTAAAAATATTTTAAAAGATTAATTTTTTCACTTACTTTTTGAGTACCTTTGACTTATGATTTTGTTGTTTGTCTTTTTGAACACCATAATATTGTTTTAAATAACCATCATAATTATATAATTATCAGGTTATTTTAGCAATTTTTATTAATAGTTTGAATTAGTTTTTAATTGAATGTTTTTAATTTAAATTTGTATTCAATTAATAAAAATTTTTTTTGTTGTTAAATATTTTGCTATTTATCATTTTATGTATGTTTGGATACTTACTTGATTTTAGTATTAAATGCTTTAGTATGTCAACTTGCACTAAATGAAAATGATACGTATTTTAGGTTTTTTATAAAATAAAATAATTAATAAAATCTTTGTTTTTTTATGTATTTTATTTCACGTTTATTTATTTGTTTATTTTTATTATTTTTATTTTTTTATTTTATTTATTTAATAGTTTTAGACTTATAGTTTTACCTGATCACTCTATAATAAATAGCATTATTTAGCACTTATAAAAGTCAGCTTATTCAGAATTTATATAAAAAAAGAGCAATTAGTTACCAATTCTTTGTCTTATATCCCTGTATATTCCTTTTTTTCCAGGCGGTGGTTCTCCATTCAAAACAGCCAGTTAGTTTATCAGAAGAAACTAAAGGTGAGTTCAAACCAGTGTTCAGTAACTGGAGTCATTAGTCAGAGGGGTTTAGACAGGTTTAGTAATCTGTCTTTGATTTGAATGAGTAGCTTCATTAGAGAATGTACTGTAAACAGAGTCATGTTAACAGATGGATCAGCACAATTCCTGATGCTGAATCAATGATGATGAGTCTTCAGCTCACTGAAAGCATCTGCTACTGTAATCCTGGTTCAGTCAAAGCACTCGGGCTTTCTGAAGATAACAAACTCATTCCCTGACTAATCAATGCAGTCGCTCTTCATCTGCATTCAGTGCTTACTTAGACGGCTTGATGCAAGAAACTGCAGGGGGGAAAATAACAGGGTTTTGTCATGTATTTTGAATTAAGACTAATTTAGGTTTGGTTTTTTGCAGCTTTTCAATTGATCAAAATCTACAAATAAACAAAACAATTCACAAATAAAAAATAAAAATGTTTTAAAAAATCACAAATTGCTAAAGTGCGAGAAAAGAAACTTGAAAATGTGAATAAAATTGTTTATGAAAAGCCAAAAAGACCACTATCTGAAAATATAGCGTTTTTGTTACTTAATTGCTTTAATCTAAAGAAAATAGGCTTTTAAAGGCACAGTATGTAATTTTCTCCACTAGAGGGTGCCAGTTCACAACAAATAAAGTCGTAGTTTGATGACGCTGTGACTTAGTTTGGAATCATGGGAGTTGTCATCTTCATAACTCAAAAAACATGTTTAAAAAAAACGTTTTGAACCCGACTTCATCAATTGTTCACATTTTTTCACATTGCTGGAAATTATGCAAATGCATTTATATTTAATGATATAATGCACTATTTGTGCATTAAAATAACATTTGGGAAAACGGTAACAATTTAGAATAATGGTCCATTACTTTATGTAAGTTAATGTATTTATTAACATTAAACGAAGTATGAATTATCTTCTAAAACATTTATTAATCAAAGTTTAACATTAACTAATAGATTATTAATATCCAAACTTGTGCTTGTTTACATTAGTTAAATTAAATTAACAATGACTAACATTATTTAACATAAATAACGTTAACAAAGATAAATAAATACCATAATAAATGTATTACTAATTGTTTGTTCATGTTAGTAAATACATTAACAAACATTAACTAATGGACCATTATTTTTAAAGTGTTACAGAGAAAACTTGTAATGAGGAAAAAAAAAGATTTGCCTCAGTATACACTTTTTGCAAAACGCTAAATTTGTTGCTCCCTGCACATTTCATTGGACATTTCAGGTAACAAATCCACTAGAGGGCGCTGTCTACATTTTTTGCGAATCTGAAATGTTACGTTTTGTTGTACACTCAGATCTTGCACACGTCCACAAGAAGGCGGAGCTTGTCATATAGATCACCAATTAAACCACTGACGTAAACCCAACCAATAGTGTTTTCAAAAGCAAACATAAGAGAAAAGCTCACAACCATGTAGTTTTACCTTGATTTTACATTGCTTATTCCTCTTTTGTGCAACCATGCTTTACCGGACTCACCCCCCGAGCGATCTGCATCACAAATACAACATCGTACAAAATGAGCAACCGAGCAAATTGACCACAAAAGAAAAGTCGTCACTTTTTTAGACTTGCCTATTTGTGAGATGTATGATGGTTTTATATTTACAATGTTTCTGACTTGTTTTATTTATATATATATATATATATATATATATATATATATATATATATATATATATATATATATATATATATATATATATATATATATATATATATATATATATATATGTATGTATATGTATGTATATATAATTTTAATCTTTTGCATAATCTTCTGTAATCATAATCATAATTTCTTGTATTTTCTTATATTTTTAAAGTGTAAAGCGCTTTGAGAATTAAGCTTTAAAGGAGCTACTGTATGCAAAAATAAATAATTATTATTATAATTATATGGAGATTAGTGCGATAAACATATTTGATTACAAATCTCAGACACCGTTAAATAATTTTGTAGTATTTATTGGGTGTCTTGCAAAGGATTGCCTGAAAATAATGTTTTATTCGTCAATAATATGTCCCTGTAAGTATCATTAGTGTGAAAAGGAACAAAAATAAGTGTCGTCATACTGACCCCTAGTGGTCATTTATATAGATACTCCAGTCAAACTTATGTTTAAGTGCATTTTTTTTTTTTTTTTTTGCAATTACACAAAAATGTAGGTTGAAGCACATATTTCCGATGAGTCTGTAAAGGCGAAAAACTGGATTCCTGAAGGGCCGCAGCTCTGCACAGTTTCGCTCCAAGCCTAATCAAACACACCTGATCCAACTTATCAAGGTGTTCAAGACTAGAGACTATTAAGCAGGTGTGAGTTGAAGCTGGTTGGAGCTAAACTATGCAGAGCTGCGGCCCTCCAGGAATTGATTTAGAGTGTTTTCGGTGTAGTTTCAACTTTATTAATGTGTCTTCGTCATTCTCAGGACTCTCTGACTGTTGTTGTGGAGGATTTGAGACTGTGTTCAGTCAAACCGTGTGAGGACATCGAGAGGAGGTTCTGTTTTGAAGTCGTGTCGCCCACCAAGTGAGTCCTGTCCAGGAAAAGCTGGCATTTTAGGTTTTAGATTTCCACAATAAGACTTTTGATATGTGTTTTTGAGCTGCTCGTCTAGTATTTGTTGTGTGGATGTGTATTGTAGGAGCTGTATGCTGCAGGCAGAGTCTGAGAAACTCCGGCAGGCCTGGATTCAAGCTGTTCAAGCCAGTATTGCCTCAGCATACAGAGAGAGTCCAGACAACTACTATATTGAGGTTTGTAGAATCTGCATGATATAAATCCATTTGAAGAAGTAGTAGATGTTTGGTTAGCTAAGAATATTGGTACAAAATCATTTAAAAGATCATCAGAATACATAATTATATTGTTGTAAAAGAAAATCCTATTTTAGGATTTGATCTTTAGAATTTAGCATTCAGCATTTAGCAATTTCAAGACATTTCTTTGGAGTTAATTGTGAAATTTACTAGAAGTTTCAGGGTGAAAATAATTGTATATAGTTGTATATGTGGTGTATATTCTAAAAACAGCAAAAAAAACAACTTATTTTGACAAAAAAATAACAACATTAATTGAACAAGACACTTGATCCTACTTCTATAAAGAGATTTGGCATCATTTCTTATCTAGCAAAAAAATGCATTTTGCTCAATTGGAACCAACAAAGGCCTCCAACATTTGAATTGTTCACTTTGAATGAAAAAGTGCTATTGGAATAATAAACATACTACTTAAGAAACAAGGGGGATGTCTTTCAAAAAATATGGATGCCTCTAATAAACCTCTGACTCTCTGACCACTTCAGATGTATTTTCATAAAAGTGTGACGTTACTCAATCACAGCAGGACTTTGTTACAGTTTACTCTGATTTTGTATTCTCTGTTTTTTATTATTTGATTTGAGGACTTTTGTTTACTGGTATCCTTGTTTTTGTCCTTTTTTTTGCTTTTGGCTGTATGTTCATCTTGTTTTTGCATTCATTAAAACCAGTAAACAAAGAATTAAAAAAACTAAATAAATAAACAGCAATATTTTTGAATTAAAGTAATAATATTCATTATTTTACTTATTATTTCACATGTTGCTTTTGTAAAGAATGCTTGTGTAAGGATATAATGTGTAAACATTATTGTCATGGATTCTGTTATTATGCAGTATTTATGCTAAATAGTTTTGCAATAAAAAAATATAGAATATGTATATATGAGAATGCTTGTTTAATATAAATCTAAATAAATATTCATATAAATATTAAATATGAATGTTTGTATAATTTACGTTTTTATTACAATTAATGGTATTATGTATTACTGTTAATAATTGTTATTAATAATTGATTATTATTGTTATTATTATTATTATTATTATTATAAATCATAATAATGATAAATCATGAATTAATAATAAATTAATAATAATAATAATAATAATAATATCCAATTGTATAAAAGTATATAATGTAAACATTATTGTCATTGAAAATGTCATTATGCATCTTTTATGCTAAATAGTTTTGCCATAAAACCATGGAATAATTATAAGAATAATTGTTTAATATAAATCTGAATAAATATTAATATAAGTATTAAATATAAATATTTTTATAATTCATAATTATTTTTATTTATTATAATTAGTGGTATTATTTATTACTATTATTAATTGTTATTGATAATTAATTATTATTATTATTATTATTATTATTATTATTAATAAAAATAACAACAGCATTATTATTATTATTATTCATATATAATAATAATAACAGCAATATAATAATAATAACAATAATAATAATTATTATTATTATTATTTTTATTATTTTAATAATAATAATAACAATAAACATTTGTAATAATAATAATAATTAATCATAAAAAGTGCAGCTAACAATTCATTTGAAGTTTTGTAACAGTTTTATAGTTTTAGTATCCAAATTAAATCAATGTGAACATAATTGAAGTACCATTTGAAGACATCTGAACCTTTTATATGAACAAAAACGATTCTTTTTTTTTTCTTTTGCACCAATTCATCAGTTAAAAACAACAGCTTCACATAAACGCCTCAGACTAGTCTATGGTATTGTTGTTACTGACATGTAAAGCTGATATGATTCAACTGATCTTTATTTCTGTAGCGCTTTTACAATGTAGATTGTGCCAGAGCAGCTTAACATGGAAGTTCTAGTAAATTGAAATTGAAACTAAAGTCCAGTTTTCAGAGATGAAGTTCAGTTTAGTTCAGTTCAGTGTGGTTTAATTTTCACTGCTGAAAGTCCAAACACTGAAGAGCAAATCCTTCGATGCGCAGCTCCACAAGTCCCAAACCAAGCAAGCCAGTGGCGACAGTGGTGAGGAACCAACTTCACCAATTGACGAAGTGAAGGAAAAAACCTTGAGAGAAACCAGGCTCAGTTGGGCACGACCGTTTCTCCTCTGGCCAAACTTCCTGTGCAGAGCTGCAGTCTAGGCGCTGGGGCCTAGAGAATGGATGATTTGAGAGTTTTTTGTTTCTCTGTGTTTTCAGCGTCTGGACCGGACGGCGTCTCCCTCCATCAGCAGTATAGACTCAGCGAGTGAATCCCGCGAACGCAGCGTCAGAGGAGAGAATATCCTGCAGAGGATCCTCAGTCTGCCGGGGAATCAGCAGTGCTGTGACTGCACTCAGACGGAGCCGCGCTGGGCCAGCATTAACCTGGGTGTCCTGCTCTGCATCGAGTGCTCCGGCATTCACAGGTCAACACACACACTATATCAGCACACCTTGCGAACAACTGATTACTATTAAATTGCTAATAATAATAATAACGATAACACTAGTAAGGGGCGGCGCGGTGGCACAGTGGGTACCGATGTCGCCTCACAGCAAGAAGGTCGCAGGTTCGAGCCTCGGCTGGGTCAGTTGGCATTTCTGTGTGGAGTTTGCATGTTCTCCCCGTGTTGGCGTGGGTTTCCTTCGGGTGCTCCGGTTTCCCCCACAAGTCCAAAGACATGCGCTATAGGTGAATTGAATAAACTAAATTGGCCGTAGTGTATGAGTGTAAATGAGAGTGTATGGGTTTCCCAGTGATGGGTTGCAGCTGGAAGGACATCTACTGCGTAAAAACATATACTGGATAAGTTGGCAGTTCATTCCGCTGTGGCGACCCCTGATTAATAAAGGGACTAAGCCGAAAATAAAATGAACGAATAAATAGCACTAGTAATAATGTATTTTATTATTTTATTATTAACGTTTTTATAAATGACTAATATTATCAATAATAATATAATAATAATAATAATAATAAAATCATGAAATTAATTGAATACATTGATTTAAAAATGCATTTTATAAATTGTAATATCAATAATAATAATGATTACAATAATAATATATTTTATTTTATTATTATTGTTATATTATAATAATTATTATTATATTTATTATTATTCAGAAATTTTCATAGAAATGTTTAAATACTTTTTGATAACAATAATAATAATAATAATAATAATATATGTTATTGCATTTTTATTTTTATTATTATTATATTATATTAATAATTAGAGCCCTTCATTTGAGCCCGATCGGGCCAATTTTTACGTTATAGCTAGCACGCATATCGGGCTTCAGGCCTGCTTTAAAAAAAACTTTCAAAAAAATTAAATAAGATCTAATGTGAGTGGTCCGGAAGCACCAGTAATGCCTTGCGCATAGAGATTTCCAGCCACGTACAATGGAGAACATAAAGAGAAAAATTGCCAATGGCAAGCTTAAAACTGAAAAACTGTGGAAATCTAGAGGAAAGGCAAAACATTCTGGGCAACTTTTCAAATAGTGACAACTTTAAATGATGAGCCAGCTGGTTATGCACAATGCACAACTTTAAAATGAGTAAACTCACTGTGGACCACACACCGCTTGGATATCAATGTCATTTAAAAACTAAAACTTACATTTAAAAAAAAAAAAACAAAAAAAAATTCAAACATTTCTCTAAATTATTCTGATAAAACAAATTGAAAACATCAGCTTTCTATTAAATACAAATCTGGTCTATTTTAATGGCTTAAACAGTATAAGCTGTTTGGTGAAAAAACTCGGGCCAAACATTTTGATAAGCTATTGGACAAGGACCGGGCTAGGGCTTAGATTTAAGGCCCGTGCAGGGCTCTGATAATAATAATTATTATTATTATATTTGTTAATATTCACCAGTTATTATTTAAAAAAATGTTATAAATTGCTAATATTATCAATAATAATGATGATAATAATGTATTTTAATATTATTCAAATATTTTCATTTAAAAAATTTAATATAAATTGCTAATCATTTAAAAAGTAGTAGTATTAGTATATTATATACATTCAATTCAAATTTGATTTAAAAATGTATTTAAATTATATAAATTATTATATATACATTTTTCATATTTGTAATGTTGTTGTTCTTATTATTCAGCCATTTCCATCACATTTTGATCATTATTATTCACTCATTTTATCACAAAACTATCTGCATAGATTTCTCATAATATTTTATTTACAGTATTGCAATTCATATTCTCATTAATATTATCCAGACACTGATAATTACTATTAACAGCAATAATAATAATAATAATAATAATAGCAGTTATTATTATTAATATTATTTGACAATTTCCATCACAAAACATAATGGCTAATAATAATAATATTAAATTAATAACAATAATGATAATCACAATTTTCATTACTGCTGCCAGAAGTGGTGTTAGTAAGGCCAGCAGGGGGCGCTCAACTTGCTGTCTATGTGGGTCCTAACACCCCAATATATTGATGGGGACTCTATACTGCTCAGTGAGAGCAGTCTTTCGGATGAGATGTTAAAGCAAGGTCTCTCTGTGGTCATTAAAACCTCTGTGGTCATTAAAAGTCCTTTGAAAAAAAGTAGGGGTTTAACCCCGGCATCCTGGCCAAATTTCCTAACCACCCCCATATGATAATTGGCTTCATCACTCTGTCTCCTCTCCACCAATCAGCTGGTGTGTGGTGTGCGGTTTGGGGCAATATGGCTGCCGTCGTGTCATACAAGTGGATGCTGCACACTGGTGGTGGATGAGGAGATTCCCCCCAATGTGTAAAGCTGTTTGAGTGTCCAGAAAAGCGCTGTATAAATGCAAGGATTTAATATTATTATTATTACTACAAATTGAGCATAATTTAGCATAAATTAAGCATAAATTAGTCATACAAAAAATTGCTTCTATAAATAACTAATAACAAATACAAAAAATCATATTTCACCATTTTCATTATTGTTTTTTTTAGAATTGGTAATAAAGTAGTACTGCTACTACTATTACTTCTACTAATAATAATTATAATAATAATTATAATAATAATAAATAAAAATAATAATAAATGCAATGTTTACTTAATATATGTCTGATAATGTAAAATATATGTTATACTTATTTTAAGTTAAAAAGGTGACAGAATGTTTTCAGTAAAGCCATACTCATTTTGTTTAAGAACCAAGGAAATCATGTTTTACAAACTGTAATGCATTGTAGGATTTCATTAGATGTTCCACTTTTGCCCTGTTGAGTATCAGATTGTGACCATTCTGTGTTAAAGCATGTTATGCTGCTGTTTAACCCATCTCACCATCTTCTCCATGTAAACTGGGTTGCCGGGAAGCAGACTGATGTAGTGAACTGAATGCACTTTTAATGAGAGAGCACATGTTTTCTGGAGACGCTCAGTCGTCCCAGTGCTGACTTTGGTGTTTACTGAATGGTGAAAAAATCTTGGAGAACTTCAGCAGATCAGATCAGACACTTGTCTAATGCTTGATGCTAGAGATTCACTGGTTGTTTTGTTAATGTTAGAAGGCTGTTTGTTTGTTTGTTTGTTTGTTTGTTTGTTTGTTTGTTTGTTTGTTTTGTTGCAGACAGTGATTTTTTTTTATTAATATTTGTATTTACAATTGTTTCTGATTTTTGTTAATACAAAATTATAGTAGACCACAATATTTTCTTTTTATTCTAATATTACTTTTTAGCATAAATATTTACATATAAATTGATAATAATAATAATTGTTTATTTTGTAATTATATTGTTGTTATTTGAGTTTTTCCATTTCAAAATTATTTGCATTAACTGCTAAATACTGCTACTACTAATAAATAATAATAATAATTATTATTATTATTATTATTATTGTTGTTATTATTATTATTATTATTATTATTATACAATTAAATGATAATAGTTATTATTATTATAAAATGTTTAATAAAATTATTTATTTATAATAATAATTATAAAATTAATAATAATAATAATAGTAAAAATTGTAATAATAATATGTATTGTTTAATAATAATGTTTAATAATAATATTTAAAATAATAAATATAAAATATTACAAATATTATAAAATAATAATAAATAATATTCCTTATTGTTATTATTGGTTAAATAATTACTATATCATTATTATTATTATTGTTATTAGTATTATTGTTGTTGTTGTTATTATTATTATTATTATTATTATTATTATTATTATTGTTATTATTAGCATTATTGTTATTGTTGTTGTTATTATTGTTATTAATATTAATTTTATATTATTATTATTATTGTTATTATTGTCGTTGTTGTTGTTATTGTTATTATTATTGTTGTTATTATTGTTATATTATTATTATTATTGTTGTTGTTGTTATTATTATTATATTATTATTATTGTTGTTATTATTGTTGTTGTTGTTATTATTGTTGTTATTATTATTATATTATTATTATTGTTATTATATTATTATTATTGTTATTATTGTTGTTGTTGTTATTATTATTGTTAATATTATTATTATTTAACTATTACAAGACAGTTTTGCATCAATAAAACTGCATACATTGCAATAATTATGATAAAAGTTCTTATAATTATATAATAATTAAGTTCTTATCTATTTAATTATGATAAAAGCTCTTAGAAAAATTTATTCATGCACACTTGCATGTACAATGATAGTCCATTACGTCAGCATTTTATATATATACTTAGAGAAGCAAACAATCCCAAAATCCCAAAGTTCTGAAAAGTATAGTTTATTAACAGTTTATTATAATGAAACTATAACAGTAAAGACAATATTTAAAAGTTCTTTGAAGTGCTTTAAAATGTGCAATTATTATTCGTAGTTTGATGTAATCTCAACTGAAACATGAAGACTGGGTGGGACACATACCTGCCAACATTTGGTCCATGAAATCTGGATGGGGGGGTGGACAAAACAAAAATCCGGTAGACAAAACAATACGGGAGATGGGTCAGAAATACGGGAGACTCCCGGGAAAAACAAGAGTGTTGGCAGGTATGGTGGGACATATAAAAGCTCCTCCCCTTTTAAAAATCAGCCAATAGCGTCTTGTTTTTATCACAGCTCTGCCAGTGAGAGTGGTTGAGCTCAAGCCCATCAAATGAAAAGCAAATGAGAAACGTCTTGAAGGGGGCGAGGCATGTCAGACACTAGAGAGCATTTAATTAGTCAGAAGAGTTGAGGAGAAATGAGGTGATGTCAAAAATATTGTTGATCCAGGCGGAAGTGGAAAACTACAAGCTTTGAATGTTTATATCAGGTTTATATCTTCTAAATGCGAATTTTGTCACTGTTTTGGAGCGCACTAGCTTATAGATATCCTTAAAACTAACTGATACTAACATCTAAAAAACTTTATTTTGACTTCACAGGAATTTTAAGTGTGCTCCAGCAATGAGATCAATGATTTCACTAGTGTTTTTGCTTCTTTTGTCAGGAGTTTGGGAGTTCACTGTTCAAAAGTGCGTTCTCTGACTCTGGACTCATGGGAACCGGAGTTACTGAAGGTCTGTTCTCCTGCTAATCTCTCTTCAATGACCTTTTCCCTGTGACATGAGCAAACACACTCTGACACTGTCTGTTGTGTTCACGCAGCTGATGTGTGAGCTGGGGAACAGTATCATCAACCACATCTATGAAGGCAGCTGTGAGGAGCAGGGCCTGAAGAAACCAGCACCCAACAGCTCCAGGTGACTGATGATGACAAACACTAGTGGCTTTCTTTATTAATCAGTCTGAATGTTCAACAGGGATGGGCAATATATATATATATATATATATATATATATATATATATATATATATATATATATATATATATATATATATATATATATATATATATATATATATATATATATATATACAAATAACAAAGTTTTATTATTTTTAGTTTTTTCTTGAATTTTGCTCTTTTTAAATGTTTTATTTAATATTTTTATCTAACAGATAAACTTGACTGTACTAATTCTGGACCGTTATCATAAGTTATTTTGTTAGATTAGCTCCAGATTTGGCTTCAGTACTGACTAAACTAATTAATATGCACAAATATAATATTGTAAAGCTTCCTATAGCATTGACTAAATTAAAATGAGAGATTTGTGAGGGGTGTACTCATATATGATGAGCACTATACAGTATATATATATATATATATATATATATATATATATATATATATATATATATATATATATATATATAAATATATATATATACATACAGTGCATCTGGTAAGTATTCATAGCGCTTGACGTTTTTCACATTTGTTTATGTTACAGCCTTATTCCAAAATGGATTAAATTCATTTATTTCCCTTAAAATTCTACACACAATACTCCATAATGACAATGTGAAAAAAAGATTTTTTGAAATTGTTGCAAATTTATTAAAAATAAAAAACCTGAAAAATCACATGTACATCAGTATTCACAATCTTTGCCGTGAAGCTCTAAATTGAGCTCAGGTACATTCTGTTTCCACTGATCATTCTTGAGTTCACCTGTGGTAAATTCAGTTCATTGGACATGATTTAAAAAGGCATACACCTGTCTATATACAGTTGAAGTCAGAATTATTAGCCCCCTGTTTATTTTTTTCCCCAATTTCTGTTTAACGGAGAGAAGATTTCTTCAACACATTTCTAAACATAATACAGTAGTTTTAAAAACTCATTTCTAATAACTGATTTATTTTATCTTTGCCATGATGACAGTAAATAATATTTGACTAGATATTTTTCAAGACACTTCTATACAGCTTAAAGTGACATTTAAAGGCTTAACTAGGTTAATTAGGTTAACTAGGCAGGTTAGGGTAATTAGGCAAGTTATTGTATAATGATGGTTTGTTCTGTAGACTATCGGAAAAATATATAGCTTAAAGGGGCTAATAATTTTGACCTTAAAAGGGTTCATAAAAACTATTTCTAGTCAAAATAAAACAAATAATAATTTCTCCAGAAGAAATAATATTATCAGACATACTGTGAAAAAAAATTCTTGCTCTGTTAAACATCATTTGGGAAATATTTTAAAAAGAAAACAAAATTCAAAGGGGGGCTAATAATTCTGACTTCAACTGTAAGGTCCCAGGGTTGACAGTGCATGTCAAAGCACAAACCAAGCATGAAGACAAAGGATTTGTCTGTAGACCTCCGAGACAGGATTGTCTCGAGGCACAAGGCTGGGAAAGGTTACAGAAAAATTTCTGCTGCTCTGAAAGTGCCAATGAGCACAGTGGCCTCCATCATCCGTAAGTGGAAGATGTTTAGAACCACCAGGACTCTTCCTAGAGCTGGACGGCCATCTACGCTGAGTGACCGGGGGAGAAGGGCCTTAGTCAGGGAGGTGATCAATAACTCGATGGTCACTCTGTCTGAGCTCCAGCATTCTTGTGTGGAGAGATGAGAACCTTACAGAAGTACAACCATCTGTGCAGCAATCCATCAATCAGACCTGTAAGGTAGAGTCGCCAGACGGAAGCCACTTCCAGCCTGGAATTTGCCAAAAGGCATCTGAAGGACTCTCAGACGATAAGAAACAAAATTCTCTGGTCTGATGAGACTAAAATGGAACTCTTTGGAGTGAATGCCAGGAGTTACGTTTGGAGAAAACCAGGCACCGCTCATCACCAGGCTAATACCATCCTAATACCATCCCTACAGTGAAGCATGGTGGTGGCAGCATCATGCTGTGGGGATGTTTTTCAGCAGCAGGAACTGGAAGACTAGTCAGAATAGAGGGAAAGATGAATGCAGCAATGTACAGAGACATCCTGAATGAAAACCTGCTTCAGAGTGCTCTTGACCTCAGACTGAGGCGACGATTCATCCTCCAGCCGGACAGTGACCCAAAGCACACAGCCAAAATATCAATGGAGTGGCTTCACAACAACTCAGTGAATGTCCTTGAGTGGTCCAGCCAGAGCCCAGATTTAAATACTACTGAACATCTTTGGAGAGATCTGAAAATGGCTGTACACCTTCGCTTCCCATCCAACCTGATAGAGTTTGAGAGGTACTGCAAAGAGGAATAGGCAAAATTACCCAAAGACAGGTGTGCCAAGCTTGTGGCATCATATTCAAAAAGGTATTGAGCAAACAAAGTATTGAACAAAGGCTGTGAATACTTGTGTACATGTGATTTTTCAGGTTTTTATTTTTAATAAATTTGCAACAATTTCAAAAAATCTTTTTTCTCATTGTCATTGTGGGGGATTGTGTGTAGAATTTTGAGGAAATAAATGAATTTAATCCATTTTGGAATAAGGCTGTAACATAAAAAAATGTGGAAAAAGTGAAGCGCTATGAATACTTTTTGTGTGTATATATATATACAGTATAACAAGGATTTTTTATATTCCCTATTATATTTTTTCTTCTGGATAATGACTTTTTATTTCTGCTTGAATAAAAGCGGTTTTTAATTTTTTAAACCATTTTAAAGTCATCATTATTAGCCCCTTTAAGCAATTAGTTTTTTCGATTGTCTACAACCTAATTAACCTAGTTAAGCCTTTTAATGTCACTTTAAGCTGTATAGAAGTGTCTTGAAAATTATCTAGTGAAATATTATTTACTGTCATCATGACAAAGATAAAATAAATCAGTTATTAGAAATGAATTATTAAAACTAATATGATTAGAAATGTGTTGAAAAAATCTTCTTTCCGTTAAACAGAAATTGGGGAAAAAATTATACAGGAAGGCTTATAATTCTGACTTCAACTATACAGTATATATTTGTTCAGTTAATATTTTTAGCTGAATCGAATCAGTTGTATTGTATGTGTTGAATTGAATGAGGACATCTGAATCCATACCCAGCCCTAATGTTCAATTGCCACCTCAATTTTCAAGGCAAGAAAAGGAGGCCTGGATTAAGGCGAAGTATGTGGAGAAGAAGTTCCTGAAGAAGATGATGACGGGTGAAGTTGTGGTGAATGGCGGGAGGAAATCGGAGCGCCGCTGGAACTCCAGAAAGTGCAGGAGGCACAACAGCGCCACCACCGTCCCCAAAACACACCGCAAATACAGGCAGGATGCAGGCAGTGCGTCTCCAGCAACCCTGTCTTCAGGTGACCAGTCACATTTCATTCATTTCCTATGGTTTTATTTAATTGACCGATTGCATGAAATGACTCCGTTACCTCAGTTTCATTCATTTACTGTGTCTGTCTCTATACAAATATAATCAAATAAATAAATGAATAAATGACTTTTTTGAAATTACCATGCTGATAAAACAATAGTGTTATAGAATAATTGCATTATTCAATTAAATTAATTGTATTATTATCTGACACATCACTGAATTTTTTAACGTTTTGCACCTTTAGCAACTGCTGCTCTGGAGAGGAAGTTCAGACGGGAATCACTCTTCTGTCCGGATGAGTTGGACAACCTCTTTTCCTATTTCGACACTGGTTCAGGGCCTCGCAGTAAGTTTTTATTCTGGCCTGCGGAAAGATTTGCTTTTATACGCTCATTCATTTTTTGTGTTTTGCCGTTGCTTTCCATTGTGATTTGATTGGTTTTTATTTATTTATTTGTTTTTTGTTTGTTTATTTGTTGTTGTTTTTTGCCTGTTGCTTTGTGCTTTGTGCCTGTTGTGTTGTTTTTTGCTTGGATTTGTTTTGTTTAATTTGATGGTGTGATGTTTTCCTTTGCGTTTTGCTTATTTTCTGTTTCATACTCTGCTGTTTTTGCATACTTTTGCATTTTTGCTTTTTATTGATTTCACTTGTGTTTTATTTGAATTTTGTTTTGAATCTCTTTGCTCTTTTGTGATTTATTTTTTATTTTCATTGTTTACTTTTGCTGTCTTGCATTTTTCTTTTAGTTTACTTTGTGATCATATTTTTGTTTTTATTTATGTTTTATTTTATTTGCTTTGTCTGTTTTTTTTTTTTTTTTTTTTGCTTTTTTGTTTACTTTCTTGTTGTTTGTATACCTACGTTTTGCTGTTTGTGGTTTTTCCCTTTCATTTTTTCATTTTTTCATTTTGGGCCCCATCATACACCTGGCAAGGCGCAAGTCATGTAATGCACGATTTGTTGCTATTTTCAGACCAGCGCAACCCTAATTTTCCTGTTTTGCACCACATTGTTTAAATAGCAAATCCATTTGCACCACTTTGTGGACTTATGGGTGTGTTGGTCTAAAATAGAGGTGTGTTAAGGCGCATAATGTTGCATATATTTTCTTTAATAAAAACTAATTTAGATTTGTCCATCTGTTGGGTTTTGGAGACATATGCATCACTATATGGGCATAATAAAAGGACGTGTGTTTGGATATAACTCAGTTTTTTGATCACACTTCGTTATTATTGTTTATTTATTTGTTTGCTGTAAATTAGAAATTAATTTAGAAATACATTGAAAACAAATCTTTGCACTTAACAAACGAAATTAATTATGTAGGCTAATGGATGTCTTCAGTGGAGTGAGTTTCCACTGTTTCATTACTCCATGAAAGTAAAGGAGTAAAGAGTAAAAGTAAAGTAAAGAGAAAGTAAAGAGGCCGAATGGAGGAGGCTCATTCTTTATCCTCGCTGCAGATGTTCTGTTTAACTGTTTTCTTGCTAGTAAAGTGTTCAGTTTTTCCACTTACAAAGTCCCCCATGTAAATAGCAAATGTGACATGGCGCAACACAACTGACTCTTCAGGGGAATGGAAGACTCTGGTTTAATGCACTTTATCCACAAAACACACCCATAACTCATTAAGAGAATAAGCACAACCCTGTTAGACCATGCGCCGAGGCACAGAGAGTATTTGTCCGTCCTTAAAATAGCAAAAGTGGATTCTGACACGCCCTTAATGCTTTTGTGCCATGAGCTTTAGACTTTGTGCCTAGACCGTTAAAATAGAGCCCTTTTTGTTTGTTTACTTTTTTGTAGGGATGCACAGAATGTTTTGCTGAAAATATTAGCCAAAAAAAGTCAATGCTGCACTAAAAAAGCAAAATCTACTCAAATAGCATACAAGACCTTTCTATGTTGTATGTTTATGCACTTGTAATTTTGAGCTTGCAATTGTGATTCTCTTCTGATAAATTGACATTTCTAAAACTCGTTCACCGTCAGTAAAATGTGGTTACATTATTGGCTTGTGTTTTTTTAATTAGTATAGCTCAAGTTATTGAGTTAAATTTAAAAAGTCTTACAAAATTATATTATTTAATACAAATATTAACTAATTATTACAAAGTATTTTCGGTTTTCGTCCAAGTGCATCCAGAATTTTCAGTTTCTGCCCAGAATTTTAATTTTGGTGGATCCCTGCTTTTTAAAATTGTATTTATTTTATTTATTTAAATTTATTTTTTTGTCTTTTTTCAGCTTTTATGTGTTTTCTTTAGCATTTTTTTTGTATATTTTGATGCAGTTGTCTAACAGTGACACATGATGTGCTCCTGTGTTCTGTCCTGATGCTGACGCTCTGTAGTGTAACGTGTCCGCGCTGGGCTTGTGTTGGTCCTACAGGTCTGAGCAGTGACAGTGGGTTAGGAGGCAGCACTGACGGCAGCACTGACGTCTTGGTGTTCGAGTCTGTGGTGGACAGCGTCACAGAGGAGGGTGAGTGTGAACCACTGTGTGTGTGACTGATACTGTGTTACTATAGCAGATGGATCATGTGTGTTTTTGTGCTGTTTAGAGTGTGAGGTGTCTGAGGACTCTAGTAACGAGGCTGAACTGGAGCCAGAAGCATCAGATCCAGAGGATTCGAGAGAGCTGGATGCTGGAGCGTTACTCTATAAGGCCTGTCAGGCGCGCAATTTGCCTGTTATGGCTGAAGCTCTGGCACACGGAGCCGACGTCAACTCTGTCAATGAAGAGGACGAGGGGAAAAGCCCACTCATTCAGGCTGTGATTGGGGTGAGTGAGCGCAATGCAATTCACAAATTAGAAATACTCTATTTGGGGAAATACTATTTTTGGTGAAAATATTTATTTATTATTTTTATTTGTCAATTTTTTTTTAAACATCAGCTTTGAAGTTACAAATAAAAGAGAGAAATATGATCACATATGAATGAGCACATTTAATGTGCTTTAAAATGTTAAAATATTACTATATTAAAATTAAAATGTTTAAACTATTAAATGATGGAATTTGGCGACGCAGTGGAAGAAGGTCGCTGGTTCGAGCCTCGGCTGGGTCAGTTGGCTTTTCTGTGTGGAGTTTGCATGTTCTCCCTGCGTTCACGTGGGTTTCCTCCGGGTGCTCCGGTTTCCCCCACAGTCCAAAGACATGGAGTATAGGTGAATTGGGAAGGCTAAATTGTCCGTAGTGTATGAGTGTGTATGGATGTTTCCCAGAGATGGGATGCAACTGGAAGGGCATCCGCTGCGTAAAACATGTGCTGGATAAGTTGGCGGTTCATTCCGCTGTGGCGACCCCGGATTAATAAAGGGACTAAGCCGACAAGAAAATGAATGAATGAATGAAAATTAAAATATTTAAACTATTAAATGATGGAATTTGGCGACGCAGTGGCACAGTAGGTGGTGCTGTCCCCTCACAGCATGTTGCATGTTCTCCCTGCATTCCTGTGTGTTTCCTCCGGATGCTCCGGTTTCCCCCACAGTCCAAAGACATGCGATACAGGTGAATTAAGTAGGCTAAATTGTCCGTAGTGTATGAGTGTGAATGAGTGTGTGTGGATGTTTCCCAGAGATGGGTTGCAGCTTGAAGTGCATCCACTGCGTAAAACATGTGCTGGATAAGTTGGCGGTTCATTCCGCTGTGGCGACCCCAGATTAATAAAGGGACTAAGCGAAAAGAAAATGAATGACTGAATGATGGAATTTACAGAAATTGTACAATATTGTGGTATATATATAGTAAATAATATTTTACTAGATATTTTTCAAGACACTTCTATACAGCTTAAAGTGACATTTAAAGGCTTAACTAGGTTAATTAGGTTAACTAGGCAGCTTAGGGTAATTAGGCAAGTTATTGTATAATGATGGTTTGTTCTGTAGACTATCGGAAAAATTTTTTGCCAAAGGGGCTAATAATTTTGTCCTTAAAATGGGGTTTAAAAAATTAAAAACTGCTTTTATTCTAGCCGAAATAAAACAAATAAGACTTTCTCCAGAAGAAAAATTATTATCAGACATGCTGTGAAAATTTCCTTGCTCTGTTAAATATCAATTGGGAAATTTTTGAAAAAGAAAAAATTATTCAAAGGGGGGCTAATATTTCTGACTTTAACTGTATATATACATATACATATACAGGGCTTGACATTAACAACCACCAAATGTGGATAGATTTTAGCTGTGGTGGGATGGACAGCTACACCCACTAGCCACTTTGGCTGGTTGAAAATAATTTTTAAGTTGTGGTTTTCTTAAAAGGAAGGTTCAACAATAAGGATATCATAATGGCCCGGGGCCCGCATGAGCGATAACAAAAATAATGAATAAGAGGATGGTCATGCGCACGATGGTCAGGGTCTCCTTACTCACTGATGAGGGCTTTGGTTTTGCGTGCATCACATCATCACATCACCTGTGTGTGTTTAAAAAGCTCCCGTTTCCTTGCAAGAAGCAACCGTGCCTAGAAATGCAACTGGTGCGATCGGTTCTGCGAATGGACTGGACAAAAAACTATGCTCGTGGACCCACAGTCCTGCTGCTTTCAAGAGCTCACGATTTAAAAAAAAAAAAAAAGTATTTTTGTAAGCAGCAGCAGTTGGCGATTTCACTTTTACCATTCAGTGAACAGATTATCAGTGGGCCTGATCTTAACTGTGTACACGTGATCATCCTTTCATTATTGCACATGGCATGTTTTTCACCTGCTCTTTTTTGCTTAGTTATTTTTGTTAATTCAATTATCATCCTTTACAATTACATTGCTTTAATAGAAGTAAATGTACAGTATAGTTAGCTGGTGATCTGGGACCTTTAGCCTGGACAGACTACTGTGCATAGATTTAGATACATGAGAATTCTTGATTAAATGCCATTTTTTTTTAACAAAAGTGTACAGCTATATTTTGATTGTTTTTACACATTGTTTAAAATTTGTGGCTGAGATGTAAGAATAAGAAGTATTTCAAATAAGAAATATTTATTTATTTCTGGTATAGCCAGAGAAAAATTTAAGGACTTAGTGTTGAACCCCGAAAAGTCATGTGAATTAACACAACACAAACATAATTATGCCTTCAAATTAATGTTGTTTTTGAATATTCTCTAATGTGAATGTAATAAAAATTATCATCAGGACTGATTCTAGTAAATAAACCTGTCATTGAAAGTGTAAAAATAATAAAATGATCAAATGTAGTTTATTATGGACCTATTTGTGACTTTTAATTGACCCACAAGGTTAGTTAGGGATAGTTCACCAAAAAAAAATTCTGTCGTCATTTACTCACCCTCCCCTTGTTCCAAACATAAGAAGATATTTTGAAACCGGTAGCTCTTCCATAGTATCTTTTTTCCTTCAATGGATGTCAATAGCTACGGTTTTCAACATTCTTCAAAATATCTTCTTTTATGTTCAATAGAAAAAGAAACTCAGAAAGGTTTGGAACCCCTTGAGGGAGAGAATAAATAGTGAGTAAATGTTTATTTTTGAGTGAACTGTCTCTTAACATATTCTGGACAAAATAATAACCTTAATATGAAGTGAAGCCAAACTTCCATGTTACCAGGGTTCAGACAAGGTCTTTAAGCACCCGAAATATGACCAAATATCACCACGGTTTGCAGAGACGTGATACAAATATCTATTTTAGAAGTGATACTAATTATTAATGATACTCTCTCAGCATTAAACTTCTGTGAAAAGTGACCTTATTTGTTTATAGCTGCTATTTTACAATGAGGGATAACCAAAAAAACTGTCCTTCTGTGTTGCTGTTTGAGGTTGTAAAGTCTTATTGCTCTGGGTTTTTTTTTATTTTTTTATTTACATCTAGGGTTCTTTAATAGCCTGCGAGTTTCTTCTGCAAAATAGTGCTGATGTGAACCAGAGAGATCACAGGGGAAGAGGCCCGCTGCATCACGCCACTTATTTAGGACACACTGGGTGAGTTCAGACTTGCATAAACATGAGTATGTTCTGCTTCTTTCATCTGTAATTTGATGTATTACTTTGGAATTATTTGTGAAATTCACTAGCAGTTTCTGAGTCTAAATAGTGTCTAAACTTACTTTTTTTGCTGTGCATCATTGATCATTCATGTATTAGATGGCAGAAGTGTCATAATCTTATTATGGTTTTACCATGATAAAATGTCCCATAAGATAGCATCCACTTCTGTGTTTTTTGGATGTTGGTGCCTTTTAGCAGGTTTACACTGCTGGGTTCCACACAATTACTTCATGTTGTTAACTTAATCGCTTTTACAAGTTTAAGTGGATTCAACATAAAACAATTAAGTTGTCCCAAAAAAAAAACCTTAAGAATTGTGTTGTTTCAACTGATTTTAAATAAGTAGCTTAACCAAGCAGCAAAATAATTAGTAGTAAATTAGTGGAGTAAACAGTAATAGAAGCTAATTATTAGCATTAGTACTTATAATAAGATCAGCGGTTTGTTTTATTTTCAGGCAAGTGTGTTTGTTTCTGAAACGAGGAGCAACTCAAAACGACGGGGATGAGGATGGACAGGACCCGCTGAGCATAGCGGTTCAAGCGGCTAACGCTGATATAGTTACTCTGTAAGTTTAAACATTTGTATGTAAAAACCTTAGGATTATTGCACCGTGTGTTTTGTGTGAAATTGTATTCATATATGTACAGTTGAAATCAAAATTATTAGCTTTTTATTGTTTTTTTTTTTTTTTTTTTTTTAATATTTCCCAAATGATGTTTAACAGAGCAAGACATTTTTCACAGTATTTCCTAGAATATTTTTTCTTCTAGAGAAAGTCTTATTGGTTTTATTTCAGCTAGAATAAAAGTCGTTTTTAATTTTTTAAAAGCATTTTAAGGTCATAATTATTAGCCCCCTTAGGCAAAATATATTTTTTCAATTGTCTACAGAACAAACTACTGGCCTGTAGCCAGCCTGGTAAAAGGTGGGGTGGTTCTTTTTCCTCAAAAAGTGGACCTTTTTTGCAGTTATTTGCCTCAGTTTAATTGTGAAATTTAAATACTGCATTTTAGTGACATTTTAAGCACTATTTTTAGCTGTATTAGCTTTTCGGATGGTCATCATAACCACACTTTTTGATGTACCAAAAATGTTTGCTAAAGATTTAGAATAAAGAAACATGAAACAAATACTTATTTTTAAAATGCTAATTTATTACATCATTTATCATTAGAAAATTAAAAACTTCAGCCTATTGTCAATTATTTGGCAAATAACAACATGTTCAGCATATTCTTTCCACAGTCAGAATTTGGCTATTTGAATAAAAAAAGAATTACACACAATAATAGTATTAATATAATGTGGAGCTTCACATTTTTTCTAGCCCCTCTTGTAAAAAAAAAAGTACATCAAAAAATTTATGGTTAACAACAAATCAGTTTTAACATGGTCCGCTTTTGGTGCTTCACTCTTTTTTATTGCTCATTTTTTGTTTCAAGAATAAGGTCCAAGATTTAGAATAAAAGTTACTTGTAAAATGTTTTTTCTATTTATAAAAAATGCAGTAGCAAAAGATGACTTCTGTTACGTCAGATTGTATGTTTTCTTGCACAAAATATTTTAGCTAGTCACACCAAAGCGACAGCCAGCAGAGGATTCCACTTGATCTTAAAGCATTTTTCGATGGATTATTTTCACTATTTATGAAAATGCATAGCAGCAAAAATAGGACAAAAGTTCATGTAACTTGAAAAATATCTAGTAAAATATTATTTACTGTCATCATGGCAAAGATAAAAGAAATCAGTTATTAGAAATGAGTTATTAAAACTATTATGTTTAGAAATGTGTTGAAAAATATCCTCTTTCCGTTAAACAGAAATTGGGGATATATAGGAGGCCAATAATTCTAACTTCAACTGTGTATTAATACTATTATTCTACAAGGATGCATTAAATTGATTACAAGTGACAGTAAGGACAGTGATAATGTTAAAGATTTACATTACAAATAAATCTTCTTTCAGTTTGCTCAAAAATACCAAGCAGCACAACCATTTATACAACATTTATAATATGATCTCTCAAGGATCTCACAGAAAGTTCAGCTTTGTTATGACAGGGATTAAGTCATTAATTGAGTTATACTTTTGGTAAATAAGTGATTTTTGTGAGACTTTTGAAAACAATCAAAAATCTAAATCTAAAAAAGAATGAAATTGTACAAAGTCTGATGGTTTTGTTTCTTTTTGTGTCTCAACAGGTTACGTCTGGCACGTATGAATGAGGAGATGCGGGAGTCGGAGGGCCCGTTCGGCCAGCCAGGTCAATATTCTAGCAGCAGTCCCACAGAACAGCAGTATAAGAAATGCATACAAGAGTTTATCTGTCTCAACATAGCTGAGTACTAGAGACACCAGCGTAGCGCTTTTCCCATCATTCCCACCACAACCAACCATGTGTTTACTGTTTATCTATAAAGACAGGCTAGACTTGCTGGATAATCCAACTAAACCATCTTTAAATGGTTGATCATTACCAGCTCCGTTGGTTAATCAAGTGAATTCCAACTCATAGGGCCACATTTCACATAGTAACCATAGGGGCGTTCACACCTTTTGGATAGTTCCTAGAACTACACATTGCAGGATTTTGGCTATAGACCATTTTGAGGGATGTAAACAGAAATAATGGTCCCAACGTATTTCCTGTTTTACATTTTTTATTTCTATAGCTTCCCAGAATCCAAAAAGAGCCACATGTTGATGAATAATGTTATGATAGCTGTTTTAACATAAAGTTATGATTGAATTGCTCTTGTTACAGTTATGAAATAGTTTGATAACAAGCAGGAAATGTTCATGGGCCAATGACATGATCACATTAAAATGGTCTATAGTAATGCCTTTTAAAGGTCACCCAGCAAAATAGGAACTGTCATTGATGTAAGTGTATTCTGATTGGGCGAATGTATGCCATGCAAAACACTGGCACGGTATAGGGGCTTTCGCACTAAAGGAATTTTTTTCAAAGTTCCTAGAACTACGTGTGGAAGCACCTGCTTATTTTCGTGCAGAAACTGGAAGTTATTTTAGTTCCAGGAACACATTTCGGGGTCTGAATCGATTAAAGTGGAGTTAAATGAACACTAATTTTACAACTACCCTAGAGTTAAACTGTTTTACCATTTTTTAATCCATTCAGCTGATCTTCAAGTCTGGCGGAAACACTTTTAGCTTAGCTTAGCATAAATCAGTGAATCGGATTAGACCATTAGCATTTGTCAGTTTTGACAACAAACAGAAATGGTGAGGAGGAGGTCTGTTAGGTTGTAATAACTCTCCTTGTAAAGATGAGTCAGCAGAGAGGATCCATTTGCAGCTTTATTGAATCAAAAGAGGATGATCGAACTGGGACGGTCAGATACAAACAAACAAGGATTACAAAGTAGAGACTTAAACTCAAAGTCGGTGAACAGGCGATGGGTCGAGACAGGCGGCTGGCAGCAGAGGGAATGGTCCATTAAACAGAGCAGAGGCCAGAGGGTCACAGAATTGTAATCGCTCAGAATGGTATGCGGAGCAAAACAAGACTTTGCAATGAGTGGAATTAAAGGTAGGATTGTAATGGCTTTTCAGGTGCTAGCATAACCAGGCGAAAAGGATGCTGGGAAATGTAGTGAAACTGGATTAGTAGTCCTATGACTGCGACCTCTGGTGACAATCAGGGGGAACCACAGAGGTCAGAGATGTTACACTCCCAAAACCCTTTCCTGATCTTTCTGAATGAAATGCCTACTTTACTACATCCAATCAGCTCGCAGTAGAAAAAAAAACCACGCCCACTGTGTTCTCATTTAACATTCTGTTTCTTTATGAACTGTTACAATCTGAAAAACGGTCGCAGCTTCTGATTCATGTGGACTTTAAGGGAATAGGAAACTCCTAATACGATAATCAAAACAGTTTATTTAGCAAGACGCTAATGGTCTAATCTGAGACGTGTTTCCTCATTGGTTAGCATCCCTATATTGCACAACAATTAGCTGGATTTTTGGCTAAAAGAGTGTTCCTCTAATTGTGGGACGTCATGCGAAACCGTTCAATTGGTGGTGTGAAATCCCCTCAAGCCACAAAACTAACTTGACCACTTAATACACTGCAGATTTACAACCACATTTCAAAGTTAGTCACATGATTGGCAGGCCTTTATATACAGTAGTTTGGCAAACAATGGTGCTACTCATTGTGTTTTAAGTCCAAAAAACAGTAAACTAAGCCCTTAGCATATCTAAAACTAGCCTTCAGAGCTAGCATCTGTTCATCTCTGGTCATTTTCACACCACTTTACACTTCAGTACAGTATCGTATGCAGGCAGCTGTTTATCTATTCTAACAGTGTTCTAGTGGCATTTTTTGTACACATGGGTTAAACTATTCGGGCTCTTAAAAGCGCATGAGGGAGAGTGGGATAATTAAAAAGCTGTGATTATTCTTATTATGTCATTATTAGTGTATAAAGTGTTTTTTTCTCGACTCAAATGCCACTGTTATGCACTTTTTCTTAACTCCACTGTCGTTTTTGTTTGCTTTTTTTAAATGATGGTGTAGAAAATACCTCAAATGGTTTTTTTATGCCTTTTCTGACTCCCCCCACCCCCCACCCCCCCAGAGCAATGGCGCAATGATAGCATGATTATTATTTGATTTTTTTTTTTGTATTGTGGTAACAGATTGTATTTTTGTAACTTCGTATACTTGGGAATTTTACAGTTTGTGACCAAACTTCAGATTATTCACACACACAAAAACAGTTTGTTTACAGTACATTACGGGTCAAATATTTGGGGTCAGTATGATTCTATTTATTCTCTAATACTCAAAATAAAAGTATTAACTCTTAAACAAAAATACGGTCAAATTGTGAAAAAGAGTTACAATTTAATTTCACTGTTTTATGTTTTTTAATTTATATAAATGTAAATTATTCATCTGAAGCAAAGCAGAATTTTCATCATCATTACTGTCCTTCAGAATACAGAAATTTAATAATTATGATTATTGTAATAACTTAAAATGTATTGAAAATGTTCTAATTATTTATATAGTGTTAAAACATTTGTGCTGCTTAATTCTTTCAAATCAAACTTTTTTAAAAATATTAATTAAGGAGTATTTGAAATATAAAGCTTTATAAGATTCATTCATTCATTCATTTTCCTTCGACTTAGTCCCTTATTTATCACGGGTCACCACAGCGGAATGAACCGCCAACTATTCTGGCATATGTTTTACACAGCGGATGCCCTTGCAGCCGCAACCCAGTACTGGGAAACACCCAAACACTCTAACATTCACACACACACACTCATACACTACGGCCAATTTAGTTTATTCAATTCACCTATAGCACATGCCTTTGGACTTGTGGGGGAAACCGGAGCACCCGGAGGAAACTCACGCGTACACGGGGAGAACATGCAAACTCCAAACAGAAATACCAACTGGCCCTGGAGGGACTCAAACCAGCGACCTTCTTGCTGTGAGGCGATAGTGCTAACCACTGAGCCACCATGCTGCCCCGCTTTATAAGATTATAAATGTAATTTTGAAACACTTCAGAGTGTCCTTTCTGAATAAAATGAATAATTTCTTTGAAACACAAATGTACTGACCTCAAACTTTTGATCAGAACTGTACTGTGTGTTCATGTATAATGCAGTAGTTCTTCTTTTATTAATTACTATCTGTTATCTTCAGTGCATTGATAATAGCTCTTGCTCTTATCTGTTGCTTTTTCTGCTGTTTCATGAATCTATGAAACTCTTATAAAACAATCTCAGCATCATTTGACGACGAAACATCTGATAAACCAACTCAATCTCACGGCAATTCGTAACTTTTTGATTTAGTGGCTAATTCGTATGAATTCATACGATCTCATTCATACAATTTAGTACGATTTGCTCATCCCCAATGATGGTTGGGTTTAGGGGCGGGGTTGGGTGCCACGCCTCCTTTTAAAAATCGTACATTTTCGTACGACTGAGCTTGTACGAATTAGTCACTAAATTGACAAAACGTAAAATAGTTCCCCTTCGGAAGGGGAACTTCAATGCTATGTGGAAACTTCCACTATGGGGATTTCATTCAGAAAGCCAATCATCTGAAAGAGTATGTAAACGGGCCAATGAAATGCCAATGAGTTGGCAGCTTCAGCTTGCGCACCTGATGCTCGTTGCAATTAACTTGCTATATGAGCACAGAGCTAGCAAGCCAAAGCATCATTTTCACTTCAGAGACTTCAACAGCCTTCTGAGAGAGTCGATGAGGGTTCCTCCAGCTGAGTTTCAGACAGAGAGTGAACGAGAGCGATCTCCCGGTCCAGAGTGTGTGACACGCAGCGGCAGATGGTCGAGCTGGGTTTCTCCCTTGCCTGGCGTCCTTTGGGTCCGGTCCTCCAGAGCGGTATGTATTGTTGCGAATTTCCTAAAAGAGCAACACGGTCGTGCAGCGCGTCTTTTTCAAGACGTCGCTCCGACTGTGCGTTTCTGGATGCGGTGGTTTCCTGTCCTCGGATGATGGGCACGAGCACTGCGTTTCATGTCTGGGGGTCCAGCATGTTAATGCGGTGCTCGTGGGCAGTGCATGCCATCACTGCGGTGGCATGTCTGTTGCGCAGTTAAGATCGCGGCTCGCTCTTGCAAAAGAGCCACCCACCCCAGTTGTCCCCCGCTCCGCGGTGGGCACTCGGGCAGATCTGAGGGTTACAGTGGGAGTAAATCTGCCGCCCTCGGGCTTGTGGACCTCTCACTCCTCCACGCGCTCCATCCAAGCTTTGAGTGAGAGAAGCGCTCCATCCTCGGATGGCCGCCCTCTCACTTGATGACACCGAGGCTCAGATGTCCACCGCTGCATCGGAGGTTGGGCTGTCATGGTCTGATGAAGGATCCCCCCCCCCCCCTCCGTTCCCTCCCATCGGGAGCGAGCGCGGCGGCGGCCGATCTTGAAACAGACATGATAACCGTGCTTTCCCGGGCTGTTTCGGTCGTGGGTCTGGAGATGGTTTATCCCCCAGCCTCGCGGCCGGACCGACTAGATGGGTGTATGTGGAGGATTAAAAGGCAATACCTTCTAGCCTCCCATCCCTCTCTTCCCGGAAGTGCACAGTGGGCTCACGCAGTCTTGAGGGCACCTTTCTCTGCCTGATCTGCGTGCGCCTCCACCTCACCACTCTTGATGGTGGAGCAGCCAGGGAGTACGAGTCGATTCCCCAGATTGAGAGTGCCATCACGGGCCCGCGTGGTGCCTCCTTCTGCTGGAATTAGCCTCATCTCCCGTCCAAGGCGTGTTGGTTTTCTGCCTCCCGAGCCAGAGCCCACACAGCCGCGGGCCAGACTGCTTCCACCCTGCACGCCAGGGTCCATGCGCGCGCGCTGGCCCAGCTGCACGAGGGTGGTTCTGACCCAGGCTTGTTACAAGCCCCGCACCGCACCCGACTGAGCTCCACGGATCTCAAGTCCGCTGTGTGTGCCCCGGGAAAGACGATGGCCACGTTAGTGGTCCAGGAGCGCCCCCTCGGGCTAAACCTGGCAAAAATATGCGCGGAGTCGACAAAGTTCACTTTCTTGACTCCCCCATATACCAGTCTGGCCCGTTCGGCGACACCGTTGGTGAATTCACCCAGGAATTCACGGCGGTGCAGTTGGATATGATGGGCCATCCTTCGGCGGGGATGTAAGACCGCTCCCCTCCCGCCGAACCATCCACATCCACTGCTTGTCGCCGAGAGCGCCGTCTTCGAGTGCTGCTCCGCCCCCGCCTGCGCCTCCGGCCAGCGGCAGCGCCGAGCACCTCGCAGGCAACCAGCGCTCCCCGTCCCAGGGCGCGTTAAGTCCGGATAACGGACCGCGAAGCGCTCTTGAGACGGCCATCTGGAGAAGAGGGAACTTGCTCTCTCCCCGGTGGGGGGGCCGGGCTCCTCAGAGAGAAAGCATCTTTCCCTCCCTGGATGTGACAGCCCGAATACTGCCAGTCTGGGACGCGATGAAAAGCCTTCCAGCTCGCAGGATCGGCGCACTTCGCCAGTGGCTCACGGGGTCTGGGAGGACGGTCTCCTTTCTCTCACATCTCCAGCCCTCTCCTCCGGAGTCTGAGTGCAAGGTGAGTAAATCTCTCACCTCCAGCTCTTCCGCGGGACCCCAGCGCTCCCCGGATCAGCACTCCCACTCCGCGCTGCCCCACTGCTGGTACGTCAGCGATTGTAGCGATGCAGTCATTAGCGAGGGCTCTGCCTGCCTGGTTAGCGCAGCCCAGCCCTTTGCGGTTGGCTCATACGCACGATCAGACTCGGCTACGCGATTCGATTCGCGAAACGGCCCTCTCCCAAGTTCATGGGGTGTACGTCACCAGGGTCAGCCCTGTGCCCGCCCCTGTCTTGTGAGAGAAGGTTGCTGTCCTCCTGGCGAAGGATTGCAATCTAACCGATCCCCCCAGCCGAGATGGAGAGCGGGTTTACAGCCTGTACTTCATCGTACCCAAAAGAGCGGTGGGTTACGGCCAATCCTAGATCTGCGCGTTTTGAACCGCTGTCTGCACAAGCTGCCGTTCAAAATGCTTATGCAGAAGCGCATCCTCCTGTGCGTTCGTCCTCGGGATTGGTCTGCAGCATAGACCTGAAGGACGCGTACTTATGTCTCCATACTCCACGCCACCGTCACTTTTCTGCGGTCTGCGTCGAGCGAGCCTGACAGTACAAGTCCTCCCCTTCGGGCTCTCTCTGTATCCGCGGGTCTTCACCAAGCTCGCGGAGGGTGCCCTAGCGCCCCTTCGGCTCGCGGGCATCCGCATACTCCATTATCTCGGCGACTGGCTGTTTTAGCCCTCTCGCGGGAGTAATTGACTATGTACAGAGACAAGGTGCTCCAGCACCTCCACCTATTGGGGTTTCAGGTCAACCGAGAAAAGAGCAAACTCGCCCCCGTGCAGAGGATCTCTTTTCTCGGGTTGGAGCTGGACTCGGTCACCATGACAGCGCGCCTCTCCGGAGAGCGCGCTCGGCTAATGCTGAACTGTCTGTGAGAGTTCGACAGCAAAATAGTGGTTCCACTGAAATCTTTCAGAGGCTCCTGGAGCATATGACATCCGCAGCCGCTGTACGCGCTCGGATAACTCCATATGAGACCACTTCAGCACTGGCTTCACGATCGAGTCCCCAGACGCGCATGGCACGCGGACACACACCGAGTGACTGTCACTGCGCTGTGTCGCCGCGCCCTCAGCCCCTGGAACGACCCCTCGTTCCTACAGGCCTGAGTGCCTCTAGGACAGGCGTCCAGACATATTGTCGTTTTGACAGATGCTTCCAGCACTGGCTGGGGCGCCGTGTGTTGCGGGCATGCAGCTGAAAAAAACCCAGTTGCATTGGCATATCAATCGCCTAGAGCTGTTGGCAGTGTTTCTCGCTCTCCGCCGTTTTTTACCGGTGCTGGAGCGACAACACGTACTGGTCAGGACGAACAGTACGGCAGCGGGGGCGTATATCAACCGTGTGGGGGTATCCGCTCTCGCAGCATGTCTCAGCTCGCTCGCCGTCTGCTCCCCCGGAGTCATACGCGGCGCAATCGCTGCATTCCATTTTTTCCCCCACCGAGCTCAACCGTGCAGCCCATTCGCTCTCACGGCAGTTTCGCCTGGGAAAATGGAGACTCCACCCCCGACTGTCCAGCTGTTCGGTGCTGCGCCTTTCTCTCTCTAACTCAGAGATTCGTGCGCTCTCGCTTGAGTTCCCCACTTGGCGAACCCTGCAAAGTCCACTGGCTACACAGCTGGCCTCGGGGCGTGCGTAATACGCATTTCTCCAGTGAGCCTACTCGCACAGATACTGTGTAAAGTCAGGGAGGTCGAGGAACAGCTCTCGTATTGCGCCTCTCTGGCCCAATCGGACCTGCTTTCAACTCTCTCCTCGTGATGGCCCCTCCCTGGCACATCCCCTGGGAACAGGGGACAGGCACCGTTTGGCACCCGCGCCCAGATCTATGCTTCACGTACGGTTCATAGATGGAGCGCGGAGGACTTAGGTGACTTACCGATTAGGTGGTTAACACTGTCACTCAGGCTGAGCACCCTCTACGAGGCATGCCCACGCCTGAAGTGGAGTCTATTCGCTGTGTGGTTACCTTTTTCCCCGAGAAGGAACCCTGAACATGCCAGATCAGAGTGATGCTATCCTCCTTCAGTTGACTGGAGCTAAGGCTGTCCCCTCCGCTCTGAGGGGTTGGCGTTACGATCATCCCCGCTCTAAGGATGCGGCGATGGCGGCGCGCTGGGAAGTATCGTCTCATCATCCAGTTCCCAGAGGCGCGAGACATGAATATTAATTTTCCTGTTTCCCTCTCATACCCACTTGGAGATCTCTCTTAGGAGAGGTCTGCTCGTTCACTCGACTCAGTATCTTTAAGATTTCTGTCCAGGTAGACAGCTCTGCTGGTCGCGTTTGCATCGGCCAAATGGGTGGGTATCTGGAGGCATTTTCGGTCAGCGAAATGTGCCAACGTTTTGGGTCGGCCCACTCTCACGTTTACCTGAGACCCTGGCCCACCTAGGTGCCCTAGGTTCCTACAGCGTTCTTTCAGCCACGTAGTGAACCTGCAAGCGCTGCCCACGGAGGAGGCAGACCCAGCCCCTTTATTTGGTCCTTCGCACTTTGCTATTACACGGACCGTACTCAGCTCTTTATCTGTTATGGTGATCGGCAGACGGGAAGTGCCGTATCCAAACAGAGGTTGGAACATACCCACTGAACTCTGAATGCCATCTCCCTCGCTCATCTGAGCCAGGGCGAGCCGCGTCCCCCAAGAGTGAGAGCGCGCTCCTCGAAGCGCGCATCCTTTTGGGCGTTAGCACGCGGCGCCTCTCTAACAGACACTGTAGAGCTGCGGGCTGGGCGACACCTATTAGAAGATTTATTAATCTTGAGGGGAGCCGATTTTCTCACGCGGTGAATGAGAAATTTGGTTAGGTGTTGTAAAACGCTTGCTGCGCCATTCTCTCTAACCCAGAGATACGTGCGCTTTTTCGCTCTGTCAGAAAAGTTCCCCGCTGGCGAACCCTGCAGATATTCCTCCGAGGCCCCCAGCACCTGACTCAGCGGAGGAGTCAGGCACTGGCCCGTTACGTTGCTGGTCTGCCCGATGGTCAGCCCGCGTTCTGGGTATAGGTGCCTGCTATGTGCGATCCCCACTAGGCGATCCCATATGCTTATACTGCCACGGTGCAGTCCCCCCTCACAGGCGGACCCGTGTCTTCCCTCACCGCTAACCATCTAATTTCATATGCTTACTCCCCCTTCTCAGGGTTAGTTCATATGCTATTTGCCCCAGTCTCCCCACTTGGGTAGCAGATGGCCTCCGCAGCGTCCTCCCTATCGGGACTGCACGCATTCCCAACGTACTGTCGTATTAAATTCCTAGAAATTATTCTAGACGCATTTGCGGCTCCCGAAAAATATATCTAAATCCGTAAATCTTCTGTTGAAGTGGGATAAGTAAGGGCCAGGGAACACGTTGGAAGACCGCGCCTCTGGTGACGCAGGTGCGCTCACGCTCTTTGCCTGGCAAACCTCTCATCGGGGGCGAAGGTAAGGTTCAATCATTATGGCGTTTTCCAAACATTTCCCCATAGTGGAAGTTTCCACATAGCATTGAAGTTCCCCTTCCGAAGGGGAACGCTCTGGTTACTAAAGTAACCCTCGTTCCCCGAGGGGGGGAACGGAAATGCTATGTTCCTTCGCCATAATGATTGCCCCTTAGCTGTTGAGGTGAAAGTCTCTTCCGCTAAAAAAATGATGCTTTGGCTTGCTAGCTCTGTGCTCATATAGCAAGTTAATTGCAACGAGCATCAGGTGCGCAAGCTGAAGCTGCCAACTCATTGGCATTTCATTGGCCCGTTTACATACTCTTTCAGATGATTGGCTTTCTGAATGAAATCCCCATAGTGGAAGTTTCCACATAGCATTTCCGTTCCCCCCCTCGGGGAACGAGGGTTACTTTAGTAACCAGAGCGTTACTTTTCCTCGTGAGATCAGGCTGGATATACTTGTTATGAAACAACATCGTAAGCACATTCAACAAATGTTTTTGCTGCTTGTTCAAGCTACTTATTTAAAATGAGCTGAATCAACTAAATCCTTGAGTTTTTTTGGACAATTTAATTGTTTTATGTTCAATCCACTTAAATTTGTTAAAAGAACAATTAGGTTAACTCAATCGATTTGTGGGTGACCCTTTGGCGCAGTAGGTAGTGCTGTCGCTTCACAGCAAGAAGGTCGCTAGTTCGAGCCTCGGCTGGGTCAGTTGGTGTTTCTGTGTGGAGTTTGCATGTTCTCCTCGTGTTCGCGTGGGTTTCCTCCAGGTGCTCCAGTTTCCCCCACAGTCCAAAGGCATGCGGTACAGGTGAATTGGGTAGGCTAAATTATCCGTAGTGTATGAGTGTGTATGGATGTTTCCCAGAGATGGGTTGCAGCTGGAAGGGCATCCGCTGCGTAAAACATGTGCTGGATAAATTGGCGGTTCATTTCGCTGTGGCGACCCCGGATTAATAAAGGGACTAAGCCAAAAAGAAAATGAATGAATGAATGAATGAATCGATTTGTGTTGTGACAACATGAAGGAATTAAGTTAGCTTGTTAGTTTTGACAAATGTAAGTGGATTGAAGATAAAACAATTATCTTGTCCTCCAAAAAACCTTAAGAATTGTGTTGTTCTTATTTTAAATAAGTAGTTTGAACAAACAGCAAACATCATTTTTGTGTGTAAATGAGATCACAATCTTTAAGATCTCAACCAAAGATCACAGATATTTTGATGTGTGTGTGTGCGTGAGTGCGTGCGTGCGTGTGTGTGACCATCCTTTCTTCAAATCAAAAACGTAGCACTTGTTGAGAGAATATTCATTTATTAATGTGTTATTTGTCGTTTGTGAGCAGGCAAGGGGAATTTTGAGGTTAAAGATCATTGGTTGACAATCGTTGTCTCGCTGGCCAATGAAATCGCAGCACTTTCTGTTTAATATGTACATTTTGCTTTGTGAATAAGAAATCATTTTGACGAATTCCTGACATTTTGCAACCAAAATCACCATTTTATTGCAATAAACACACAATATAATGCTTTGTAGATACGCTCTTTCTGCTCTCTTGCTTTCATGTTTCTGTGTTTTCATATTTCTGTCATTTAGGAAAGTATGTCTGAATATTGTAAATCTGAACATTCTTCTGTAAATTACTTCTGCTTTTCTTTCCACTCTGCGTTTCTGCCCTTTTGTCTGTTTTCTCCTGAACAAAAAAGATTGATGATAATAAATGAACCGCTTGTGCTTGACTCTTCTTCTTTCTTTTCTCTTGGCTTTTTCTTCTCTTTAGTGCTCTAGTTAGTGTGCGCTGTTATACAATTGTCTGCATTAACTCAACCCACACTTGAAGCCGTTTTATTGTCTTGTTTTGGAATATTAGTGCAAAATATTAGACCATTATAGCTTATATTTAGAAGTTATATTCATTTGAAACTCATTCATTCATTCATTTTCTTTTCGGCTTAGTCCCTTTATTAATCAGGGGTCGCCACAGCGGAATGAACCACCAACTTATCCAGCATATGTTTCACACAGCGAATGCCGTTCCAGCTGCAACCCTGTACTCGGAAACACCCATACACAATTACATTCATATATGGCTAATTTAGTTTGTTCAATTCACCTATACCGCATGTCTTTGGACTGGGGGAAACTGGAGCACCCGGAGAAATCCCACGCCAACATGGGGAGAACATGCAAACTCCACACAGTAATGCCAACTGGTCCAGCCAGGACTCGAACCAGTGACCTTCTTGCTGTGATGTGACCACTCAGTGCTAACCAGGGACTTGAACCAGTGACATTCTTGCTGTGAGGTGGCCACTGTGTGCTAACCAGGGACTCGAACCAGTGACCTTTTTGCTGTGAGGCGACCACTGAGTGCTACCACTGGGCCACCGTGTTTCCCTTCATTTGAAATTAACATCGTAATATTGTGTTCATTTGACTGAATCAAAGCACAGAGCATATGAGGGTTAAAGAAACAACTTATCTGACAGAGATGTAGTATTAAATATATTGTTTCAAGGTTTAAGGGCCGGTGAGGGTTTTTAATGTTTTCATTTCTCCATGGATGCTTGTACTTAAAAATGCAGAATAAATCTGTATTAGATTATTGTCAAATAATCTGTCAAATACTATTTTGATTTAAAATAACTGTTTGCAATTTTATTGTGTTTTTTACTATTTGATTTACACTTGTGATTAAAAAAAATTTGGATTTTTAAATCCTATTTCAAGTTAATCACTATTATTATTATTATTATTATTATAAATATTTTAGGGTGACACAGTGGCTCAGGGTTTAGCACTGTCGCCTCACAGCAAGAAGGTTGCTAGTTTGAGTCCTGGCTGGGTCAGTTGACGTTTCTGTGTGGGGTGCTCCGGTTTCCCCCACGGTCCAAAGACATGTGCTATAGGTGAATTGAATAAACTAAATTGGCCGTAGTGTATGTGTGGGAATGAGTGTGTATGGGTGTTTCCCAGTACTGGGTTGCGACTGGAAGGGCATCTGCTGCATAAAACATATGCTGGATAAGTTGGCAATCCATTCCACTGTAGCGACCCCTGATTAATAAAGGGACTAAGCCAAAGGAAAATGAATGAATGAATGAATAAATATTTTAAAATAAAAACTATATATTATAAATATAATAAATTAAATGTATTGTAATAAAAGACCATTCTTTTCACATAAATATAAAAATAATAAAATATAATAATAAAAACAATTCATTAATTCTTTAAATGAATGCTTTTTTAATAAAAGTATTAATTAAAAAAAATCGTACTAACCCTCAAATCCTTAATGGTTGAATGATTATTTTTAATATAAGAATATCAACAATACTATTAATAATAAAACTGTTTATTTTATTTTAAAATGCATTTTTACACACATTCAGCATCCCAAATAGTATTAAATTAGCATTTTTTTATTTTATTAATGCAAACATTATAATTTATTATTATTATTATTATCTTTTATGGTATTTAATATTTTGTATTTTTGAAATTCCAGAAAGCGGCAACTTATCCAGCATATGTTTTACGCCGCAGATGCCCTTCCAGCTGCATCCCATCACTGGGAAACACCCACACACTTTCATTCACACCCATACACGACAGACAATTTAACTTACCCAATTCACCTATAACACATGTCTTTGGTCTGTGGGGGAAACCGGAGCACCAGGAGGAAACCCACACCAACATTTATTTTTATTATTATATATACATATATATGTTTAAAGTGTTTATTTGTTTGTTTGTTCAAATATGTATTTTTACTCAAATTTAACCTAAATAACCTTTTTACTCAGATCCACCTTTTAAAGAAATATCATAGGTTATAAATAAGTTGATTACTAAAGAAAATACATTAGCTTGTTTATCAGAAAAAAAAATCTAGTTTACAAAAGCAAAGCCTTTATATATACAGTATATATTAGTAGTTATTTATTATAGTATTTATTATTATAGTTAATTATTAAACCCCCCTTGATTTTTTTTTTTTATACTTTATTAAATATTACCCAAATGATGTTTAACAGAGCAAGGAAATTTTCACAGTATGTCTGATAATATTTTTTCTTCTGGAGAAAGTCTTATTTGTTTTATTTTGGCTAGAATAAAAGCAGTTTTTAATTTTTTAATAACCATTTTAAGGTCAAAATTATTAGCCTCTTTAAGCTATATTTTTTCAATAGTCTACAGAACAAACCATCATTATACAATAACTTGCCTAATTACCCTAACCTGCCTAGTTAACCTAATTAACCTAGTTAAGCCTTTAAATGGCACTTTAAGCTGTATAGAAGTGTCTTGAAAAATATCTATTAAATAAATAAAATATTATAGTAAAATATTATTTACTGTCATCATGACAAAGATAAAATAAATCAGTTATTAGAAATGAGTTATTAAAACTATTATGATTAGAAATGTGTTGAAAAAAAATCTCTCTGTTAAACAGAAATTGGGGAAAACATAAACAGGGGGCTAATAATTCAGGGGGGCTAATAATTCTGACTTCAACTGTATGTATGTATATATATGTGTGTGTGTGTGTGTGTGTGTGTGTGTGTGTGTGTGTGTGTGTGTGTGTCTGTGTCTGTGTGTGTGTGTGTGTGTGTGTGTGTGTGTGTGTGTGTGTGTGTGTGTGTGTGTGTGTGTGTGTGTGTGTGTGTTGACAAAAAGTACAGCTGGTTCTTGGCCATTGCGAGTTTCTAAAACTCAACAAAACACATCTCCATGTAAACGGGAATATCTCTTTAAACGGCTCTTCTGCATGAGTGCCTGCGGGCTGACGGGACAGTCTCCTCATTGTAAATCAGGCATGAGAAATTCACACAGTTTGGCAGAGCGTTCAGGGCCACCCCTTTTGTCCCCTACGAAGTTCCAACTGTTGTCATGGTTACCAGACAGTAGAAATACCCTGAAAGGCACAAAGATCTGCTTCAATTCCATGAGCCATGTTTCTGTCCCTTTAATTTACAGGTGTCAAACTCAGTTCCTGGAGGGCCGCAGCTCTGCACAGTTTAGTTCCAACCCTAATTAAACACACCCGATCGAACTAATTAAGTCCTTCAGGTTTCTTTGAAACCTACAGGTAAGTGTGCTGAAGCATGGTTGGAACTAAACTGTGCAGGGCTGTAGCCCTCCAGGAACTGAGTTTGACAGCCCTGCTTTAACTCACTTGCTGCGTCTCAATTCGCATACTTACACTATGCCCTAAAAATATGTACTTTTTTTGTGAAGGAAAAATATATACTTTTGAGTGTGTAACAGAAGAGTAAGCAAGCTTTGGGACATACTACTTCCTAGTTAACAAATTGTTGTGTTGCTTATAGGGTTGGGCGATGTTGATCAATTTAGCATCGTACGATGACGATGAATGAATTCATTCATTCATCGCAATGGACGATGGAATCGTCTTCATAGGCGGAGGTGAATTAATTATTTATGAATAATTAATTCATTCATAATGAATTAATATTTGTAGCCTACCACGAGCGGGTTTGCGACGGGGGCGGGGCGATGGATCGCGATGCCGGCTCAGCATCGTGATGTCTATCGGCCATCGGTGATGGACGATGGGATCGTCTATCGGCCCAACCCTAGTTGCTTAGTTATAAGTAGGCCCACACGGAATCTGCGCGCGCAGATTTCCGCAGATTTTTAGCCCATCATTAATTCTGTTTATTTACTTAAAGTTAACTATTTACAGTTAATCTAATTGGATTTGCATTTTAAACATTAAATACAAGTTAAAAAGATAATATTTTTTATTTCACATATTAAGGTTTTAGTTAAGATACTTCCAAAATAATTCCGCAGAAATCCGCAGATTTTTATCAAAATTCTCCGCAGAAATAGCAAAAAACGTCCGCAGATTCCGTCTGGCCCTGTTTATAAGCCCTGTCAATCATCTCGGCACCTCATTTACATTTCTGTCGTATTTAATTTCCTAGCTTATTGGAGAAGCAGCAGCAGGTTAATCTCTTATTCAGCAGTCTTTCATGCAGAGAAATCTCCTCAGGTCTTTGTATAATTGTGCATTCAGACGGTAATGTCCAAACATGTCTTTATATAAGTTCAGTATAGTTGTTGCAGATCAATTATAACACAAACAACACAATTTAAATATTTTCCAGTGGGCTATTAAATAACAGTCATACACTCATCTTCACCGAAGACTCTCTACTTCATGGTTGGTATCACGCGTCCATCATATATTTAGTTTATTTACACTTTACCAGCGTTTGTAGTTCTAATCGAATTCACGTCCAACGCACATTGTACTGTGGGCAATTTCACCAGTTAGAGTATGAACGCTTCTATACTGAAATTTTGTAAACTAAATTTTGATCGGAAATAGTAAACCATCCGGGAATCTTTGGCATACTCTTTTCAACATACTACGATTTGGGACATACTAAGGCCCAATCCCAATTCTATTTTTGTACCCCTACCCCTTCCCCTTGGCCCTTACAGCCGAGGGTTAAGGGGAAGGGCTTCAAAACTTACCCCTAAGAATTGGGACAGCACCTGCACACGTCATCATTTGTCATCGCAATCTCTTGCTTCATATGAGATCAGACGATGGCGACTGCTTATTCCAGTTGTGCTATTTTTTGTTTTTTATCTTCGGGAAATCACTGAAGGCATATATCATGTTATCATAACAATCTAATGTGGCAATAAGATCGTAACTGTACTGTGTATTTACACGGTGGCCATATTCATCTATGTAAACACACGAAAAAACATTATCCCAGACACTGTAAAAAGCTCATTTTCAGCCACTTGACTGCTCTGACAGGCCGTTCGAGTGTCATTGAGTGTCAGAATGTTGTGGGACTGCTGTACAGGAGTTATCGTTAGGGATTATAGATTTTTTTTTTTTTTTTAAAGCATGACGGTAAAACACGAACGCGGTTATGAATATATTAAAATGTGTTTGTTTGTCGTAAAAATTCATAATAATAACAAAAAATACTAATTTGTGGATCTCCTTACTTCCGGGTTCAGCAATACTGCCGTTGTGGCAGGTGTATTCTGGGGAATTTTCTTACCCCTTGGTTTCGAGTGTGGTCCTGAAAAATCTTCGTTCGAAAGGGTGTATACCCCTTGCCCTTAGCCCTACGCCTTCAAGCTAAAGAGAATTGGGACACCACTGCCCCTTGAAGGGAACGCGCAAAACGAGGGGTGGGGGTAAGGGGAAGGGCTAAGGGGTACAATTGGGATTGGGCCTAATTCTATTTTCAAATACTATTTAGGATGGATAGTATGCGAATTGGGACTCAGCAAATCACTAAAGTGCATCAGACACTGAAATGAAACCTCCACTGAATATCAATGTTTTTGGGTCCGTGTGAAATCAAAGTTTACAATGTTTATTATGCCAGCACATGTTGTTATTCTTAAGTGAACAATTAATCCATGTACAGTTGAAGTCAGAATTATTGGCCCCCCCTTCTTCTTCTTTTAAATATTTCCCAGATGATGTTTAACAGAGCAAGGAAATTTTCACAGTATGTCTGATAATATTTTTTCTTCTGGAGAAAGTCTTATTTGTTGTATTTCGGCTAGAATAAAAGCAGTTTTTAATTTTTTAAACACCATTTTAGGGACAGAATTATTAGCCCCTTTGAGCTATATTTTTTCCCGATAGTCTACTACAGAACAACCCACTGTTATACAATAGCTTGTCTAAATGTTAAGCCTTTAAATGTCACTTTAAGCTGTATAGAAGTGTCTTAAAAATATCTAGTAAAATATTATTTACTGTCATCATGGCAAAGATAAAATAAATCAGTTATTAGAAATGAGTTATTAAAACTGTTATGATTAAAAATGTGTTGAAAAAATCTTCTCTCTGTTAAACAGAAATTGGGGAAAAAATAAACAAGCGGTCTAATAATTCAGGGGGGCTAATAATAATTCTGGCTTCAACTGTAAGTTAATCTACTGAAAAAAATATGTCTGTTTGGTAATCTTCAATCAAAATCTGGCCATTTACTTCCTCATTTGTAGTGGTGGATCTTCTTTGCTGATGTCACTTTGACGGCTTCATATACAATACTCTTAGCCACGCCTCTCTTACCGTTAGTCTGCTACGAGGGAATGATGCACAAAAAGAAAGCCCCGCCCCCTATTCAATATTCCGTTTCGGTTGGAAGAACATCAACATACTGAAAATAAAAGTCTCAGAAACTTCCGGTTCACCCTGATCTTTAAACTTTTAAGCTTTTATTATCTATTTCAAGTCAATTCCTCCAATTTCATTTACAGCTGCACACTAGCAGTTCTGTATCGTCACACGTTTGCTCTCATTTCAGGTGACACCACATACTTGGATATTTTCCGAGAGTTTTCCCACATGGCATCCCACAATCCTGAGAAGCTGAAACGGAGAAGTGTTCACTTCCGCCACTCTTTCAGGTCTGCTAGATCAAATGTTATTTATGTATCATTTTTATATGTCTATATGAATAATTTTTAAATGATTGGGTCACACTTTACAGTAGGGTTTCATTAGTTGGTGTATTTACTAGCATGGACTAATAATGAACAATACTTGTATAGCATTATTTAACCATACAGTAGTTCAACATTTACTAATGCATTATCGCCAGGGTGTCCGCGGGGTCTTAAAAAGTATTAAAAGTTGATAATTCAATTATGAGAAAATCATGGCACTTAAAAGGTATTAAAAAGTCTTAATCCTGTTTTTACGAGGTCTTAAATTTTGTTCAAGCGTTGTCCAAAGTGTTTGACTTCAAAAAAGACCTTTTGTCAACAAGAATAAAATATTAATTTAATATATAATACAATTTTAGCATGATCACCTATTTTTTTTTTTTATAATTATTTTTTTGGGGGTTTTTCACCTTTAATGTATAGGACAGTAGAGAGAATTGACAGAAAAGCATGGGAAGCAGAGAGAGGGGAAGGATCGGCATAGGACCGCGAGGCGGAATCGAACTCGGGTCGCCGTGAGCACCGGAGTGCATGTGTCGACGCACTAACCACTACACCACTGGCGTCGACATGATCACCTATTTTTTTAGATAATTTAATAAGTCCAGGCCAGAATAAGTTAAATTTTTTACATATTTCATTTATCCATTATTTATTTATATTTATTATTATTACACTGATATTTCGACATCAAATAAAATAAAATGAAAGATTAAAGGCAGACACTTGCATTTAATATACTTAAATATAAAGATCACTTATGTAAATTTAACGTGGACACCAAAATAAAACATCTCGTCTTTGACATAAAAGAAGTTTACATAAAGGAAATCTATTTGTCTTTTTTTTTTCATCTAGAGTGTGAACGAACTATCGACACCAATTTTTGGACACCAATCCAGCTGGAGCAGAAGACACTTTGACTAGCTGTTATCGAAAGTGTGATGGACTTTATTCAGTAAATTGTGGTCATGTTTTGTGTATTTTAATGATATATTTTTTTATAGCTTTATGAGGGTGAGCTGGACTTAACCCTGCAATGTTTGGTCTGTTTTCTTTATTTGTGTTTTGCTTTAGTTAGACAGTAAAAGCACATCCACACCAAGAACAATAACTATAAAGAAACTGCATAAAGATAACTATCCACAATAATACACAAAATATTCTGTTTATGTTATGCTAATGATTATCAGGATGAATTCTTCTGATTGGCTTATTTCATCTTGGATGAAATTATTCTGAAAGTGCACCAATAATATTCTTCTGTTTTGTTTTTGTTTATAGTTGTTATGTGGTCTCTTCTATTCAATTAAATTGACAGTGTTATTTTTTTTAAACTACACTACCTGACAAAAGTCTTGTCGCCTATATCCAAGTACCCAGCTTATTAATAAAGTCATCTGGAATGGCAAAGAAAGCAATCTTGCAGGACTCCCAGAGTTCATCAAGATTCTTTGGATTCATCTTCAGTGCCTACTCCTTCATCTTACCCCAGGCATGCTCAATAACGTTCATGTCTGGTGACTGGGCTGGCCAGTCCTGAAGTGTCCTGACCTTCTTTGCTTTCAGGAACTTTGATGTGGAGGCTGAAGTACGAGAAGGAGCGCTATCCTGCTGAAGAGTTTGCCTTCTCCTGTGGTTTGTAATGTAATGGGCAGCACAAATGTCCTGATACCTCAGGCTGTTGATGTTGCCATCCACTCTGCAGATCTCTTGCACGACCCCATACTGAATGTAACTCCAAACCATGATTTTTCCTTCACCAGTCTTGACAGATTTCTGTGAGAATCTTGGGTCCATGTTGGTTTCAATAGGTCTTCTGCAGTATTTGTGATGATTGGGATGCAGTTCAACAGATGGTTCATGGACTTTCTGCCACTTTTTCAAACGATCAACTAGAAGTCAAGTTATTATTTGTTGCTCTTACAACTGAGATCGACGACAAGACTTTTGTCAGGTAGTGTATATCATTAATGTTACTAGGCGTTACGGTGGCTCAGTGGTTAGCACTGTCACCTCAAAGCATGAAGTTCACTGTTTCGAGTCCCGGCTGGACCAGTTGTTGTTTCCGTGCGGAGTTTGCATGTTCTCCACCTGATCACATGGGTTTCCTCCAGGTGCACCAGTTCAAAGACGTGCGCTATAGGTGAATTGAATAAACTAAATTGGCCGTAGTGTATGTGTGTGTGAATGTGAGAGTGTATGGGTGTTTCCCAGTGCTGGGTTGCAGCTGGATGGGCATCCGCTGCATAAAACATGTGCTGGAAAAGTTGGCGGTTCATTCCTCCGTGGTGACCCCTGATAAATAAGAGACTAAGCTGAAGGAAAGTGAATGAATTAATTATTGTTATTGTACTTGGAGTGAAAAGGCACTTAGCAAAGCACTACACGTCAAAACAAACGAAAAATATCTGATAAAACATATATCATATTCTGTTTTACATTTCATCTCAGTACTATTAGCATCACTATTATGCTCTGATAAACCGTATCCAGCGCTGATTATTATGATTTGAGTAAGTATTTGTTGTGTTTGGAGAATCTGCAGTGATTGTGTCTGTTGCTATATTGATGAATGTAGGGTTTTGTATGGACTATGCTGGTATAGTCTGTAAATTGTATCTGTGTACAGCCACTATTATTCGCTGCGAATTCAAATGCAGATGTTGTATATTGTCTTTTAGATCCAAATTGGTAATATATCATGAAATGATGGTATTTTGTAAAAATGCGTACATGTTGAGTGGACCCTTTTGTTATGGGAAATAAATATCTCGCAAAACAATGTGTTTTCATGAGATAATAGAATTAAAATGATGGTGTATGGGGGATATTTAGACATTCAATTCATGTTTATGGCGACGCAAAGTGCTGTCACCTCACCGCAAGAGGGTCGCTGGTTTGAGCCTCAGCTGGGTCAGTTGGCGTTTCTGTGCAGAGTTTGCATGTTCTCCCTGCGTTTGCGTGGGTTTCCTCCGGGTGCTCCGGTTTCCCCCACAGTCCAAAGGTGAATTGGGTAGGCTAAATTGTCTGTAGTGTATGAGTGCGAATGAGTGTGTATGGATGTTTCCCAGAGATGGGTTGCAGCTGGAAGGGCATCCGCTGTGTAAAACATGTGCTGGATAAGTTGGCGGTTAGAATATATCTATCAATGCTCAGCTCCACAAGTCCCAAACCAAACAAGCCAGTGGCGATAGCGGCGAGGAAAAAAACAATTCATGAAGTGAAGGGGAAAAAAACTCGAGAGAAACCAGGCTCTGTTGTGCATCACCATTTTACTTCTGGCCAAACTTCCTGTATGGAGCTGCAGTCTGCGCGCTGGAGGCTGGAGAACACTGGACGTCCATCGAGGAGAACTGCAGGTGTGAGTAGGTCACTGGTGGGTGATCAGGCTGGCCCACAGGATCAATGCAGAGACTCGTCTGTCACTGTGGTCTTTCAGGAATCAGTCTCATGCACTCCAATTCTCCATGACCACCACAGCATCAGCTCGGGATACGGCCTGGTCTAGGAGTATGGATACCTTGGCATCATTTCTTCACAGATCTTGAATCGCATCAATGGCGCTGCATAATCTCTAGGGACCTCGGAATGAGTATCCCCAGGTAGAAATAGAGAATAAAGAAATTAATTAGCGTAGCTGCTGTTCATAGTGTATTTAAACAAGATGCAAAAATGGAGTGTTATAAATGAAAATACTAATACTAAATACTAGACATACTAAGCAAGGTAGGGTGTGGGAGAAATATTAATGGTTTTGAACTAAGTAGTTATAGACTATTTTCCATAAAGGTTATTAAAATTATCTAAGAAACATCATTTATTAGACAAGACTGAGATTTACTTTACATTAAGTTACTCAAGTGACACTTGACCATTCCTGAATCAGCTATGAGTCGATATGAGTCGTTATGAGTCGTTAGTCCAGTTTCCAAACTCTTGGACACAGATTTTTAAAATGGTGAATAAAAACAACATAAATTGTGAAATCTTGAACTAAATGTATTCTTAATTTACAGTGAATCATAAATGACACACAGGACATTTACAGTTGAAACCAGAAGTTTACATACACTCAAAAAAACATAACCATTTTTTTTAAAGGTCTGATGGTAAATCATACTAAAAGTTTACTATTTTAGGTCTGTTAGGATTACCTAAATCATTTACATTTGCTAAATGCCAGAATAATGAGAGAATTTTTTTTTGAGAATTTTTTATTAATTTCTAGACAGTCAAAAGTTTACATACATTTCCTTGGTATTTTTTTAGCTTTGCTTTTAAACTGTATAACTTTGGTCAAATGTTTTGGCTATCTTTCCACAAGCTTTTTACGATAGTTTGCAGGAATTTTGGTCCATTCCTCCAGACAGAATTGGTGTAACTGAGTCATATTTGTTGGCTGTTTCGCTCGCACAAGCTTTTTCAACTCTGCCCACAAATTTTCTATAGGACTGAGCTCAGGGCTTTGTGATGGCCACTCCAAAACCTTCACTCTGTTGTCCTTAAAGCACATTTTAACTAATTTGGCAGTATGCTTAGGGTCATGGTCTGTTTGGAAGACCCATTTGTGGCCAAGTTTTAATTTCCTGGCTGATGTCTTGAGATGTTGCTTCAGTATTTCTACATAATGTTCTTTCTTCATGATGCCATCTATGCTGTGAAGTGGACCAGTCCGTCCTGCAGCAAAACAGCCCTACAACATGATGCTGCCGCCCTCATACTTCACAGTTGGGATGGTGTTCCTAGGCTTGTAAGCTTTCCCTTTTGTCCTCCGAATGTAACACTGGTCATTATGGCCAAACAGTTCAATCTTAGTTCCATCAGACCACAGGACATGTCTCCAAAAATTATTATTTTTCCCAGTGTAAATTAGCAAATTGTAATCTGGCTTTGTTGTTGATTCTGGCTTGTTGATTTTCCCATGTTGTCACACAAGGAAGAAGTGTGTTTGAGGTTTTCCTTAAATACTATTCTACAGTTGTGCCTCCAAATAACTCAAATGTTGTCAATTAGCCAATCAGAAACTTCCAAAACCTTGACACCGTCATCTGAGCTTTTTCAGAGGCATAATTATCTTATTGTATGTAAACTTGACTTTCAAGAAAAGTTATAACAATTTCTCAAAAAATATCTCTCTCATTATTCTGCTATTAAGCATAACAGAAACAAATTTGATAATCCTAACTTACCTAAAAGAGAAAAGGTTTAGTCACATTAACATCTGACTTATTTTAAATGGTTATGTGCCTTTTTATACAGTGTATGTAAACTTCTGGTTTCAACTGTAAGTGATCAGTTTACCGAGCGAATTACCTGAGGTGATGAACTGGTCCCCCAAGAGACCAGTGTAGTTAGACTCACGAATGACATGTAAATTATATGAGTCAATTCTATGATGTGAATCATAAGCGTATAAATCACCAACCAAGTAGGATTACCGATGGAATTATCTTCATTAACCGGTTCTTTATGATGAATCAAAAGCATACAGTGAGACCAGAACAGTCTGAATGAATGACTCTTGTGTGCCGGTTCTTTAGAGATAACGTTACACATCACTGAAAGTCCCTTTATTCTGTAGTCTTTGGTTGTAGTTACCGACTGCTTGTTCATGTGACAACGTAGTTAAAACTACAGGAGAATTACCAACCTATGTCACACATGACGTTGCACGGGTTCAACCTCGCATATCGGTTGCAAAAAAAGAGCGGCTGCAATAGCAATCATGTCGTGTTGTGCGGTGTGATGCCAAAATCCAACGTCCAAAAATAGAAAACTTAAATTTTACCGTACACCACACTGCTTTTAATGCCAACCGCAGACGTCTTTGGCTAACAGCCATCAGAAGAGCTGAATGGAGTGAGGACCTAATTAAAAATGCTGGACTCTGCAGTTCTCATATCAGGTAAGTTCACGCTATGTTGAATCATACACATTACTCGTCTTTGATTGCAGCAATGATTTCAGCAAAAACAGTTAAATATGGTATAATTAAACTGCGGACACTGAGTACTTAGAATGAAATGTAAACATGTAAGTTCACATACCCTGCTGTACAGGAGCAGTTCGCTGTCAGAATGCAGTTGTTTTGCTTGTTGATGATTACCCAGGCCTTGTATAGCTCAGTCTTCTTTCCTTGTCTTTGGCTATGACAGAGCCTCGGTTTTTAGCACTACAAAGTTTTGAATCTGGTAATCATGGAACATTATTTCTTGCACATGACCACTCAGAATAAAATTGTAGGCATCCAAAGACTTGTAGGCCTTTAATTTCTCTCTTGTTAAAACACTTGTAGTTTCAGTGAGATAGTTGTATATTTTGGGCTAAATGCTTGGCCATTTCGTCTTACCTAATATCCATTGGGAGGGTGCTATCGCAAATGGACCTGTCAGACGAACGCCGCTCACTTTAACGTCAATTTTAATTAATTTAAAAATCTGGTAACGGAGGTGAATTAAATACATTTTTTTTCATATGTCAACCATTTCTTAATAAACTAATCCAGCTTGTAAACACCTCGTCAAGTCCTTGCATTTCCCCTAAATAGCTTTTTTTTCATGCGTGTTTTAATGAGGCTTTTATTGTGAAAAGCGGCCGAACGCTATTGTGAACTTTTATTTTCCCTTTATACATCATCACTTCCTGGTGTTGCGGTGGCCATATTGGCATGGGGGATAGATGACAATTTCACCTTAGCCGAAGAGCTACATTTTTGTTATTTTTGAAAGTTTATCCAGGGCGTGTTTACTCGAAAATAAAGGGATATCGATATATCACCAGAACCTGACCCTGGTCGATCCCGTGGAGGGCGTTGAAAGAGGTGAGACCGGGCCGTTTCAAAATCCCCCTTCTGTGTCCATGTTGTGTTTTAAAGCCTTGTAAACTATCTACCCAGACAGCATCGGTTGCAATGTACTTAATGTAAAGTAGACGTCCCGTTACGCTAAATGTTAACATCTAGGTAGGCAGCTCACTATGTTTTGAAACGCAGTCAGCGTCTCCGTTTAAGCGCCCTGTTTACTTCTGTTGTTGTTATTTAACCATTATTTCTCCAGGTTGTCACTGTTATTCCATTATTTTGGTCACAGTTTTTGATTAATACTATGCTAACCATTCTGTAAATGGTATGCCACCGTACTGTTATAAAAAGCACAACAGTTCTGGTAATTTGCTTAAATGTCTGCCGTTGTGTAATCAAATGTGTACAGTTAACGTTAGTTGTATTTGGGAACGCAATGTAAGACTGCTGTAATCTCACTTTGTGGCTCTACACAGATGACAAGCTGCTTTCTTAATGGTAATCTAAACAATTTGATGTCAACAAACATGGTCTTAATGACGTTGTTGATGCACACTGTAAAAATGGATGGTTCCACTCAATTCATACATGTTGTCCCAACACAAATCATTTAAGTTAACAAATTTAAGTGGATTGAACACAAAAGAATGAAATTGCCCCTAAAAAATCTCAAGAATTGTGTTGTTTTAGCTCATTTTATATAAGTAGTTAAGCAAAAATCTGCTTTGAGTGCATGTTTTGTGTTTTTGTAAATATTGTTTATATTAAAGAGTTCTTTAGTAAGTGTTTGGATTGTATTGTGTAACTGAGAGTGCCGTGTGATTTCACAGATGAGCAACAACTTAAACAAGAGGGCCCCAACCACAGCAACACAGCGGCTAAAACAGGACTACCTGCGCATCAAGAAAGATCCAGTCCCGTATATCTGTGCTGAACCTCTGCCCTCCAACATTTTGGAATGGTACATTTCTTTCAAAACCTTTATTATTGTACACTACCAGCTAAAGGTTTTGAGTAGGGCTGCACAATCTTGGAAAAACCTGATATTGAGATATTATGTTTATCTGCGATTATTTCTATATACACTTACACACACACAATATATATATATATATATATATATATATATATATATATATAGAGAGAGAGAGAGAGAGAGAGAGAGAGAGAGAGAGAGAGAGAGAGAGAGAGAGAGAGAGAGGGATGGATAGATAGATGGATAGATATTGAAGACTGTATATTATTTCACATTTTTAAACATAATAGTTTTAATATTTAATTTCTAATAACTGATTTCTTTCATCTTTGCCTTGATGACAGTACATAATATTTTACTAGATATTTTTTAAGATGCTAGTATTCAGCTTAAAGTGACATTTAAAGGCTTAACTAGGTTAATTAGGTAAGTTATGGTAATTAGGCAAATCATTGTATAATAATGGTTTGTTCTGTAGACAATGGAAAAAATATTGTTTAAGGGGGCTAATTATATTGACATAAATGTTGTTGTTTTTTTTATTAAAAACTGCTTTTATTCTAGCTGAAATAAAACAAATAAGACTGAAATTTCTGAAAACCAAACATTTATTTTTTGTACTTGTATAGAAGATGCTTTTTGATTTAAGAAGTTTAAATATTTGGATTAAAAACAAGACAAAAACTCTCAAATTAAGAATAGCAGTGTGAATTTTTGCAGTGTGAAGTACTGTGGCTCCTGGTCAGCTATAATTCCGACTTAACATTGCACATCCTGCGATGTTGACTACTGTGGATATTCACAGTACATTGCGATATCCACACTGAAACAATATATTGAAGAGCCCTAGATTTGAGTAAAACATTTGCTTTTGTTTGTTTTTGAAGTGCTTACAAAGGCTGCATTTATTTGATCTAAAGTACAGCATGAATTGTAATATTTGGAACTCTTATAATGCAGTTTTATATATATATATATATATATATATATATATATATATATATATATATATATATATATATATATATATATATATATAAAATCTAAAATGTAATTCATTCCTCTGATTCAATGCTAGATTTTCAGCATTATTACTCCAGTCCCATGGTGTCACATGGCGTCACACGGTCCCAAGTGTCACACGGTCCTTCAGAAATTATTTATATATATATGCTGACTTGGTGTTCAAGAAATGTTGAAAACAGCGGTTTCTCTTAATGTTTTAATGTAAACTGTAATGCACTACAATTAAGATGTTTGGGGTAAGGTCATCAGATGTCATGAAATTAATTCACTTTATTCAATTGATTAAAAGTGGCAGACATTTATAATGTTATAACAAAAGATTATATTAAGAAAAATGTTTCCACCAAAAATATTTATTAATTAATAATATTTGACCACAAGTTGGTAAAGAATTATTATTATTATTATTATTACTACAATATTAGAATGAGTTTTGATCATGTAAATCATAAATAAAAGCAGCCTTAGTGTACATAAAAATATAAATATATACACACATTTTGTTTATAATTGACTTTCTGTTGGCTGCTGCATTGTGGTTTGAATTAGGAACTCTATCTAGTTTCACTCTTACGTCTTTATTTTTATCTTCAGTCAATCAGGTTTCATGCGATGATTGTTTACAGAAAGAAATGCTGTCGAGCTCTCAAACTGACATCGCAAGTCTCCTAAATTAGTATCATAGCTTATTAATACTACTGCTAATAATAATAATAATGCCTTTAATTTATATAGTGTCAAGGAAGGAAGTAGTATAATTGCAAGCAATACATAAATCACATGAGCATATATTTTGCCCTAGGGCTGCACAATACATGGAAAATATGCAGTGTTGTCGTTTAGTAACATGATAACGATTTTTCTTTAAATATTTCCCTACAGAAATGCTATTTTTATGATCTAATTTAAAAAAATTGTTATGATCTTACTAAAATAAATGGGTAATAGATATTTTCTGATCTAATTAAATGGATAGTTCACCCAAAAAAATGAAAGCGGTTCCAGACTTTCATGACTTTCTTTTCTCTGTTGAACACAAAATATTTTTTGAAGAATGTTAGAAACCTGTAACCATTGACTTCCATAGTAGGAAAAACAAATACTATGGAAGTCAAGGGTTACAGGTTTCCAACATTCTTCAAACTAGCTTCTCTTGTGTTTAACAGAAGAAACTCGTAAAACTGTTTAACACATAAGAATATATATTTTTTTAAGAAAGCTGAAAACCTGTAACCATTGACTTCCATAGTAGGAAAAACAAATACTATGAAGTCAATGGTTACAGGTTTCCAACATTCTTCAAACTAGCTTCTCTTGTGTTTAACAGAAGAAACTCATAAAACTGTTGAACACATAAGAATATATATTTTTTAAGAAAGCTGAAAACCTGTAACCATTGACTTCCATAGTAGGAAAAACAAATACTATGAAGTCAATGGTTACAGGTTTCCAACATTCTTCAAACTAGCTTCTCTTGTGTTTAACAGAAGAAAGAAACTCATAAAACTGTTGAACACATAAGAATATATGTTTTTTAAGAAAGCTGAAAACCTGTAACTATTGACTTCCATAGGAAAAACAAATACTATGGAAGTTAATGGTTACAGGTTTTCAATATTCTTCAAAATAGCTTCTTTTGTGTTCAACAGAGGAAAGAAACTCCTAAAACTGTTAAATACACAAGATGTTTTTTTTTTTTCTCTCCACGAAAGCTGAAAACCTGTAACCATTGACTTCCATAGTAGGAAAAACAAATACTATAGAAGTTAATGGATACAGGTGTCCAACATTCTTCAAAATAGCTTCTTTTGTGTTCAACAGAAGAAAGAAACTCATAAAACTGTTAAACACACAAGATGTTTTTTTTTTTTCTCCACGAAAGCTGAAAACCTGTAACCATTGACTTCCATAGTAGGAAAAACAAATGCTATAGAAGTTAATGGTTACAGGTGTCCAGCTTCTCTTGTGTTTAACAGAAGAAAGAAACTCATAAAGATTTGAAACAAGTAAAGGGTGTGTATATGATGACAGAATGTTCATTTTTGGGTGAACTATCCCTTTAAATACAATTCAGGCTCAAGATGTAAACATTTTACAATAGCATTATACAGTATAATAGCCACAGGGAATGTATAAAGATCTGATTTGGATGATCGCCCTAAGCTTGCAACACACAAATGCTTGGCACATAAAATAAATGTAAATGATCACATCTCTCTGCTATAAGGATATTACATATACTATTAATTCAATAATGATAATTTATGGTAAATTGTTCAGCCCTAATTTACACTTTTAGGCAGAAGTAACAAACTACAAGCTTTACATGTTTATATCAGTTTTATATCTTCTAAACACAAATTTTGTCACTGTTTTGGTGCACACTAGCTTATAGATACAGTTGAAACCAGAAGTTTACATACACTGTGAAAAATAACCATTTAAAAAAAAGTCAGATGTTAATGTGACTAAACTTTTTCTCTTTTAGGTAAGTTAGGATTAGCAAATTTGTTTCTGTTTTGCTTAATAGCAGAATAATGAGAGAGATGTTTTTTTGAGAAATTGTTATAACTTTTCTCGAAAGTCAAGTTTACATACAATAAGATTATTATGCCTCTGAAAAAGCTCAGATGATGGTGTCAAGGTTTTGGAAGTTTCTGATTGGCTAATTGACAACATTTGAGTTAATTGGAGGCACAACTGTAGAATAGTATTTAAGGAAAAACTCAAACACACTGCTTCCTTGTGTGACAACATGGGAAAACCAACAAGCCAGAATCAACAAAAAAGCCTGATCACAATTTGCTAATTTACACTGGGAAAAAGAATAATTTTTGGAGACATGTCCTGTGGTCTGATGGAACTAAGATTGAACTGTTTGGCCATAATGACCAGTGTTACATTTGGAGGACAAAGGGGAAAGCTTACAAGCCTAGGAACACCATCCCAACTGTGAAGTATGGGGGCGGCAGCATCATGTTGTGGGGCTGTTTTGCTGCAGGAGGGACTGGTCCACTTTACAGCATACATGGCATCATGAAGAAAGAACATTATGTAGAAATACTGAAGCAACATCTCAAGACATCAGCCAGGAAATTAAAACTTGGCCACAAATGGGTCTTCCAAACAGACCATGACCCTAAGCATACTGCCAAATTAGTTCAAATGTGCTTTAAGGACAACAGAGTGAATGTTTTGGAGTGGCCATCACAAAGCCCTGATTTCAGTCCTATAGAAAATTTGTGGGCAGAGTTGAAAAAGCTTGTGCGAGCAAGACAGCTTACAAATCTGACGCAGTTACACCAATTCTGTCAGGAGGAATCTGCCAAAATTTCTGCAAACTATTGTGGGAAGCTTGTGGAAGGATACCCAAAACATTTGACCAAAGTTATACAGTTTAAAAGGAAAACTAAAAAAATACAGAGGAAATGTATGTAAACTTTTGACTGTCTAGAAATTAACATAAATTCTCATTATTCTGGCATTTAGCAAAGGTCAATCATTTAGGTAATCCTAACAGACCTAAAATAGTAAACGTTTAGTATGATTTACCATCAGAATTTTTTTTGAAAATGGTTATGTTCCATTTTTTAGAGTGTATGTAAACTTCTGGTTTCAACTGTATCTTAAAAATTAACAATACTGATACTAACATCTAAAATTAGTTATATTTTAATTTCATGGGACCTTTAAAGTTGTACAAATTAATAGAGAATGTGAGGAACAGGCTGAAATTTAAGTACACTAATTGTATTAACTCCTTTTATCGTGCTAATTTGTGGTTTTTGGAGCTCGGATGACAATTCATATTCACTTTTAGCTTTTTTTTGTATGTGCGAAAATCTACAAAACATCTAACAGGAGGTTTATCACTTGTTATACACTTTTTAGTATACAACATTAATGGCTTATTAGTGGTCATAATCACATCTTATGTTAACAGCATATCTCTGGGTTTGCTTCTCTTTCAGGCATTATCTAGTTCGTGGCCCTGAGAAAACTCCATATGAAGGTGATTTCCCTTAATTTCATGTTAAAAAAAATTGAGTTGTTCAATGTGGGCTTCATTTTGATTTCTCTTTTACTTTTCATAGGTGGTTACTATCATGGCAAACTCATTTTTCCACGGGAATTTCCCTTCAAGCCTCCGAGCATATACATGATCACACCCAACGGCAGATTTAAATGCAACACAAGGTAAACCAACTGGTATTCCTTCTTTATAAAGTATTTTGTTTAATTTTGTAAACAAAGGAATTGTTCAGCATAGTTACAGCTGATTTTCATAGCCATTGTTAGTGAAACACCTGCAAGGGCCTTATTGCCATCAAGAATGTTTCCTGTATAATTTATAAGCTCTTTAAATTAGCTGACATGACACTATATAGGGCTCGATTCATATGTACTAATTAGATTTAAATCTGATTTAGAAGCTTTCAATTCTTGAATTGATTTGGTAAAAAGATTTAAAGAGCTCCTATTTTGCATTATAGAAGGTCATTTTTTGGTTTTGGGGGTCTCCGACAACAGGTTGATCTGCATGCAAGGTCAAAAAACACTTTAATTCTCTTTTAATATGCATTTATTTTTACCTAATTATCCCAGCGACTCCCATATGATTCGTTCAGCAATTCATTTGTTCCCAAAACCCCTCCTTAGCGTGATGCTAATCTGCTGTTATTGGTCCGACGACCCAGTCTGTTGTGATTGGTCGACTGGGTTCAGCGCGAGACAGAGAGAAACGCCCACCACGGCTATGAAGTAGCAGAGTATGTGAGAGCCCAATGCAGTAATGCAATAAAGCAATGCAGTTAAACACCAGCATGCCACTCTACTCTTAAACCTAACCCCAAGTCATAACAACGACACACATTCAGTATAAATCCACACAGTGGCAAAAGTTGAACTATTTTGAAAACTAACCGCACAGTGCATGTGTATGAACAGCTAATGGTGGCCGTAGCAAAGACAAATGGTGGAGGATCGTAAGTTCAGAAACTCTTTTAAATCGGTAAAGGAAGAAGCACGCGTCGCGTTTTCAATGTGGTTTTGGACGCAACATGTGAATAGCCCATACAGATTTAACCTGAGAGATACAGTACAAGCACTTATCTATAATAGATAAGCGATTACAAGTCCTGTAGGGCGATTACAAGTTACAACACACAATTAAACGCATATTTTGCAAACTAAACAGAACGAGGCAACAATTTTATTACAATTACATGCTGGAAAAGTTGGTGGTTCATTCCGCTGTGGCGTCCCTGATTAATGAAGGGACTAAGCTGAAAAGAAAATGGATGAATAATGGATGAAGATGAAACTGGTTTATATGAACTAAGAGTTACTAACAAAGTCCCTGTCAAAGTCTGACAAAGTTCATTCATTCATTTTCTACCGCTTTTCCGGGGCCGGGTCTTAGGAGAGAACCCCAGACTTCCCTCTCCCCAGACAATTCTTCCAGCTCCTCGGGGGGGATCCCGAGGCGTTCCCAGGCCAGCCGAGAGACATAGTCCCTCCACCGTGTCCTGGGTCTTCCCCGAGGCCTCATCCCGGTGGGACATGCCTGGAACACCTCCCTTGGTAGGTGTCCAGGAGGCATCTGAAACAGATCCCGAGCCACCTCAGCTGGCTTCTCTCGATGTGGAGGAGCAGCGGCTCCCGGGTGTCAGAGCTCCTCACCCTATCCATAAGGGTGCGCCCTGCCACCCTGCGAAGGAAACTCATTTCGGCCGCTTGTATCCGAGATCTTGTCCTTTCGGTCATGACCCAAAGCTCATGACCATAGGTGAGAGTTGGAACGTAGATTGACCTGTAAGTCCCATACATAATAGTCTCTACTGCTACTTCCTTTAATAGCAAACGGCTGCTGAATCCTGCATTACAGCATAGGTTATTGTATCAAAAATCTGAAAAATGACAGGAACAAACACAGCACTAGGTTGGCTATACTGTGGTATTGTTGTGAAAATAAACTTTAAGCCATTATTTCCAGCAGCCGAATCTCCATCTGTCAGTGATCGTCATCTTTACGTTATGATCAGTCCCGTGATCTCTCATGCTCCGCTAGTGTCTGAAGTGAAAGGCTCATTCAGGTTTTTTTCCAGATTCTGCACTTCATATTTGGTGATGTACCGTATCGACTTCGACACGTTCAAGCAAAAGATCTGAACCCAACACGATTCATTTATTCGACTCTGAGTCGACTCTTTTGTTAAAGAATCAATAGTTTTAAACACGGTGCACTTTCAGATTTAAACCTTAGCTGGATGTTTTCATTCACTTGGAGCTTTTTTTTATAAAAAAAAAACTTTGGGCACCTCTGCATTAAGCATGGTTTATACTCGACGCGTCCGCTAGTTCACATTCGCCGCGCGCACTCAAGCAACGTCATCGCGATGTTAGCGGAAGTTCGCCTTGAGTGCGCGCGACATCTTTTTAGCTGGCGGTGCGCATACCATTTTTTGAGACTCGAGCGAACAGTGCGTGCGGCGCCGCGTTTGATTTGAGTTGAATATGAACCACTTTGAAGAGATTTTGTCTCAAAAAGATTGACTGTACAGACATCTTTATGATCCTTGATCATAGAGATAACCAGATGTTCAATAATTCTTGGCTAGAAGGTGCAACAGCTGTGGGAAAGGAAGAAAGTTTTTGTTAAAATGTTTGGAAAAACCTGAGGATAAGTTTGTTAAAGCCAAAAGAGGCCATGACAAAACGTGGAGACCCAGGTACACAATTACCGAAATATGTTTTTCCACCAGTCATAGGTTTTACACTGATGTAAATATTACAATTTTAAATTTAAAACAATTTAATAGCTACAAAACTATAATTAAGAAACAAATTATTTCTTTGATAACTGGAAAGGAATATTTGATCCTATTGATTTACAATATACTGATGGCCAGTTTTTCTGGGCTTTATTGGGGATAATGGTCAGGAATGTTGGTCCATTATTGCCTTTTTAGCATAAGTAGAGGACAGAAACTAGCCAGACAGTAATGTGTGAATTGTGGAGTGAGCTAAATCAAAAAAAAATTGGTATTTTAAATTGTACTTTTTTTTTGCGTTTATTCTTGCCGTATTGAAAATATATTTGTAGAGCAACCCATGTTCTATTGTCATTAATATTTTAATAAACTTTAATAGGTAAAACTGTCCGAGATATGAACAAAAGTGAGTGATGAAAAAAAATCTTGAATGTTATAAAAATCTTTATAATCATTAAAATAATTTATAAAAATAATTAGTTTAAAAATCTTGAATGATATTAATGATATGACGTAGTTCCGGAAACTTCCTACTTCTCTGTTTATCTGTCTGACTTTACAGTCAGTTTCTTTTGACCGCCCCCTATCGTTTTAAAGCCTTGTCTGTTTCGTGAGATGCGCGCGCAGTCAGCGGAGGTGTGCGATGTGGCGCCAGGCGAAAGTATAAATCCAGCTTTGGTTGATCTTTTTAACTTCTGTGATTGGAAAAAAAGCATTCAGAATATTGAAAGCACAGAAAATCTTTCTTAACCAATAAATAATGCCAATTTTTTAAATCTTTACATTAGATTCATTTAAGAAAACATTAAACTAGGGGCAGCGCGGTGGTGCAGTGGGTAGTGCTGTCGTCTCACAGCAAAAAGGTCACTGGTTTGAGCCTCGGCTAGGTCAGTTGGCATTTCTGTGTGGAGTTTGCATATTCTCCTCATGTTCGCGTGGGTTTCCTCCTGGTGCTCTAGTTTCCCCCACAAGTCTAAAGACATGTGGTATCGGTAAATTGAGTAAGCTGAATTGTCCGTAGAGTATATGTGTGAATGAGAGTGTTTGGATGTTTCCCAGTGATTGGTTGCAGCTGGAAGGGCATCCGCTCCGTAAAACATATGCTGGATAAATTGGCGGTTCATTCCGCTGTGGCGACCCTGAATTAATAAAGGGCCTAAGCCGAAAGGAAAATGAATGAATGAACATTAAACTGTGTAAAGGAATTTTTTACTAATACAATAGTTCTGTGTCCGTAGGGTTACAAATTTATACGTCCACTTTGAATTTATCTTCCTCTGAAAGCATGTTTAGTCACCAACAAGCTTTTTGGAGATTTTTTTTTTTTCTACAGATGTCCCTATGAGAAAAAAAGTTGCTGACCGAATAGGCCCTTTGTCATAGCTGTTGCTGAACTGTAAATTTTTGATTGGCTGGAAAACTATTTTAACCAATCAGCTTCTCCGAAGAATACTGCAGTTTCTATATAATACCTTGCTTTCTCTTTCAGGTTGTGTCTTTCCATCACAGATTTTCACCCAGACACGTGGAACCCTGCGTGGTCTGTATCCACCATTTTAACCGGCCTCCTGAGCTTCATGGTGGAAAAAGGCCCGACTCTCGGCAGTATCGAAACCTCTGACTTCACAGTGAGTGTAACAGGAGTTTAAAACCACAGTTAAATGCTTAACATCCATGTCAAATTTACTATTTTTGTTTTGCTAGCAGTGTACAGTTAATCCACTTAGTTTTAAAGCATTAGTTTTGGTGATCTTCAAGGTCTGACCATTTGCTTTTTTTGCATTTGAAGTGGCGATTCTTCTCTGTTGATATCAGTTTGATGCTTCAGAGCAGAACATTGTTATTCACCACACTCGTCTTTATTTGCTATGAGAGAATGATGCGCAAAAAGAAAGCCCCACCCCCTACTCAATATTCAATTTCAGTTGGAAGTACATCAACATACTGAAATAAAACATCTCAGCAACTTCCGGTTCATACTGACTTTGAAACTGTGCCTCCTTGGAGTGTAGGTTGAGTATAGGTTGTTTATATTTTTTAAAGCTGTGTAAATATATTTATCAGTTGTGTTAATATATTGCAGTAAAATGTTATTTGTTACTACTTTTTTTAAAAAATAGTCCAATAGTGTTAAGATATCTCTTAGTTATTTTTTTCTTCTCTGTAATGGATGGATGGATGGACAGATAGATCGACTGACAGATAGGAATTTCTATATAGTATATTTGTAGTGATCTCAATAAAATTGTAATTTCCATAATAAATTGGTTAAAATATTGTGAATATGGCCTAAAAAATAATTTTGTAAAATTATTGAAAAAATTTAATTATTTTTTTTTATTTTTTTATAGCTTTGGAAGAATTTTACACTTTTTAAATAGTCATTTTTTCACAAATGATGTGAATTTATGCTGGAAATGCATCTTTGCCAACACTGGAGTAAATAACATTTTACAATACATTAAAAATGTAGTAGTTCTTTTAAATTGTATTTAAAATATTTGACAATAGTCCTGTTTTTACAGTAGTTTTCAACAGAGCAGAAGTTTTTTTTATTTTATTTTTAAAAATTTCTTCCCGTGGGTCAGGTATTTCTGGAAAACAGTCAAGAAATTTTAGAAAGTCAGGGACTTTTTTTTTTTTTTTCGTGAAAGTCATGGAATGTCAGGGATTTTGTTTTTTGCTTTCAGTTTTATTTTTCATTCATCAATGCAATTTTTCTAGAATGTTTTGAGCTACTGTTGAGCTATTAAATATGATTTGTTTTCAAAATCTGAAGTAAATTATCCCTTGTTCAAATACTGGCTATTAAAGTAATCCAAATCATAAGTTAAATCATTTTACTGTTATTTTATTACTTTACCATATTATTTTAATATTATATTAATAATATATAACACTGGGACAGCCTGTTTTATTTTCGTTTGTTCATAAGATTTCATGAAAATTTATCTTTTTAATCAGTGAAAGTCAGGGAAAATACAGGGAATTTGATATTTAAAGGGCCATGAAACCCCCCTCTTTCGGTTCAAGTCTACCTCAGAAATTTTTCAAAAAATACTCAGAGATGGACGTGGAGAAATAAACAGTAATTTAATGTCCTGCTACATATGTTCGTAATTTCATATTCACATAACCATAATTTGTTATATCATTATAAAGATAATCGTGTTTATATAAACACTATAAATGCGAAGGACTTCGCTCCTCCTCAATCCCCGGGTCTGAATGCAGACACAGTGGATAGCAGTGCAGCAGGTCTCCCTATTCCAACCATTAGCCCTGCCGGTAATCTGGAGGATTTTAAACCTGTCCCAACACGGCAGGATGGATATAGGTGATGTGTCTGAATGTAAATGAACTCAACTGATAAAAGACAAAGTCCACCATTGTCCAATTCTCGTACAGCTCTCCTGACAAAAATGCTCGCTGCAAACCAACAGCTTTGCTGTATCTGCCCTGACAGCATCGCGGGGGAAAACATGCAACAAACCCCGTGGATCATGGAAACAAACACATAGACCCATGCGCAGTCTCACCCAGTCATTGGGTCTCACAGCTTGGCAGGTCTGCCTTGCCTTCGGAAAGCACATGCTCTCATGAATAATTAAGAAGTAGGGTCTTCTCATAGGATAAGAAAACTCTGCTATGAATAATAATGAGAAACCGACATGTCATCACTTTACTAGCAGATTCGTGCTATGTCACTGATTTTGATCCCGCCCCAAAAATTATTTTAAACCCGGAAGATGAAATTAGCCGACAAAAGCTCAAAATTATCCAGTTTTCCTCACAATTAAAGCTGACATGTGCTAACGGTGTCTTAACTGATGCTCAACACACACAAATCTGTTAAAATCTCAAAAAAAGTACCCCAGGGTGTCCTGAACCTTTAAACTGGAACCCTGTTTTAAAGTGCACAAAGGAGAATGTAAATGGGATGAATTTTAACTGTGTGTTTTCTCTGAATGTGTCCCTGCAGAAACGACAGCTGGCCTCGCAGAGTCTTGCATTCAACATTAAGGACAAAGTCTTTTGCGAACTCTTTCCAGATGTTGTCGAAGTAAGTATCACCCTAGATGTTTGCAAGAGCAGTAAGCGCATTATTAACCAATATATTAATTTGTTCAAACAGGAAATCAAGCAGAAGCAGCGTATGCAAGAGGAGCTCAGGTCACGCTCGCAGGCGCTGCCGCTTCCCGACGTTGTGCCGGACGGTGAAGCCCATCATGCACAAAATGGCCACCTGCCCCTGAACGGGCACCTGCCGCCTGGCGCAAACCACCCCCCCGACCTACAGCAGGTCAACCGAAACCATGGACTCCTGGGTGGAGCGCTCGCTAATTTGTTCGTCATCGTAGGCTTCGCTGCATTCGCCTACACGGTCAAGTACGTTCTGCGGAGCATCGCGCAGGAATGAACCGGCCAATGAGAAAGACCGACCAACGGCCGGGCAACAGGCTGGTGCTGTTCTCGCGACCAAAATAGGTAGCGAGAAATCAAAATCAAGGGGTTTTCTCACAACCAAATAAAAATGAAGCAGTGTCCCATTAATGAAATTGAGAGCTTGGTGATTTCCTCCACAGTGGCGGCTGAACCGGATCTCGCGTAACTCGAAGGTCAAGGGTCACGTGAAACGATGGCTTTATTAACGTGTAGGGACATTTTTTAAAAAAGCTCATTTTTGTTTCGACCTTACCTAATTCACAAAGGAAGCCAGCTTCATCTGACAGTGAATTTAATTGGAGTGGGCTTTTTTATTTGTTTTGTTTTTGAGTTTGTTTTGGGGTTTTTTTTTGTCTTTTTTTTTTGTTTTGTTTTTTTATTTGTTTTGTTTTGTCTTTCTTTTGTTCTATTTGTTTTGTATTTGTTTTCTTTTGTTTTATCTGTTTTGTTTTTCGATTTGTATTTGTTTGTTTATTTATTTGTTTTGTTTTTCAATTGTTTGTTTTGTTATCTTTTGTTTTGTTGTTTTGATTTGTTTTATTTTATGACTTGTCTTGTTCTTTTTGTTTTGTTGTTGTTTTTTGTTCTTGTTTTATCTGTTGTTTTCTGTTTTGATTAGTGTTTTGTTTTCTTTTGTTGTGTTTTCTTTTGTTTAGTGGTTTGTTTTCTTTTGTTCTGTTTGTTTTGACTTGTTTCATCTTGTTTTGTTTTTCAATTGGTTTTGCTTAGTGTTTTGTTTTCATCTTTTTTGTTTATTTATTTGTGTTCTTTTATTTTAGATTTCTGTTTTGTGGTTTGTTTGTTTTTTGTTCTGTTTGTTTTGGTTTTATTTTGTTTTTGTTTTGTTTTTTGTTTTTGTCTTTAGTTTTTTTATTTGTTTTGTTTTTTGTGTTCTTTTGTTCTGGGGTTTTTTTTATCTTGTTTTGTTTTTTGATTTCTTGTTTTATTTGTTTTGTTTTTTTGAATTGTTTTGATTATTTTTTTGTTGTTTATTTGTTTTGTTTTATGGTTTTGCTTTCTTTTGTTTTATTTGTTTTGCTTTTTGTTTTCTTTTGTTTTATCTTTTTTTTTGTTTGTTTTTGTTTTGAGCCCGAATCAGCATTTTGTTGATTGGCATCAGTTTCTGGTTGATCTTTAAGATTTTAAAATCTGGATGCAGAGTTTTTATGTGGAAGATTGCAAGAGAAGAGTAGTCCAATCATTCCTTAGAGACAAAAACAAACAAACAAACAAAAAAAAGATACTGATGTTTGTCACATCATTTATTGCTGTGACTATAATCCCAGAGTATTTTATTTCCTGGACATGGCTCGACTGTAAACGTGCTTTACTGATGGAAAATTTCTTCTTAAATGCATTTGTGCTCGCTTGCGCTACGCCAGCCGTAACAACCTGTTAGGCCAGGAAAGCAGCGGTGTGAAATGAATTATTTGTCTTTTGTTTGTCTGTGATGCGGCGCTCCAAGTGTACATTAACTTTCTTTCAGAGCGAGTCACTGTTGGTCAGAAGAAAAGCATATGCATATGAACTCATTCTTTTTAGTTTTTTTTCGGCCATGTAACACTATAAATTGTTTTTCGTGCAATATGTAGGATTGTCAGCAGCACTACTTTGCTTTCACAATACACAGCACTTCTTTTCGTTTCCAAGGGTTGTGATTTATGCAATAATTCTTAATAAATTTAAATTCTTATTATGAACATAGGCGGGCAGATATGCATTCAGTTCTTACGTTTCCTGTTGTACTGTAAGATCTCTGGTTGTGTTCGTTTGGACAAGTACTTTGAGCTGCACAATTAATTCACAGCAAAGACTTTCAAGTCAAAGTCTAGTTTGGTGAGATCCAAATGCACCCCAAGACATCTTTTTCTGGGTCCGAACGGTTGCGTCGCTGGCTGCTGGTTTTGACTCGGAGTGAATTTTTACTCTCATTGTGCCAGTTTGTTCTGGTTTCCTCCCCCAATTCAGCTGTTCTGATGTCCCGGATACTAGCAGTCGTATCTTTTTCAGCACCTCCATGAACACTGTTGATCGATATCCTTTTCTTTAGAAGGGCGTGTAATCAGAGGTAGTCATGTTGTGTTTACATTTTGAATAAATAATATTCTGTTAAAGAATGTGTGATTTAACTCCGATTTTTTTTGTTGATGCGTTTGGAAAGTCAGTGACTCAGTGACAGTTGATTAATGCAGGCGGGTTCAATGTTTTGTTTAAACATATGTGTCAGTCTGTGTGTGTATGTATATCAGAGGTGCCCAAAGTAGGACCTGCAGGACAAAGTTGACCCATGGTAACCTTTGGTTTGGCTCGCCATCCCATCTGAAATGAGTGGGAGAATGATGGAAAGTTGGTTAGGGGTGAATGCCTCTGACAGAGATCGCCATTTCGAATTTAGCATATCCTTTCGTTTCTTTGTTTAATTGAAGAACTACAAAAAAGCCAACAAAAATTAATTGTTTGATTTAAATGTTGTAAATGAATCAGACTTTTAAAGTGTAAATCTGTAAACTTTCTGTCTGTAAACTTGACAGATAACCACAATGCACAAGACACCGGCGAGCAAATCAAGGCAAAGGCAGGAGTAGCTCGACGAGTGTATTCAGCATTGAACTCCATTATGTTATAAATGGAATTATGTTTTTACTATAAGTTCGATATAAAATGTTTAAAAAAATAATACTGAATCATTAATTAAAATCTTTTAAAGCAACGTTTTCTAGTTATTTGAAATGATAGCAAAATAATTAGGATATTACCCATGGCACTTTTAATGTAATGCAGTGTGGTAAATTTAACTTTGGCTCTCAGCCCTCAATCAAGTTTGGTTTTTGGCCCCTTTTAAGAAAAAGTTTGGGCCCCCTTTTTGTTTTGTGTATATATCTACAGTTGAAGTCAGAATTATTAGCCCCCCTTTGAATTTTTTTTCTTTTTTAAATATTTCCCAAATTATGTTTAACAGAGCAAGGAAATTTTCACAGTATGTCAGATATTTTTTTTTTTTTTTTGGGAGAAAGATTTGTTTTATTTCGGCCATTTTATATTGTTTTATTTAATTAAAAAAAAAAAACATTTTAAGGACAATTATTAGCCCCTTTAAGCTATATATTTTTTCGATAGTCTACAGAACAAACCATCGTTATACAATAACTTGCCCAATTACTCTAACCTGCCTAGTTAACCTTATTAACCTAGTTAAGCTCTTAAATGTCACTTTAAGCTGTATAGAAGTGTCCTGAAAAATATCTAGTCAAATATTATTTACTGTCATCATGGCAAAGATAAAATAAATCAGTTATTAGAAATGAGTTATTAAAACTATTATGTTTAGAAATGTGTTGAGAAAATCTCTGCGTTAAACAGAAATTAGGGGAAAAATAAACGGGGGGCTAATAATTCTGACTTTATATGTATGTGTATATACATACTTCATATGACAACTGTATATGTATATGTGTTTTTCTTAATTTTTGAAAGCTTTTCTAAATAAAGATATTTAAAACAGGAAAACATCAATTTATCATACTCTTTAAGGATCATTTTGCAGCCCTAAAAATATGAATTATTTGTCATATTCTTTACTTTGCCTCTATTGTTTTCAACCACTGGGTTTTAGAAGCAGGAACATTTGTTTTGTTAAAAATGTTGTGGAATTTTAATTTAAGTTTTATAAATATACATTATATTTGAAACAGACATCAAAATTGTATACGCATAAAATAACATTTTTAATAAAAAATATAAATATCAAGGAGGCCATACTATACATATATAATTATTTTTGTGTAATTATAAATGCATGTCTTCCCTAATTTTATATATATATATATATATATATATATATATATATATATATATAATATATATATATATATATATATATATATATATATAATTTATTTTTTTATAAATCTTGAATATTTACACTACCTTACAAAAGTCTTGTCGCCTATCCATGTTTTAGGAACAACAAATAATAGCTTGACTTCTAGATGATCATTTGGTATCAGAAGTGGCTTATATGAAAGGCAAAGACCTTTAGATTACACTTATTTTAAAAATATGGACATGCCTTGATTTTTAATTATTTAATTAGGACAGTAAGCTCTGGCTTTGCTTAGACAAAAGTCTTGTCACTTAACAAAAATAATGTATAGTATAAAATATAAAGTCATGGTGCAGTGGAAAAAGAGTTAATATTGTGTATGACTCCCATGAGCTTGGACGACTGCATCCATTCATCTCTGCAATGACTCAAATAACTTATTAATAAAGTCATCTGGAATGGTAAAGAAAGCGTTCTTGCAGGACTCCCAGAGTTCATCAAGACTCTGGATCCATCTTCAATGCCTACTCCTTCATCTTACCCCAGACATGCTCAATAATGTTCATGTCTGGTGACTGGGCTGGCCAATCCTGGAGCACCTTGACCTTCTTTACTTTCAGGAACTTTGATGTGGAGGCTGCAGTATGAGGAGCGCTATCCTGCTGAAGAATTTGCCCTCTCCTGTGGTTTGAAATGTAATGGGCAGTTGCCCATGATGTAGCCATCCACTCTGCAGATCTCTCGCACACCCCCATACTGAATGTAACCCCAAACCATGATTTTTCCTTCACCAAACTTGACTGATATCTGTGAGAATCTTAGGTCCATGCGAGTTCCAATAGGTTTTCCGCAGTATTTGTGATGATTGGGATGCAGTTCAACAGATGATTCATGGGAAAAATTACCTTCTGACACTTTTCCTAATGTTCAACTAGAAGTCGAGTTATTATTTGTTGCTCACAATTGAGATCGACGACAAGACTTTTGTTAGATAGTGTACATTTATTGTACTAAATGTTATGATAGATAGAGATACAGATATAGATAGATAATTATTATTTTAAACGCGGATCACGTGTGACATGCATTATGAAAACGTATGCAGGTAGAAGCGCTTTCACCATTTCCTGTTAATTCCGACACGATAAAGTACAAAAATCTTAATATAAATTATATAATATTTAGTTTTTTTTTTAACCGAAACGCTGTAAATGTTACACTTAATATATTAGCATTTCTTAATGTACAATTTCTAATAAATCAGAGTAGGCGAAAACAACGCAAACTGTATGTCGCAGCTCCGTGACTCAAAAAAGTCAGATTTACACGTCACGTGACCCTCGTCTGGCCAATCAGCGCTCGACCTCACACCCAGGAAATGGTCCCCATTTGATGTCCTACATTCCTCTCCAGGTCTCAATCATATTTCTGTTCGCTGTCCTTGCAGAATATTAATGTGTAACGATGATGCTCACACCGCGTTGGACAACAAAGTCTAATATTACTAGACACCTGCGAGCTCGTCGGCTCGAGTAAAGCGACATTTTATATGGAGGAACGTTTTTAAGGAAAAAAAGAAGAAACAATGAGGCCTAATATCAGAGATGAGGAACAAATGTCAAGCTGAGGCATCCAACACACAGCAGGTGAGCTACAAAGACTTTGCACTGCAGGAAAACGGTAAATGTGAGGCTTTATGAAGCGTTTTGCATGCATAATTACAGCCCGTCAGGTTGTATTTCCGCAGCCAGCGAACTGTCTGACCCGATCGTCACAGTATTTGTTGACTGGTAAGATCAGCGCGTGTTTATACTTGTTTGACAGTCACATTGGAAGATGAATAGTTTGTTTGTGATACCTTTGTCGTTGTTGGTCCTCTTTTTTTATCCTCACACAGTAGCAACCGTTGCCATGACAGCCTCTGCCTACTGACTGGGTACAGCCATTTCTATTGCAACCACCCTGGCTCTGGGATCACCTAGCTAGAGCGGTTGCTATGACAACGGGCGTCTGTTTTATAGACCCATAGACCATTTTGGGGGATGTAAACAAAAACAATGGTGCCAACCTATTTCCTGTTTTACATTTTTAATTTCTATAGCTTCGGAGAATCCAAAAAAAAAAAACACACATATATTAATAAATAATGTTATGATAGCGGGCGACGCGGTGGCGCAGTAGGTAGTGCTGTCGCCTCACAGCAAGAAGGTCGCTGGTTCGAGCGTCGGCTGTGTCAGTTGGCATTTCTGTATGGAGTTTGCATGTTCTCCCCGTGTTCGCGTGGGTTTCCTCCGGGTGCTCCGGTTTCCCCCACAGTCCAAAGACATGCGGTACAGGTGAATTGGGTAAGCTAAATTCTGTAGTGTAATGAGTGTGAATGGAGGTTGCAGCTGGAAGGGCATCCGCTGCGTAAAACATATGCTGGATAAGTTGGCGGTTCATTCCGCTGTGGCGACCCCAGATTAATAAAGGGACTAAGCCGAAAAGAAAATGAATGAATTTCTCGCTTAAAAAAACAGTATCAGTTAGGGCTGGACGATATGGCAAAAATGCGTTTTCGATAATTATTTCCCATATTACGATATATATTTTGATATCAGTTGTTAATGCTTCTACATTTAAAAGAGTACCTCAACAATGACTGAAGCCACAAATGAAGCCGTTAAATGGCATAACATATTTTTGGTTGATAAATTTTTGGTAGAACACACTTCTAGATTCCCATTGTTGCACATTTCTGCTGTGTGATTGGCTCTTCCAGAGTTTCATTGTTATCGACATAAATTTAATCGCGATTCAATATAATATTGTTTATCGGCCCAGCCCTAGGATCAGTATCAGCCGATTTGCAAAAAAAAAAAAAAACATATATTTGTGCATTGCTGATAGATAGATAGATAGATAATATATTGGATAATATCTTGACATTGTTTAAGAATCTGTTCTAGACTGTTCCATAATTTCACACCACATACAGACATACTGTACACAAACCTTTTAAAGTTGTCCTTGTTTTCAACCTCCTAAAATTGTGTTCTTCTCTCAGATTATATCCCCCTTGTCTTTCTTCAAAAAACTTTTGTATACATTTCGGAAGTAATTTATTCCTAGCTTTAAAAATAAATTGTGCTGTTTTAAATTCAACCAAATCATTGAACTTAAGTATCTTCAATTTAAAAAATAAGGGATTTGTATGCTTCAAATACCCCACATTTTCTATCAGTCTAATTACTTTTTTCTGCATTGTACATAACGATTGTAAATTAGATTTATATGAATTCCCCCAAATTTCAACACAATAACTCATATATGGCAACATAAGTGTGTTATATAACATATACATTGATTTATTGTCCAGGATAAATCTTGCTTTATACACTATTGCTACAGTTTTTACTAATTTTGATATTACATTATTTATTTGCAGTTTCCAACTAATTTTATGATCTAATACAACACCGAGAAACTTAATTGCATATACTCTTTCTAAAACTTCATTATCAATTTGTAAATCTATATTATGACTACTTTTTAATTCCCCAAAAAAACATGACCTTTGTTTTACTTATATTTAATGACAATTTGTTTACGTCAAACCACGATTTCAGTTTATTAATTTCTGTTTTAATCAACTCTATAAGTTTTGGTAAATTATCCCCAAAGCAAAAAATACTTGTATCATCTGCAAATAAAATAAACTTAAACAACTCTGATATCCTACACATATCATTAATGTAAATTTTAAACAATATTGGACCTTAAACTGAACCTTGTGGAATGCCACAATTTACATTTAGGTATGAAGGCTTATGATTGCCAATTTCCACGTACTGTTGCCTATTTTTTAAATAACTGCTTATCCAGTCCAAGGCTACTACTCTAATACCATACCTTTCCAATTTACTTACCAATATATTATGATTTATTGTGATAGATAGATAGATAGATAGATAGATAGATAGATAGATAGATAGATAGATAGATAGATAGATAGATAGATAGATAGATAGATAGATAGATAGATAGATAGATAGATAGATAGATAGATAGATAGATAGATAGATAGATAGATAGATAGATTTTTAGAACAGAATAGATCATTACTATTAGAGAGTAGTGTTGACGAAAAAAGACTCAAATGTTCATTTTGAATTGGTTTGGTAATTCCTCCAGTAAAACATTTTCAGTAAAATACTGGTAGCTCTTTACAATAAGGTTGTATTAGTTAATGTTAGTTCATGCATTAACTAACATGAACAAAAAATGAACAGTAGATTTATTACAGTATTTATTCATCTTGGTTAACATTAGTTAATAAGAATAAAATCCTTCGTTGTTAGCACTTGTTAACTCACAGTGAAGTAACTACTGTTGACCACCATAAATATGGAGTTTAATCATACATTAGTAAATGTATGATTAAACTATGATTAATAAATGCTGTACAAGTATTAGTTCATGTTAGTAAATGCATCAACTAATGAAACCTTAATTCAATTCAAGTTTAATTGTATATCGCTTTTTATAATAATTATTGTTTCAAAGTAGCTTTACTAAAGGTGCACATTGGGACCAGGGGTGGCCAAGCTGGAGCACTTACGCCCCATTCACACGGGGCGTCAGCTTCAACGCTTCCCATTCACTTTGAGTGGGTGACGTCAGGCGTTGCCGAACTGCATTGTGGATCCGTCGGCGCCGCTTCAGAGGCGTTGCTCGCTGCAGAAGTTGGGACATGCTCAACTTTTCAAGCGCCGATGGAAGCGTCAGCCAATCAGATCGCTGTATGCAAATACACCAGCTCCAACAGTGGCCTATTGCTGACTAATTTCATTGGCTGACACTGCTATGACGATCGCGTCAGCCCCAACTTCAGACACGCCCTCTGTCAAGCGTTGAAGCTGAAGCCTCGTGTGAATGGGGCGTTATTTGGTCCCCCAGGCTCTGCAATGGTTGGGGAAATTTGAAATTGAACCAAAATAACCCATTACAATTGGCTTAAAATTGGCAATGAAAATTCAGGAATTGCCACCAGCAGAACCTGGGAAACAAAAAAGGTGCACATTGTTGCATTACAATCAAACTCAGAAAATTGAAGGTTATTAGTTACCATAGGTTTGTTAGTTACTGACAACTTTAACTAATTAACTAGTAGCTAATAGGGAAGTAACTAATGTAAAATATTTCTCTTTTCCAGGCATGTCCACACAAATGCAAGCCTTTTCCTCTCCCTCCGTGTCCTCCAGTGGCATGTCCCGCTCCAAGAAACTGAAGGTGGAAAACCATGCATGGAACGTGAGCAGCCAATCTGGCGAGAGCAGCTACTACCAGCACAGCCCCAACCGAACCAATGGTTCCTCTCCTTCCACATCTAGATTCAACCCCAGCTACAACTCCTCCAGCCTGGTGTTTCCTCCTCCTGGAGCATCAAGGGAGCAGACGGTGGTCCGCGCGGCAGACAGCACCGGCAGTGTCCCGGAGCCTTCATCATCCTCCTCATCATCGTTCACATCTAGTCACCATGGAAAAAATGCGGGATCTACTTCTCTGACATGCGAGGGCTATCAGAAACGGGCCAGTCTGAAGCGGAAGAGCGAGGAGGTGGACAGTAGTGACAGCGTGCAGATTTTGGAAGAGCTTTCAGCACCTGTGCTCCCCAACCGTGTGGCCGGAGGTGGAAGAAACGCCACGGCTCAGTCCATCGCTCATTCCACGTCCACCACCAAAAGCAGCAACTCCCACAGCGAGGGCGACTACCAGCTGGTGCAGCACGAGATCCTTTGCTCTGTCTCCAACAGCTATGAGGTCCTGGAGTTCCTTGGCCGGGGAACTTTCGGACAGGTTGCCAAATGCTGGAAGCGGGGAACCAATGAGATCGTGGCAATTAAGATCCTCAAGAATCATCCTTCGTATGCGCGCCAGGGTCAGATAGAGGTGAGCTGTTAACTAGTGTAGGAAATTTGTGATTTCAGGCCATGTCCACATGTACACGGGTATTTTCCCTGCTTTCATATTTTAAAAAACCTCTATCGACATGACAATACAAAAGCTCACTGAGATGCTTGTTATAGGCTCGCGGAAATGATAACACTTATACTGGGTTCACAACAAACTGGGAATTAAGTATTTTCGTGAGTAAATTGCATACAAGTCAATGCAAAGTGCGAACAGAGGCGCATTACCATCGCGGGGTCGAACAATGTGGAATATGCATTGTGTTTGACGCAAACGTTAGAAATTTGCCTCATTCATTTCTTCTGTGTTTGATGTGAACCCAGCCATGTTTACCAAGCAGAAAGGAGAAAACAGCGTGCATGCTGATGTCGTGAGGTGAAAATGACCACACTGTACCCGGAGTTTTGGACAATCTTCACCTTGATAAGAGTTTGAAAATACCTGTGTTCATGTAGACAGGGCATCAGTCTATATCCGGGTCATGGCACCAAATTGGTCTGACTTGAGCAGTGTTGTCCTGTCTCTTATATATGTTTTAATGGAGCAGTGTTAAGATGGAGGTGGAGAATATGTAGATAGTTGAAAGAACCTGTCAAGACACTGAAGTGTCACCCACCGGGATATAATCATCAAAATATCTTACTCATCCGCCCTGAATGGATCTACCAAGACAAAGGCACAGTCATTGAGATCCTGACCGATAGTCAAGAAGTGCATAAAGACAATAGTTTAAATGTAATGTCTCCTACACTTGTCCTGCTAGAGTTTTGAATGAAATTATATATTTTTTAAAACAATGAATACAACTTTTTCAGTTTTTTTATATAAATTTGTGCTTCAACACTAGTATTAAAGCATCTCCAGTTAATTTTCTTCTAGTTGAACAAAATCTGTAGATTATTAAAGCACCTAAGTGTAAAACAAGAAATTAATAACCTCTTGAAACTTGTATAAAAGGGATAGTTTACCCCAAAAAATAATTTTTGTCATTATTTACTCATCCTTTGCAAGCATTTTCTTCTGTTGAACACAAAGGAAGATATACTCAAGAATGTTGGGAAAAAACAGCTTGATTTTCTAGCATTTCTCAGAATAAATAGTTTTCAACAGAATAAAGAAATTCATCAAAGTATAGAACCACTTGAGTTTGAGTAAATTTTGAGGAAAAGATGTTTGGGTATACTATCTGGTATACTATCTCTTTAAGAGATTTAAAGTTGAATGTACAAGAAATAATCATAATTTTGAGCTACACAGTCACAATATCAAATATTAGTCAATATTAGCCCCTTTCACACAGTGATACCAGTAAATATCCGGAAAATTTCCCGAAAGACTTTACCTGTAAATTCATAAAAAAGGTGTTCACACACTGGCAAAGACGTTCCGTAATTTCCATAATTTTTCCAGAAAAAGACCACATCCATTCCAAAATACAGGTAAATTCTGACATCATTAACCAGAAATGACCTATAAAATGACCACTTGTATTTCTAAACATAGAAGGGGTCTGCCTTTTCTTGATGGTTTCACTTTTAAAGCTTTAGCATTCATGCAGTTGCTTTGTGAGACATCCAAAGACAGAAATGCAAACCGCAGCTAAATGTTTACACACTTGACTACATTACAAATGTTGTGGATGGATGAGTATTGTGAACAACTTATATGAAAACATATGGAGGAACACTCTCAGATGTCAAGATGTTCATAATATGCGTGTGTGCTGACGCTCACCAGAGCTTGAAGGTAAACAAACAGCGGTTTATCATAAGCATTTTATCAATAATTTTTTACACAGTTGGCATTAAGAAGCAACATAGAAACGTTATCTGACTAACATCTACAGTAGCAGCTAAATGTGTCTGGAAAAATATTCAAAGGCTTTTTTTTTCATAAAAAGTGTTCTGATTGGCTAAAGTAGACGTTTCACGTCAGCGTGTACTAGACGTGAACGCGCTCTTTCTGGCAATCTTCCGTCTGCGTTTACACAACGCAGCATTCCGGCAAATTACCGGTAATCTTACAACTTCTCTTTCCGGAAAATTGCCATAACGAATTTACCGGTATTTTCAAAAAGGGCCTGTTCACACATTTTTCGAAAAAGGTCTGTATGTGTGAAAGGGGCTATTGTGAGATGTTCAGTTGCAATTACAAAAAACTGTCATGCTTATAAATGATAAGATTAAACTACAGAAAACAAGGGGAAAACTATGTATTTTGTTTGCCAAAATCATTTACTAATTGAGTTTTACAGATTATTTCATCAGCCCCTGATTTGGTAGCTTTGAAAATGTAATATTCAGTTTAGTTTAGTTTAGACCCTAAACCCTAGCAGAAGTTGTAATAGTTGGGTAAATTTAGAGAGCAGTGAATGGGAGAGTGCTACAAACACATTTTTTGTGTCACAATTTGCTCAAATTATTTAAAAAAAAAACTCCATAATATACTGTAGTTTTCATCACTTTTAAAAAAGAGGGGAAAAAATAATGTGAGACTGATAAGGGCAGCCAGAGTAGAGAACAAAATGTGATTTGTACTGTCCTGCCTATGTACTGCATTACAATAATCTTGCATAAATGGCAATTAGACTTTTTTGACGCAAAGATGATATAATATAAAGTATAGCTTTAAAAATGTACATACATGTTTAAAAAAATCTAAATATTAATAACTTTAAGAGTATTTAAGAAGCCAATGATTGTTAAAAATGTCATCACTGTCTTGTGAAATGGGTCTATAACTCTCATAATTAATATTTGATTTATAATTAATGCATCAATTTCTAAGTGAACCATTGTTTATCAATGAATTCCTTAAAACCAAACAAACTCAATCCCGTCTTTTTTGCAGGTGAGCATCCTCAGCCGTCTCAGCACAGAGAATGCAGACGAGTTTAACTTTGTGCGCTCCTACGAGTGTTTCCAGCATAAGAACCACACATGTCTGGTGTTCGAGATGCTGGAGCAGAACCTCTACGACTTCCTCAAGCACAGCAAGTTCAGCCCGCTGCTTCTCAAGTGCATCCGGCCGGTTTTGCAGCAGGTATCGACAGCCTTGATGAAGCTCAAGAGTCTGGGGCTCATCCACGCTGACCTGAAGCCTGAGAACATCATGCTGGTGGACCCCATCAGACAACCCTACAGGGTCAAGGTCATCGACTTCGGTTCTGCCAGTCACGTCTCTAAGGCCGTGTGCTCAACTTACCTGCAGTCTAGATATTACCGGTAAGGATATTTGATGTTGAAAGGAAACTGACAGTGCTGGGTAAAGCTACTTTAAAAAATATATACAGGGAGTGCAGAATTATTAGGCAAGTTGTATTTTTGAGGATTCATTTTATTATTGAACAACAACCATGTTCTCAATGAACCCAAAAAACTCATTAATATCAAAGCTGAATATTTTTGGAAGTAGTTTTTAGTTTGTTTTTAGTTTGAGCTATTTTAGGAGGATATCTGTGTGTGCAGGTGACTATTACTGTGCAGAATTATTAGGCAACTTAACAAAAAACAAATATATACCCATTTCAATTATTTATTTTCACCAGTGAAACCAATATAACATCTCAACATTCACAAATATACATTTCTGACATTCAAAAACAAAACAAAAACAAATCAGTGACCAATATAGCCGCCTTTCTTTGCAAGGACACTCAAAAGCCTGCCATCCATGGATTCTGTCAGTGTTTTGATCTGTTCACCATCAACATTGCGTGCAGCAGCAACCACAGCCTCCCAGACACTGTTCAGAGAAGTGTACTGTTTTCCCTCCTTGTAAATCTCACATTTGATGATGGACCACAGGTTCTCTATGGGGTTCAGTTTAGGTGAACAAGGAGGCCATGTCATTAGTTTTTCTTCTTTTAGACCCTTTCTTGCCAGCCACGCTGTGGAGTACTTGGACGCGTGTGATGGAGCATTGTCCTGCATGAAAATCATGTTTTTCTTGAAGGAGGCAGACTTCTTCCTGTACCACTGCTTGAAGGTGTCTTCCAGAAACTGGCAGTAGGACTGGGAGTTGAGCTTGACTCCATCCTCAACCCGAAAAGGACCCACAAGCTCATCTTTGATGATATCAGCCCAAACCAGTACTCCACCTCCACCTTGCTGGCGTCTGAGTCGGACTGGAGCTCTCTGCCCTTCACCGATCCAGCCACGGGCCCATCAAGACTCACTCTCGTTTCATCAGTCCATGAAACCTTAGAAAAATCAGTCTTGAGATATTCTTGGCCCAGTCTTGACGTTTCAGCTTGTGTGTCTTGTTCAGTGGTGGTCGTTTTTCAGCCTTTCTTACCATGGCCATGTCTCTGAGTATTGCACACCTTTGCTTTGGGCACTCCAGTGATGTTGCAGCTCTGAAATATGGCAAAACTGGTGGCAATTGGCATCTTGGCAGCTGCAGTCTTGACTTTTCTCAGTTCATGGGCAGTTATTTTGCGCCTTGGTTTTTGGTTTGATTTTTCCACACGCTTGCGACCCTGTTGACTATTTTGAATGAAACGCTTGATTGTTTGATGATCACGCTTCAGAAGCTTGGCAATTTTAAGAGTGCTGCATCCCTCTGCAAGATATCTCACTATTTTTGACTTTTCGGAGCCTGTCAAGTCCTTCTTTTGACCCATTTTGCCAAAGGAAAGGAAGTTGCCTAATAATTATGCACACCTGATATAGGGTGTTGATGTCATTAGACCACACCCCTTCTCATTACAGAGATGCACATCACCTAATATGCTTAATTGGTTGTATCTTCATTTAAAAAATAATAATAATAATCTTACAATTCTTAAAGGTCAGGGTTAGGAGAATCTGAATACACCTAGTCATATTTGAATAATAAGAGATCACTATATGGAAATGGCCATATAATGAGCCTCAAACCCCATTGTTTACTTGTTCTCATGTAAGTTCCGCAAGTGTAAAACCTGGTGAAAAACAGGCCAATCAGAACACAATACAGACTGTTGCCCTGTCACGCCCTCAATATTGGCATGTACATTAGGTCACATTCTACGTCATCTGCCACATCGTCAGGAGATCAGCAGTCATAACACCAACTGACATGTTGTACACATGATCATTATTATGCACGCTGCATCAGAGCTGAACCCTTTAATATTCACGACCCTTCCAAATATGGTCAATTAGGACCTTCTGATTCTAGGGGTATCATATAAAGTAATAAATAAGCATATAAAACCATTTCATTTGTTAACTTACCTAAGCCACGTTCCTACTATGTAGATATCAGAGAACAATTTGACTTATTGAATCAATGCAGTATATTTCATGTTTAAAAAGTAATCAAATAACGCATTTAGTTACTTTTTTTTTAAAGATTGTAATATATTACACTGGAAACTGACAAATGGCTGTACATTACATTTGTGCACATTTTGCATCTAAATCCATGGTGTGTGCATTTAACTAAATAATTTTTTTCAAGATGCAGACAATAGTGGATGTGATTTATAACTGATTTATCCAGCTATGAAGTAGCAAATTCTTAGTTTCTCTGTATTTATTAAACATGAGATGAATAAAAAGTAAGTAAAAACATTTGATTTAGTCTACAAATGTTTCATAATTTTATTCCTCACGTTTCAAATACAAATATGTATATAAATACATGGAACCCCCCCCCCCCCCCACCCCCCCCCCCCCCCCCTGGTTTTTTCGAATAGAGGCCTGCGGCAAATTGGGAGCAACGTCCTTTCCGGGCGTACCTAATGTAGGGTTATGCCCACGCACACTAGAATAAATATGGCTGAGGCTATCAACTGATGTCTCTTTCACACTGCAAGTAAGGGCTGTTCACATATCGCGTCTTTTGTGCGTGCAGGTTCGTTATTTCCAGTGGAGGCGCAGAGCATATTGGGAGCAATGTGCTTTCTGGGCGTACCTACTGTAGGCTAATACCCAGGCACACTAGATTAAATATGGCTGAGGCTATCAACTGATGCCTCTTTCACACTGCACATAAGGGCTGTTCACATATCGCGTCTTTTGCGCAAGTTTGTTATTTCCAATGGAGGCGCGCTGCATATTGGGAGCGACGTTCTTTCCGGGCATACCTACTGTAGTTGAAAACATCTAAGCTTTTCAGAATGCTGCGAGTGCACCGCGAGTCATGTGACAATAACAGACCGCTCAGCTTCATACTTTGTATGGAATATACACATTTCTACTCTGGTTCAAAAAGAAAAATACAAAATGAAAATACCAAACTATTTTGTAATATAGTTGATCAAAAGACAGAGGTTCAGCAGCCTTTGACTACATTTGTTCTCTTTAAAAGAGAAATACTTAGCTAATATGATGCTTAGATTTACATAAGACGAATACTATTTTTTTTTAATTTTTCCTATTTTTATTTATTTGTTTATTCATTGTTTTGTCATTTATTTTCAGTGTAAAGTTGTTACTTATGTTTAAATTTTCACTTATTTTTAAGTCCCAAGATAAATAGACTATTGTTTGTTTTTTATTATTATTTTGTGCTGTATTATTTGGTTACTGAGCCGCAATAAATGCGTTTTCATGTCATTTTTCTAAACTAGTAGTGTTTTGAAATTAATAAATGCATAATAATCATGATAACCGTGAAACCGTTATTATTCCTCAGACCAGTGCTTAATTTGAGCCGGATCTTGCCGGATCCTGTAACCCTTCCCAACCTACCGCCTCTTTTTGATCATTTATGCAAAAAAGAAGGCCATATTTTGGTCACACTTTATTTCGATGGTCCGTTTGTTGAATATAAGTTACATTGCATCTACATGTCAACTAGTTCTCATTAGATTATAAGTAGACTGTTAGGTTGGGGTTAGGGTTGGGGTTAGTGTAAGTTGACATGTACTTGAAAAGATTCTTATAGTCAGTTAAATGTCTGTTGAAGGACTGTTAAATGTCAGTATCAACAGATATTAAGCAGACAGTCTACTAATACTCAAATGGACCATCAAAATAAAGTGTTACCCATATTTTTATTTTCAATTTTGAAGAATTATCATCACTAGTTTAAAAATAGTCAAGTTACATTTGACTAAAATGCAGAACTATGAAATGTGAATCTCGAATGGCTTACATCGGTCTCTTGATTATTTTTTCCATTCCTATATATGGTATCAGATTTTTAGGTTTCAGTGTAAGATTTCAAAATAAATAAATCATCAAGTAAATAAATACATACCTGTATAAAGTTAGAAAATACTTTCATAAATTGTGTTTTCAAACTGAAATTGAAAATGCATGTGATAAATTCAAAACTATACATCATGTCTGTGTCTTTGTGTTTTACATTACAAAAGGAAATCTGCCAGTGAAATGAATAATTGTATTATAATTTGTCTGTTGTGACGCAGAGCTCCAGAGATCATTTTGGGCCTTCCGTTCTGTGAGGCCATTGACATGTGGTCTCTGGGTTGTGTCATTGCTGAACTGTTCCTGGGCTGGCCTTTGTATCCGGGAGCTTCAGAATACGATCAGGTCAGTAATAAGATTTGGTTTGATTTTAATTGAATCAGTCCTGTGCAAAAATCAATAAGATTTACATAATTCAATTGGGAAAGCTAGATGTGAGAAGTGACACAAGGGGGCGCTTACACTTCTGCTGAAGATTCAAGCCAATGCTGATGATCTCTAAAGGACAAATATTGGCTCATATTTTAGTGTATTACTAGAAAATAATGATATGAGCAATCAAATGTTTGGGATTACTAAGATTAAAAAAAAATGTTAATAGAGAAGCCTATTCTGCTCGCAAAGGGTGTATTTATTTGATCAAAATACACTAAAAACTGCAAAATTATTAGTATTATTTTTATTATTATTATGTAATTTATTCCTGCAATTTAAAACGTAATTTTCAGCAGCATTACTCCAGTCTTCAGTATCACATGATCCTCCAGACATAATTCTTATATGATGATCTGCTGCTGGTGTGTCTCACAGTCGCCTCACAGCAAGATGGTCGCTGGTTCGAGTCCCGGCTGGGCCAGTTGACATTTCTTTATGTAGTTTGCATGTTCTCCCCGTGTTCGCGTGGGTTTCCTCCAGGTGCTCTGGTTTCCCCCACAGTCCAAAGATGCGGTATAGGTGAATTGGGTAAACAAAATTGGCAAAAAATGCTAAAAAAGTAAGGGCATACTCACACTATGCTATCCGAACCGTGCCTAGGCCCGTTTCCTGGATCGTTTGAGAAGTGTGAGTGCTCTGAATCTGGCTCGGGCACGGTTCACTTGGCCGGCCCTGGCCCGGTTGGAAGAGGTGTGCCAGAGCGCAGTTCACTTGGGCTTTAGCGTGGTACGCTTGTGTGTGAGTGCAAAACGCGCCTGAGCCCGAAACTGAAAGTGAGACGTGACTTTTAAGGGACTGTTCATATGGATTTATTAATCATTCTTACTGTTCAATGAACGCAAACTGTCGTAGTTTATTATAGACGCAAACCCCTCACTGCACAACAGCTGCGCCTTTAGCAAACCTAATTCCTAATTCCTGCAGCATGAGGACTTTATGATTGTTTATGAGCGTCAAATGTGGCTTATCTGTTCTAAATATTTGACTGCGTGTCACCGCATATCAAACGACTTAAACGATATAACTAAAGAAATCTCCACTGTGCTGAGCGAGAGTGCTTGCTGAACAGCGCATCATCGATGACGTAAGCGTACCCAGGCTCGAATGTAATGTGAGTGCAGGCCGTCGGGGGAGACGGGAGGGGGGACAAGCGTGCTTCGGCCCAGTTCAAGGCAACTGTACGTAGTGTGAGTACGCTCTAAAACATATCATGCTTTGCACAAAACAATGAAGCAGTAAAAAATTCTAAATTGATAATTGCATAAATTATTAATTACCAATAATAATTGATCGTAATAGAACAGCGAATCAGCATCAATTCTGAAGGATCATGTGACAATGACTACGTTTACATGGACATCAGTAATCGAAATATTTACCTTAATCTGAATAAGACGATAATATGATTAAGGCGTTTACATGAGTTGCTTTTTGAATGTTCTTTTCATGATCCCGTTTTACATGTTATAGCACATAATTCGATTAATGTCATTGCGTCATCATGCTATCCACATTTCCTCCAAAGTTTCATTTAATATGAGGTGTTTCGTTTTTAATTTGTCGACTTTAACTGCAGTTTGGCACTTTCTCTTTCATTCAGGAACATTTCATGCATGCCCCCCGTGACAAACGAGATATTGGATGCGAGTATGAACTGCTGGAAGAGTGTTGTTTTAATGGAATTTGATATCGCACACTGTACAGGGGAAAAAAAAAACTCTGCATTTCGCAATGCAGGTGTCTGTGGTCCTTCACTGACTCTGTAGATGCAGAGAATAGTGTCAAACAGCCGTGTGTGTATAAACTATCCTGTCGCAAAATGTGGCGAAAATCCTACACAAAGGTGTTTACATGTCTGTAGTGGACTAAATTCGGCATACTCCACATGTGTTAATCCAATTTCTGTTTAGTTCGATTATGACCTGAATCAGATTAATTTAATCAAAAATTGCTGTTTACATGGTAGACTCTTAATCAGAGTATTGTCGTAGTCGTATTAAAATCTGATTATTGGTATCCATGTAAACGTACTCACTGATATGGAGCTAATTATATGATACACACCAGCCATCAAACGTTTGCTAAAAGTAAGACTTTAAAATGTTGATAAAGAAAGCCTATTCTGCTCACCAATGCTGTATTTATTTGATTTGATTTAAAACTGTAAAATTATGAAATATTATTACAAACTAAAATAACTGTTTAAATTACTCAATATAGTTTCAAATGTATTTTATTCCTGCAATTTAAATCGTAATTTTCAGCAGCATTACTCCAGTCTTCAGTGTCACATGATCCTCTAGCCATAATTCTTATATGAGGATCTGCTTGTCAGCAAACATTTCTTATTATTATTATAAGTGTTAAAAAATGTTGGGCTGCTTTATATTTTTGTGGAAACTGTGATACAGCACCATTCAAAAGTACCATTAAAATGTTTTCTTTTATTCATCAAGAACACATTAAATTGTAATAAATTCAAATTATTTCTGTTATTTTGAACTTTCTTTATCAAAGAATCGCAAAAAGTAAAACATATTACACTTTGCACAAAACAATGAAGCATGAAAAAAGTTTTCCACGTTAATAATTGCAGAAATCATTATTAATGATAGAATACCAATAATAATTTATCATAATAGAACAGCGAATCATCATGAATTCTGAAGGATCATGTGACACTGATATGGAGCTAATTATATGATATACACTCGCAATCAAATGTATGGGATCACTAAGACTTTAAAATGTTAATAAACAAGCCTATTCTGCTCACCAATGCTGTATTTATTTGATTTGATTTAAAACTGTGAAATTATGAAATATTTTTACAAACTAAAATAACTGTTTAAATTACTCAATATAGTTTCAAATGTATTTTATTCCTGCACTTTATGGAGAGCAGAATATGTTTCTTTTAAAACCATAAAAAAATCTTACTAAATCCCATCATTTGCCTGGTAGTATATAGCTTTGGACCATCTGCTGCATACACTACTTGGCTACAATCCAAATGTGCTGAATGTGTGTATAATCTACATTTAATGTATATCCCTACAGATTCGGTACATCTCCCAGACTCAAGGTTTGCCAGCGGAGTATCTCCTGAGCGCCGGCACTAAAACCAGCCGTTTCTTCCACAGAGGCCCAGACTCCAGTTACCCTCTCTGGAGACTGAAGGCATGTCCCACTTAAAGCACCGCTGTGTGTTTTATTTTCAAAGACATCAGCGGTCAATTCATGATTGAACACTTTCCTCACTGATGTGTTTCTGTTTATAGACTCCCGCCGAGCACGAGGCTGAGTTTGGCATCAAGTCCAAAGAGGCTCGCAAATACATTTTCAACTGCCTAGATGACATGATGCAGGTAGTGTCGAGTGCAGAGTAATGTGTGAAAAGATCATAACGAATATGAGGTTATGCATGATTCAAAGATGTAAAGGGGGTTTCAAGCAATAAAAAAGTATCAATACAGCTTGTATACAAAAATATGTGACCCTGGACAACTAAACCAGTCTGGTATATTTTTGTTAGTAGCCAAAAATACATTATATGGGTCAGAATGGGTTTTAATGCTACATATATCACAGTCGAGCCAAAAAATTCTTAAAATATATACTTTTGCTTTTTAAACCAATAGGTTTTACTTATTTATTAGCAAGTTTATGATCATTTAAAATATAAAATCTTGTATGAACGCATTTTTATATATATTTTATTGAGTACACGTTAGATTAAGTATGTTGAGTCAATTTTACATAAAAGTATTTGTCGCACTGAATTGTGATGGAATTATTTTACACACATGTATGTTAAAGCTGTACATTTTAAAGGTAAAGCATGTTAAGTTATATAATAATAGTTTTATAATATTTTATAATATGTTAGAGTTATAAAATAATTATTGTTTACATTATTTATATTCATATTTTATTTATATTTATATTCACTTTTTAAAATTTATATTCATATTTATTTTATTTTATTTATTTTATATGCATATATATATATATATATATATATATATATATATATATATATATATATATATATATATATATATATGCATATAATATATATATATATATATATATATATATATAAATAGGGAGGGGGATGGGGAGTAATTTACTTATTAAAATCCTAGTACAGTTTCAAAACAGACTGTTTGTTTCTAAGAGTTATAGTAAAGTTTGAAACAGTGCATCTGGAAAGTATTCATAGCGCTTCACTTTTCCCACATTTTTTTATGTTACAGCCTTATTCCAAAATGGATTAAATTCATTTATTTCAAAATTCTACACACAATACTCCATAATGACAATGTGAAAAAAGATTTTTTGAAATTGTTGCAAATTTATTAAAAATAAAAAACCTGAAAAATCACATGTACAGAAGTATTCACAGCCTTTGCTCAATACTTTGTTGATGCACCTTTGGCAGCAATTACAGCCTTAAGTGTTTTTGAATATGATGCCAGAAGCTTGGCACACCTGTCTTTGGGATTTTTTGCCTATTCCTCTTTGCAGTACCTCTCAAGCTCTATCAGGTTGGATGGGAAGCGACGGTGTACAGCCATTTTCAGATCTCTCCAGAGATGATCAGTAGGATTTAGGTCTGGGCTCTGGCTGGGCCACTCAAGGACATTCACCGAGTTGTTGTGAAGCCACTCCATTGATATTTTGGCGGTGTGCTTTGGGTCATTGTCCTGCTGGAAGATGAACCGTCGCCCCAGTCTGAGGTCAAGAGCACTCTGAAGCAGGTTTTCATTCAGGATGTCTCTGTACATTGCTGCATTCATCTTTCCCTCTATCCTGACTAGTCTTCCAGTTCCTGCTGCTGAAAAACATCCCTACAGTGAAGCATGGTGGTGGCAGCATCATGCTGTAGGGATGGTATTAGCCTGGTGATGAGCTTCCGTCTGGCCACTCTACCATACAGGTCTGATTGGTGGATTGCTGCACAGACGGTTGTTCTTCTGTAAGGTTCTCCTCTCTCCACAGAAGAATGCTGGAGCTTAGACAGAGTGACCATCAGGTTATTGATCACCTCCCTGACTCTCCTTGATCACTCAGCTCAAGGAAGAGTCCTGGTGGTTCCAAACATCTTCCACTTACGGATGATGGAGGCCACTGTGCTCATTGGAACTTTCAGAGCAGCAAAAAATTTTTTGTAACCTTCTCCAGCCTTGTGTCTTGAGACAATCCTGTCTCTGATGTCTACAGATAATTCCTTTGTCTTCATGCTTGGTTTGTGCTTTGACATGCACTGTCAACCCTGGGACCTTATATAAACAGGTGTATGCCTTTTTAAATCATGTCCAATGAACTGAATTTACCACAGGTGAACTCCAATAAAGCTGTTGAAACATCTCAAGAATGATCAGTGGAAACAGAATGTACCTGAGCTCAATTTAGAGCTTCACGGTAAAGGCTGTAAATACTTATGTACAGTAGAAGTCAGAATTATTAAACCCCCTTTGAATTTATTTTCTTTTTTAAATATTTTCCATATGATGTTTAACAGAGCAAGGAAATTTTCACAGTATGTGAGATAATATTTTTTCTTCTGGAGAAAGTTTTATTTGTTTTATTTTGGCTACAACAAAAGCAGTTTTTTAATTTTTTAAAAACCATTTTAAGGTCAAAATTATTAGCCCCTTTAAGCTATATTTTTTTCAATAGTCTACAGAACAAACCATCGTTATACAATAACTTGCCTAATTACCCTAACCTGCCTAACTAACCTAGTTAAGCCTTTAAATGTCACTTTAAGCTGTATAGAAGTGTCTTAATAAATATCTAGTAAAATATTATTTACTGTCATCATGGCAAAGATAAAATAAATCAGTTATTAGAAAAAAGTTATTAAAACTATTATGATTAGAAATGTGTTAAAAAAAATCTCTCCGTTAAACAGAAATTGGGGAAAAAAATAAACGGGGGCTAATAATTCTGACTTTAACTGTACATGTGATTTTTCAAGTTTTGTATTTTTAATAAATTCGCAACAATTTCAAAAAAAATCTTTTTTCACATTGTCATTATGGGGGATTGTGTGTAGAATTTTGAGGAAATAAATGTATTTAATCCATTTTGGAATAAGGCTGTAACATAAAAAAATGTGGAAAAAGTGAAGCGCTATGAATACTTTCCGGATGCACTGTAAATAAGCATACAAACCTTAAGTAATTTAATGAACCAAAATCAACACTTTGGTGTGCAATAAATCATGTAAATCATGCTCATTTTGATAACACTTTACAATAAAGTTCATTAGATATGTTTAGTTAATGCATTAAGTAACAATCACTAATAAATTTGTTACACTATTTAACAATTTTTGTAGTTTAACAAACAGTTGTGTATTGTTAGTTGATGTAAGCTTAGTTCTATTGAATAACATTTACCAATGCATTTTTAAAATCAAGTTGAAGTTTGGAAAAATTATTGAATTAAAAATTTTAATAAATAAAATTTAACGTGGAAATTAATGTTAACTAAGGTAAATAAAAAAAAGCTTTGTTGACATCACTGTAATATGTTGACCTTATTAGAATTCTGACCTAAAAATAGTCCTGAAACTTCCATTTGAATTTTAGATTGATTTACTTATTTATTTTAAAAGTGTTACATACAGTACTGTGCAAAAGTTTTAGGCCAACATTAAATCTGTTGTTTTACTCATAGTACAATGGATATATGTGACCCTTTAACACAAAACCAGTCATAGTGTCAATATTTTTTTTTTTAATTGAGATTTATACAGGGTAAATAAATGGTCTTTCACTTGATGTATAGTTTGTTAGGATAGGAGTTAGGTTAGGTTAGAGTTTGAATTATTTTGGTTTAGTTGTTTAATTGTGAAAGACCATGTTGGTGAGTGTCTGTCCTGGTTTGAGCTGCATTTCTACCAGTGTGTTAGCAATATTGTCTGAATTGTTGGAATTGCGAATGTTGAAAAGGACAGATAGGTTTTAATTCATTATGCTATTCTATGCCATGCCAGCTGATGAAACACAAACAGTCATGAAATGGCCTCCTCAGGGTCCAGAACTGAATATTATAGAGCCTTATTACCTGTAGTTTTGAATAAAGAGACTGATTGATTATATATTGTGCAAAAGTCATAGGCCAACAAAGCTGCTTAGGATTTTGCACAGTACTGTATAAACTAATTCCTTGTTTCTTTGTTTTTTTTTGCCCTACAGGTTAATATGACAAACCTGGAGGGCACGGACATCTTAGCGGAGAAGGCTGACCGGCGAGAGTTCATCGACCTGCTAAAGAAAATGCTAACATTAGATGCGGACAAGAGAATAACACCCACCAAGACCCTCAACCACCCGTTTGTGACGATGACCCACCTGCTTCACTTCCCACACAGTTCTCAGTAAGCCCTGATATAATCCAGAAGGAGCTTCCACACCTCTCTTTGTTTTTACCCTCACTGACCACCCTCTCTTGTACAGCGTGAAATCCTGCTTCCAAAACATGGATATCTGCAAGCGCAGGTGCACCGCCTTCGACAACAACAAAAACCTGTTCAGCAGCCACAACGGCCCGAGCACAGCCGCCAACCTCACCGTCACCTTCAGCAGTCAACTCAATCAGCACAGCCAGGTGTGTGATGCACGGGCATTATGCGAAATGTAGTCCGTTTGCAATGCACTTAGATTCAGTTGTCGATTGCATTTGAAAAATAGTGAACTAATATAATTACGCAGCTTAATATAATTGGTAATGTCTAGTTAAGTCTAATAGTGATGGTTTGTCTTAAATCACAGTTCTGACGTGTTTTACTTAATCAGCCGTATGCTAGTTCTTTCCAGGAAAGACAAAAACATTTTTTGACAATGTCAGTTTATACACTACCTGACAAAAGTCTTGTCACCTATCCAAGTTTTAGGAACAACAAATAATAATGACTTCTAGTTGATCATTTGGTGTCAGATGTGGCTTATATGAAAGACAAAGGCCTCTAGATTATGCTTATTTTACCAAAATAAAATATGATCATGTCTTGATTTTTAATTATTTAAGTAGGACAGTAAGATCTGACTTTGCTTAGACAAAAGTCTTGTCGCTGTTGTGTATGACTCCCATGAGCTTGGACGACTTTATCCATACATCTCTGCAATGACTCAAATAACTTATTAATAAAGTCATCTGGAATGGCAAAGAAAGCGTTCTTGCAGGACTCCCAGAGTTCATCAAGATTCTTTGGATTCATCTTCAATGCCTCCTCCTTCATCTTACCCTAGACATGCTCAATAATGTCTGGTGACTGGGCTGGCCAATTCTGGAGCACCTTGACCTTCTTTGCTTTCAGAACTTTGATGTGGAGGCTGAAGTATGAGAAGGAGCGCTATCCTGCTGGAGAATTTGCCCTCTCCTGTGGTTTGTAATGTAATGGGCAGCACAAATGTCTTGATACCTCAGGCTGTTTATGTTGCCATCCACTCTGCAGATCTCTGGCACGCCCCCATACCGAATTTAACCCCAAACCATGGTTTTTTCAGCACCAAACTTGACTGATTTCTGTGAGAATCTTGGTTCCATGCAGGTTCCTTTGCAGTATTTTTGATGATTGGGATGCAGTTCAAAAGATGATTAATCAGAAAAATCTACCTTCTGCCACTTTTCCAAACGATCAACTAGAAGTCAGTTTATTATTCAAACATTTTGCAAAAACAAGACACATGCCAATCTTTTTCAGTGTTTTAACAAATTCGAGATGTTCAAATACTTGTATCTCAGCCAAACATTATCAATATTATTATATTTACATATACATCTGATTAATAAATAGCCTATTTATTTAGCTTCCATGTGATGTTCAAATCTCAATTTCAACAAATTGACTGGTTTTTGTGGTTCAAGGTCACATACAGCAGTGTTTCCCAAGCGTGTTCCTGAAGGCACTCCAACAGTACTTACCTGAATCAACTCATCAGAACATTAGAAGAGACTCCAAAACCTGAAGTTAATGGGTCAGATCAGGGAGACATCTCAAATATATACTGTTGTTGTGTCTCCAGGTACAGTGTTGGGAAACACTGCCATACAGTATATGAACAAACAAACCTAATCAAACCAATTTAGATAATGTGGACCCACAAAAAAACAAGTACTCCATCTTTGAAGCCATCATTTAATTTGTCTGTGCATAAAAATAAAAAAAAGTTTAACAGCAGCTTGAGCAAAACGACATCAGAACTGTGATTAACAGGCAAACTACTGCATTAAACCATAGTATGCATGCTATATTAAGGTCTTGTGTGCTATTTGTGTGTTAGTCAATGGTGCTAAGAGTCTCCCTCTCTTTCCGTAACTGCCAGATGGCCTCCACAGGGGGCCAGTCCCTGTCTCTTAGCAGCAACGTTCCTTTACTGAACTACCAGCCTGGTCTGTACCAGCAGGCCACTATAAATATCCCAGGCTTGGCTCAGCAGAGTGTGCCGTTGCAGGCTCGCCCTACTCAGCTGTGTGCCCAGACAGAGCCCTTTCAGCAAACCCTCATTGTGTGCCCTCCTACCATCCAGGGTGAGCCCCTACCCGAGCCCTTTTTACCCAAACCCTCTTCTCCCTGCATCCTTTCCTCGTAGACTCCCGCTACTTCCTAATGCATTTAAGCTGAATCGCTCGTGTTTTATTCAGCAGGGCTGCAGACCTCTAACAAACACACTGGATATCCTGTGAGGATGGACAACTCTGTGCCCATAGTGCCCCAAAACCAGTCCACACAGCCTCTGCACATTCAGCCCAGCATGTTGACACAGGTAGGCATAGACTTGCGTTTTTTTATACAATGTGTTATGTTGTTATATATTGTTTTATCCAACAGTTATGTCTGGTTCTGGTATCTGATCGGCTGATAGCCGTGAGATATTAAAGTAATGTGAGCATTTGTACAGCCTCTTCATCCTTGTGTATTACTCCACCCACACGAGTAGCAAGCAGAGGACTACAGTTTGACAAATATTGCAGCTGTTGGACAAAATAATGTATTTTTGAGACTTTTCAGACAAGAATGTAGTTCTTTAGATTGCAACTATGCAGTTTATTTACAGTTGAAACCAGCAGTTTACATACACTGTATAAAAAGGCACATAACCATTTTAAAAAAGTCAGATGTTAATGCGACTAAACTTTTTCTCTTTTAGGTAAGTTAGGATTATCAAATTTGTTTCTGTTTTGCTTAATAGCAGAATAATGAGAGAGATATTTTTTGAGAAATTGTTATAACTTTTCTTGAAAGTCAAGTTTACATACAATAAGATTATTATGCCTCTGAAAAAGCTCAGATGATGGTGTCAAGGTTTTGGAAGTTTTTGATTGGCTAGTTGACAACATTTGAGTTAATTGGAGGCACAACTGTAGAATAGTATTTAAGGAAAACCTCAAACACACTGCTTCCTTGTGTGACAACATGGGAAAATCAACAAGCCAGAATCAACAAAAAAGCCAGATTACAATTTGCTAAATTACACTGGGAAAAAGAATAATTTTTGGAGACATGTCCTGTGGTCTGATGGAACTAAGATTGAACTGTTTGGCTATAATGACCAGTGTTACATTTGGAGGACAAAGGGGAAAGCTTACAAGCCTAGGAACACCATCCCAACTGTGAAGTATGGGGGCGGCAGCATCATGTTTTGGGGCTGTTTTGCTGCAGGAGGGACTGGTCCACTTCACAGCATAGATGGCATCATGAAGAAAGAACATTATGTAGAAATACTAAAGCAACATCTCAAGACATCAGTCAAGAAATTAAAACTTGGCCACAAATGGGTCTTCCAAACAGACCATGACCCTAAGCATACTGCCAAATTAGTTCAAATGTGCTTTAAGGACAACAGAGTGAATGTTTTGGAGTGGCCATCACAAAGCCCTGACCCCAGTCCTATAGAAAATTTGTGGGCAGAGTTGAAAAAGCTTGTGCGAGCAAGACAGCCAACAAATCTGACTCGGTTACACCAATTCTGTCAGGAGGAATGGGCCAAAATTCTTTCAAACTATTGTGAGAAGCTTGTGGAAGGATACTTAAAACATTTGACTAAAGTTATACAATTTAAAAGCAAAGCTAAAAAAATACCAAGAAAATGTGTGTAAACTTTTGACTGTTTAGAAATTAATAAAAAATTCTCAAAATTTTTTTTCTTTTATTATTCTGGCATTTAGCAAATGTAAATGATTTAGGTAATCCTAACAGACCTAAAATAGTAAACGTTTAGTATGATTCACCATCAGACATTTAAAAAAAAATGGTTATGTTCCTTTTTTTAGATTGTATGTAAACTTCTGGTTTCAACTGCATAAGGACAGTGCATATTTGAAATATTCATAATGTATGAGATTCAGTGCACTGTAAGCAAAATAGTGCTGTATTTACACCATAGTAATCTGGTAATGTTTGCTTTGCTCTGGCTTTTTTAGGGTTAATTATTGTGATCTCCCGATTGCAACAGAAAAAAACTGGGAAATCTCTGTAGACTGATGGCATTTTATACCGTTCAGTCTTATAATCTTAAAACGTCAGAAAAATCACCCGTTTTGTCATAATTTTAGACATTACGCTAGAGAATCACTCAGCTTCAGATGTGAATGAATGGCAGAAAACAAAAGGGTTTTTTAGACTCTCTGTGTTAGATTTTCTTTTTTATATATACACTATTATTCCATTGAACTGTTGTATAAACGCAGTATCACACTCGTAGCAGTGCACTAAGGCACTCGGCCTGTGGCCTCGAGCCAAAGCACGCCTCCCACCAGTGTCGATATACAGCCATATCGCACTGCTTCTCATGTGATATTCTTCTCATATGATTTATCCTTGTTTTTCAGGTTTTTTTTGTTATTTACTTCCATACTGCATCATGGATGATAGATTTTTTATTCCAAATATCTAAAACTTAGATAAAAATAGATAAAAAATTATATGGCAAAAAATAATCTGCCAATGGAGTAAGCAAAATAATCTTATGTCAAAAAAAAACAAGATTATTTTCTTACCCCATTGGCTAATTATTTTGCTTGTTTTATGGGAAAAATCACTTGATTTCGGCATATTAGTTTTTAAAACAAGACAACATGTTTTGCCTTTGTAGAAAATGCTTCTTGATTGAAAAATTTTCAGATATTTGGAATAGAAACAAGACAAAATGTAAGAAAAGCATTTTTGCAGTGCATGTCTTTGATTATGTTTGTTTTTGGAAAATAACCCTTTCAACTTTTAATTTGCGGTTTTGCACTGATCAATTGTTTAGTGAAAACTAAAAATGGTCCTTTTAAGACAATTTTTCTGAACAGGTGTTTTATCACACAGACTTTTTCCTGAAAAGTATCATATTCAGCCACTAAATAACATTGACGGGATAGTTCACCCAAAAATTAAACTTCACTCACTCTCATGTGAGTAAAAAATTCTTTATGATTTTCTTTCTTCTGTTGAACACAAAAGAAGATATTTTGAAGAATGTTAGAAACCTGTAACCATTGACTTCCATGATAGGAAAAATGCTCTTCCATAGGACATTTTTCCTCCAAAATGAGGAGTGTTTCTTTAATGAAAACACTAAAACATCAAAATTGACATGTGCATGACAAAAACAGTGTATTTGCCCACAATGTTTCACCTTAATTGGTGACTCGGAAATATTCTGTAAAGAAAAGGCTGGGATTGCAACAGAAGTCAGTAGGTTGGTGCCTCTACTGTCAAATGATAGTGATCTGTTTTTGTACTCGACATTACTTTTCTGCATTTTGTCAATGCTACATTGATGATGGTGGGTCTTGGCGAGAAGTGTCTCTTTCAGTTCAGCCGGTGTGTTGTTAACCGTGCCACCCTTTCCTCCATCCTCAGTTCCTCCACACATCCCTCTATCCCTTCCCCATCCAGAGCAGCAGCAGCAGCACTCCTCTGACCCTGCGCCTCCCGCTGTCCCTCAGCTCTCGCCATCTGGAGCAGAGTGCCACAATGCTGGTAAACCTGTGTCCTGCCAACCAGATAAACCTGTTTCTCTTTCTTTCTGTCACCTATTTGCCTTGCTGCATGCTGCACTTCTGAGTAAACTCCTGAACTGAATGAGTTAAAAACAAATGAAGTTACTGCAAAAGTGACTACGTTTACATGGAAAACAGTAATCAAATTATTTATCTTAATCTAAAGAAGGCAATAATATGATTAAGGTGTTTACATGAATTGCTTTTTGAATGGTCCTTTCATGAATGTTCCGTTTGACATGTTAAAGCACATAGATCGATTAACCTCATTGCATCATCCAACGTTTTCTCTGGAGATTCATGTAATTTCAAATATTTCATTTTAAATGATTCGACTGTTTCACTTTCATTCAGCAACATTTCATTCAAGCCCCCGTGACAAACTGAGCTATTGGATGCGAGTATTAAGTAAGGACTGATGGGAGAGTGTTGTTTTAATAGAAAAAAACTTCTGCAATTTGTGATGTGGTTTCTGTGGTCCTTTACTGACTCAGTAGGTGCAGAGAATAGTGTCAAACAGCGGTGTGTATATGGAATATCCTGTTTCAAAATGCGTCGAAAAGTCCTACATGACGGTAATGTTATACTGCACTTCAATAATGTGACTAAACTAGAAATACGCTACATGTCTTAATTTGATTTTTGTTTAGTTTGATTATGACTTTAGTCGAATTGAGATGATCAAAAATCGCTGTTTACATTGTAGACTCTTAATCTTAAAATCAGATTATTGGTGTTCATGTAAACGTCTTCCGTGTCCATGGACTGCGCACAAAAACAACTATACTATGCAACCGGTGTAGTCTGATTAACCACAAATGACTCTTAGGAACTTGTTCGTTTACATTTATATTTAATCATTCGGCAGATGCTTTTATCATAAGTGACTTGCTTACTGTACAAATTAAAATTGTAGAAGTAATCAAAACAAAAACAAGAATATCAAATTGTATAGAAGTATTTGTAAAGAAAACTGAAAAGGATTAGGAGATTATAGAATTAAAACATCAGTACAGAGAAGTCCTGGTTCTGTGTGTACCTTTTGGGGTCACGGTTCGATATGGATTTGGTACAACAGGAATAAGCTACAAATCCCGGGTGCTTGCTTTTTTCTGTTTATTTTGATCAGGCAGAGGTCACAATCAGCTACAGAAATGAAAAGCATTTTTTGTCCAAAAGTAAAATTAATTAGTATAATGAAATATACAGTAGTCAACACTTGAAGTGGATCAAAAACTGATAATTGTCTAAAACTATTAAACATCACCCGTTCTTGTTTTAGGACAACTTTGATTTTTTTTTATATATATATATATATATATATATATATATATATATATATATATATATATATATATATACACACACAGACACACACACAAAGGTAGAGAATAGATGAAGTTGCATACTAAATGACACACTATACATTACGCACTTAGAGTGCACCTGGAAAGTATTCACAGCGCTTCCATATTTTTTTAATGTTACAGCCTTATTCCAAAATGGATTAAATTAATTTATTTCCTCAAAATTCTACACACAATACCCCATAATGACAATGTGAAAAAATCTTAATTGTTGCAAATTTATTAAAATAAAAAACCTGAAAAATCACTTGCACATAAGTATTCACAGCCTTTGCCGTGAAGCTCTAAATTTAGCTCAGGTACATTCTGTTTCCACTGATCATTCTTGAGATGTTTCAGCAGCTTAATTGGAGTTCACCTGTGGTAAATTCAGTTGATTGGACAGTTGATTGGCTCCAGTGTTCTTCTGTGGACAGAGGAGAACCTTACAGAAGTACAACCATCTGTGCAGCAATCCACCAATCAGGCCTGTATGGTAGAGTGGCCAGACGGAAGCCTCTCCCCGCTTGGAATTTGCCAAAAGGCATCTGAAGGACTCTCAGACCATAAGAAACAAAATTCTCTGGTCTGATGAGACTAAAATTCAACTCTTTGGAGTGAATGCCAGGCGTTACGTTTGTAGAAAACCAGGCACCGCTCATCACTAGGCTAATACCATCCCTACAGTGAAGCATGGTGGTGGCAGCATCATGCTGCGGGGATGTTTTTCAGCAGCAGGAACTGGAAGACTAATCAGGATAGAGGGAAAGATGAATGCAGCAATGTACAGAGACATCCTGAAAGAAAACCTGCTCTTGACCTCAGACTGGGACGACATTACCTCTTCCAGCAGGACAATGACCCAAAGCACACCGCCAAAATATCAATGGAGTGGCTTCACAACAACTCGGTGAATGTCTTTGAGTGGCCCAGCCAGAGCCCAGACCTAAATCCTACTGAACATCTAGAGAGATCTGTAAATGGCTGTACACCGTCGCTTCCCATCCAACCTGATAGAGCTTGAGAGGTAATGCACAGAGGAATGGGCAGAAATTCCCAAAGACAGGTGTGCCAAGCTTGTGGCATCAAATTAAAAAAGACTTGAGGCTGTAATTGCTGCCAAAGGTCCATCAACAAAGTATTGAGCAAAGGCTTTGAATATTTATGTACATTTTATATTCACACTTATGTAATTTTTCAGGTTTTTTATTTTTAATAAATTTGCAACAATTAAAAAAATATTTTTTTACATTGTCATTGTGGGGTATTGTGTGTTGAATTTCGAGGAAATAAATAAATTAAATCCATTTTGGAATAAGGCTGTAACATAAATAAATGTGGAACACGTGAAGCACTATGAAAACTTTCCGGATGTACTGTATACTATCAACCATGTAGTAGATGAGTTAAGTGTCGTCCCAAATGTTTTTTTTTTTAACTAACTGGGAGGTCTTTCCAGTTTCCCAGTCGAAATGTAACATTTGCCAAATTAGTGAAATAAATTGCCAAACTAACAAATGAGTCATGAGTACAATTGTATTGACCATCAGGAGGCGACAAAGCCGCTTGCATAGCAGAATTTTGCTTGCACAAAATAAATAAATAATATAAATAAAATAATCCAACCTTAGCACCCAATAGCTCAACCCCTTCCGCTACAGTTTTATTTTTTATTAGTTGCATCAGTTTATCATCCTTTTTTTTTTCTTTTCAGAATATTCAGTGTGACTGCACTAAGTACTTCATGTCATTTCGGACAGACCTTAAGTATTAAAACTGATCAATCATTAACACAAAATTTTCTAAATACATATTTAATAATGGCGGCATGGTGGCTCAGTGGTTAGTACTGTCGCCTCACAGCAAGAAAGTCACTGGTTCAAGTCCCAGCTGAGTCATTTCTGTGTGGAGTTTGCATGTTCTCCCCATGTTCGTGTAGGTTTCCTTCGAGTGCGCCGGTTTCCTCCACAGTCCAAAGACATGCGCTATAGGTTAATTAAATAAACAAAATTGGCCATTGTGTATAAGTGTGTGTGTGAATGCGAGAGTGTATGGGTGTTTCCCAGTACTGGGTTGTGGCTGAAAGGGCATCCGCTGCGTAAAACATATGCTGGAATAGTTTGTGGTTCATTTCGCTGTGGTGACCCCTAATGAATGAATGAATATTTTAATGATAGTATAAATAAAAAGATTTTTATAATTAATAATTAATACAATAATAACAATACAGCCAATAAGTATTATTATTATTATTATGCTTTTTAATGTAAATTTAATACAATAATAATGTGCAGTAATATTAATAATAATTATAAAATGCCACAACAATACTAATATTAGTTATTAAATATGAATACCTCTCTATACCACATTTAAAAATATTAGATATTATAGTTATATAACTTACTGAACTATAACTTAATGAAACTGAGACTGTGATTCTTGCTCATTAGTGTCACATCTACTTAATATAAATCCCATGATATTTTAAAGTCCTTTATTAATGTAGAATATTAAAGGAATTGATATGATGTGCTGTTTGCCCTCATTTCCTTTTGAGTTTTATGGTGGATGGGGGATGCCTTAGTTTTGTTTTCTTCTCTCTTCACCTATCAGTCATGATTTAACAAGGCGTTTTTTTTCCTCTTGGCCCCAGGGCTCTATCCAGTGAAGCATGGCTCTTTGACTCTATGCAATCCAACTGATTTCTCTTTCCACAGACCCACTCCTGTGGCAACAAATGTCTCCCCATTGACTCATTCTCCTTTTTTTTCCCTTCCACCACTAACCAGTCACTTCCTCTCTATGCAGATAAATGGACTGGCAACCGTAACTCGTCGCTTGCGTTGCTTTGATGATCATTCCAGTTAAATTCCCTGCTCACTTGTTTTTGTTTTCTTGCATATTTCTTAATCTCTTTATAAAAGGCTGATCTGCTGAAACTCAATCTGTCATGATTTTTGATTCCCCATTTCCTCTTTAAGCATGAAGGACTTGCAATTGTTCAAGCAACGTAATTGAGATGAAAATTGAAATTGACTTTCCTGCTGTGTTGCTTTGTTTTAATGAAGTTCTGTATGATTTTGAGAGCTTGTAGGACTGGATGCGCTTTTCATGTATGACAGGAAGAGATCGAATACAAGGCAGACTGAGTGTCACCACGCTAAATGCTCATTTTGGAGCTATCAATCAGAGGGCTCAGTGACTCAAGGCCTGTTCACACTAAGAGTAAATATTATTCACCGCAAATAGAACTAAAAAGGAAGGTGTAAAATGCATATTTGTATTGTACCAATTCAGAAACATTTCATTACTAAACTTCTGCTATTAAGTCCTCGTCTGTTGTCTAAATTTAAATATAGTATATGTGACTCTGGACCACAAAACCAGCCATACTTATCAATTTGTTTTAACTAAGTAAAGTTTCACAAACTAATTTCGAGATATAATCGACTTCAGCCAGGGGTGCTGCTGGCCGCCACGGGGCTTTCTGACAAGCGAGAGAGATTGCGAATGAAAGTGTAGAGTGGGGGGAGGGGGATTGGGGGGGTTGGGGGGGGGGGTGATCGCGGATAAAAATGAAGGGGGGGGGGGGGGTCGCGGGCCCTTTCCCTTTATTATGTTTCTGGGGGCCCCCTAATATGGGCCCTTAGAATCGTCCTAACTTCCCCCCCCCCCCCAGCGACGCCCCTGACTACAGCTGATCCTTATCGCTAATCATTAGCTAGCCTATCAGATCATTCTAAAACTTTCCCTATATCCCCCCCCCCCATTTTCTCTTTTCCCTCATCTTCATTCTATGATCGGACAACACGGTGGCTCAGTGGCTGGCGCTGCTAATTGAGCCAGTCGGCACTCCCTGCGCAGAGTTTGCATGTTCTCCCCGTGTTCACGTGGGTTTTCCCCGGGCACTCCAGTTTCCTCCCACAGTCTAAAAACATGTACATAATGGAATTGTAATAACAGTCCACAAGCACTTAACGCATACATACTGAATCAATCAGAACCACCATATTAGCCAAAGTATAAACGGGGGGGCTCTCGAGAAATACCTGATCTCGTATTCCTCCTAATGCTCACTGACCAGGCAGGAACCTTGGGCTCACCTATCTCCGAGCTCAGGGTTTTCTCCCAGCATGACAAAGCTGCTTTTATAGTCAAGCATTATCTTAGTATGAACTCTTGAATTAAAAAAAAAATTAATCTAAGGGTTAAAAATATTGAGAAAATTGTCTTTAAAGTTGTCTGAATGAAGTGCTTATGTACGTTATCTATTTATCTATCTAATCTATCAAAAATTGAGTTTTAATATACAGCGGGGAAATTAAGTATGGAACACATCATGTTTTTTTCCTGGGAATAATATTTCTTAAGGAGCTGAATTGAATGAGATTTTAACAATAGAAACATAAAAAATGAAACAAAACAAAAAAAAAAATCTGAAAAATTAGTTAACAATGAAATGACACAAGGAGAAAGTCCTGAATTACTGAACTGTATTTAATACTTTATTTAAAAGACAGCTTAAAGACGCCTCTCATATGGAGAATGAAGTCACATGCATTGCTCAGATGTGATTTATTTATTTATTTATTTTTCAAAGATGTCAACAGAGTGTAAAAATCTTGATGGTTCTGTGGGTCTCGTCTATTAAATCTGATCTTTATTTTGTATTTTCTATTGAACTCAGGTCAGGTGATTGGCTGGGCCATTCCACAGCTTGATTTTCTTTTCCTAAAAGCATTTGAGAGTTTTCTTGGCTGTGTTTTGGATCATTGTCTTGCTGAAATATCCACCCTGGTTTCATTATTATTTCCTTTATTAAGCCGAGAGATCACATTGAGACAGTACTGTCTCTTCTTCCAGTGAGACCTGATCAAGACGGCAGGCAGCACATACATTTTCACAGAAAAATCACAAAAAACAATACCACAAAATTACAAAATCACCATTTGTAAAAAGGTCAGATCATAAAAACAATTATAAGTATCCTTTAAGAAGTTGTACAGAAAAGTACTCAGAGTCGGAAGTGTATCAAAATTAAGCTGATTTTGCAGGTCATTCCAAGCCCTAGGAGCATAAAAGGAAAATGCACGTTTGCCAAGTTCTGACAAAACCCTTGGGACAGTTAACCGAATACAGGAACCAAATCTAGTGTGTCGGTTATTTATGTGAAATGTTAGCAAATAAGAAAGGATGGTAGTTTACCTAAGAGAGCCTTTAAAGTAAATATGTACAAATGTAATTTTCTCTTAGATATAGAGATAACCAATCTAAGGAATCGTACAAAATACAGTGATGCGTCTGTGAGTCTGTGCCTGTGACAAAGCGTATTGCTGCATGATAAACAGAATCTAGTTTTCTGAGTAGCGGCTGTACGCATACAGTATATAGATGATCACCATAATCAATTATAAACAAAAAGTACTCTACTAATTTTTCATCTTCATCCTCCTGCAAATGGAGATGTTGGACTGAAGCAGCTAATATTCATTTACACTGATGAAGGGCAGATGGTTGCTGAAGAACTACTAAGAGATTTCACCTGCTGTCTGGGCTTTCCATGCCTTTCTACACCTCCCTTTCCTCATGTGTTCAATACTTTTTCCTTACGTCATTTCATTCTATTATGCATAACTTAATTTGTAAACTAATTCGATTTGTTTTCTTTGCATATATGGATTTCTTTGGTTGTTGCCAACATCCGGGGAACATTTCAAGTCAACAGCTTCTTTAGAAATATGTTTTCTGAGAAAAATGGTGACGTGTTTAATACTTATTTTCCCCGCTGTGCTTACACGATTTTGTTTATTTTCTAATGATTTTTGGCATAAAATAAAAATCTATAATTTTGACCCATTGCAATGTTGTTGCTGGTTTTGTGGTCCAGGGTCACAAATATGGAATTATATATTTGCCAATAAAATAACATAACAAAAAATGAACAAAATGTTAATTCTGAATATTTTTTTCTTTTCATTTGGTAGCAATAAAAACAATTATTAAAAAAAATTAAAACTGCTCAGGTCAATATTATTAGCACCCTAAAGAAGACCTTTTTTCATCTACAGATCAAACCACTGTTGCCCGATGACTCATCTAATTAATCTAACTTAGTTAATCTAATTAACATAGTAAGCCTAGTTAAAACCTATTGACTACTTAAGCCTTTAAATACTTTTAGCTGAATACTAGTATCTTTCAAAATATCTAGTAAACTATTATGCACTGTTATCATAACAAAGACTTTAGAAATTAGTTATTAAAACTGTTATGTTTAAAAATGTTGAAGAAAAAATCTCCTCTCAATTAATCAGCCCTTGGAAATATTTGAAAAAAATTAAAATTACACAGGAGGGCTAATCATTTTGAACACATCTGAAGTGTGTTTTGATATTGGATGGATGTAAATATTGTAGAAGACCTCCATAACAAAACATCTTTAAAGTCTGTGTGAACCGGAAGCTGCTGAGACTTTTATTTAGTATGTACTTCCAGCTGAAACTGAATATTGAGTAGGGGGTGGGGCTTTCTTTTTTTAATTCCCTCAAAGCAAACTAACAGCAAGTAAAAAACATTTTCAGTGGATTAACTTCCACGAAATAATTGTTCATCTAATCAATAACAATGTGCACTTGCAAAATAAACAATGAACATTGACTTCACACGGTCTTTAAGTTACAACAAACATCCTGTATGTACTTTATCCCGCTTATTGCACAGCTGCTTGCCACGAAACATAAAAATTAGACACAAAACATTGTTCTGCGCCATGGTAGTTTATTCATTTTTTTAATTAAATGCAAAGCTGACTGAAAAAAAAAAACAGCTGAATGGAGCACATGCTAACCTGTACAATATTCAGTCACAAGAGGGCGCCAAACAGTCAAAAAAGTGGTATGACAGACAAGCGGATACATACTATGTACAATTGAAGTCAGAATTATTAGCCCCCTGAATTATTAGCCCCCCTGTTTATTTTTTTCTTCAATTTCTGCTTAACGGAGAGAAGATTTTTTTTTTAACACATTTCTAATCATAATAGTTTTAATAACTAATTTCTAATAACTGATTTGTTTTATCTTTGCCATGATGACAGTAAATAATATTTGACTAGATATTTTTCAAGATAATTAGGTTAACTAGACAGGTTAGAGTAATTAGGCAAGTTATTGTATAACGATGGTTTGTTCTTTAGACTATCGAAAAAGTATATAGCTTAAAGGGGCTAATAAATTTGTCCATAAAATGTTTGTTTTTTTTAATTAAAAACTGCTTTTATTCTAGCCGAAATAAAACAGATAAGACTTTCTCCTGAAGAAAAAATATTATCAGACATACTGTGAAAATTTCCTTGCTGTCTTAAATGTAATTTGGGAAATACTTAAAAAAGAAAAAAATATTCAAAGGGGGGCTAATAATTCTGACTTCAACTGTATGTATATGGATATGAACGTATTCACTGACGGTCAAGGTGATTCAAAGTTTCTGGATGAATATGTGTTTTTCAGCGGTTGTTATCTCAGAATAACATATATTGGAATGACACAAACTAACCAATCAGAATCGAGTAATCCAGGCAAAGCATTTGTTTTGTACATTATAGTTTTGGGTGTGTGAACAGGCCTTGTTTCTTACTAAAACATTGCTAGAAAGCAAGTAGATGTTGTGTTTCTGACCGAGTTGCTTTGTTTGTGTTGTGTGTGTTTAGCAGGGCTGGCCAGCAGGTACCCAGCAAATCCTCATTCCCTCTTCATGGCAGCACGTGTCAAGCATGGCCATGCACAATCCCAGCCATCCTGTCCTGTCCACAGATTCACCCATGAGCTCGCTGCTCTCAGACAACAACAACCAACAGAACAGCTGGAGGTCAGAACCGCAGCCACAACGGTTTACACTTGTTGTTTTACATTGTGATGAAGCCAAAGATTGTGGTAATAATGCATTTTGGGTTTGTATCACAGGTTTGCTTTAGATCTCACAAAATCTGTCAAAAATTTGATTAGGTCAGATTTTACATCTATGTTACTCTACAAATTAATTAATTAATTTTCCTTCAGCTTAGTCCCTATATTCATCAGGGGTTGCCACAGCGAAATGAACCGCTAACTTACCCAGCATATGTTTTACACAGCGGATGCCCTTCCAACTGCAACCCAGTACTGAGAAACATCCATACACACTCATTCACACACACACACTCATACACTATAGCCAATTTATTTTATTCAATTCACCTATAGCGCATGTTTTTGGACTGTAGGGGAAACCGGAGCACCCGGAGGAAACCCACGCCAACACTGGGAGAACATAAAAACTCTACACAGAAATGCCAACTGACCCAGCTGGGGCTCAAACTAGTGACCTTTTTGCTGTGAGTCGACAGTGCTGACCATTGAGCTACCGTGTCGTCACATACTAAAAATTATACCAAGTAATTTTTTTTCTGTAATAATAATTTAGTAGTAGTAAATGATAATAGTAATATATTTTATTTATGAAGAACATTACATTTATGTAAAATCTCAAAGTGCTACAAAAGAAACATGATAAAATAAAGCAAAAAATCAGCTGACAGATAAGATTTACACATAAACACTAAAATGTAAACATTTAAAAACAAAATGTAAAGTAAAACAAATTGTAGTTGTAATTCTTTTAGTAATATTTATTTATTTATTTGTTTATTTCATTAATTAATTTTCTTTTCGGCTTAGTCCCTTTATTAATAAGGGGTCACCACAGCAGAATGAACCGCCAATTTATCCAGCATATGTTTTACGCAGCAGATGCCCTTCCAGCCGCAACCCAACATCGGGAAACACCCATACACACTTGCATTCACACAGCCAATTTAGCCTATTCAGTACACCTATAGTGCATGTTTTTGGACTGTGGGGGAAACTGGAGCACCCGGAGGAAACCCTCGCGAACACAGGGAAAACATGCAAACTCCACACAGAAATGCCAGCTGACCCAGCCAGGGCTCGAACCAGCGACCTTCTTGCTGTGAGGAGATCATGCTACCCAATAAAATCAAACAAAATGTTTTCATTTGTTGTGATTCATTCATTCATTCATTTTCTTGTCGGCTTAGTCTCTTTATTAATCTGGGGTCGCCACAGCGGAATGAACTGCCAACTTATCCAGCACGATTTTACGCAGCGAATGCCCTTCCAGCCCATATCTGGGAAACATCGACACACACTCATTCACACTCATACACTAAGGACAATTTAGCCCACACAATTCACCTGTACCGCATGTCTTTGGACTGTGGGGAAAACCGGAGCACCCGGAGAAAACCCATGCAAACGCAGGGAGAACATGCAAACTCCACACAGAAACGCCAACTGACCCAGCTGAGGCTCGAACCAGCGACCTTCTTGCTGTGAGGCGACAGCACTACCTACTGCGTTGCCTTTGTTGTGATTGAAAATCTAAAATAATGGAAATTATGGACAAATTAAAAAATATTGGTTTTATTATAACTTAAGAAACATTGTGTTTGAAACATGCCATCTTTTTTGTTATTTTGACCAATTGTCATTTTATGCATTAATGCTCTAAATTATAAATGTTTACATAAAAAAAAAAAATTATTAGGAAGGAGTGTTGTACAGGATGTTTATAGAATAAAACAAAACCTGCATTTTAGTTTTTAAGTAGTCTCAGGTTGATGTCAAAAAAGCATTTTGCTAATATTCTAATAAACTGGAATTAAGGCAGCACGATATTAGAAAAATGTAACATTGAGATTTGATTTTATTCTGCAATACTGTATCTATCGCGATATAACCACAATCTCACCAGATGATTCGAACAGCTCTATTTGGACAGAATTTATTATGTTAGATTGATTGGGATGATTTCCCAGGGATGGGTTGCGGCTGCAAGGGCATCCGCTGCGTAAAACATGTGCTGGATAAGTTGGCGGTTCATTCCGCTGTGGCGACCCCGGATTACTAAAGGGACTAAGCCGAAAAGAAAATGAATGAATGATGATTGTGATGATTCTTGCACAGAAGTGCATCTGAATAAAATCTAAAAAGCAATCTTTTCACCTTATTCTCCGAGTACAAGCGGGTGCAACCATTTGAATCGGAAGCCATTGAGACTTCCGTTCTCGTTCACTTCCATTCATTTTTAGATGTTAAAAACAGCTCGTTTTGCTGCTTGATGTTGCAAGCTGATATTTTCTTATTATATTATTCTACTTTGTCTGTATAGTCATGCAAACACTTGTTTGTAGAGCAAGTAGTTTCACCGTTTTCTGCCGTTTATTTTTCCTAGTCATTTCTCCCATAGGCAACTGAATTGGAAGTTCGCAAAAAAGAGTGCACTTCCACATTGACAAATAAGGTCAATAAATACAATGAAGAAATAGATACAATTGAAATAAACAGAGTTTTATCATTTTCCAAGTCTAATAGTATTCAGGTACAGGAAAAAAAATTACAGTAATCGTTATTAGTTATAAATGGTACAATTTCATTATACATTCACAGGCCTCAAAAACACATGCAAGTGATCAATTATAATGCAAACTCAACATTGCGTATCATGCGATGTGACTACTGCAAATGATCACATTGCAATATTGATGCCTAAACGATATACCTGTATTGTGCAGCCCTAACTGGAATATTGCACTGTACTGTGACCTGTATTTTCTAATGCACATCTTCTATCATGACAACAAGTATCATTGTGAACTGACAGTGTGAATTAGTTTCTGCTGATTGAAATGATATCCAGCATCCCACTGCAGTAAAAAAAATTAAATTCTACGAATTGCAAATAGCTAATAACCAATTAGCATTGTGAAAAACAGCATGTGTTTATTACACACTTCCAGGGGTCGTCATGGAGGTCAGTGTGATGGGACGCTGCAGGGCTCTGTGCAGGGGCGTAATGTGAACACACAGGCCTCCCACGCCAGCGCTCGCTCACAGCAGAACACACTGAAGAGGTCAAGGGTCAGACATGCCGACAACAGAGTCAGGTAATGGTCTCAATCACTCTCAATATCAGCAGCCATTCCTACATTTATTAGCACATCTGCCTGAATACTGGTAAATAATAGAATCGATTGCTTTACATTATGCCCCATATTATGCTATGTGAACATTCTGATTTTCCTGTACATGAATATGGGCTGAACTTGCAGTTTGGGGTACTTCGATTTATATATCTAAATCAAATCGATTCAAATAATAAGGTTTCACTACAAATAAGCCATGTTAAAGAGCCCTTATTATGGGTTTTTGAAAATGACATGTAGTGTGTAACACATCTCTAAGTGAAGTGAAATATCCAGCTACGGCTTAAATCTGAAAGTGGACAGTTTTTAAAACTATTGATTCATCTAAAAAAAGAGTCAACTCATAGTGGTTTAAATGAATCGTCTTGATAAAGAGTCTTTAGCCATTTCGGCGTGACGTGGATACGAAACATAATGGTTGCGCGCGCAGACCCTGCAAAATTTAAACCTGCGGCCCCGCCCACTAACACAGCAGCAAAGACAAACAGATCCTGAAGTCATGAGTCATGAAGACGCTGTGCTTAGCTGGATATTATTGGAAGTGTGAGGGAAAGGAGTGCTTCAGAAATCTGCACACTTACAATGGGCGATTCGTCAGCCGTTTGTTAAAGGAAAGATCAGAAAAGACTACTGATGTATGAGACTTTGACAGAGCTGGACAGGAACACAGCTCATGGATTAGTTTCTTCCTCCATTTTGTAATGGACAGACAATACACCAGGGGTGCAGGCAAAATAAGGAGTTTATTAGGCATAGGGCTTCGGGCTGGTGCACAGCACTGGAAAGGCTTACGAAGGCTCAGGGTGAGAGCGATGGGAGCTCGCAGAGATAGCTTGTCAGAGGACAGAGGAGGAGCGCTACAACCCCCCGGCTGGGGATGTGATCGCTGGGCAAAGCAGAGTACAGGTAAGCCCTGAGAACATATAACACTTCACGCAAGAGGTGCCACAGCAATGATTGCAAATAGAAAGGATCTACATGTTTTGTTACTTATAACCGCTTGTACTGTATCAGGTTAACTCTTTATATTCTCATATCGCATCTAATGCCACGTTGAAAAACGCGACGCGTACTGCTTTGTTTACGGATTTAAATGCGTTTGTGAGCTCGTTCCACTGGCGTTTGTCGTTGCTATGGCCACCGTTAGCTGATTCTACACACGTGCAGCGGTCAAGGTTCAGAATAGTTTATCTTTTACTGCTGTGAGGATTAATACTGAATGTGTGTCATAGAGCAGTATGCTGGTGTTTAACTGCACTGCTTTCGGGGGTGAGGTGTCTGAATAACACTGTTGAGAACAGGGTACTGTTAACTGTGGTATTAGTAAGTTTACTATGAAGCGTGTTTCGGGAGTGCGCTGTGATCGGATCCAATGTTGGCGACCTGGGGGCTTGATTAACTGCGCGGGGCATTTTACTGTCTCCCGCTGAACGCTTTCGACCAATTGCAACAGGCTGTCATCGGTCCAATCAGCGCAGATTAGCTTCGCGCTAAGGAGGGGTTTGGGAACAAATGAATAGCTAAATGAATGATATGGGAGTCGCTGGGATAATCGGTAGAAATAAATTCATATTATAAGACCATGAAAGAGTTTTTTGACCTTGCATGCATATCAGTATGTTGTTGGAGACCCATAAAACTGAAATATGACCCTTTTTAATGTGTAATAGGGGCTCTTTAATACATTGTGAGAACTGAGTGAGAGGTGCATTTGACTTTTTATGAAAATATGTGAGCTTTTCACGGAAATTAATAACATTACACTTGTTATTTTATCCTAGGTATTTTGCCATTAGTATAACAAGTAAATCTGTTAACAATGCTTATTCCTGTTCGTTCATTTTGTTTCTCCAGATTATCTTATCTTTTTATATTTCCTACATTACAATAATATTTAATATATGTCTGTAGTATTGCTTCTGCAGGACTTTCAGCTTGTTGGGTCATTCATGGTCTGCAAAGGTTAATTATACCTGTAATAAGTTGCTGTTTAATGTTTGATTTATTAACTATGAGGAGGATAAAACAGCCACAGCCATATCACCCTGCAGCCTAAGACCTGTTACTCACTGAAGCTAAGAAGGACTCAGTCTGGTCAGTACCTGTATGGGAGACCACATGGGAAAAATAGGTTGCTGTTGCCAGTGGTGTTGGTGAGTCCGAATGCCCCAGTAAAGTGAAGGGGACACCATACTGTCAGTGAGTGACATCTTTCCGATGAGACGTTAAACCAAGGTCCTGACTCTCTGTGGTCATTAAAAATCCCATGGCACGTCTCGTAAAGACTAGGGGTGTAACTCCATTGTCCTGGCCAAATTCCCTCCATCGGCCCTTTCCGATCATGGCTTCCCAATTATCCCCATCCACTGAATTGGCTCTATCACTGTCTCTCCACTCCACCTATAGCAGGTATGTGGTGAGTGCACTGGCGCCATTGTCCTCTGGCTGCCATCGCATCAACCAACTGGATGCTGCACACTGGTGGTGGTGTGGAGAGAGACAACCCCACCCCCATGATTGTGAAGTGCTTTAGGATTATGGCCATTCACAATAAATGCACTATATGAATACATTACATAAAAACAACTCATTGTATCCAGTTTATTTACAGTATAACAGGGAACATTAAGTTACTCTCTCAATTCACTTAATGGGGAGCAGCAAAATGATAAACAGTGTCCGAAATAGTTGGTTTAAGGATTTGATCTCTCTAAACCCCACCCCAACCCAACCCAACCCCGAGAACCAACTCTACTCTGATTGGTCAGATGATTGGCCCACTTTGCTTTGATCGGTCGACCACTTACAGTGCATGTGGGAAACCCATTACAATATGAGGAATTTCAGAGATGCAAACAGTAACAATGGCATTGGCTTTACAGTATCAGTTCAAGCAAGAGTCCTCAATCTTGTATGTAAAGTAGATTTGCTTTCACAGTGTACAAAACAAATGGCAACACAAAATACACTGTTTTGGTTTTTGCTGTAAAAACAAATGAATTACTGACTCATTTCTGAACCTTTTTTTTTTTTTGATGGTCAGTAATTCCATTCATCATCAACTTTGATCTTTTGAAGCTGTGCAGACGCTACATAAAAGCCAATATTCGAAAAAGCATAATGAGAGCAGTTCATAATGTTGCCTTGTGTACTCAATTAAAATCTGTATTCTTCCTTTAATGTCCCAGACCCACGTCCTCTCAGCAGCAGGCCTCTGCTGCAGCAGCACACGGCGGTGGTGATGCTTCGCAGCCAATCGTCATCTCTGACACTCCCAGTCCTGCTGTCAGCATCATCACCATCCACAGCGACACTGAGGACGAGGATGACAGGAAGATTCCTCCTGAGAGGTGAGATCAGTGATACATCCAAGCAGACATTCTGTATTGTGTGTGTTTGTATTGGTTTTGGTGGTTTCTACCTATTTGTATAACGACATGGGTAAGAACTTGGTATTTTAATACTTATTGGGGTCTTTTGACATTCAATATATGCAACATGGTTCCTATGAGGGTTGGCTTTAAGGTTAGGGTTAGGGTAAAGCAATATAATAGGCTTTTTTAAGTTATAAAATACATTACGCCAATAGAGAGTCCTCATAATCCTCCAAAACAAGTATGTACAGTTGAAGTCAGAATTATTACCCATCCTGAATTATTAGCCCCCCTGTTAATTTTCGTTCCCCAATTTCTGTTTAAATGAGAGAAGATTTTTTCAACACATAATCAAAATTAATAGTTTTAATAACTCATTTCTAATAACTGATTTATTTTATATTTGCCATGATGACAGTAAATAATATTTTACTAGACATTTTTCAAGACACTTAAGGACAAAATTATTAGCCCCTTTAAGCAAATTGTTTTCTCGATAGTCTACAGAACAAACCATCATTATACAATAACTTGCCTAATTACCGTAACCTGCCTAGTTAACCTAATTAACCTAGTTAAGCCTTTAAATGTCACTTTAAGCTGTATAGAAGTGTCTTAAAAAATATCTTGTCAAATATTATTTACTGTCATCATGGCAAAGATAAAATAAATCAGTTATTAGAAATGAGTTATTAAAACTATTATGTTTAGAAATGTGTAGAAAAAAATCTTCTCTCCACTAAACAGAAATTGGGGAAAAAAATAAACAGGGGGGCTAATAATTCAGGGGGCTAATAATTTTGACTTCAACTGTATATATATATATATATATATATATATATATATATATATATATATATATATATATATATATATATATATATATATATATATATATATATATATATATATATATATATATATATATATATATATACACTCACAGGGAGTGCAGAATTATTAGGCAAGTTGTATTTTTGAGGATTAATTTTATTATTGAACAACAACCATGTTCTTAATAAACCCTAAAAACTCATTAATATCAAAGCTGAATATTTTTGGAAGTAGTTTTTAGTTTGTTTTTAGTTTTAGCTATTTAGGAGGATATCTGTGTGTGCAGGTGACAATTACTGTGCATAATTATTAGGCAACTTAACAAAAAACAAATATATACCCATTTCAATTATTTATTTTCACCAGTGAAACCAATATAACATCTCAACATTCACAAATATACATTTCTGACATTCAAAAACAAAACAAAAACAAATCAGTGACCAATATAGCCACCTTTCTTTGCAAGGACACTCAAAAGCCTGCCATCCATGGATTCTGTCAGTGTTTTGATCTGTTCACCATCAACATTGCGTGCAGCAGCAACCACAGCCTCCCAGACACTGTTCAGAGAGGTGTACTGTTTTCCCTCCTTGTAAATCTCACATTTGATGATGGACCACAGGTTCTCTATGGGGTTCAGTTTAGGTGAACAAGGAGGCCATGTCATTAGTTTTTCTTCTTTTAGACCCTTTCTTGCCAGCCACGCTGTGGAGTACTTGGATGCGTGTGATGGAGCATTGTCCTGCATGAAAATCATGTTTTTCTTGAAGGATGCAGACTTCTTCCTGTACCACTGCTTGAAGGTGTCTTCCAGAAACTGGCAGTAGGACTGGGAGTTGAGCTTGACTCCATCCTCAACCCAAAAAGGCCCCACAAGCTCATCTTTGATGATACCAGCCCAAACCAGTACTCCACCTCCACCTTTCTGGCGTCTGAGTCGGACTGGAGCTCTCTGCCCCTTACCAATCCAGCCACAGGCCCATCAAGACTCACTCTCATTTCATCAGTCCATAAAACCTTAGAAAAATCAGTTTTGAGATATTTCTTGGCCCAGTCTTGACATTTCAGCTTGTGTGTCTTGTTCAGTGGTGGTCGTTTTTCAGCCTTTCTTACCTTGGCCATGTCTCTGAGTATTGCACACCTTGTGCTTTTGGGCACTCCAGTGATGTTGCAGCTCTGAAATATGGCAAAACTGGTGGCAATTGGCATCTTGGCAGCTGCACGCTTGACTTTTCTCAGTTCATGGGCAGTTATTTTGCGCCTTGGTTTTTCCCACACATATATATATATATATATATATATATATATATATATATATATATATATATATATATATATATATATATATATATATATATATATATATATATATTATTTTTTTTTTAATGGCACAACACAGATCAAAACAATACTCATATGGAAACAAAACTAATTTTAAAAATATGATTAAAAATTTTTGGTCAGTAATTTATTTTTTAAGAAAGTAATACTTTCACCAAGGACATAGGAGATGAAAAGTAAAGACATTTGTCTTTTCAAATAAATGCTGTTCTTTTCTATTCATCAAAGAACCCTGGGAAAAAATGATCATGGTTTCCTCAAAAATATGAACCAACAACTTTTTTAACATTGCTAAAAAACATTGCTTATATAACATATTATATTACAATATTATAAAATATTGCTTCAGCACTAAATCAGCAAATTAGAATGATTTCTGAAAGATCGTGTGACACTGACAGTAATGAAGCTGGACATTCATCTTTAAACCACAGTAATAAATTACATTTTATGTTATAATCACATAGAACAGTTATTATGTTTTAGAAAAATACTTAGAAATATATCCATTTTTTGTAATGAAATGAACAGCCTGGAGACTTTTTACACAGACTTTAATGGATCTTTCTTGTCCTGAATGTCAGCTGCAGTGTGAACCAGCGCACAAACGTCATCAGCTGTGTGACTGTCCATGACTCGCAGGACTCTGACTCCTCCACCAGCACCCCCATCAGCCCCAAACGCCAATCCAGCTTTATCGAGAACAACACGCACTCCAAGTCTCTGGCCATGGTGACTCCCTCAGTCAAAACTCAGCTCTGGGATGCGGCGTCAGGAGGTTTGTGTGAAATTCTAAATAGTAATTCATTCATTTTCTTCGGCTTAGTCCCTTTATTTATTAGGGGTCGCCACAGCGTAATGAACCGCCAACATATCCAGCATATGTTTTAAACATGCGATGTCCTTCCACCCGCAACCCAGTACTGGGAAACACCCATACACACTAATTCACATGTCACGATGTCACATGTGACAATAGCACATGTCTTTGGACTGTTGGGGAAACCGGAGCACCCGGAGAAAACACAAACACGGGGAAAACATGCAAACTCCACACAGAAATTTCAACTGACCTAGCCAGGACTCGAACCAGCGACCTTCTTGCTGTGAGGCGACAATGCTAACCACTGAGCCACCATGTTGCCTAACAGTTCTGAAAATTGAATTTCTGAAAATTGTTTTTTTAATACTTAAAGGGACCACATTCTGCACAGTTTCAGTAAACACTGTTTTGAAACACTTTATTGGTTTTTCACTCTTGTGAAATGTTAAAATTTACTACTCTTTCGTTATGTTGGTAGCTGTTTTTGCCCCATTGACTTCCATTTTAATGACATTTTTTGATTGTAAAGCCATGACACCATATACTCATGCATTTTTAATTGTTGGTGGTTTTCCCTTTTAGGAAGAAGTAAAATTTCTCATTTTTAATGTTGATCATCAGTTGACAGCATTAACCATTTAGATAGGCCTGTGTAAAAAAGTTTCTGGCTTTTATATGGAGGTCTATGGAGTAAAACAGCTAATTATAGTGTGCACTCATAAATATACTTACTATGTTTACTATGTTCCGAGAGCTGAGCTGCTTGTTTTGATTTTCTCAGATATATCAAAGTAAGTGTGCAAAGGGCTCTCTCAGACACTCACACACACACTCCAAATAATAGCCAGAAACTATGCTTTTTTCAACTGTTGATCAACTGTAAAAATTCCTAATTTTACCTTTTCCTAATAGAGAAAACCACCAACAATCAAGAATGCATGATAATATGGTGTCATGGCTTTGCAATCAAATTTTTTATTGGAAGTCAATGGGGCAAAAACAAGTCATGTAAATTTACCCTTAGTGTATTTACTCTTAGGGTAGTGTATTGTTGAGTTTTCAAAAACTTTCAAAGCATTTTCCGGAAATATATGTCAAAATAAGAGTTGTCACCAAAAATCATTCCATTTGCTGAAACACAGAGAAATTTGTGGGCAAATTAAGACCTTAAAATCACCCCAGAGTGCATGAAAACATCCCCAACAGCACACAAGGGTTAAATAATTCCAATGCTCATAAAGCCACGGGCCCGGTTGAGTTGCATTAGTAATTTTTCTCATGTTTAAATGAGTCTGATTTACAGGTCTAATATACTGATATGCTATTTTCCCCCTTTTTTATATTTGATGGGAAAGAGATCTAGTATTAAAGGCCAAGATATTCTTCAAATGAAATCAAAGAACAAATTTAAATAACATCATTTCGAACAAAATCTGGCTGAAACTAATTTTTGTATTGTTTTTTTATTTGCCAGTTTAAAACAGCTCATCAAAGCGAATAGCTTTGAGCTCCCTTTGGTGTGTGAAAATTACTCAATCAGTGTATCTGTTCTGGAACTTCACCGTAAAAATTCCTTCCCCCATTTAGTTTCTAATTCAATAGGTTTCAGACAATTCAATTCAATTTATCTTTATTTGTATAGCGCTTATACAATGTAGATTGTGTCAAAGCAGCTTCACATGGAAGATTATAGTGAATTGAAACAGTGTCAGTTCAGTTTTCAGAGATTAAGTTCAGTTCAGTTTAGCTCAGTTCAGTGTGGTTTAATAATCACTACTGAGACAGGAGAACAACATTCAAAACAACAACACTACCCATTTGAATGCACCAGAGAGTCAAGTAGCAAAACTGTACAGATGTATGTGCACCTGTTGGAGTGTTGAAATTCAGCATACCATCCCTCAGTCTTTTTTTGCCATCACATGAAGAACGAAAAAGAAATTCAGTTTAATTATATCAGGGTCTTAAAGGGATAGTTCAGCAAAAAATAAAAATTCTGCCATATTTACTCATCCTTGACTTGTTCCAAACCTTTATGGGTTTCTTTCTTATGTTGAACACAAAAGAAGATATTAAGAATGTTGGAAATCTGTAACCATTGACTTCCATAGTATGTGTTTTTCCTACAATGAAAGTCAATGTTTAAAGGTTTCCAGCTTTTAAAAAAATATCTTCTTTAGTGTTCAACAGAAGAAAAGAAACCCATAAAGGTTTGGAACAAGTCAAGGGTGAGGAAATATGGCAGAATTTTCAATTTTGGGTGAACTGTCTCTTTAACCTGTGCATGGAAAAAGACAGAGTATCTGAAACACAAACTGTAAAGCAGGGGTGCCCAAACTCAGTCCTGGAGGGTCGATGTCCTACAGAGTTTAGTTCAAACCCCAATTAGACACACCTGAACCAGCTAATCAAGCTCTTTCGAGGTATACTAGAAACCTCCAGGCAGGTGTGTTGAAGGAAGTTGGAGCTAAACTATGCTGTTGTTAAGGTTCCTCCCTTTTCTGGAAAAGGGACGGGGAAGCAGCAGCTTGTTTGCATTTGAAGAGACACACAAAAACACCACTTTTTTTTGCTTCAGTCAAAAATGAGTATTTACAGCATGGCATAATAATTGATGAGGTATTTTAAGCTTAAACTTCACAAACATATTGTGGGGACTTTTATTTTATAATAAAGTATCTTAAAGGGCATACTACGACCCTATTGGCATGGTTGTCATTTCATGTTTGTGAAACTGTTATGCTTTAATGTATTTTTACTGTTCTTCCAGAACAAAGTACTAACAGTTCTGGAAAATCAAAGAAAGGAATGGCCTCCCAGTCCAGCGACCGGCATCAGAGAGCAGCATCAAACAGATCTCAGCCTCTCAACCTGAGCCAGGTACCATATTAAAGATAATTGGTGGCTTTTAGTCAAAGGCTGTTAGCTCTGAGATCAACTTTAAGGTCAGTTTGATATGTTTTTTTTTTTAATAAATATTACAATATACTTACATAATTCAACATAGTTAATGCTGGATATTGAGTTTGACTGAATTGCCTTGAGACCATAGAGTATCAAAGAATGTCTTGTCATTCAGTACCACATTTATATAGTATTTGGACTTATTTATTGTTTGGTTACATTTTGTTACTTTGTGATTTTAAAGAGTTTGACTGTGGAAAAAACTCACAAATTTAGTCTTTTTAAAGCTTATTTCATTAAATTGGTAGTGAGAAAATATTGTTCAGGAACTATTATCTAATTCAAAGTATCAGTATTAGTATCTTATTGGACAATACCCAGCTCTAAGCATAATGCCAATATTTTACCATTACCATTAACCCTGGTTTTCAAATATAAAAAATAAAAGTTTTGTTATTTTTTGTTTTAAGTTTATTTCGACCACTTGAATTAACAAATTATATCGGTTTTAAATTAAATATATACATAGAAAAAAACAGAGAAACTGAGAAGTGGTGGTCTTATTGTTTTCTTATGCATAATAATTTTATTTATATATAGTCTTTTGCCAAAATTCCAAGATATATGTGCAAGTTATGGTGCTTTGCAATAAAGCTGCACAACATATCGTTTCAGCATCGATATTACAATGTGCACATTCACAATAGTCATCTCAGGTTCTGCAATGTTGGGTTTATATGCTGGAATTATAGTTGATCAGGAGCTGCAGTTCAGAAAACATGAAAATTTGTGGAGTCACTGCAGAGTTTATCCACAATGGACTGAAAGTTTATCATTTGTCTGTGTTTTTAAGGCATGTTACTGAAGCATTCAGGCACAAGAAACTGTACTGTTTTATTTCTGCATAAACTGTACATTTTTATTTTAAAATCGTTCAATTTTTGTATCTGGATACTTTTAGATTGCCCATAAAACCCTAAAGTACTGTTTATTTCACATATTTTATCTATGTTTTAATCCTAACCTTAACCATTACTTACTTTTAATTTGTTTGTTATGTTTAATTTGCATGATTCTTTCCCCTACAAAATCATCACAATCAGTCTAAATGAATTAATTAATTTCAAATGGAGCTATTGAAGTCATCCGGTGAAATTGTATTTACACTCACCGGCCACTTTGACTATCATGTCAATATGGACCAAAATCTCTAAAGGGAATATTTCCAGAACCTTGTTGAATCTATGCCATGAAGGATTAAGGCAGTTCTGAAGGTAAAAGGTCCAACGCGGTACTAAAAAGGTGTACCTAATAAAGTGACCGGTGAGTGTATATCACAATGTATATTGCAAAAAAAAAAATTAAATATCAGATTTTTTCAACAATTTCACAGCCCGACTTTGCCATTTTAAACTTTTGATACACCAGGCAATTCTTTACACACTTTTGACTTACTTCTCCAGGCACAGCAGTCAATGGGCGGACATCTGAGACGGCAGCCCACTTACCCTCCCACAGGCCCCTCCCATTCCTACAGGCTTCATGAAGCGTCTCTATTTGGCTCCGCCTCCAGTCTGTACGCGTATCCGGCGTCTGCAGCTCTGGCCTCAGTCTCCCAGGCGGTGGATCAGCTGCACAACTCCTCCAGCTCCTCGTCAACCAGCAGACACACACGCACCGCTGGCCCATACTCAGCCTCTCTGAGTCTCCTGCAGAAGAACAGTGCCATGGGCATCATGTGCCACGCTTCAGCTCCGTACCAGCAGCAGCTGTCAGCACAGTCGTACCAGCGGCCGGCGGCGTTCCCCCTCAGCCAGAGGAAACTCAACCAGTACCCCTACCTGTGAGAAACACCCGCCGGAAGTGTGTCATGGACATTCAGCTGAAAATGCCATTTCAGATTAAGTCATTTTAGTCTTTTATTTGTTTTAATGCACTTCAATCATAGCACTTTTTAGATTTTAGATCATGAACACAGAGAGCTTTTAAATGTTAGCCATTGTGCTCGCAAAGAAGTCCAGAGAAAATGTCAAAATTACTTTACAATCAACACATTTTTTTCAACTATCAAACTTGGCTGTGTTTGCAATGGCATGCTATCATACTGCTCTTATTATTTATGAAGCATTTATTATCCTAAGGAGATATCTATATTAAATGCTACTTTATAACCGAAGCAACTTATAAATGAGAAATACAGCATATCAGTTTATACTAGAGCATAGTGTGTGGAATCATGCATCCCACAATGTCGCACACACGACTTGAAATTCTATTTACATTGTGATAAATTACTTGATATATGTGATGATCTCTTGAACTTTTAATTTAATTTAATTATACAGGCAAAATTTGCATTATTATTATGATATATTTTTAATTATTAATTTAACTTTTTTGTTTGTTTTTTAACAACTACAGGACAAGCACATTTCCCTATCTAATTCATGTTGTCCTAATGCAAAAATGTTTTAATTCTCATTACTGTAAAGTAAAATATTTTTGTTAGATCTAAATTAAAATATCGTCACATTGATAAAACAGCTTGAATTGATTTTCTTTTAACATATACAGTACCTGACAATGTAGTGTATATGTAAGAGCAACAAATAATAACTTGACTTCTAGTTGATTATTTGGAAAAGTGGCAGAAAGTAAATTTTTCAGACGAATCATCTGTTGAACTCCATCCCAATCATCACAAATACTGCAGGAGACCTATTGGAACCCACATGGACCCAAGATTCTCATAGAAATCAGTCAAGTTTGGTGAAGGAAAAATCATGGTTTAGGGTTACATTTAGTATGGGGGCGTGTGCGAGAGATCTGCAGAGTGAAAGGCAACATCAACAGCCTGAGGTATCAGGACATTTGTGCTGCCCATTACATTACAAACCACAGGAGAGGGCAAACTCTTCAGCAGGATAGCGCTCCTTCTCATACTTCAGCCTCCACATCAAAATTCCTGAAAGCAAAGAAGGTCAGGATACTCCAGGATTGGCCAGCCCAGTCACCAGACATGAACATTATTGAGCATGTTTGGGGTAAGATGAGGAGACATTGAAGATGAATTCAAAGAATCTTGATGAACTCAGGGAGTCCTGCAAGAACGCTTTCTTTGCCATTCCAGATGACTTTATTAATAAGTGATTTGAGTCATTGCAGAGATGTATGGATGCAGTCGTCCAAGCTCATGGGACTCATACACAATATTAACTCTTCCTCCACTGCACCATGACTTTATATTCTATACTGTACATTATTTCTGTTAATTGACAAGACTTTTGTCTAAGCAAAGTGAGACCTTACTGTCCTAATTAAATAATTAAAAATCAAGACATGATCATATTTTATTTTGGTAAAATAAGCGTAATCTAGAGGCCTTTGCCTTTCATATAAGCCACTTCTGATACCAAATGATCAACTAGAAGTCAAGTTATTTGTTGTTCCTAAAACTTTGATAGTCGACAAGACTTTTGTCCGGTATTTAATCTAATATTTCTAAAACACAGTAGGCGGTATGTAGTGGACACTACACAGCAAGCAGTACACTAGTGTTCCATTCCAAACAAAGCTCATGCCTAAAACATGCTAATCATCTTAAAAACAGCCCATATTTTAAAAATATTATATATGAATCGAATTTAAACTGAAAGTTGGACAATTGTTTCTTAAATGTTTGCACCAACTTATGTGCGTCAGCAGAAATGACGGGCAATGTGTCCTCTAGAACAGCTAAAATGATATTTATAAATGTTTCATAGACGCCTGGCCCATTATAAAAATGTGTTGAAATGATACATAAATGATGTCATTCTGTTGGCAGGCCCAAATTTGATATTTGGGATGGTTACGTCCGCAGCGTATTTTTAAGTGGCGCCACACGGCACAGGATGTCATCACTGCTGTTTATTGGTGACTTGAAACTAAACAAACCAAAATACCAGGAGAAAGAAGAGCCGAAGGTGATGTACAGCAGTTTTATATATCACATTTATGCTGAAAATACTCCTAGTTGACAGTGGATTAACATTATGTTACACATGCCTAGTGAAATAACCTTTTGTTTTGTCTTTTTTATGTGTTTAATAATTGAAAATGTATTGATTTTGTGACAAGACCGAGCTTTTAGTATACACACTACATAATCAAGTTTCAACTTTTTTGTGCTTAATTTATTTATTGAATATATGTGGACTATTAATGAATCCTTGAATGTTTTTGTAACCTAAGAATACTTTCTTTCAAAGACTTTTAAACGCTAAAATATTTTACTTTTATTTTTCGTTTATTTATGCATTTGAATGGCATTATATGTCCTTGATCTTTCCTCCAAGAACTTTTGATGATGAAAAGTTGAAAAAAGTGACTATTATTGATTATTTTAATAGTTTGAAGTGATACAGGGTGTCCATGGGGTCTTAAAAGTCTTAAATTTTCAAAACTAAAATTTAATTCACTAAAATATGGCATTGTGTGTCTTAAATACTTTTAAACAGGTCTTAATTTTCCTTTGTCCATGTAAAGTTTCCCAATCGCTACAACCAACAATCTATCTAAAAAAAAAACACTTTTAACAAAAGTAAGATTGATTAACTCTACAGGGAGTGCAGAATTATTAGTCAAGTTGTATGTTTGAGGATTAATTTTATTATTGAACAACAACCATGTTCTCAATGAACCCAAAAAACTCATTAATATCAAAGCTGAATATTTTTGGAAGTAGTTTTTAGTTTGTTTTTAGTTTGAGCTATTTTAGGAGGATATCTGTGTGTGCAGGTGACTATTACTGTGCATAATTATTAGACAACTTAACAAAAAACAAATATATACCCATTTCAATTATTTATTTTCACCAGTGAAACCAATATAACATCTCAACATTCACAAATTTCTGACATTCAAAAACAAAACAAAAACAAATCAGTGACCAATATAGCCACCTTTCTTTGCAATGACACTCAAAAGCCTGCCATCCATGGATTCTGTCAGTGTTTTGATCTGTTCACCATCAACATTGCGTGCAGCAGCAGCCACAGCCTCCCAGACACTGTTCAGAGAGGTGTACTGTTTTCCCTCCTTGTAAATCTCACATTTGATGATGGACCACAGGTTCTCTATTAGGTTCAGGTCAGGTGAACAAGGAGGCCATGTCATTAGTTTTTCTTCTTTTAGACCCTTTCTTGCCAGCCACGCTGTGGAGTACTTGGACGCGTGTGATGGAGCATTGTCCTGCATGAAAATCATGTTTTTCTTGAAGGATGCAGACTTCTTCCTGTACCACTGCTTGAAGGTGTCTTCCAGAAACTGGCAGTAGGACTGGGAGTTGAGCTTGACTCCATCCTCAACCCGAAAAGGCCCCACAAGCTCATCTTTGATGATACCAGCCCAAACCAGTACTCCACCTCCACCTTGCTGGCGTCTGAGTCAGACTGGAGCTCTCTGCCCTTTACTGATCCAGCCACGGGCCCATCAAGACTCACTCTCATTTCATCAGTCCATAAAACCTTAGAAAAATCAGTCTTGAGATATTTCTTGGCCCAGTCTTGACGTTTCAGCTTGTGTGTCTTGTTCAGTGGTGGTCGTTTTTCAGCCTTTCTTACCTTGGCCATGTCTCTTGAGTATTGTTATTTTGCGCCTTGGTTTTTGGTTTGGTTTTTCCACACGCTTCTTGCGACCCTGTTGACTATTTTGAATGAAATGCTTGATTGTTCGATGATCACGCTTCAGAAGCTTTGCTGCATCCCTCTGCAAGATATCTCAATATTTTTGACTTTTCGGAGCCTGACAAGTCCTTCTTTTGACCCATTTTGCCAAAGGAAAGGAAGTTGCCTAATAATTATGCACACCTGATATAGGGTGTTGATGTCATTAGACCACACCCCTTCTCATTACAGAGATGCACATCACCTAATATGCTTAATTGGTAGTAGGCTTTCGAGCCTATACAGCTTGGAGTAAGACAACATGCATAAAGAGGATGATGTGGTCAAAATACTCATTTGCCTAATAATTCTGCACTCCCTGTATATTGTCTGTTTTGGTGTTGTTAATTATCGTACAAATACCTGTTGATAAACTGCCTGAATTTTGTCTGTTATTTTACAGACTTATTTCTATATATGTATTATTTCTTATACAATATATTGTCTCAAACTACTGAAATGTCGATAAAAGTCACTTTGTTAAACTGCAGAGTTGAATTTTCAGCATCAAACGTTGACCGAAACTTTTTATAAACAGATTTTTATTGGACAGTGAAGGGATAGTTCACTCAAACATTAATATGTTGATACTAGATTCAGGTGAAGTTTTTCTGCTGTATAACATTAAAGAACATTTTTAGCTAAAATTGTGGGTTTAGCTGAAATTGTCGTTTAGCTGAAGTTTGATTTTAAGAGTAGAAAAATATAGAGGTGGCTGATGTTTAAGGTCTTATTAAAAATGATCATTATTTGCAACATTATTGCCTTTAATCTACAGCCTCTGCAAACTTAAGTCAATTTAATAATTTATTCATTGAAACAAGCTGCGGCACGGTGGCTCAGTGGTTAGCACTGTCGCCTCACAGCAAGAAGGTCACTGGTTCGAGTCCTGGCTGGGTCAGTTGGCATTTCTGTGTGGAGTTTGCATGTTCTCCCGTGTTGGCGTGGGTTTCCTCCAGGTGCTCTGGTTTCCCCCAAAGTCCAAACACATGCGCTATAGGTGAATTGAATAAATTGGCCGTAATGTATGACTGTGTGTGTGTGTGTGTGTGTATGGATGTTTCCCAGTACTGGGTTGCGGCTGGAAGGGCATCAGCTGCGTAAAACATATGCTGGAATAGTTGGCGGTTCATTCCGCTGTGGCAACCTCTGAAATAGAGACTAAGCCGAAGAAAAATGAATGATTCGTTGAAGGACCACATTTTCTTCTTTAATGTTCTGCTGAAAAAAAACATTGGATCGCATAGGAGTGAGTAAATTAACTGCGCATTTTAATTTTTAGGTGAACTATCCCTTTGAACAGGGGTGTCCAAACTCGCTCTTGGAGGGCCTGGACAGTTTAGCTCCAGCTTGCTTCAACACACCTGCTAGGAGGTTTCTAGTATATCTAGAAAGAGCTTGATTAGCTGGTTCAGGTGTGTTTGATTAGGGTTGGAGCTAAACTCTTTCAGGACACCGGCCCTCCAGGACCAAGTTTGGACACCCCTGCCTTAGAAGGCAAGACACTGCAGGCAAAAACATTAGAGATTTTGGCCTTTTTGGCTTTACATAAAGTGTTTTTTTTTTTCAGTTTAATATAAAGAAAATCTCCAAAATACATATTTACGTGTTTCTTTTGCTTTCATTTGTGTCTGTAGATTTTGATTTTGGCCTTTCAATTTTGGGCTGTTTTCTTAAAATGAGAATAAATGAGAAGTCATTCATCATTACTTTAGCAGTATTTACATCATGTGCACTAAACATAATAAAGTATTTCATATTTACAGAGGAATATGTTCATAAATAATTGACCTAGTTATGTACAACATTCAATTCTACTTAATGTATTTTTTATGATTGTGCTCTAAGGCTTTAGACATTCTTTGTTAATTTAGGAAATTTTTAGAGCTGCCAACTTTACATGCGAATTAACTACAAAATATGGTAATTACAGTTTTTCTCAGTGGCTTTGGTGCATTTCTCACTACACTAGTTACATTTGCACAACAGTTAATGCATTTCTCAAAACAATTAGTCATTTGTGCACATCATAGTAGCAGTTTCTCATTCCTTCCAACAAATTGCAAATGCTTTTGGACGTGCATCAATTGCTTTCATACAACTCTCTGCTGTTTGTAACATTATCATTTGCTTATGTCATGTCAGTCAAGATTAACTAAACTTGTGGATGCTGAATAGTCATTCCATATCAAACTAATAGTCCTCATTTCATTACTTGAGTCATTACATACAAAAAATGTTGAACTAGTTGTCAAAATCTGTCAAGCTAATTTTATTTGAAAATGTTTAATCTTTTTTTTCTGAAAATGTCTTCTGAATTGAACAATTTGATGAATGATTTACAGACCTGTGTATGTTGTAGGTTCAGTTCCAATATGTACTGCAGTATTGTTTACAGTTGTGCACAGCTCTACCCAGAGGGAGTTTATGTTTGTTGTAAATAAGGGTGTATTTATTCTTTTGCACAATGCTGTGAATAAATAACAATTGTAAAGAGCAAACGCAGTAAACATGTGAAACATACATATTCAGTGTCTTGTACTCAGATACTTCACTAAATGCAGTGATGTCTAACTTTACTGTAGTTATCAAATGGCTGTGCTAATAGTATATAGTGCTGTCTTGAGCATTTTCAGGAAGTGTCACCAAAGTCTAACTTTTTTTTGCATTGGAAAAAATTAACAGAGTAAAGTGTCATAATGAAAACATGACAAAGCCATTTGACTATCTTGTTCATAAGCAATGGTGTCTGGACATTTCATTTTGATGACACTGACACTTTCATTGACATGAATACTTGCTTTTGAGGAATGGGCTATCCATTTTGAGCAAGTGACTCGCTTTTGCAGGTTATCCACTAGGTTTTGCAGTTTGTACTAATTGTTTTGAGAAATGCATTAACTGTTGTGCAAATGTAAAAAGTGTTGTGAGAAATGCACCAAAGTGACTGAGAAAAACTGTAACAAGAATTTAAGATAATAACTGAGAATTTACTATTTATTTCAAGTGCCAGGAACAAATATACTCCATAGAAATGTCCTGATAAGGGAGACGCGGTGGCGCAGTGGGTAGCGATGTCGCCTCTCAGCAAGAAGGTCGCTGGTTCGAGCCTCGGCTGGGTCAACTGGCATTTCTGTGTGGAGTTTGCATGTTCTCCCCGTGTTAGCGTGTGTTTCCTCCGGGTGCTCCGTGTTCCCCCACAAGTCCAAAGACATGTGAACAGGTAAATTGGGTAAGCTCAAATTGACCGTAGTCTATGTGTGTGAATGAGTGTGTATGGATGTTTCCCAGTGACTGGTTGCAGCTGGAAGGGCATCCGCTGCGTAAAACATATGCTGAATAAGTTGGTGGTTCATTCCACTGTGGCGACACCAGATTGATAACCGAAAAGAAAATGAATGAGTGAATAAATGTTTTTTTTTATGGCTAAGGTTTTAGAAATTTTCAAAATCTTAATTTATTTTTGTTAATTTTGGAAAATTTGATTTTTGGAATTAACTGGGAAAATATGGGAGTTAAAGATAATGAACTGGGAATTTACTGCTTATTTCAAGCGCCAGAAACAAGTATGCTAAATAGAATTATCTTGATATCCATTTTTCACAGTCAGCAGAAATCGAAAATGCAGTTTTCAGCTGATAATTTCCTTAAAATTTATGAGACAATTTATAGGCATTTCCCCAAATTTCGAATTAATTCTTGTAAATTCCAATACATTTCTACTGAGTTTCTAAATTGCACAATTTCCCAAATTTCCCATATGGACTTTCTGCTTGAACTTTTTGGAAAGTTTTCAGTGAATTTACCAGAAATGTTACTATTTGCTTGGGCTGCACAACATTTCATTTGAGCATTGATATAGCAATGTGTGTATCCACAATAGTCACATTGCAAGATTACAATATTTGTTAAAGATTAAAATATAAAGATATTAGTAAATATTATTTATTTTAAATCATCTATACGATGACCATGCTAATTTATGTTTGATTGTTTCTGATTGTATTCTGACTGAATAAGACTCCAGAAAACCATAAAGCCCTGTTTATTTATTTATGTTTGCCTGTAATTTATTTTAATTTCTGAGTTATTCAAATCATCTTGTGAATAGTTTTAATAACTCATTTCTAATTACTGATTTATTTTATCTTTGTCATGATGACAGTAAATAATATTTGACTAGATATTTTTCAAGACACTTCTATACAGCTTAAAGTGACATTTAAAGGCTTAACTAGGTTAATTAGGTTAACTAGGCAGGTTAGAGTAATTAGGCAAGTCATTGTATAACGATGGTTTGTTCTGTAGACTATAGAAAAAAATTTGCTTAAAGGGGCTAATACAGTAATATTGACCTTAAAATGGTTCATAAAAAATTTACAACTGCTTTTATTCTTGCTGAAATAAAACAAATAAGCATTTCTTCAGAAGAAAAAATATTATCAAACATACTGTGGAAATTTCCTTGCTCTGTTAATCATCATTTGGGGAATATTTAAAAAAGGAAAAAATAATAATTCTGACTTCAATTGTACAGTATATGTATCGCAGAAAAACAAAATATCGCAATGTCAGAATTTTCCAATATCGTGCAGCTCTACTATTCGCAGTATTTTCTGAAGATAAAGATTTTTCAAATCCCTTCTGTAAGAAAAAATTTCACTCTATTGTGTAAAAAAACAAGAAATTTAAACTTGATTTCATTTTTTTGTTCTATGAATTTATGCAAACTAGCTAATATTTGAATAAACTATACCTCATTTGCATAGTCGAACAACATTTTCAAAAGCCTGTAACAAACATAAATGTGCAACTCCTCAAGTAATCAATCAGCTCTGAAAATATGGTGATATCTGTTCTTTTTTTTACCCATTTCACCTGCAGTGTCTTGCCTTAACCCTCTTCAGATTTTTGTGTTTCCTCTGCTAGCACTTGTTTTCAGAGTTGTTTGAGTTGTATTTGCCGTGCGGTCTTCATAACTCGAGACTGAATTTGTCTTTGTGTGTGAATTGTGATGACGGTTTCTTGTTATTTGTTGTGTAATGTCTGAACGGTGATGGTTTGGACGAAATCACAGATCTAAGCAGATGGTGTGTTTAACATGTTAGCTGTTCATCTCAGTTGTGTTGTTCTGAGCTTGTCTTGGGCTTTTGGCTTTGGTGCAATGATGGCTGTTTCTACCATTTTCTCACCATGTGAAATGAAGTTGCAGAGTAGATGAATTCACAATAAACGTTCAGATACAGAACTGTGTGTGTGTGTGTGTGTGTGTGTGTGTGTGTGTGTGTGTGTGTGTGTGTGTGTGTGTGTGTGTGTGTGTGTGTGTGTGTGTGTGTGTGTGTGTGTGTGTGTGTGTGTAGAGTCGTCGGCTGAGTGATGAATGAACTGCTCTTGCTGTTACTACACTCATAGCTGTGGGTTTATTTTTATAATCTCTCAGAGGGGAAGGTATTTTGGTGATAATCCATTGTCGCTGCCGTTTTTAGAGCCAGTTTGGCTTTTCTCGCACTTGCGCTAAAAGAAATGATGCTTTTACAAACAGGTTGGGACTTGATCGGTCCTTTGTGAATTGAATACTGTTAATGTTAATCAAAAATACATTTACACTTATTTGAATAATAAAAAATAATAGGAATACTTAAGGAAAAGGTTTCATTAACCTCTAGAGAAGGCGGCATTTTAGAGATTTAAGACGCGGACGTTATTTTCCTGAATAATCCCAGGAAACATGCTCACCTCTACATTCTCATTTTCTCTATCCAGTCCAAATAATAAGCAATACGCCTGACAGGGTCTTCAACTTCCAAGTAGGCATCTAACAGTCTCCAATTTCCTTGTTTTTATCAGGATTTACGACATTATCACAATATTACGCTGCAAAAAGATCACTTTAATAGGTATACTAACCTAAACAATATATGTAGTGTATTGTTTTATTGGCCAAATTGAACTGCAAATGATTTATAAATTACAAATAGCTAAGATTTTACAATAAAGTCTTATAAGTAAATGTTAGTTAATAGAGTAAAAACAATAAGTAAGTAAAGGCCAGATTTATTAGTTAATTAAATTTTAATGAAATGTTATTAGTTAACTCCATTTAATAAACTATTATGACTAAGTTCCGACATTAACTAAGAAATGAACAGCTAAGATTAATAAAGGCTTTTGTAGTTTTCATCATGGGCTTAGTTAAATTAAATAATGTTAACTATGAGTGGTGTAAAGTAACGAATTACAAATACTCAAATTACTGTAATTGAGTAGTTTTTCTCAGAGACTGTAATTTACTAAGTAGTTGTGTACTTAGTAAAATATAGTAAACTTAGCTAGTATAACTTAGTAAAAATGTGTACTTTTACTTTCCCTTGAGTACATTTTTAGTGCTGTATCGGTACTTTTACTCCTACTTTCCTGCAATCTGCAGTCACTACTTTACTTTTTCTAGTCTACGGGGTTTAGAAAAATCAGTCCTGTGATTCCCGTCCTATCAAATCACACATAGAGGGTAAATCACATCATAATGAACTACCTCAGGACATGGGCGATTTATAAATGCAGCAAACTGTTTGGAAGCATTAAAAGTCCAAGTAGATGACTAAATCTTTACACACATTGACCCAGAGACTGTTTATATGCATGTCACTGATGAGAAGATGACAGATGTTTATTGTATGAGGATCAAAATGGCCTTAAACACCCAGCAGGCACAAGACGTCAACCTGACGTCAGATTGACGTTGTACCCCAACATCGTGGAGACAGTGCTTTTTGTTTGGAAATGAAAATCAAGTTGACGTCAGAAGTCAACGTCAGGCTGACATCAATATCCAACGTCCAACCTAAAATCAACCAAATATCAATATCTAATGATGTTTCAGCTTGTCGTTGTGTGGACGTTACCACTATGACGTCTATCAGAGGTTGGATTTAGGTTGCCATACCTGATGAATAAATGTCAGCATTTGACATCAATAAGACGTTGGTTTAAGATGTTGGTTCGACGTTGGATTTTGGTCACTTTCTAACAACATAAAATCAATCAAATATCAATGTCATTTGACGTCTTGATTGGTGATCAAAATAACATTTTGGTGACCTGACATCATGACCTAAATCTAACTTAATATTAACATCTTATGGCGTTGTGTGCCTGCTGGGCAATAACTAAATGCACTACAGAATGTTACGTTTACACACATCCGCAAATGACATGTAAATGCATCAGCTTTTTACAGCGTAATACTCACTACTCACTACTCTTGAGTACTTTAGAAAGGGCTACTTTTTACTCGTACTTTGAGTAATATTTACAACAGATACTTTTACTCTACTTGCGCTAAATTTTTGGGCAAGTAATAGTACTTTTACCTAAGTATGATTTTCAGTACTTTTTCCACCACTGTTGACTAGTGGAGCCTTATTGCACAGGGTTAAAGTATTATAAATACTTTAAATTTAAATAATAGTTTCCAAATAATAGTTCAGTAGTAAAAGTCCAGATTAACATGTCGAAAATGTTCATGTTTGCACTATTAAGCTAATTAACCAATGACATATTTAAATATTTATCAATGTTATGAACACCACTGTGAATATTCCTAAAAAGAAAGTTTAATAAATAATTATCCACAATACTTTGAAGTGCCGGCAATTCTGTGTGGAGTTTGCATGTTCTCCCCGTGTTGGTGTGGGTTTCCGCCGGGTGCTCTGGTTTTACCCACAGTCCAAAGACATGCGCTATAAGTGAATTGAATAAGCTAAATTGGCCGTAGTGTATGTGAGTGAATGCAAGAGGGTATGGGTGTTTCCCAGTGTTGGGTTGCAGCTGAAAGTTGGCGGTTCATTTCGCTGTGGTGACCCTTGATTAATAAAAGGACTAAGCCGAAAAAAAATGAATGAATGAATTTTGAAGTGCCCACCATATCAATATTGTGTATTGTCATTATCACAATATCTTGAATACTGAATATCAGCATATGTCTACACCCAGCTATACATACACATACCTGTAAACAGCAATAACACAATCTAATAATGGTAATCTCAGCAGTGTGTTGTGTGTGTGGATGTTTCAGTGGCGTGACATTGTGAAGGACTCACTCGCGGTGGGCTCCTGGCGTTGACACACATCTGCCAGGTGAAGACAGACGCAGAGCTGTGCCCTCTGCCAGAGCTGCCCAATGATACACTGGCACCCAGGAGACCTGGAGGATCATCCATGAAGAGCTGAAACAAAGCTGAGCCGGATCAAGGTCAAGACGCAGCGTCAAAAGCAAGAGCTGATCTCTCCAGTGTACCTGTACCTGAGGGTAAAAACAGCTCAACACGATGCGCTGATGTATTACATCATATGAAAGACATCACATCTGTTATATACAGTGCAGCATAGTCCTTTTAAAGTACACATGAAATCAAAACTGACCATATTGATTTTGTTAGCTCACATTGCTAATTTTGTGATGAACAATTCATCTGTGCATGTCATTAAGAAAAACTAAATAGTTTGCCCTCGTAATCTTTAATTGAAATCTGAAAATGCACTTCTTGTTTGATATCAGTTCAATTCTCAGATTACGTCTGTCTGAGGTATTGGGCGTGGCTAACATTCTTATCCACGCCCCTCCAACTGTCAGTTTTGACAACAAACAGAACTGGTGAGGAGGAGGTGTCTTGTAATAACTCTCCCCAAACCTTTTTCCCAATCTTTCTGAATGAAATGCCTACTTTACTACATCCAATCAGCTCACAGTAGAAAAAAACAAGCCACGCCCACTGTTTTCTCATTTAGGGTGCTTTCACACTAGCACTTTTGGTCCGCACCCGGGTTCGTTTGACGTCATAGTACGGTACGTTTAGCTAGTGTGAACGTGTCTTCTGAACTCGGGTGCGCACCCGTGAACCGTACCCGAGTCCGCCTGAAAGAGGTGGTCTGGGGTACGGTTCATGCGAACTCTGGTACGGTTCACTTCTGGTATGAATGCAATCGTACCAAATAGCGGAAGTGAACCGGCAACTGTACAACAAACTATCGTTTTCATAACGTTCATTTGTGTGTGTGTGTGTGTGTGTGTGTGTGTGTGCGCCACGTATTGTACCTTTAGCGGGACTGAGCCAAGCACAGTGATACACAGTGATGTCTGCTTGTCTCCTCCAGAAACAGCTTCTGCCGTCACTGTGTGATGTTCTGAATGTTTATAATATTTTTGCAGCAGGCAGACGCGAGTCGCTTTCTGTATGTCCAAAACTTATGATTCAGTAAAAGCAAATCGACCGCGATGTGCGGAAGTCTCCATTTTGGCGCTTTACTTTCGTGACTGTCACCTAGCAACAGCCGTAAATAAAACAGTAGCTCTATGACGCAAGCGTACCGGGGTTCAGAAGGAAAAAAGACAGTGTGAACACAAACCAACCGAGAAGGTGGCAAGGGGGACAATCGAACTTGGGTACGGTCCAGGCAATTGAACCAAGTGTGAAAGCACCCTTAATATTCCGTTTCTCTAGGAACTGCGTCACAATACGAAAAAAAAAAAATGAACGCAGCTTCCGGTTCATGCAGACTTTAAGGTAAGTCATTTCACTTGGCAGCCATCTTAGAAACGCCTCTCAGGCAGTATGCTTAGGCATTCTGTTTAAATGGGGAGACATCAAATTCACCAAAATTGTTCGCCAAGCTTACGATTAAGTTTCCTATTAGGAATAACCAATTGAATTAAACAGCAACTGTCTCTTTAGTTTAATTTCTAAATGTTCGAATCACACGAAATCTGCAGAAACTCATGTCTAGACCGAATCCTCAGTCTTTAGCGATTGCTGATTGGCTCCTTTACTAGAAGGCACGGCTTCATTTGCTTCATTTCCCCATTCAAAACTATATGAATGACATGTCTTGTGTATTCTATAGTCTTTGAGTACAGTATTAGGCCAAATCCCAATTCTATTTTTGTACCCCTTCCCCTTCCCCTTGGCCCTTAAAACCGAGGGTGAAGGGGAAGTGCTTTAAAACTTACCCTAAGAATTGGAACAGCACTACAACACCTCGACACATCATCATGTGTCATCGCGATCTCTTGCTTCATATGAGATTAGACGATCGCGACTGTAGTTATTCCAGTTGTGTTATTTTTTGCCATTTATCTTCAGGAAATCACTGAAGGCATATATTATGCTATCATAACGATCTAATGTGACAATAAGATCATAACTGTACTGTGCATTTAACACAGTGGCCACATTCATCTATGTAAACACACCAAAAACAACATTAACATTATAGCAGACACCGTAAAAAGCTCATTCCCAGCCAATACTGACAGGGTATTCGAGTGTCAGAATGTTGTGGGACTGCTGTACAGGAGTTATTTTTACAGATTATAGATAGCGAAATTTAGCGGTTTTTATTTTAGTGTTAAAAATGTAACACTAGAAACACAGCTGATGTGATCGGTTCTCTTTCAAATAGACTAGACAAAAAGTGATGAACATGCACCCACAGTCTCGCTGCTTTCAAGAGCTCCAGATTTGTATTTTTGTAAGCAGCACCGGTTGCTTTCACTTTCACCATTATTTGAACAGATTTTTTATGGGTGTAACGTTGTTCTAACACACGAACGCGGTTATGAATGTATTAAAACATATGCTTGTTTGTTGTAAAAATTCATAATAATGACAAAAATACTAATTTGTGGATCTCCTTACTTCCGGGTGCAGCGATCCTGTCGTTGTGGCTGGTGTATTCTGAGAAATTTTCTTACCCCATAATGTTACACCATGTAATGTTTTTTACCTGCTTTCTTTTGCTTGCTGTTATTTTTGTTAATATAGTTTCAAGAGTTCACATTTAGATATTGTTTGACAATAATAGCAGGTTTGGCATGCTGTCCCGGGAGAGAACCCTGAGCTTGGAGATAATTGAGCCCAGGGCTCCCGCCTGGTCGATAGAGCATATAAGGGGAGTACGAGATCAGGTGGTTCTCGAGAGCTCCCCATGATAAAGGAAGAAAAGGAGGAGAAGGGGTGGATGGGGGGTTCCTTCGGAAAACAAAGATAAGGGAGAAAATCTTCCTAGACTACTTATAGGGGGTTTGGATTAATCTGATTGGCTAGCTAATGATTGTAGATGAGAGACCAGCTGCAGTCAATCATATCACGTGCTCCTCTCGAGATTAGTTTGTGAAACTTCACTTAATAATCATCCTTTACAATAATATTGCTTTAATATGTTGTTGTATGCATAGTTAACTGGTGATCTGGAAGCCAGAACAGACCACTGTGCATAGTTTTAGATGCGTGAGAATATATATATATATAAATGTCAGCTGTTTTATTGAATAAAGAGTGTATGTATACAGCAGTATTTTGCTTGTTTTGACACATTATTTAAAATTTGTGGCAAGGAAATAATTAGTTTGATGTGGCCAGAGAAAAAAGGTAAATCCTTATTGTGTTGAGCCCTGAAAAGCCCTGTGAAATAAAACTAATTGCAATGTGACACTTTTTTTATGAAAGCACAACCCATTTGCTCATGCTCATTGAGTAAGCTCATACACAAAAAAAAAGTTAAATGAACGAGGAGGCAAGTGGACAAAACACAAAATCTAAATGAAAGTATTTTAGCATGCCAAAGTCAAATTCATGCATATAAAATATATTTTCCCAACAACAAAAGTGTGGCTAGTGAAAATGGCGAGTGGCTAGTAATGGTGGGAAACTACTAGCCACAGTGGCTGGTGATCAAAAAAGTTAATGTCAAGCCCTGCACGTATGTATTATATTATCTTTGCATCAAATAACAAAAAACTAATTGCCGCTTGCGTAAGGCATTTCTAATGCAGCGTCTATGGGGCAGGACAGTAAATTTGACGTTGTTCACACTACTGGCTGCTGTTATCAGTCTCGCACTATTTTTTTCCTTTCTCTGAAAGTCTTGATAACACCATCGCAGAGATTTTCTTTCATTATTTCAGCAAATAGGATTGTAAATAAATTATTTTTTGTACTCTCTAATTCATTGCACTAAGTTTACCCAACTATGACAACTCCTGCTACTGAGAAAAAAACCTGGAAAAGTGAAAAGGGACCACTTGCCAACAAACCAGTTTAACAAAATAAGTTGGTGAAACCGGGGAAACCACTGTACTGTAGCTTTGTTTTGCTAAATAACGTAACACTGTTAACTTGCATTTGGGAATATAAACCTGTTATACAGTTGATGAAAATTTGACCAGATTATTCTCATGACAGACTGTTACTCAGGCATTCATCGATATTCCAAAATGAACACAAGACTGTGTGGAAAGATGAATATCTACACTGTTACTGTTGTGAATTTTCTAATATGGAAGGTTGTGTGGGACAACTAAATGTGTGTAATTTGATTTTTAACATGCACAGTTTGACCAGATTAAGGCAGTAATTATTTATGTTAACAGCTGCTTCAGCAATTCAGCAATTTTTCTTGTATGGTTGAAAAAAAAAAGTGAAATCTGATCATGTTAACGCAGACAGTTTATGTAAAGATGGGCATTTTTAAATCCCCATGAGGGAGAGAAAGTGATGATTTTCCTGATCATTTAAAAGAGCTAGACTAGGGTGGGCAAACTTGGTCTTGGAGGGCCGGTGTCCTGCACAGTTTAGCTCCAACTCTAATCAAACACACCTGAACATGCTAATCAGTGTCTCCAAGATCACTAATTATCTATAAGCAGGTGTGTTTGATCAGAGTTGGAGCTAAACTGTGCAAGACACCGGCCCTCCAGGACAGAGTTTGCCCATCCCTGAGCTAGACTCTAAAACAAATATCTGGTAAAGGTGCAGTAGGTAATTGTCTTCAGAAACATTTTTGTTGTGCTGGTTGAAAGTCTCTTCACATTCCAATAGTAAATGATCTAAATGTATTTATATGTATTTTCATATTCTGGGTAAGGCATAAGACTAAAAAATGTTCATCCAATAAATATTGTCGGGCCGATAATTCCCATAATTCTGACAAGTAGCCCAAACTGTCTGGCATCTGTTCACACAGATCCGCCATTTGCGTGTGCACGCGCCGCGGTCACGTGGACACGAGACAGTTACAAATGCAGTAAAAACAAATGCTTTTCAAATTCTGAATGAATATAGGAGTTACTTTTGCACACTGTAGGAAGGATGACACCATGGCTGAAGTATTACTTTTAGACAGGTAATGTTCTGTTTTAAAGTATTTTAGTCATGCAAAGTTGATGTAGATTGTGTTGTTTTACGAATGGGTTATATGCAGGGCTTTACATTAACACCCGCCAAATGCGGGTAGATTTCAGTGGTGGCGGGTAAGACAGACACTCCTATGAGCCACTTTGGCTGGTTAAAAATAATTTTCCCGGATAATAATTCATAAAAGCAGGGTTTGACAAGGATGGCCAATATGTATACAAAGGCGATCTTAGAATTAAGAAGCAACACGACTGAAAAAAATAATTGCGTTCGCGTGATCAATAAAAAAGCAGGTAAATACCAAATGAGAGGATGATCACTCGCGCTAGGTGACGCGCGCGACTGTTTAAAGCGTGTGCGCGCTCTCGTTTCCTTGCGTGAAGCAACTGTGTCTAGAAACACAGCTGATGTGATCGGTTCTCTTTCAAATAGACTAGACAAAAAGTGATGAACATGCACCCACAGTCTCGCTGCTTTAGAGAGCTCCAGATTTGTATTTTGGTAAGCAGCACCGGTTGCTTTCGCTTTCACCATTATTTGAACAGATTTTTTATGGGTCTAACGTTGTTATAATCTTTTCATTATCACACGGTATGTTTATTACCTGCTTTCTTTTGCGTAATGTGGTTTAATTATCATTTTTTACAATAGCATTGCTTTAATGGGAGATTACTCCCCATTTATTTGTAGTCAACTGCTGATCTGGGACCTTTAGCCAGGACAGATTACTGTGCATATGTTTTGTTAAATAAAAAGTATAGTAAACAGCTATATTTTGCTTGTTTTGACACATTTAAAATTTGTGGCTAAGAAATAATTAATTGTTTATGTTTGGTGTGTTCAGAGATGAATTTTGTAAATTCTTCACTTTGAGCTCTGAAAATGATGTAAAATAAAAACTAATTGTAATACTATGAAACCATGACCCATTTGCTCATGAACATTTAGCAAGCTCATACACGACACACAAAAAGTGAAATGAATGAGGCATGTGGAGATAAAGCAACATCTAAATCAAGTAATTTTAGCATGTCAAAGTCATATTTATGTGTATAAAATATATTTTCCCAACAATAAAAGTGTGGCTAGTGAAAATGGCGAGTCGCTAGTAATGTTGGAAAACTACTAGCCACCGTGGCTGGTGATCAAAAAATGTCATGCCTTGGTTATATGCACAGAAGTGTTGTTCAGCCACTGAAATCTTCCGGCGAAATTGATGTGACTATTTTCAGTTTCATAAGGGACCTTTTACAGCATCGCTAATGTAGATTTTTATTTATTTTAACAACAAAACATAAGTAGATATCGCTATTCCGCCTAGCCTGCTTTACTGAGCTGACGTTGGTGTTATATTAACACTGGTTCATTTTTGAACAATGACACCTGTGACGCGCTCTCTGTATTGTTTACCGCTACTCTGAATATTCGGTCTGAAATAGCATGTAAGTGTGGCTTAGATATGTGTAATTCCTGCACCCCGCCGGCCAATCACTAAGCATACAGTAGTCGCTTTATGACAAAGTGCGTGAGAGAGTGAGACCAGTGATTCTTGAAATATCACACATTATGATAAGTTTTGCTTGCTACACAACTGAAAGCATGCTAGGTATAATAGAGCTTTTAGTTCAGAATTGTAGTATTATAAAGTACTGTAAAGTTTTCTAACTGGCGAATGACATGATCTAATGGGTTGTCTACTGTCATCTTTAATGTGCACGTTCGTGTTTCAGGAGACGTGGCTTTGGACAGCAGGGGAGGGAGCGTAATGTAATGTGTATTTATATAGCGCATTTATTGTGTATGGCCATACACCCAAAGCGCTTCACAATCATGAGGGGGGGTCTCTCCACACCACCACCAGTGTGTAGCATCCATTGGATGATGCGACGGCAGCCACAGGACAACGGCGCCAGTGCGCTCACCACACACCAGCTATTGGTGGAGTGAAGAGACAGTGATAGAGCCAATTTGGTGGATGGGCTAGTAATTCGGTGGATGGGCTAGCGTGTTTCAGAGATATTAAGATAACCGGTTAGCATTTTGGCAGTTCACCTACTGCACCTTTAATGAACAGTTTCCATATTTTGTGATTCACAGGTGTTTTCCGATTGCATTATGGGATGTTGATTTCTGCTCTGTCGACTTTTGATGCTGTAAATTCAATTCTACAGTTTAACAAAGTGACTTTTAATGACATTTTAGTAGTTTGAAATGATATAATAGATAAGAATTAATATATAAAAAGAAATTAGTCTGTAAAATAACTGTAAAACGTGCTGGCAGTTTACTACAAGGCTTTTGTCCTATAATATACAACACCAACCCAGACAATATATCACTTTAAACTATTAAAAATGTTAATAAAAGTCACTTTTTTTCGAACTTTTCAAGGTTAAAAGTTGTTGGAAGAAAAGTCAAGCTCCCATAATGCAGTTTAAAAGCATAAATAAACATGAAAATAAATACATGAATCACAAAAAAATGGTAGTTTACGGATATTTTTTTACAGTGTAGATGTACAATTTATCCGTAGTCAAATGAACATAACCGTACGCAACTTAAAAGAGAAACGAATGCAATACTTGATTATTGTCTGCTCTTTGCATACTATTCAAATGCTCACTTGTGCGATATATGGTAAAAATGACTGCGGTTTACATTCAAAAGCAGGCTCAGTTTGCGATTGAGCAACTGCTTAAAGGTTTCGCTCCAACCAGCAAACAAAGCAGTAGCGTACAGATGTGTATTAATAAGAATAACCCACTTGGATCCAACAAAAGCCTTTTGTGTTACGATGCATTTCACAAACAGCAGATGAATAGTAGTGTTTATTCAAACGAGCACCATTCTGAATAAAACAAAATTCATCATGTCCATGTGTTCGAGGAGGCATAAAACTCTACACCCTCATGCAAAGGTCACTGTAAAATTTACAGGTATCTTTATTGCAGAGAAGATCAAATTCTTTTTTGAAACGTTTACGTCTTTTTTTCTTTTTGTTCTCTGTATAATCTTATTACGTCTTATTGCACCCTCCCCTTTCGATAATAGTTTTTCGTATGTAACAATTCTGGCTTCACCTGGTTATTGTGTCGTGATCGTTTGGTTATGGTCAGAAGCATTCGTAAACATCATTTACAACAAACAGGTCCGTAATGAGTCACCATAATACATCGAACCATTCTCCCTTAGAAAATCAAAGCGCTTTTAAAAATCGTTAGCGATTTAAAAAAAACAACACCGGGCGAGAGGAGATCAAACTTAAAAATGCAATAGTGTAGCTAGATCACGAGTCTCGCCAATAGAAACAATGTCTTACGCATTGTCCGTCTGTAGTCCTGTCGCAATGCAAGGAAAATCCTCTTGGAAAAGGCGCTTAGCGTCTGAAACGCCAGACTGATCTCACGAGGAAACGTAACTAGATACGTTTTGTCAGTTTAGTGGCTAATTTAGTCATTTGTATGAAAATGTACGATTTTTAAAAGGAGGCGTTTCACCAAACCCCACCCCTAAACCCAACCGACATTAGGGGATGAGCGAATCGTACTCGTACGCATAACTCATACGAATGAGATCATACGAATTAGCCACTAAATCAAAAGTTACGAATTGCCGTGAGATAGCGGTGTGTGTTTTGTTGGCGTCTCATACGGTGGTGACCCGCATGACCACTTCGCGGTTGGTGGCGGTGGCGAGGCGTGGGTCACTGGGCCGCAGTTGGCTGAGGATGTGCAGGATGGTGTATCCGCAGTGGTGGTTGAGGATAGTCCTTAACCTGCGCACCCGCTGCGCGCCCCTGCTGCCGCTGGCCAGGCCGTGAGGGTTACTGCGAGAGCCGCGGCCGCCCGCCTTACTGCTGGAGCTCAATGGGTCACCCAAGTCCTTCGACTTCTCATAGTTCAACACTTTCCACTGCTGGTTCACAGCCTGCCAGCGCTTGAAGATTCTGTACACGGATGAGCCCTCGTGGATTATAAGGCCTGACGGGGGGTAGAGATGAATGTGTGTCATTATTACATACATACAACTGAAAAAAACACAATTATTGAGATTTTTGGGACACATTAATTGTTTTATGTTCAATCTACTTCAATTTTAACTTAATCGATTTGAGTTGGGGCAATATGAATGAATTGTGTGGAACCCTGCATTTTTTACAGTGTAGTTTGAGCTCGCCGGAAATCCATACTCTCGTAAACACATACTATGCAATCACATGACATCATCATCTTCAAAGACTCTCGTTTTTCGGTGTTTAGACGGACTTGACCATAAACCTTTTCAAAAACATCCACTTTAAACCCGTTTTCAGATTCCAAGCATTACAAAAATTGTGTCGTCATGTAAACGAACAGACAAAACAAGACAAAGTTTCCAGTTTTTGGCTGAAAACATTGTCAAAGTTATTATCAAGTAAATTATAGTTACATAATTAAGTAATAATAACAATAAGCCCCTTTCACACATACAGACCTTTCTAATTTTCCAGAAAGGGATCATGTGTGAACAGGCCCTTTTTGAATATACCGGTAAATTTGTTCTGGCAATTTTCCGGAAAGAGAAGTTGTAAGATTACCGGTAATTTGCCGGAATGCTGCGCTGTGTGAACGCAGAAGGAAGATTGCCGGAAAGAGCACGTTCACGTTTAGAACGCGCTGACGTGAAACGTCTACTTTAGCCAATCAGAACACTGAGACGCATTCACATCCGCGTGGTTTATGAAAATAAAAGACTTTGGCCCAGTTTCACAAACAGGGCTTAGCTTAAGCCAGGACTAGACCTTTGTTAAATTAGGCTATTTAAGCCACATTTTTAAAAACAGCCTTAGAAAAATACATTACTAGTGTGCACCTGTAGACAACAAATGACACTGACATATTTTAAGACATCTCACTGCAAGTTAATTTCAGTTAAGACAGCTCAAACATTCAATTTAATCCACGACTAGCCTTAAACCTTGTTTGTGAAACCGGGGGTTTGAGTATTTTTCCAGACAAATTTATCTGCTAGATGTTAGTCAGATAACGTTTCTATGTTGCTTCTTAATGCCAACTGTGTAAATAATTATCGATAAAATGCTAAGGATAAACCGCTGTTAGTTTACCTTCAAGCTTGATGCGTGTGCACGTGAAGGAGCCGTTGAGCGCCAGCACACACATATATTATGTACCATCATCCATCAACAAAAGCCCAACCAGACATTTAGAGCTCATTTCTGGTTAATGATGTCAGAATTTACCTGTATTTTGGAATGTATGTGTGATTGGTCTTTTCTGTTCTTGCCTGTGTGAACAGCGTCTTTTTTAATTTACTGGTAAAGTCATTCCGGTAATTTTTTGGATATTTACCGGTATCTCTGTGTAAAAAAGGCTAATGATTGAACAAATGAAAAATCATTTATCAATATTATTTGATACAATAACAACCCATCACACTGGGAAACACCCATACGCTCTCGCATTCACTCACACATATGGCCAATTTAGTTAATCCAATTCACCTATAGCGCATGTCTGCTAGGAGCACCTGAAGGAAACCAACGCGAACACGGAAGAACATGCAAACTCCACATAGAAACACCAACTGACCCAGCCAGGACTTGAACCAGTGACCTTCTTGCTGTGAGGCGACAGTGCTAACCACTGAGCCACCGTGCCGCCCAATTCAATAATTCAGTCATTAATTTTTTTCCCTTTGGCTTAATTCCTTTATTAATCAGGGGTCGCCACAGCGGAATGAACCGCCAACTTATCCAGCATATGTTTTACACAGCGGATGCCCTTCCAGCTGCAACCCATCACTAGGAAACATCCATACACACTCATTCACACTCATACACTACGGACAATTTAGCCTACCCAATTCACCTATAGCATGTCTTTGGACTGTGGGGGAAGCACCCGGAGGAAACCCACACCAACACGGGAAGAACATGCACACTCCACACAGAAACGCCAACTGACAAAGCCGAGACTCGAACCAGCGATTTTCTTGCTGTGAGGCGACAGTGCTAACCACTGCGCCACCATGCCGCCCAATTCAATAATTAATAATTATTAATAAAACATTATATCAACACTGAAGCTGGACTTCTCACCTATACACACGATGTCCATGAAGCCGTACATGCCGTAGCAGATCTGGAAGAGCAGGTCCTGGCGCTGCCATTTGGCAGACGGGCTGAGAGAAGACCAGACCAGCCACGAGATACTGGCGATGAGGAAGAGTGAGCCCAGGATGATGGCGGCGATCTGCACTTTCTCGATCACCGTCAGAGAGATGGCCTGCCACTGAAACACACAGCGCAAAAATACACTGTACTCTACAGTTCAAGTTAGAATTATTAGCCCCCCTGTATATTTTTCCCCAATTTCTGTTTAACAGAAAGTAGAACACATTTCTAAACATAATAGTTTTAATAACTCATTTCTAATAACTGGTTTATTTTATCTTTGACATAATAAAAGTTAATAATATTTTACTAGATATTTTTCAAGATACTAGTATTCAGCTTAAAGTGACATTTAAAGGCTTGACTAGGTTAATTAGGCAAGTCATTGTATGGTTTGTTCTGCAGACAATTATAATTGCTTAAGGGGGCTAATAATATTCACCTTAAAATGGCTTTTATAAAAACAATAAAAACTGCTTTTATTCTAGCCGAAATAAAGCAAATAATACTTTCTCCAGAAGAAAAAATATTATAGGAAATACTTCTGAAAAATTCCCTGCTCTGTTAAACATCATTTGGGAAATATTTGAAGAATACAAAATTCACAGGAGGGCTAATAATTCTGACTTCAACTCTACATGTCTATAAATAGCGCAGCGGAGCCTGACCCAGATCCCTCAGCCGGAGCTTTACCTGCAGTGGGTTCTTGGTGCTGATGGCCAGGACCTGGTACTTGAAGTAGCAGAGCTCGCAGCTCCAGGAGCCTCTTTCACTGATCCAGCGGATCAGACACGGCTGATGAGTGCAGCGCACGGAGCCGTCACAGCGGCACGGGCTCAACAGCTCCCCCTGCAGATAGAGGCAGACAACAGCGGCTCGTCAACAACAGTACAAACTTCAGCACATGCATTCGACTCATGCTTCAATCACAGCAGGTACAGTAAAAAAAATTATTCATTGGATTTACTACATTTTGTTAAGGTAAGCAGTTGCAAACTACTTATATGAGCTGAATTTAAACAAACAAATTAGGTTGAACATTACTACATTTAATTTGTTTAAATTCATCCCCATATAAATTGTTGCAAAAATATTTTATTTCAGAGTACAGGGTGAGAAATACAGAAGAGTTAGGCCCCTCTTAATATGACATCAAAAAACACGTCACAAATACTAATGGACTCAGACTCAACTTTATTATCCCGTTTAGGAAAACTAAAATTGCAGCAAGGTGCCGTAACACCGGTGAAGTTCCACGTACACATTACCAAAATATTACCACACAACATATAATACATCATTTGTTAGAAGCATCTTCTTCCCCGCTGGACTCATTTAATGACCTAATGGCCACCATTATAAAAGAATTTTTAGTTCTATTTGTCCTGCAAATAGGAACTCTAAAACAACGTCCTGATGGCAGCGGCTGAAACACAGAGTACAACGGGTGATCCAGGGTGCATAAGATACCCTGAGCTCTCTTTAAAACATAATTACGGTTGATTTGATGTCAATTGACTACCTTGTTGTCAAAATGACATCAAATCTAACAGGCGTTAAAATAGATTACAGCAGTGCAAACAATTTGGAATGAGGTGCGTGTTTTCTTATCTAAAATGACTGAATATCCTGTACCACTGAATCCTTCCATATTATTACTCAGTGATGATTGTACGTTGAATCTTACCAAAGCTACAAAAAGCTGTTTGGCTGGCTGGCTTAACCTCTGCCAAACAACTGTTAGCACAACATTGGCTTCCTCCGCATAATTTGGACACGTGCACGTGGTTGGTACAACTGCGGGACATTATAATGTTGGAACTATCCACAGCTCAAGTGAACTTGGTACAAATGTGCACATTAAAGATCTGGACTGCAGCTGCTGACAAAATCTCTATGTTTATTGCCCAAAGCAATGATCAGGAGCCAGAATGATTGCCTTATTTTGTATTATTGTATTCTATTGGTCTCTCATTCTTGATGCTGTAGTTTATTGTATCTGACAAACGAAAACAGCGGTCTGTCACTATCGTTCAGAAGACAACGTCCCCCACCCCCGCTCTTCACTGTCGTCCGCGACCACCATACCAAAGCCCATCCCCCCCCCCACCCCCCTTTCTTACGCGACACTAACCCCCCTCTCTCTTCACTTGTGTGAGGGCAGCATGAACACCATAAGGGCATGTCTGGGTCGTTTGCCTAGTTCGGTCCTGCACTAACCTACGTATTACTTTGTCACAAGATGGCGCCAAATAGTCAAAAACAGCTGAATGGAGCATACATTATTCTACATAGCATTCATTCACAAAATGGCGCCAACCGCAGAGGGCTGTTGTGTAAGACTGTAGGGCTTTATTCTGCTGTACTGCTGTACATTCTGCTATTCTGATGTACTTTCTAAAGAATTTTTACATGATACTTGCCAAAAAATCTAAAAATTGGACACTAAACATTGTTCTGAGTCGTAATAGGTTAGTCATTCTTTCATTAAAGGCGAAGCTGACAAACAAAAACAGCGGTCTGTCACTATCGTCCACGAGGCAACACCCCTCCCCCCCTCCTTCACTTTCGTCTTTGACCACCATAACCAGTTTCCCCCCCCCACCTTTCTCCCTTCACTTGCATGAGGGCGACCCGATCGTCGTTTGCATAGATCACAAGTTAAGCTTGTGACGGTCCTGCACTAACCTATGTCTTACTTAGTCACAAGATGGCAGCGAATAGTCAAAAACAGCTGAGGAGACAGACAAGCATTTATGGATGTGAACGGATTCACTGACAGTCGAGGTGATTTGAAGTTCCCGGGTGAGCTTGTGTTATTCAGCGGTTGTTTTCCTGGAATAGCATACCTGGATCGAGTATTGCAGACAGTCAAATAATAAGTAACTTTAACAATTGTTCATGTCAACTCAATGGCTGCATTCAGTGCACTTTTAGAAATACACATCTGTTCCCTTGTTCCCTACCACCATTGGAGTATTGCAATCGAGTATTGCATTCCACTTCATCGAATAAACGAGGGAAGCTTACATGGACATACCATTGATCCCTCAATTTTGACAAAGGGAGCGAGTCTGATTCATATGTCCACTGCAGCACCAATATGTCCCAGAATGCAATGTGACAATGTGCAGGGGTTCACAATCTTGATCCTGGAGGTCCGGTGTCCTGCAGATTTTAGCTCCAACCCCAATCAGACACACCTGGGCTAGCTAATCAAGCTCTTACTAGGCTTTCTAGAAGCATCCTTGCAGGTGTGTTGAAGCAAGTTGGAGCTAAAATCTGAAGGACACCAGACTACCAGGACTGAGTTTGAGAACCCCTGGTTTAGGGAACTCCATTTAAACCTTTTCAGATGTTCCACTAGTAGTGGACACTTGTTTAATGTAATCAATAACCTACATCCATGGGAACAAAACAGAGGGAAGTTAGCGAGTGAAGCGTAAATAAAACATTGGATTGCAATTGGACTGGAATGCAACTCTAAGACAGCCTGATTCTTTGTTTACAGACTGATTGTGGGTGGCTGTTTGTCGTTTCACCTATCAGTCCATGTCGATAAAGTATAATAGTGTAAAGCAGGAGTCACCAATCTCAGTCTTGGAGAGCTGGTGTCCCTGGAGAGTTTAGCTCCAACTTGCCTGCCTGGAAGTTTTAAGTATACCTAGTTAGACCTTAAGTTGCCTGATCAGGTGTGTTTGATTAGGGCAGGAGTTTAACTGTGCAGGACACCGGCCCTCCAAGAACAAGTTTGGTGACCCCTGGTGTATAGTATAGTGATAAAGCAGTGATACAATATAGTATCCGATATAGTTTTTGCATAACAGCTTCAAGTGTATGCACTACTTGGTTTGTGTATCTTGAGGCACCAGCAATCGCATCCAGTTCGAGCACTACTGTGCATCTGTGGCCTGCTGGTCAGAGAGTCGAAACTGTGATCCAAAGATTGCAGGTTTGAGTCTCAGTACTGCCAGGGATTGTAGGTGTGAGTGAATGTACAAACACTCTCTTCCACCTTCAATACCGTGGCAGAGGTGAGACCCTTGAGCAAGGCACCGAACACCCAACTGCTCCCCAGGTGCTGAGGAAAAGGGGAAAAAAAATAGCTGCCCACTGCTCCAGGATGTGTGTGTGTGTGTGTGCGCGTGTTTTTGTGGCATATCAGTAAAATTACATGCTTATGACAGGTGATGTTTTATAAACAAATTTGAGGTAGGAGCATAAGCAGATGTTTTGACAATTCTAATCCATCATTGACAATCTTTCTATTATCCAATCAGCATAAGACCAAATCTCTATAAATATCAAGCTCATTCGACCTCCGTTATCTCACAACTTTAGCATCCCTTACCCATAAAAAAACAATATCTACTTAATGGGGGAACATTCTGAGGCCAGGCTAGACACTTCACTCGGACTCCTATATATCTCTTTTTACCGACATGGGAAATAACATGAGTTACGATGTCTTTTCCGAGCTCATAGTCCTCTCCCTGGACTGGACTGGATCTGTAAGTGTGAACTTATGAAAAGTATTACAAGAAGATAACCTATCTTCGGCGACGCGATGGCGCAGTAGGTAGTGTTGTCGCCTCACAGCAAGAAGGTCGCTGGTTCGAGCCTCGGCTGGGTCAGTTGGCATTTCTGTGTGGAGTTCGCATGTTCTCCCCGCATTCGCGTGAGTTTCCTCCGGGTGCTCCGGTTTCCCCCACAGTCCAAAGACATGCGGTACAGGTGAATTGGGTAGGCTAAATTGTCCGTTGTGTATGAGTGTGAATGAGTGTGTATGGATGTTTCCCAGAGAACCCATCTGGAAGGGCATCCGCTGCGTAAAACATGTGCTGGATAAGTTGGCGGTTCATTCCACTGTGGCGACCCCAGATTAATAAAGGGACTAAGCCAAAAAGAAAATGAATGAATGACCTATTTTCCCATTTTTTCAGGTTTAAAAATCATACAGAATCATACACAATGTAAAACAATTTTCAGATTTTCACAACGTTACTGTAATTTTTACAGTAAATTACTTACAGTAAATTAGTATTACTTTACAGGATTTAACTGTAAAAATTCACAGTAATGTGTTGTATTCAGCATTTTATTGTGAATTAGTGAAATTAGCATTATTACAGCAAATTACTGTAAAAAGGGCTATATCATTTGCATGTTAGTTATAGGAATTCAAACTCTTTTTTTTATTTCTTTCAACGTAGATTTTAATACAAATTAACTTTTATTGGCACTTTTTTGATATTTAGAAATAACAGAATGTTATTTTGCAGGTTTCGTCCTCCATAGTTTTTGGTTATGTACATTAAAAATGTATTAACATTTAAAAAAATATTGCAGCCCCAAAAACAATTTGGTTACATCTTCAAAAATAACTTGAAAGACCATCATCATGTTTTAAAATGACATGAATGTCATAGTAAATTTTCATTTTTGGGTGCACTTCATTCATTCATTCATTCATTCATTCATTCATTCATTCATTTTCTTTTCGCCTCAGTCCCTTTATCAATCTGGGGTCGCCACAGCGGAATGAACCACCAACCCATCCAGCACATGTTCCACGCAGCAGACGCCCTTCAAGCTGCAACACATCCCCGGGAAACATCCATACTGTAGCTTACCCAATTCACCTGTACTGCATGTCTTTGGACTGTGGGGGAAAACGGAGCACCTGGAGGAAACCCAAGCGAACGCAGGGAGAACATGCAAACTCCACACGGAAATGCCAACTGACCCAACCGAGGCTCGAACCAGCAACGTTCTTGCTGTGAGGCGACAGCACTACCTACTGCACTACCGCGTCGCCTGGGTGCACTTCACCTTTATTTAATTTTATTAAAGTTTTTTATTAATTTTATTTAAAGTTCAGTTTTGTGTCCAGCTGATGACATACACTACGGAAAATTTAACTTACCCAATTTACCTATACCACGTCTTTGGACTTTGGACACAGAGGAAACCCATGTAAATACGGGGAGAACATGCAAACTCCACACAGAAATGCCAACTGATGCAGCCGAGCCTCGAACCAGAGACCTTCTTGCTGTGAGGCGACAGCACTACCCACTGCGCTACCGCTCTGCCCTATTTATTTTATATTATATTATATTATTAATGGTAGTAGTAGTAATGTATACAAAAATGATTCTGCACTATTTTCTAGGTGTCTACTCACTACTTAAATAAATTTTTCACAGAAATCATTTTATAAAACAATTAGCTTGCTTCAATTAGCACACAAGCTACTCATTGATATATCCTGCCACATAACATGATCTTCAGGATTCAGTCAAATCAGCTAGAGTGTCATTAAAGTGCATGAAAAACCAATGGATAATTAATATAAATGTTTACCCATTAATAAAAAACAAAGCAGAACAGCAGCATGTGCACCTGTGGACTGGTGTAAATTTTCCATCAGGTCTGTCTGCCATCACGCGTCTGTCCGATGTGATCAATGTGAGCGTTACGATAAGTGGACGAGATGAGTCATAGTGCGCTTTAAAGTACAGCCTGTCCTCCTGCTGTTGTTTCACTCTATCTGGCGGATATCGCTGATCCAGGGCCAGATTTACAGCAAAAATCAAACACAGGCAGTCCGAGCTCTGTAATTACAGCTCAAGTCATTCTCTCTGCATAGTAATCATTGACAAAAAGCTTCATTTGGTGTGTGAAAAGAGACGGCAGAAGTATTTTAAAAAATACCCTCTCAGCTTAATCTGATTAGAGCTCATATCCAGTGCAAACACATCAAAACAAATCAGTTTTACATGTACCATAAGCCCCGGCGGATCAAAACGCTGACTAATGAGGGCTGATATCCCATCTACCCCTTCAGCACGCCACTCATCTTTAAAAGCACAGAGATCTGTTGTTCCTGCAGCCATACGTTTGCCTTTTCATTCATCTATTCATTAAGGATTATACGATATAGTCAATATTAATAACTCTTTATGTTTGTGAGCCATTATATATGTAGGCAATTATTATTGATATATAGGCAGACATTTAGAGATCTATAGATATGGAAATTATTGTCGATATTGTTAACTCTTCATATTTGTAAACTGATGATGCATATTTAGGCAAATATTTAGAGAAATTACAGTCTATATTAATAACTTTATATTTGTGAGCTGTTATATATAGGCAATTATAATGGCTATATAATCAGACATTTAGAGATCTATAGATATGGAAATCATTGCCGATATTTATAACTCTTCATATTTGTAAACCAATAATCCATATTTATGCAGATATTTAGAGAAATTATAGTCTATATTAATAACTCTTTATATTTGTGAGCTGTTATATATAGGCAATTATAATTGATATATAGGCAGACATTTAGAGATGTATAGATATGGAAACTATTGTAGATATTTATAATTCTTCATATTTTTAAACCAATAATCCATATTTAAGCAAATATTTTGAGAAATTATAGCCGATATTGATAACTCTTTATATTTGTGAGCTGTTATACTGTATATATAGGCAATTATAATGGATATATAATCAGACATTTAAAGATCTATAGATATGAAAATCATTGCCGATATTTATAACTCTTCATATTTGTAAACCGATAATCTATATTTAGGCAGATATTTAGAGAAATTATAGTCTATATTAATAACTCTTTATATTTGTGAGCTGTTATATATAGGCAATTATAATTGATATATAGGCAGACATTTAGAGATGTATAGATATGGAAACTATTGTAGATATTTATAATTCTTCATATTTTTAAACCAATAATCCATATTTAAGCAAATATTTTGAGAAATTATAGCCGATATTGATAACTCTTTATATTTGTGAGCTGTTATACTGTATATATAGGCAATTATAATGGATATATAATCAGACATTTAAAGATCTATAGATATGAAAATCATTGCCGATATTTATAACTCTTCATATTTGTAAACCGATAATCTATATTTAGGCAGATATTTAGAGAAATTATAGTCTATATTAATAACTCTTTATATTTGTGAGCTGTTATATATAGGCAATTATAATTGATATATAGGCAGACATTTAGAGATCTATAGATATGGAAATTATCGCCGATATTTATAACTCTTCATATTTGTAAACCGATAATCCATATTTAGGCAGATATTTAGAGAAATTATAGTCGATATTGATAACTTTATATTTGTGAGCTGTTTTATATATATATATATATAGGCAATTAATTGGAAATTCTAATTTATATTTAGTCAGCCATTTAGAGATCTATAAATATGGAAATTATTGCCAATGTATATAACTCTACATTTTTGTAAACCAATAATCCATATTAGGCCGATATTACGAGAAATTTTAGCTGATATTGATAACTCTTTATATTTGTGAGCTGATAACTGATATATAGGCAGACATTTAGAGATCTATAGATATGGAAATTACTGCCGATATTTATAACTCTTGATATTTGTAAACCGATAATCCATATTAAGGAAGATATTTAGTGAAATTATAGTTGATATTGATTACTCTTTATATTTGTGAGCTGTTATATAGAGAAAATTGTTAGGCAATTATAACTGATATAGGCAGATATTTAGAGATCTATAGATATTGAAACTATTGCTGATATTTATAACTATTAAAATTTGCAAGCCCAAAATCCATATTTAGGCAGATACTTACAGAAATTATAACTGATATTGATAGCTCTTTATATTTATGAGCCGTTATATATATAGGCAATTTATAGGAAATTATAATTTATATATAGGCAGACATTTAGAGATGCAAAGATATGGAAATTATATTTCCTTTTTCCAGCAAAAGTAAAATTTTGAAAAAGGTGGGACTTTTCATTTTGCCCAGCAGCATTTGATTGGATGGTTGGATGATTGTAGTTTGCTACTGGCCAGTCTCATACCACTAAGCACCAATTTAGAAACAATGATGTACCCAGATACATTCATTCATTCATTCATTCATTCATTCATTCATTCATTTTCTTTCAACTTAGTCCTTTAATTCATCTGGAGTCACCACAGCAGAATGAACTGCCAACATATCCAGCATATGTTTTACACAGCGAATGTCCTTCTAGCTGCAACCCAGTACTGGGAAACATCCATATACACTCATACACTATGGCCAATTTAGCTTATTCAATTCACCTGTACCGCATGTCTTTGGACTGTGAGGAAAACCGAAGCACTCAGAGGAAACCCATGCAAACATGCGGAGAACATGCAAAGTCCACACAGAAATGCCAACTGACCCAGCTGGGACTCGAACCAGCAACCTTCTTGCTGTGAGGCGACAGTGCTAACCACTTTCATGGTGACTTAGCATCCATGACATCCAAAGGCTATTTCTCTTCATTTGTGTAAACAGTATGTTATTAAAGCAAAGATCATCTAGACTAATGGTCTCAAACTACATTCCTGGAGGGCCGCAGCTCTGCATAGTTTAGCTCCAACTCACACCTGCTTAATAGTCTTTGATTAGGGTTGGACCAAAACTGTGCAGCCCTCCAGGAATTGAGACCTATAATCTAAACACTACTACATCTACAATTGGCAAACTTAAAGGGATAGTTCACCCAATACTGACAATTCAGTTATCAGTTACTCATCTTGTCACTAACCCATTTGAGATTCTTTGTTTAACACAAAAGACGGTATTTTAAAAAATGTTGGAAGCCAGTAACCATTGACTAATATTCGTTTACCTACTATGAAAGTCAATGGTTACAGGTTTCTAACATTTTTCATCTTATTTCATGTTCAACAGAAAAATTGAAAGCATAAATGTATTGAACCACTTGAGTATGAGTAAATGGTGAGTAAATTGGGTGAATTATCTTTTTAACGCAGGGGTGCCCAAACTTTTTCGAATGAAGGGCCAAAAACCAAATATCATTATGAGCCGTGGGCTGAAGGTAAAACATACCAAACTATTTTACATTAAAGTTGCCATGGGTAATTTCCTAATTTATTTCATATTTCCAAATAAATAGAAAACATTACTTTAACTTGTATTATCTAATGCAGTATAACTTTTAAAATGATAACGTATTGCAATAAAAACATAAACAATCACATTTATAACACAGTGGAGTTCAATGCAAGCAGAATCTGCCTTCGCCTTGATTTGCTCACCAAAGTCTCTGCATTGTCGGGTGACAGTATGTACATTTAGGGTGCTTTCACACTTGGTTCAATTGCCTGGACCGTACCCAAGTTTGATTGTCCCCCCCTTGCCACCTTCTCGGTTGGTTTGTGTTCACACTGTCTTTTTTCCTTCTGAACCCCGGTACACTTCATAGAGCTGCTGTTTTGTTTACGGCTGTTGCTAGGTGACAGTCACGAAAGCAAAGCGCCAAAATGGAGACTTCCGCACATCGCGGTCGATTTGCTTTTACTGAATCATAAGTTTTGGACATACAGAAAGCGACTCGCGTCTGTCTGCTGCAAAAATATTATAAACATTCAGAACATCACACAGTGTCTGCAGAAGCTGTTTCTGGAGGAGACAAGCAGACATCACTGTGTATTACTGTGCTTGGCTCAGTCCCGCTAAAGGTACAATACGTGGCGCACATACACACACACACACACACACACACACACACACACACACACACACACACACACACACACACAAACACACACACACACACACACACACACACACACACGAATGAACGTTATGAAAACGATAGTTTGTTGTACAGTTGCCGGTTCACTTCCGCTATTTGGTACGATTGCATTCATACCAGAAGTGAACCGTACCAGAGTTCGCATGAACCGTACCCCAGACCATCTCTTTCAGGCGGACTCGGGTACGGTTCACGGGTGCGCACCCGAGTTCAGAAGACACGTTCACACTAGCTAAACGTACCGTACTATGACGTCAAACGAACCCGGGTGCGGACCAAAAGTGCTAGTGTGAAAGCACCCTAAACAAAATCTGATTCATTTACACCATTTCAATGAAACATTTAATTTCAGTTAGCTTTTAACAATAAAACCAATGGCGTAGACTTGCTCTTGACATTGGTGGGGACATACATCTCTAGTGCTGCATTGAACAGCACAAATTCTGTTTCGCGCTTTTAAAAAACATGAATGAAGTATTTAATAATATAAAATAAACAATAATACAAATAACAATCACGTCTGCAGAAGTCAACTTACATGATTTTACTGCAGTCGGGCTTTGAGGAGGTATGAATGTAGAGAAATTTAGAGAGGTGTGTGATGCAGTTTAACAGTTTTATCCCGGTTATTGTTTCTGATAATCATGCAGGCCAAAATCGAAACCGAATTTCGATAAATTGCACAGCCTTGGTTAATAGTATTACGGTGAACTCGAAGCGAACTTGACTTTTTGCACGTGTATTATTAATGGCTGACGGAGCATTATTTTTAGTCGTTTAAATTATTGTTAGGGACATTTTAGTAATTGGTGGATATTGGTGGGGACATGTCCTCTCCATCCATGCCAATTCTATGCCCTTGAATAAAACAAACAAACAAATGGTTACATTAAAGGGCACCTAGTTTACCGCTTTTTCTAGATTTAATATAAGTCTTTTGTGTCCCCAGAATGTGTCTGTAAAGTTTCAGCTCAAAACACCCATCAGATTATTTATTATAGCTTTCACTAGTTTGTGTTTTATAGCTCTCAACAGCTTTTCGCTGTTTTTGTGTACTGCACCTTTAAGGCTAGTCCTCCCCGCCCACCGTTCCCACGTGCCTGTCAGCGCGCCTCAGTCTCCGCCCTCAGCTGCCTCAGACAACTGACACAGACATAAAGGAAGCAAATCTCACGTAACGTTTGTGAGGAAAAACTACAGTAAGAACTTTACTAATAAGTATTTGATGCATTTGTTGTGGAGCTGCAACGATGAGACACACACAATGTCGTTACAAATTTCACGCACACACACAGACACAGGCACACACACAGCGCGGACACACACACATACAGCGCGCGCATTTAGCTTTTCACTGTCTTTGCACGCAAATGTGACAGGATACAGGTTAATATCCACTGCTGTATGAATATCTGTTATGTTAATGTACAAAATAAACCTGATTTAACGTCCACAAACCGGGATTGAAGCGTCTTCTTGTATAATTGTTCTGACACGCGGCTGTGCTGATGAAGTAAAGCTGAAGTAAATCGCTGTAATTTATTACAAACATGCACTGTTTTAAAACATTTTAAGCTTGTAAAACTCACTCTTAATCACATTTGATGATGATTGATGATCCTAGCAAACTGAACAGACCTTTTATTCCCGGTTGCTTTGCGCACGTCCTGGCTTGTTGATAGGATTATAGATGTTACTACGGAGACATGTTAATACGCAGCTGTCAATCAATTCGGTGGGCGGGGGGACCGCACTCCTACGTCAAGTTGCGGTCGGTCTCAAAACTGCTCAAATTGGTCCATCGTTTTTATGTTGTTAAATTGAAAAAAAAGACTGTGTGTGTTTCTATCACCCCAATATGACGGTCTTTACACTATACCTACACATATGTCTGTCCAAACAGCTTGAAAAGTAGATTTTTCACCATAGGTGCCCTTTAAATTTTAATTGACAATCCAACCCCATAATTCTCCCTCTCTTCTTAGATTGAATGATGGGTCAAATCAAAGGTTACCATGGACCAGCTTTGTACAGCAGGCCCTAGTTTGGGCATCTCTTCTTTAACGGGGTGGTCTCAACCAAAAATGATACTGTACTCACTATTTACTCACCCTCGAGATGTTCCAAACCTTTATGAGTTTCTTTATTCTGTCAAACACCAAAGAAGATATTTTGAAAAAAGCTGTAAACCTGTAACCATTGACTTCCACAGAAACAACAAATGCTATGGAAGTCAATGGTTATAGCTTTTCAGCATTCTTCAAAATATCTTCTTTTGTGTTCAACTCAGACTGGTTTGTCACAAGTGAAGGATGCGTAAATGATGACTGAATTGTCATTTTTGGGTGAACTTTCCCTTTTAAAACACCTGACAGCAAACTCTTCGTTGTCTTTATCCCAGTGCCTGTTTTCCTTCTGTCGGTCCGGCACTTTTAACAGCTCATTAAATGGTTTACCTGAGAGGCAGGTTTACACTGAAATGCATCTCGCATTGAAAACAGACACCGAGACTGACATAATCAGATGGACTGCCAGATGGATAGTGCTGCTACATCTCCAACATCTTTCCATATTAGCTGATGTCTATGGCTAACGTGCAGCAGACAAGCTTTACGGGTTTGGCACATCTGTTGTTTCACAGCTTGGCTGCTGACCAAACATCCATCGCGTGTTCCGCCTATACTGTAACATACTAATACAAACGCACGCTGAATTATCCAAGACAATCTGATTAGGATTAGAATAATATAGATGCACATTGGATGGGGAATCAAGCCATTGGTGACCTCACTAGTCTAATTATAAACGGGTATTGCAATGCTTTTATGCAGCACGCACTCATAGTTCTCACTATAAGCCACAAATGTCAAATTCCCTGATTAAAAAGCTGAATTATGATCTATAATTGTGCAATATGATGATGACTTTTCATCATTTACTGTATATGAGCTCAATAGTACACGCTGTAAAAAACCTGGGTTTCACACTATTGATTTGTGTTGGGACAACATAAAGGAATTAAGTTAACGTACTAGTTTTTTCAAATTTAAGTGGATTGAACATAAAACAATTAAGTTGTCCCAAAGTTGTTTCAGCTCATTTTAAATAAGTAGTTTGAACAAACAGCAAACGTCATTGTTAGGCCTGTCACAATAATCAATATATCAACTTATTGCACAATACATGGACATGTCCTCAATCATTTTAAGTGATGCAATATACACTTTTATGTTACAGCCTTATTCCAAAATGAATTAAATTCATTTATTTCCCTTAAAATTCTACACACAATACCCCATAATGACAATGTGAAAAAAGATTTTTTTAAATTGTCGTAAATTTATTAAAAATAAAAAACCTGAAAAATCACATGTACATAAGTATTCACAGCCTTTGCCATGAAGCTCTAAATTGAGCTCAGGTACATTCTGTTTCCACTGATCATTCTTGAGATGTTTCAGCAGCTTAATTGGAGTTCACCTGTGGTAAATTCAGTTCATTGGACATGATTTGAAAAGGCATACACCTGTCTATATAAGGTCCCAGGGTTGACAGTGCATGTCAAAGCACAAACCAAGCATGAAGACAAAGGAATTGGCTGTAGACCTCAGAGACAGGATTGTCTCAAGGCACAAGGCTGGGGAAGGTTACAGAAAAATTTCTGCTGCTCTGAAAGTTCCAATGAGCACAGTGGCCTCCATCATCCGTAAGTGGAAGATGTTTTGAACCACTAGGACTCTTCCTAGAGCTGGCCGGCCATCTAAGCTAAGTGATCGGGGCAAAGGGCCTTAGTCAGGGAGGTGATCAATAACCCGATGGTCACTCTGTCTGAGCTCCAGCGTTCTTCTGTTGAGAGAGGAGAACCTTACAGAAGGACAACCATCTGTGCAGCAATCCACCAATCAGGCCTGTATGGTAGAGTGGCCAGACGGAAGCCACTCACCACCTGGAATTTGCCAAAAGGCATCTGAAGGACTCTCAGACGATAAGAAACAAAATTTTCTGGTCTGATGAGACTAAAATTGAACCCTTTGGAGTGAATGCCAGGCGTTACGTTTGGAGAAAACCAGGCACTGCTCATCACCAGGCTAATACCATACACAGTGAAGTTTGGTGGTGGCAGCATCATGCTGTGGGGGTGTTTTTCAGCAGCGACACTGGAAGACTAGTCAGGACAGAAGGAAAGATGAATGCAGCAATGTACAGAGACATCCTGAATGAAAACCTGCTTCAGAGTGCTTCTGACCTCAGACTGGGGCGACGGTTCATCTTCCAGCAGGACAGTGACCCAAAGCACATCGGCAAAATATCAATGGAGTGGCTTCACAACAACTCTGTCATTGTCCTTGAGTGGCCCAGCCAGAGCCCAGACCTAAATCCTATTGAACATCTCGGGAGAGATCTGAAAATGGCTGTAAACCGCTGCTTCCCATCCAACCTGATAGAGCTTGAGAGGTACTGCAAAGAGGAATAGGCAAAAAATCCCAAATACAGGTGTGCCAAGCTTCTGGCATCATATTCAAAAAGACTTGAGGCTGTAATTGCTGCCAAAGGTGCATCAACAAAGTATTGAGCAAAGGCTGTGAATACTTCTGTACATGTGATTTTTCAGGTTTTTTATTTTTAATAAATTTGCAACAATTTCAAAAAATCTTTTTTCACATTGTCATCATGGGGTATTGTGTGCAGAATGTTGAGGAAATAAATAAATTTAATCCATTTTGGAATAAGGCTGTAACATAAAAAATGTGGAAAAAGTGAAGCGCTATGAACACTTTCCAGATGCACTGTATATCTGGATAATGTCTGGAATAGACCTTTTAAAATTCCAAGATATTCCAGAAAGCCCATGACCCGTGGGATCCCGGTGTGCAATTATTTAAATCCCATGATCATCTTAAGCTTGTTTTTCAGTCTTTGGGAGTGTGCGAGTTCTGCAGGCCTGTATGAACACACAAGCGTCTTTGCATTGCTAATGCATCAGCTTCAGGCTGTCCTGGGCTTTCACACGCACACTAGGATCTGTACATTTCCATATAGATCATCATTGAGACATCTACTGCTCATAAAAAAAGCAATCGAAAGGTTAATTGGGTGGCCATATTGAAACTGTAAATCGACAGCCTACAATGGCAAACCTAAACCCAACGAAAGGCAAGCGCATTATTATTAGCCTACATTACATGCTGCCGATGCTCTTTGTTCCTGGTGAGCTAAATGTGCATCCAATAGTTTTTGATAATTATGCAAATTTAAGTCACACTTTGCATGTTTTATACTTGCAATGATTAACAGAACAGGAGTTTTGCATTAGCATAATATCATATTTATGAATCAGATGAGCGTTGTCAGACGTACGATAATTATCGTGTTTGTACAATAATTTCGACCTCTGTACAATGTGCGATCAATAAGGAAAAATAGTCATATAATGTACGACATTTTCAGAGTTTTATGCCATTTAAAATAAATTTTAGCGTAATCTCAGGCCTTCTGTAGTTATTGATCTAGCTGCATCTTTTATCTACTGTCTGTGAGGAGAACGTGGAGTTACGATCTCATCTTACGTTACATCTTTTTAGCCAATCAACATGGAGAATGGCTCTCTCACGAGTTTGCATTACTGCCGTGCGCGGCTGTGCTTAGGTCAGTAGTTTTCTGGTTGAGGTCGATCGTTTAAGCAATAAAAAATTTGTGCTGAAAAGGAAGGTGAGAAGGACAGTGGAGTTTGCCCTTGATGTTCTCACTTTTTTCCAGTGGTGTAAAGTACTTGAGTAAATGAACTTCGTTACTTTACTTAAGTATTTTTTTGGCTACTTTGTACTTGTACTGAGTATCAAAAATATAAGCAACTTTTACTCTTTACTTGACTACATTTTTGATTGAATATATGTACTTTTTACTCCACTACATTTGAACGGATGCTTACCGTTACTCATTACATTGTGATTGTGCACGACAAGTCGGCATCTTTATCTACCACAGCTAATTTGTTGGGCGGATGAGGCGATATCGCCATCTGCAGGGTGCTGAAGGTACTGTGTGCTATTTATGAGCTAAATCATGTGAACGTAATTTAGCAGCTTGCCTAATACCAGGTGTTTAATTAGCGACCTGGCTGCAGCCAGTGATGAAGCCGAAGCTTGAATTTATATGTAGTTTACTAAGTTGAAAAATAATAACAGTGCTCCTCTTTGTTTAATTTTAATACAGAGAAAACATCTTAATCAATTGAAAAACTACTCAAAATAAAAATATTGCCCCCCTCTGATACTGAGAGATGAATCACATCAAAGTCAGCTCTGATTTTTTTTTACTACGTTTTACTACTTTTTTTTTTTTTTTTTTGATGAATTGTTTGTGCCTGTTTTGAACATTTAAGTTTGACTGAGACTTTTTGTTCTATTTTTTTTTTTTTATATTTTGTTCTGCCATTTTGAAACATTAAGGTGTTCAATTTAATTTATATATTAGGAAAATTAAACCTTTCTTGGTGTTCTTTGAGCCTACATTCAGTATGAGTAAAATACTTAAGTTCTTTTAAAATCGGATACTTTAATACTTTTACTCAAGTCTTATTGGAATTGGTGACTTGTAACTTGTAATGGAGTAATTTTTACAGTAAGGTATCTGTACTTTTACTCAAGTATGGTTTTCAGGTATTCTTTACACCTCTGGTTTTTTCCATTCAAATCTGTCATGTGAACGTGTTTTTTCCAAAGTTAATCTCATGAAAACAAAACTACGGAATCGGCTCATTACAAATACTCTGAATGGGCTCGTGCCCACCTCAGAGTGTGTTAAAAATTCGGGAGGGTGCACTGCTTTCAAGCCAACCAGCACTATATTGGGGTCAGAGATGTATAGTAACAAAGTAGAACTACTTCACTGCTGTACTTAAGCACTGAAAGGCTGTATCTGTACTCTACTGGAGTATTGTTTTTTTCTCCTACTTCTACTTTTACTTCAGTACATATTTACGATGAATTTAATACTTTTACTCCAAGAGATTTTTTATGTGCTGCATCGTTAATTATAAAAATCATTCCAAACCCACATTATCACTGCCAGAGCAGCAGATGGCTCTGTCACAGGTTTGAAGAAGCTGACTCGTCCTCATTCAGACAATCAAAGAAGACATCGCTGCCTGCCTGCATTGAGAGCACTTTAGTTTGTTTTCCACAAGGAAAACCCAGAAATTCCACCTTCAACTCTTTCACTTTCAACTGTTTGTGGCCATGAGGAAAAAGGCCACCCGTGGCCCTATTTAAAGCCAATGTTTGCATTTGTCGGAGTGAAAGACAATTCATATAGAATGAAGTGCGTACTCTACCTCCCGAAAGATTTGGCCTTCAAAAATTCACCGTCGAATTTGAAGAAACATATTAAGACATATTAAAACAGCAGTTTGAGCTATCCGTAAGCGCTAAATAAGTTAATTAACGTTAGCTACACGCGGTTCATAACATGCTGCGATGTTCACTTAACGTTAACTAGCTGGCTATTATAAAGGCTGTGTCATGCTGAATGGTGTTTTTGACCCATCATTTATATATATATATATATATATATATATATATATATATATATATATATATATATATATATATATATATATATATATATATATATATATATATATATATATATATATATATATATATATATATAAATCGTAAAGCATGTTTCTTTTTGTTCTGCTTAATCACGTGCCCCAAAAAAGATAAATAAATAAAACGATATGATGTCTTTTAATTGCTTTCTTTAATAACTACATAACGCAATACTTTACTTTTACTTTCAGTATTTGAGTAGTACATTTTAAAATAAACTACTTGCAATACTTAAGTACAAAACATGTTGAATACTTTAGTACTTCACTTAAGTAAGGTGCTTAAAGAGCACTTCAACTTTTACTCAAGTCACTTTTTTGATAGAGCACTTGTACTTTTACTTAAGTCTGGGTCTCTAGTACTTTATACATCTCTGGTTGCGGTCCATGACGGCATCCAATTTGTATCGAAAAATGAATCCCTCAACATCTGGCAACACGCTTTTATCTGATGACAGCACCTCAGAGGTGGAGTTTGAATTTCTCACTAAGGTATGCATAGTTTTTTCTTTTTTATGTATTGGGATAATTTGCACATTGTGTCAAAATGCTATTTGTCTAGATAATAGCGGTTTACTCTTCATGTGACTTGTGTATGATAATTTTCCCCCAAATACGATAATTTTGAGGTTCTGTTACGTTACTTTGACATTTCCAATCTGGCAACACTGAGTCTCATAAATCTGCATTCATGTTAGAGTTTGCTTAAATTAATAGATATGATAAAGCTGTTATCTACATAATATTGTAAAATAAATCGTAGTGTTTGTGTGTAAATGAGTGTGTATGGATGTTACCCAGTACTGAGTTGCAGCTGGAAGGGCATACCCTGTGTAAAACATGCTGGATAAGTTGGCGGTTCATTACACTGTGGCGATCCCTGATAAATAAAGTGACTAAGCCGAAGGAAAATGAATGAATGAATGAATTAAGCAGTGTTCATGTTAGAGTTTGTTTACATTAATAGATATAATAAGTGAAGTTTATTTATAAACTAATTTCGAGAGGATCATGTGCTTATGATTGCTTGCAGCTGGTCCCGCATTATTCAATTTATGATTCACCAATCAGACGATTCCTAAGCCACTATAAATACCCTAAGTTCCATATAACAGCCATCTTCGTTTTGAAGAATCCCCTCTTCCTCCCCTACTCCTCCTCCTTTCCTAGATGGGTGGCACGGTGACCCAGTGGTTTGCACTGTTGCCTCACAGCAAGAATGTCACTGGTTCTAGTCCTTTCCAAGCCAGCCAACGTTTCTGTGCGAAGTTTACACGTTCTTGCCGTGCTCACGTGGGTTTCTCCTGGGTTCCCCGGTTTCCTCCCACCATCCACAAACATGCAACTTAAGTTAATTGACTAATCCGAATCGGCACCATAGACATGCTCCTAGTAAGTAGTTATCTCTTAGTAATATAGTAAGTAGAGCAATCACTATCTGTTCATTAGCTACTACATCAGGGGAGTTCTCAAGATCTACCTGAGCTCAAACTCCCCTCTCGTCTTGCAAACGGGAGGGAGACCCGGGCTCGAGGATCTTATGAGCTCAGGGCTCTCTCCCGGGACAGCATGCCAAACAAGCTTTATAACCAATCATCAGCTAAGTGTGAACTTTGCATGTCTATGGTGGTGATTTGGATTAGTCAATTAACTTAAATTGCATGTTTTTGGACGGTGGGAGGAAACCGGGAAACCCATGTGAGCACAGGAAGAACGTGTAAACTTCGCACAGAAATGTTGGCTGGCTTGGTAAGGACTAGAACTAGGTATTTATTTAAGTACAAAATAACAAAGAAAATGCAAATTGAAAACAGAAATGTGCAGTTGTCTTTACTCATAAATTGCTAGTAAATTTCACAATTACAAACAAACGCAGTAAATTAAATCTGAAACTTTAAAACTGAAACATGAAATAGCATTTCATTCATTCATTCATTTTCCTTCAGCTTAGTCCCTTTATTCATCAGGGGTCGCCACAGCGGAATGAACCGCCAACTTACCCAGCATATGTTTTACACAGCAGATGCTCTTCCAGCTGCAAATGTCTTTAAACTTGTGGGGTAAACCAGAGCACTCAGAGGAAACCCACGCCAACAGGGGTAGAACATGCAAACTCCAAACAGCAATGCCAATTGATCCAGCCGAGGCTTGAATCAGTGACCTTCTTGCTGTGAGGCAACAGTGCTAACCACTGAGCCACAGTGTCGCTGAAATAGCATTTTTTTCTGAAAAAAAAAAAAAAAACTTTCAATAGGTCTTATTTGCAAAAAATAAAAAATTAATTATTTTGAAATATATATAGTGGTGCTGTTTACAAACATGTATTGTTGTATTATGAGTAGGTCTATTATTAATACCATTTCAGTGCTCATGTCAGTCCACTGACAAAGTGGCCAAGCAATATGAACAACGTGTACTCTGAAGCATAATGTAGTATCAGTACAGTAATAAAAACAAGCAGCATGTGCAACAGCCATCGCACAACAATACGCCACCAGAATTACATTCGAAAAGTAAAATGACTATAGTAACCCAAATAAACACACAATACACACAGGCTTTGTTGTAAGTGCAACAGCCATCACATAACAATACCAACCAGTAAAGTGTCTAGACTGTAGTAACCCAAATAAAACACACAAGACACAGGCTGTGTTGTGAGTGGTGATGATGACATTAAAAAAGTCAAATGACTATATAATAACCAAAATAAAACACACAGACTTTGTTGTGAGTGGTGATAATATTAAAAAAGTTAAATGACTATAGGGGAGCGCGGGGCACAAAGTAACGCGGGGTAAAATGTAACGCGGTTATAACCTCTTAAGACCCAGTGTGTTTTTTTTACATGCATTTTTTATTTCTCTTTGCTATTTGGGCTTATTGGAACCTAATTAGAATAAAAAGTATCATCTTTTGATATGATGTACTTTTAGAGAAAAATGATGTTCATATATGTGGACTCGTGGTCCGAATTTACATAAAACACTTTTTCCTCAATTTCCTTTTATGCATATTTAACATAATTTTTTTTTTTTTTTACTTGCTTTGACTATCAGAGAGTAAAAACAACATTTTTCCCCATTTTGGACAGTTAGAAATAGGGTTTGGGACATTCCATATGCTGCAAAACAGTTGCAGGATGACACTGTATGTCTGTAACAAAATATAAAACATTAAAAGTATTTTAAATAGCCACTTAAGAGCTAAAAATGTGCTGTCCACGTATGTGGACACTCAAGCCCTAGGAGGTTAAGGTATACTCAGGGTTAACCATGGTTGCTTTCACCACAGTGTCGGCAGACGTCTTCCTGACAATTATTGAAAAAGTTCGGCAAAATTTGGATGAGAAACCATTTTTGCAGCATAAAAATATTTTTTTCGATATTTTTTTATTTTTAAAAAAAATCTGTGAAAGTATGTTAGTGAAATCTTATATTGTTGTGATCACCGTCTTCTAGGCTAAAAGATGGAACCATTTTGAAAGATATAAAATACACACAGTGACTGCTAGCCAGTTTTGAGAAAAACACGACACAGTGGGGTAAATTGTAACAGGGTGTTACAAATAAGCCACACACTGTTGGACACCAACTAAACAAACAAAATAATTGTTGAATTTTGAGTGTAATGTTGAGAACTTTTTATATTAAAATTTTTTTTAATAGAATTTATTTTTTTTATTGCTAATAATGAAAATAAATGCATTGTATAATAATGCATAACGATGCAAATAAATCCAAATGTGTTTATCCAATAAATAAATAAACATGCTGTGCTTTGAAGAATAAAAAAAATGAGTTAAGTATTGAGGAAATATAGCTACTATTTAAAGTAAACTGAATTTAAATTGGGGCAACGCGGTGGCGCAGTAGGTCGCCTCACCACAAGAAGGTCGCTGGTTCGAGCCTCGGCTGGGTCAGTTGGCATTTCTGTGTGGAGTTTGTATGTTCTCCCCGCGCTCGCGTGGGTTTCCTCTGGGTGCTCCGGTTTCCCCCACAAGTCCAAAGACATGCGGTACAGGTGAATTGGGTAAGCTAAAATTGTCCATAGTGTATGAATGAGAGTGTATGAGTGTTTCCCAGTGATGGGTTGCGGCTGGAAGGGCATCCGCTGTGCAAAAAACATTTGCTGGATAAGTTGGCGGTTCATTCCGCTGTGGCGACGCCAGATTAATAAAGGGACTAAGCCGAAAAGAAAATGAATGAATGAATAAATGAATGTAAATTGATTGTGTGAAATCTGCCTTTTTGAACATGCATTACAACTAACCCTCAGTCTGTTACAACTTGCCCCGCAGGTGGGGTAAATAGTAACATTTTTACTCCTGGCACCTTTGGCAATACTGCACAGAAACCATAAGTCTGGCGATCATATAACCAATGCTCATTTGTAGGAAAGGCTTGTGTGTTGTTGGTAAAAAAAATAGATGGTTTGTCTAATTATTTTGTTCATTAATTGGCCAAAACCAAAGTGTTACTTTGTGCCCCACTCTCACCTAGTATACCCAAAATAAAACACATAGACACACATGCTTTGCTGTGAGAGTGGTGATGATGATATCAAAAAAGTAAAGTGACTATATAGTAACCCAAATATAAAGCACAGACACACAGGCTTTGTTGTGAGTGCAACAGCCACACCACCAAAATCACATTAGCAAATAAAACACACAGCTTTGTGGTGACATTAAAAAAGTAAAATGACTATACCTAAATAAAGCACACAGACACATGCCAGGCTTTGTTGTGAGTGGTGATAATATAAAAACAATTAATAAAATGACTATAGTAACCCAAATAAAACACACAGACACACTGGCTTTGTTGTGAGTGCAACAGCCACCGCATAACAATACGCCACCAACATTACATTAAAGTGAAATGACTATAGTAACCCAAATAAAACACACACATGCTTTGTTGTAAGTGGTGATGACAGAAATGGGATAATCACGCACGGTACCTGCTCGGGCCCTTGGAAGCAGATCCGACACTGGGGTGTCCTCATGCCGCTGCCGGTGCTGCTGGTCAGGCTGACCGCGTCCAGGCCCGCCTGCAGTTTCGGGTCTTTCTCCTCAAACGCCAGGCTCCTCGGCCTCGGGTCGCTGCCGTAATATTCCTCCTCGTCGTCGCGGCTGGAGCAGTCCACGAAAGGCGGCCATCCGCAGCCGCCCATCCCCAGTCCCCTCATGCTGCTGCCGGAGCGTCGGTTCGGCTCTGCGTCACTGTCGGACCGTCGAGAACCGGATCGCATGAAAACCAGCACCTTCAGTTCGTTAAAAAACATGCGGATCCGGTTCTTGAACATCTTTGACTACATGTGTAGGTCGTATGGCTGAAGTGAAGCGAGTTATTTTGACTTTCAGTAACGTGTGAATATTATTAGTATTGATTATTGTTGTTGTTTGGTGCTTGTTTTTGTTATTTATTGATATTTTTACGCATTATTATTATTGTTGTTGTTGTTATTGATTCCTTTAGGCCTGTTATTAATTTTTCATCCCTCAGAAATGCAGTTGCTACCCCAAAGTCTCTGAGGAAAGTGTCCAAACCAAAGGTAATTGGTCAGAAAAAAATCTCAGCGCTTGTTATTTTCCGTCTGATGGCATGTATGTGGCTGGCAGGGCCGATGTTGTTTCTCTGGACGCTGTTGTGATCATCGCAGGGTGTGATGGCAATGATAAGCCTACGGTATTGCGATTAATAGCCAACGGTGCATTGTTCCAGGTTTAAAGAGGTGTAATTTTCATAATAATAAACTCCCAATCCTGGACAGTCGCACGGAGGAGAGACGAGGCAAATGCAAAATGGCATTTCAGAGGCTCGCGGCCGCATTCAGTCATCGTCGGTGATCCTTCTTCAGAATCAGCGTAAAAACATAATCCGAAAAGAGCTGGAAGTTGTATTCAGGTGCGATCGTATAGTTTTGTTTATTGTTCATCAGAGGCAACATGACGAAGCTTTCACATCATTTCCTTGTGCATCTTCCCGTCGACATGATCCAGCGCCGCCTCCCGTCCCGAACACGGAGCCCAGAAGAATCCATCCGCTCGGTGTTTTATTAAACAGCAGTAATGATGGCTTTAGAGAAGAGGGACATGCCAGCATCTTGTCTCCAATTGAAGTTCATCACCATCCCCCTCTCGGCCCTTATGGCTCCTCGCCACGTTCAAAGGAAGATGGAGCTTCCAAAGAGGAAGGATATAAAGGCAGGGCGCGCGGATTCGCCTGTTTTCCTCCTCTTCCTCAGGGTGTGATGGTCGCTTGGAGTGGCTGCGGGTTGTATTGTGATGGGGATGCTGATGCTGATGCTGCTCCCCTCTGATTCATCCTCGAAATGGACGTTCTGCCGTGCGCATCAACACACGGCCCTTGTTTCCAAGGCGCGCTCTCGCCCAATCAAAATGATTCATTTACGCTGCCGTGCGCGCTCCCGCTCCGCTTTCCCGTGGGAGATTCCGAGCGAGCCGCTTTTCTGACGGGCGCCGCTGTCCAGGGTGCTGATCCGAGCGCTCGTCGTGACGTGTCCCTGACGTGTCAGAAACACGCGGGAAATCTAAACGAGCTTTAGGCTACGGGTCATCATACCTCTTGATCTCTGCAACGTGGAGTAGAAGCATATCTGTGTATGATAAGCTTTATAGTGATTTCAAAATCTGCGTATTTTTTCGCATTTCTAAGAACAGAGTTGGGTAAAAACATAGTAATATATAGAATACAATCTTAAGTCTATCTTAATCTTTGAAACACCAACACAAATAACATAGGCCTAAATACATATATACAGGGTATTACTTATATAATTTTACTTATTATTGTATAACTTATAAAATATTTACAATTTATTATTATTATTATTTTATATTCAATTACATATCAATATGTGTATATACGGTGGCGGTTCTAGTTTAAATGGCACGCTGGGCGAACCCCCCACCCCCTTATATTGTTATATTTATTTTTCATGAAATATACCAATTTATTTATATTTATTATTATTATTAATGTTCCCAGAGATGGGTTGCGGCTGGAAGGGCATCCGCTGGGTAAAAATCGTGCTGGATAAGTTGGTGGTTCATTCCGCTGTGGCGACCCCGCAAGGGACAAAGCCGACAAGAAAATGAATGAATGAATGAATTATTATTAATATTATGATACAATTATTATTCTAAATAAATAACAGAAATCAATCCTAAATGTTACTGGAAAACAATGTAACAATGATATGCTAAGATCACTTAAGAAATCTTTTGCATGAATATTAAATATGACAATTCTATAGAATACAAAAAAAAAAAATATGATTTATAGAATTATCTGCCCTCTTAGACCCGACTCATGAGCGAGAATTGATGTTATGAAGTTTTACCTCCCTGACTCTTTATCCCTCCTTTCTGCTTTGCTTTAAAGCCATACTTAGTGAAAGTAACATCATCATCATATTACATAAATTTTAGTTTTGTTGACTTGCAAAACTCGCTGCGTGCCGACACCTCTGCACAAAAGGCTGTTACTCCGGTTTCACGGCGCATGAGCGGCGAGTATTTTATATATTAATATATTTACACAGGAGCGCGTGTGAGGTTTTCTAGGATTGCCGCTCTAAATTAATACACTTACATAAAGTAAATCGTATCTCAATGCTTTTACTAGGGGATGTTTTTTTTTGTCTCCCCAGCAAGATGCCGCCCTGGGCAATCACCCATATTGCCTAAATCCGCCACTGGTATATATTACTTATAAAAATATGTACTTATTTACTTATATATTTTTAAAGATTAAGATAGGCCTAAGATGGTAATTTGTGAATGAATTGTATTTTTACCCACTGTCCAAGAACTGTTATTTTAATAAACTAAAACCAAATAAGCCATAATTGAATAAACACTGTAAAAATATTCATTAATTAACAATATTTTGTCATTCATGGGTGTTCTCCATTTATTTACGGATATGAATTGCCTTATGAGACCTTTATCTCTATCCTGTCAACTTTTGATGTTGAAAATTCAGTTTAACAAAGGGACTTGTATAGACATTTTGAAACAATATATTGTATAAAAAAACCAGAGATAAATATGTCCGTAAAAATAACAGACAAAAGTTAGTTAGAAAAAAATAAATAACTAGGTTTTTGTACAATAATTCACAACAACCCAGACAATATGTCACTTCAAACTATTAAAAATGTCAATAAAAGTAACTTTTTCCAATTTATCAACATCGTAAGTTGTTGAAGGAAAGATCAAAGTTCCATAATGCACTTTAAAAGCACAAATACATTTTTATTTATTTAATTATTTGTTTTACCTGGAATGTCTCACTGAGATACAACATCTCTTCTACCAGGGAGTCCTGGTTAAGACAGGCAGCATAGGACAAAGTTACAAAAAAAAATAAAAAATACATGTTACAACACATAGACACACACAAAAATAGTATTTCAATTGTTAAAACATGTTAAAATATTTTTTAATAAATCAATATTCTTATCATATTCATTAATTAATTTTCTTTTTCGGCTTAGTCCCTTTATTAATCCAGGGTCGCCACAGCGGAATGAACCGCCAACTTATCCAGCACATGTTCTACGCAGCGGATGCCTTTCCAGCTGCAACCCATCCCCGGGAAACATCCATACACACTCATACACTACTGACAATTTTAGCTTACCCAATTCACCTGTACCGCATGTCTTTGGACTGAGGAGGAAACCGGAGCACCCGGAGGACACCGACTCGAACGCAGGGAGAACATGCAAACTCTACACAGAAACGCCAACTGACCCAGCCGAGGCTTGAACCAGCGACCTTCTTGCTGTGAGGCGAGAGCACTACCTACTGCGCCACTGCGTCAGCTTCTTATCATATTATCATACTGTATTATCATAGCCTTTATATATTTTTGTGAATTACATAATTGGGAAATTCTTTTTAAAGCACCCAAAATACCTCTGATGGTATAGTATTATTATTATTTAATATATTATTTATGAGTGCGGCATGGTGGCTCAGTGGTTACAAGAAGCAAGAAGGTCGCTGGTCCCAGCTGAGTTAGTTGGCGTTTCTGTGTGGAGTTTGCATGTTCTCCCCATGTTCGTGTGGGTTTCCTCCGAGTTCTCCGGTTTTCCCTCACAGTCCAAACACATGCGCTATAGGTGAATTGAATAAACTAAACTGGCAGTAGTGTTTGTGTGTGGATGAGAGAGTGTATGGGTGTTTCCCAGTACTGGGTTGCAGTTAGAAGGGCATCCGATGTGTAAAACATATGCTGGAATAGTTGGCGGTTCATTCCACTGTGGCAATTGCTGATAAATAAGGGATAATAATTAATAAATTAATTATTTATGAACTTTAGGAAATACCTGGGAATAGTTGATATTAACGCCATTGGAATCAGTGCAGTTTATGTTATATTATATTATATGCAATTTATATATTTAGTTATAGCCAATGATTGCTTAGAAATAGTCAAAATATTTTATGAAATCTAGTATTTTTTTTTTAGCAAAACAACAAAAATTCCAAAAATATTACCTGGAAATTATTGTAACTAAATTAATTATTTTTACTTAAGTAAATGCACTTTCAGAAAAAAAAAAATGGACTTATTTTTGTGATGCTGCAATAGTTTGTCAGCAAGTATACTGTACATATTTATCAACAAAATTCAGTATATCATTGACAAATTCAGTCGCAAAAGTGTGTGAGATGAAGACAATACCGCAATAATTTAACAAAAGATTTTACAATTAAAATCAAAATCTAATTTTATTGATTTTACAAAAAATATTTACATTCATTTATTTTCCTTTGGCTTAGTCCCTTTATTCATCAGGGGTCGCCACAGCGGAATGAATCGTTAACTTATCCAGCATATGTTTTACACAGCAGATGCCCTTCCAGCTGCAACCCAGTACTGGGAAACACCCATACACACACTCATACACTACAGCCAATTTAGTTTATTCAATTGACCTATAGCACATGTCCGGAGGAACACAGGAGCACCTGGAGGAAACAAGTTGTAATATTAAAAAGCTTCATTAGTAATTAAAATACCATATTTAAACATGTTATTTAACAGAATAGGCTACTTCAAAATAATAATATAGACATAGAAAATGGTTCTGCATAACAGGACTGACCCATACAGTGCTGTTTTCCTGGCTTCAGCTGATGGGTCAGCACTCTAATGCAGTTTATTGACTCAGATTCTTGTCAATTTTTGCCTTACCAGGGTGGCTCTAAAAATTGATCTTTCACACTCGGCCACTGCGTTTACTGCATGCTGTGTTAAGTAGCAAGGACCTGGAAGAATGAAGTGACAATTGTTTCTTTCATTACTGCTGACTTGATGTACTACTGATACGGATACAGATTTACAACTCTGACTCCCAAAGGCACACAGCACACTAAAACATCTCACAATGACACTGTATTAAATAACAAAACACCACATAGATTTTAAACTGGCACTCGTTTTAGAGACAAAATATGCTGCTGGGGTCTAAAAGATACTTAATATTCACTTTAAATATATATACAGTTGAAGTCAAAATTATTAGGCCCCTCTGTTTATTTTTTTCCCCAATTTCTGTTTAACAGACAGAAGATTTGTTCAACACATTTCTAATCATGATAGTTTTAATAACTCATTTCTAATAACTGATTTATTTGATCTATACTATGATGACTACATAATATTTGACTAGATATTTTTCAAGACACTTCTATACAGCTTAAAGTGACATTTAAAGGCTTAACTAGGTTAATAGTTTAACTAGGCAGGTTAGGGTAATTAGGCAAGTTATTGTATAATGATGGTTTGTTCTGTAGACTATCGAAAAAATATATAGCTTAAAGGGGCTAATAATTTTGACCTTAAAATGGTTTTTAAAAAATTAAAAACTGCTTTTATTCTAGCTGAAATAAAACAAATAAGACTTTCTCCAGAAGAAAAAATATTATCAGACATACTGTGAAAATTTCCTTGCTCAGTTAAACATAATTTGGGAAATATTTAAAAAAGAAAAAACAAAATTCAAAGGGGGCTAATAATTCTGACTTTAAGTGTATATATATATATATACGATCAATAACCCAGCAGGCACACAATGTCATATGTTAGTATTAGGTTAGATTTAGGTTGTGACGTCAGATGACCAAAGGTCAATATCTATCCAGCATCTAAGGATGATATTGTGATGTCCAATAACAGCATCAAATGAAGTTGATATTTGGTTGATTTTAGCTTGTTTTGAAAGTGACCGCTAAGCCAACATAACAAAACTTCCTTTTTAAAAGGTACTTTATGATATGCTGCCATATGGCAACAACGTCCAACAGTTGATCCAACTTAGAAATTTCAAATTTAGAATTAATAATGTTGCTTGAAATGATTTAATTGGTGTTGCAGTATTATAAGCTTTAACACAGAAATCTAAATAACACCTTACACATACTTTCCAACAACTCATATCCCAACAGCTTTCATTTATTCCATTCTTTTTTGCTGAATATTATTACAAACAAACATAATGTATTATCATGTACACAACATAACGTAAATATAAATATTTTCTCCAGTAAATATTATAACAAATAAATAACAAGTCTAGTACATCCAGAAGCATCAGAATAATGTAGCTACTAGCTAACAATGTTTATATATTATACTATACTACGCCTGTCTTATCTGCCTCAGAGCTAACTTACTTGAACTGTCTCCATTACTGCTCCTATCAAATGTCCAATCTGCATCATTCTCATAGTCACTAAAACCCATCTCATCCTCACTTTCATCTGCAGGAAGAGCCAGTTCTGTCCTTTTCTTGTTTCACTTACCATAGAACATGGTGGTGCTCACTCATACACTGTTCCCTGTATTCATATCTAATCAAAAGTAGTATTGCCATTAAAACTAGATTTTATCCATAATGGAAATTCCATTAACATACAACTAATCAACATTATATTACTAGCATTCATGTTGTTATTGTTACAACTTAAAAGATCACAGTTGACCTTGCTATCTAGCTAACCCATTGCAATATTGCACGATCCACTATTGCACAGTGTTGCCATTTGGCAGCACATTTGATCCATTTACAAAAAACTAATCTGATTAAAAAAAATTGAGTTGTAAATATGTCATCATAACTTACTGGAGGTGATGTTTCAGATTTTTTTGTGGATCTGACATAATTTGATCCTTTGTTTTTATTGACGTTTCCATTTGCATTCGGCAACTACTCACAATAAACGCCAGTCTGTCAGAATATCATGTTGACATATGGCAACACCATAGAGGGTTAAACCAACATCATAGAGGCGTCAAATACTGATATTTATTCATCAGGTATGACAACCAAAATCCAACGTCTGATAGACGTCATAGTGGTAACGTCCACTCAACGTCAAGCTGTTACATCATTAAATGTTGATATTCAGTTGATTTTAAAGTTGATTATAGGTTGGATGTTGGGCATTGATGTCAGCCTGACGTTGGGTTCTGACATCAACTCGATTTTCATTTCCAAACAAAATGCAACGCTGCCCCAACTTTAGGGTACAACATCATGTTGACCTCCTGTGTCTGCTGGGCATGTTAATATATGGCTGTCTGAAATACTTAAATGGGTAGTTTAATATATAATATAAATAATTCTTATTATAATTACTGTTTTTACATTAATGTGAGGGTCGGGGTAAACATTGATAAAAAAACGAATGGGTAATTTAATAAATAATATAAATAATTCGGCGACGCAGTGGTGCAGTAGGTATTGCTGTCGCCTCACAGCAAGAAGGTCACTGGGTCGCTGGTTCGAGCCTCGGCTGGGTCAGTTGGTGTTTCTGTGTGGAGTTTGCATGTTCTCCCTGGGTTTCCTCTGGGTGCTCCGGTTTCCCCCACAGTCCAAAGACATGCGGTACAGGTGAATTGGGTAGGCTAAATTGTCCGTAGTGTATGAGTGGCTGGAAGGGCATCCGCTGCGTAAAATCGTGCTTGATAAGTTGGCAGTTCATTCCGCTGTGGCGACCCCAGATTAATAAAGGGACTAAGCCGAAAAGAAAATTAATGAATGAATATAAATAATTCTCGTTAACTGCTGGTCGCAGCTGTAGTCTTTCTAGCAACAACCATGTTATTTCCAGATAACAACCTCTGAAACTAATAATAAACTCATCCGGGTACTACGAAACATCTTGACTGTCAGTAAATACAGTATATTCATATGATCGTTTGTCACGCTGCAGTTTTTGACTGTTTGGTGCCATCTTGTGATGGGCTAATACATATAATCTCCTTTCCGCTGTTTTAATTTCTGTCCTCTTTGCCTTTTATTAAAGAGTTAATAAACAATTACGGCTCAGAATAAAGCTGTGGTCACACTGGACTTTTCTTCCCATAGACTTCCATTTATACGCACACGAATCCGTCAAACCGGAAACGCAAGTTCATGCGTCAAATTTCACAGTTCACTGTGGTGCAAGGTTCAAGCTTGGTGACCTCTAACCTGCGAAACCGCATCACTTGACCGCGTGAGACCAATCGAGGATCAAAACATGACCTCTCTGGACAGAAATTTAAAACATGGAGCAATCGCTCGCTTTTTAAAATGTCTAATCATCTTGTTTAATCCCGCCCCTTTTTGCAGCGCCGTACGACAGAATTTCGCATGCTCAAACTTTAGTGTGACCGCAGCTTAATCCTAGCAGGCACAGGACATCAACATGACATCAGATTGACGTTGTACCCCAATGTCATGGGGATGTTGCATTTTGTTTGGAAATGAAAATCGAGTTGACGTCAGAACACAACGTCCAACCTAATAATTCACCAAATTTCAAGAGTTCACACTTAGCTGATGATCAATAAAGCGTAATTGGCATGCTGTCCCGGGAGGGAGCCCTGAGCTCGTAATATCCTCGAGCCCGGGGCTCCCTCCCGTTAGAAGGGCGAGAGGGGAGTTCGAGCTCAGGAAGGTCTCGAGAACTCCCCTGCTTGTTGCCGTGTGAGAAGTGTAAACAAAGGTTGTCTTAGGTGATAATTTGGTTTAGTCGATTGGCTATGGTGTATGTTTTGGACGGTGGGAGGAAATTGGGGAACCCGGGGTGATAGGATAGGATGTTGAACTGACAGCGTTCTTGCTGTGAGGCAACAGTGCTAACCACTGGGCCGCCATGTCGCCCTATAGGAAAAAGGGTGGAAGTAGGGTGGAAGGGGGGGGAACTTCAAGACGAAGATAACTGGAGTGAAAAGCTCTGGTTATTTATAATGTGTCCGTAATCATCTAATAGGGCAGATTACGGAGCTAATGAGGTGCCAGCCGTGTTGATCATAAGCACGTGATCCTCTCGAAATTAGTTTATAAATAAACCGCACATCAACGTCTAATGATGTTACAGCTTGACGTTGTGTGGATGTTACCACTATGACGTCTATCAGATGTTGGATTTTGATTGCCATACCTGACGAATAAATGTCAGTATTTGACATCAATATGACGTTGGTTTAAAATGTTGGCTCAACGTTGGACTTTGGTTACTTTCCAACACAACCTAAAATGTTATTGTCGTTATTGGACTTGAAAATACCATTGTCCTTAGACGCTGGCTAGACATTGAATTTTGGTCACCTGATGTCATGACCTAAATCTAACCTAATATTAACGTCTTATGATGCTGTGTGCCTGCTGGGATGTTTTGTGTCTAATTTTACGCAAGTAATTAAGCTGTGTAAAAAGTGGTATAAAGTACATCTAGGCGGTCTTTTACAATAGTGCTCTGCTTCGCGATAAGCTCAACAGTCTTTTTTCTACAATGACGACCACCTAAATGTGCTTTATCTCTTAAATAACAAATGCTTTTATGTTACAAAAACTAATTCAAAGTTAGTTTTGTCAGCTTTACAACATTTAAATTGATAGTTCACCCAAAAATGAAAGTTCTATCATCTTTTACTCTTAAACCTATATGACTTCTTTCTACTGTTGAACACAAACAAATATATTTTGAAGAAAGCTGGAAACTTGTATCCACTGACTTCCACAGTATTTGTTTTCTCTACTGTGGAAATCAATGGGGTCAGGCTTTCAGCTTTCTTCAAAATATCTTCATTTGTGTTCAACAGAACTCACAGAGATTTGAAACCACCTGAGGGAGAGTAAATAGTGAGTAAATCCTCACTTTTAGGCGATCTATCCCTTTAAATTGATTTTTTATTATGTCAATTTAATGTAATTTAAGCTGAAATGACTTTAATTCACTTAAATTCTGTCATCATTTACTCACCCTCGTGTCATCTGGAACCCATATGACTTTCTGTCTCCTGTAAATCACAAAATACATTTGGGATCGCTGTACAAAAACGCACGCTTACATAACTTTGATCAATCCTCTGCTGTTATAATGGACAGTGAGTCACACCCTGGTTGGCACTGAGCTGTCATGGTGATCCTCTCTGCTAGCACAGATCAATCTCCAACAAATCATTACGTACATATTGTTGATTTATTGTTATGGGATGACAGCGCTGCACAAAGGCATAGGGTGTGTTCATTCTGCGCATCAATAATTGAACTTTTGCAAAGTAAATAGTAGCCCACACATTTTTATACAAGCAACACATATTGAATAAAAACAATATATATATACACATGCTAGTATAACTTCACCTTCCTTTTACCTTCAGAACTGCTTTCATTCTTTGTCTCCTTTTCCAGGTTTTCTCCAAACTTATCTGACATGATAGCAGAGCATCCTGAGCTGTTATCTGGGCAAATACAGGTTGCAAAATGTAGTGAATAAAAGAGTGTTAATATAGTTGGTCATCGTCTACTGGAAAAGAAAACATTTATTTTATTTAGAAAAATTGTGAGAGAAAAAGATATAGAAAATATGGACTTACAGATATACATTTTTATTATGGATATACAGTGCTCAGCATAAATGAGTACACCCACTTTGAAAAAATAAATAATATTATATATATATATATATATATATATATATATATATATATATATATATATATATATATATATATATATATATATATATATATATATATATATATATATATATATATATATATAAAACACACATACACACACACACAGTATTGTTCAAAATAATAGCAGTACAACATGACTAACCTGAATAATCCAAGTTTTTGTTTCTAGGATAACTGCTTCACATCTGTGTGGCATGGAGTCAACCAACCCCGGCTTGGTGTCGGGGAAGAGGTGTCTGAATAACACAGCTGAGAACCGGGTAAGTAACTGTACTATGCACCAGATTTCGGGCGGCCGGTGCGATCGGATGCTATACCAAAGTCGGCGACCCGGGGGTGTTACAGACTGTACCAAAAAGCAGAGGACCAGAGGGAGTGAAATTTCGGGAGTTTTCCAGGAGAAATAACAAAACAGGAGGGTGGCGGGAGATGGATCTGAAATACGGGAGACTACCGGGAAAAACGGGTTGGAAGATTCAAATTCCACAAAGAAATGCCTATTGGCCTTGCCGGGACTTGAACCAGCGAACTTCTTACTGTGAGGCATCAGTGCTAACCACTTAGCCACCATGCAGCCTGAAAATCCGGATTATTCCACTGGGAACGTTCCACTGGATTATTTCCACTGGGAACATTCAAAAGTCTTGTAATAACCCCCGGTTGCACTTTTCCAATGATTATTTAAATGAGAAATGCCCTACAAAGAGATTTTTTGCTTATATTTACCAAAGGCGCCAATCATTTTGGACATACAGTATTTGTATGAATATATTATATATACAGATTTTATTTATTTATTTTTAAGAGATGACTTGACAATTCTTTGACGTCTGATAACATTTCTTCCAAATGTCAAATAAAAATATTGTCATTTAAGATTTTTTTGGACAATTTCTAAACAATTCTTGTCCTTTGAAAATGCCAAAATGAACTGCCAACTATTCCAGCATATGTTTTACGCAGCACATGCCCTTCTAGCCACAAGCCAGTACTGGGAAACACCCATAAACTCTTACATTCACACACACACTCTTTCACTACGGCCATTTTAGTTCATCCAGTTCACTTATATGACATGCCGTTGGACTGTGGGGGAAACCGGAGCACCCGGATTAAACCCACACAAACACGGTGAGAACATTCAATCCATACCTGCCAACATTTGTCTCTGAAAATCTGGGAGACCGGGGGGGTGGGGGAAGGTGGTGGCTTGATGTCGGGGGAGAGGTGTCTGAATAATACTGCTGAGAACCGGTTAAGTAACTGTACTAAGCACCAGATTTCGGGCGGCCGCTGCGATCGGATGCTATACCAAAGTCGGCGACCCGGGGGTGTTACAGACTGTACCAAAAAGCAGAGGACCAGAGGGAGTGAAAATTTGTAAGTTTTCCAGGAGAAATAACAAAACAGGAGGGTGGCGGGAGATGGATCTGAAATACGGGAGACTCCCGGGAAAAATGGGAGTGTTGGCAGATTCAAACTCCACAAAGAAATGCCTATTGGCTTGCCGGGACTTGAACCAGCGACCTTCTTACTGTGAGGCAACAGTGCTAACCACTTAGCCACCGTGCAGCCTGAAAATCAGGATTATTCCACTAAATATTGATTTCTTAACTCATCTTAAGTTAAAACGTTGGTATTGTGGTGTCTAAAAATGAATATGAACATGGTTGAAAACATTGCATCTTTTTGTTTCATCCAAATTATTTATTTTAAATTGGGAAATAATGCCATCAGTAGTTCACAGAATAAAACTAAAATTATGGTTTACACGAACATATAACTAACTCTAAATTGTAAATGTACACTATTAATGATTTTTGTGAATGACACAGTATTTAACTGTAATATGAACTGTATTCTACTGTAGGACACTTCTGCAGTATGTTATTGTATTTTAAAGTTCCATTGTGAAAATTACTCTTTATTTTACAGTAAAGATGTACTTCAAATTCTGTATTTACATTTACAGCAAGATAAATAGTGTTGTAAAAGTAAATACAGTATTATTGCTGTTTTTTTATTCACAGTAAGTTACTGTAAGGTTGTATTGTAGGTTTTTGTTTCTAGGATAACTGCTTCACATCTGTGTGGCATGGAGTCAACCAACGCCGGGTTGGTGTCGGGGGAGAGGTGTCTGAATAACACAGCTGAGAACCGGTTAAGTAACTGTACTAAGCACCAGATTTCGGGCGGCCGCTGCGATCGGATGCTATACCAAAGTCGGCGACCTGGGGGTGTTACAGACTGTACCAAAAAGCAGAGGACCAGAGGGAGTGAAATTTCAGGAGTTTTCCGGGAGAAATAACAAAACAGGGGGGTGGCGGGAGATGAATCTGAAATACGGGAGACTCCCGGGAAAAACGGGAGTGTTGGCAGATTCAAACTCCACAAAGAAATGCCTATTGGCCTTGCCGGGACTTGAACCAGCGACCTTCTTACTGTGAGGCAACAGTGCTAACCACTTAGCCACCATGCAGCCTGAAAATCCGGATTATTCCACGTTCCGTTCCACTGGATTATTTCCACTGGGAACATTCAAAAGTCTTGTAATAACCCCCGGTTGCACTTTTCCAATGATTATTTAAATGAGAAATGCCCTACAAAGAGATTTTTTGCTTATATTTACCAAAGGCGCCAATCATTTTGGACATACAGTATTTGTATGAATATATTATATATACAGATTTTATTTATTTATTTTTAAGAGATGACTTGACAATTCTTTGACGTCTGATAACATTTCTTCCAAATGTCAAATAAAAATATTGTCATTTAAGATATTTTGGACAATTTCTAAACAATTCATGTCCTTTGAAAATGCCAAAATGAACTGCCAACTATTCCGGGAATGTTTTACAAAGCGGATGCCCTTCTAGCCACAAGCCAGTACTGGGAAACACCCATAAACTCTTACATTCACACACACACTCATTCACTACGGCCATTTTAGTTCATCCAGTTCACTTATATGACATGCCGTTGGACTGTGGGGGAAACCGGAGCACCCGGATTAAACCCACACAAACACGTTGAGAACATTCAATCCATACCTGCCAACATTTGACTCTGAAAATCCGGGAGACCGGGGGGGTGGGGGAAGGTGGTGGCTTGATGTCGGGGGAGATGTGTCTGAATAATACTGCTGAGAACCGGTTAAGTAACTGTACTAAGCACCAGATTTCGAGAAGCCGCTGCGATCGGATGCTATACCAAAGTCGGCGACCTGGGGGTGTTACAGACTGTACCAAAAAGCAGAGGACCAGAGGGAGTGAAATTTTGTAAGTTTTCCAGGAGAAATAACAAAACAGGAGGGTGGCGGGAGATGGATCTGAAATACGGGAGACTCCCGGGAAAAACAGGAGTGTTGGCAGATTCAAACTCCACAAAGAAATGCCTATTGGCCTTGCCGGGACTTGAACCAGCGACCTTCTTACTGTGAGGCAACAGTGCTAACCACTTAGCCACCGTGCAGCTTGAAAATCAGGATTATTCCACTAAATATTGATTTCTTAACTCATCTTAAGTTAAAACGTTGGTATTGTGGTGTCTAAAAATGAATATGAACATGGTTGAAAACATTGCATCTTTTTGTTTCATCCAAATTATTTATTTTAAATTGGGAAATAATGCCATCAGTAGTTCACAGAATAAAACTAAAATTATGGTTTACACGAACATATAACTAACTCTAAATTGTAAATGTACACTATTAATGATTTTTGTGAATGACACAGTATTTAACTGTAATATGAACTGTATTCTACTGTAGGACACTTCTGCAGTATGTTATTGTATTTTAAAGTTCCATTGTGAAAATTACTGTTTATTTTACAGTAAAGATATACTTCAAATTCTGTATTTACATTTACAGCAAGATAAATAGTGTTGTAAAAGTAAATAGAGTATTATTGCTGTTTTTTTATTTACAGTAAGTTACTGTAGATTCTATAGGAAATTGCTAACAGTGTAGAGAAAGTGAGAATATTGATCTCTTTTTCTCTCTCTCAGGTGATGTAAATTGAAAAACCTTAACAGAATGCCGACTTGCATGTACATACTGCGATTATTCACTTTTGCTTTGATCATCATGCAACTTTTAAGTCACTTAAAATGTCTGACTTTTTCCCTGTGAAACACAAACAGAGTTATCAGAACATCAAAGCTGCTTTTCATGCACACAATGAAAACGTATCCTGATCACTGTCAAGTTCAGCTGTAATTTTGCTCAGTTTAACAAACACATCATGCCGGAACAAGATGTGAATCCATGTGCCGTGCAAGCTAAATGAAATCCCCTGTTCAACTAGACTAAAACAACACTCTCTGTTTTTAATACCAGGTTATGTTTTATCTCGCTTTTTAGGCACGCAGGTACATGACACCAGGCTTTTCAAAATTACATTAAATCCAAATCCAAATTTTATCCAAAGCAAAATTACAAATGAGGATAAAATTTGGGCGGTGAGTAAATTACAGTTTTTGTCTATTGCTCAAACACTTTAGACACATGCTTAGACCAAAGTATTTAGTTACTATACATTTAAAACGTTTGAAAACAAATTGAAGACACACAACTGGAAATAGTTACAAAACTGATCACCAATCAGCCTTCATTGATTCATTTTCCTTCGTCTTAGTCCCTTTATTCATCAGGGGTCGCCACAGCGGAATGAACCGCCAACTTATCCAGCATATGTTTTACACAGCGGATGCCCTTCAAGCTGCAACCCAGTACTGAGAAACATCCACACACACTCATTCACATTCATACACTACGGCAAATTTAGTTTATTCAATTCACCTATAGCACATGTCTTTGGACTGTGGGGGAAACCGGAGCACCCAGAGGAAACCCACTCTAGTACAGGGAGAACATGCAAACTCCACGTAGAAATGCCAACTGGCCCAGCCAGGACTCAAACCAGAGACCTTCTTACTGTGAGGCGACAGTGCTAACCACTGAGTCACCGTGTCACCCCAAATATGCCTTATCTTTTCATTTTCAACCTTTCATTATTTTTATATTTGGTTGTTGTGAAAGCCTTTCGTATGAGAAAAAGCCCATAAAAACTGTAAGTGTTGCATTGAGTTTTACATAAAGTACACTACTGTGTTGCTATAAATATGACAGTGTATTCATATGATGCGAGTGTGTATAATTTTGTCATTGCAGTGCCATTTTGACAAATGTTTGTGCAAGACAGGCTCATTCAGAAAACGTACCCCTATATACATTTCTGGAGATCGCAAATTTTGTAGCCAGAGGAACGTATGGCTGCATTTCGTCTTTAAAACAAACCAACCCAGGCTCATTCTGAAAACGTACCACTATATACACTTCTGGTGAGCGCCAAATACATCCCAGGAGGTACGTTTTTTTTCCAGTTTTTGTTTTCGTGAATTCAGAGGCTGCTGTGTATGCTTTTTCAGATCTCAAATTTCTCTCACGAGTGCAATTCACTCCTGCTCTTCTTGCGTAAATCCACCAGAGGCCACTGTCGACTAACTGACTGACTAACCAATCGACTGACCCACCCTCTTCCTTCCCTAAACCCAACCGATAGTGTTTTCAAAAGCACCAATTGACCCGATTACTCCCTTCCCTAAACCCAACCGATAGTGTTTTTAAAAGCACCAATTGACCCACTCACCCATTTCCCTAAACCGAACCAATAGTGTTTTCAAAGCACCGATTGACCCGATCACCCACTTCCCTAAACCCAACCGATAGTGTTTTCAAAAGCACCGATTGACCCGATTACCCCCTTCCCTAAACCCAACCGATAGTGTTTTCAAAAGCACCGATTGACCCGATTACCCCCTTCCCTTAAACCCAACTGATAGTGTTTTCAAAGCACCGATTGACCCGATCACCCACTTCCCTAAACCCAACCGATAGTGTTTTCAAAAGCACCGATTGACCCGATTACCCCCTTCCCTTAAACCCAACCGATAGTGTTTTCAAAGCACCGATTGACCCGATCACCCACTTCCCTAAACCCAACCGATAGTGTTTTCAAAAGCACCGATTGACCCGATTACCCCCTTCCCTAAACCCAACCGATAGTGTTTTCAAAGTACCGATTGACCCGATTACCCCCTTTCCTTAAACCCAACCGCTAGTGTTTTCAAAAGCACCGATTGACCCGATTACCCCCTTTCCCTGAATTTAACCGATAGTGTTTTCAAAAGCACCAATTGATCCGATCACCCCCTTCCCTAAACTCAACCGATAGTGTTTTCAAAAGCACCAACTGACCCACTCACCCATTTCCCTAAACCAAACCGACAGTGTTTTCAAAAGCACCAATTGACACGATCACCCACTTCCCTAAACCCAATCGACAGTGTTTTCAAAAGCACCGATTGACCCTATCACCCCCTTCCCTAAACTCAACCGATAGTGTTTTCAAAAGCACCAATTGACCCACTCACCCATTTCCCTAAACCAAACCGACAGTGTTTTCAAAAGCACCGATTGACCTGATCACCCACTTCCCTAAACCCAACTGATAGTTTTTTTAAAAGCACCAATTGACCCGATCACCCCCTTCCCTAAACCCAACCGACAGTGTTTTCAAAAGCACCGATTGACTCGATTACCCCCTTCCCTAAACCCAACCGATTGTGTTTTCAAAGTACCGATTGACCCGATCACCCACTTCCCTAAACCCAACCGACAGTGTTTTCAAAAGCACTGATTGACCCGATTACCCCCTTCCCTTAAACCCAACCGATAGTGTTTTCAAAAGCACCGATTGACCTGATTACCCCCTTTCCCTAAATTTAACTGATAGTGTTTTCAAAAGCACCGATTGACTCGATTACCCCCTTCCCTAAACCCAACCGATAGCGTTTTCAAAAGCACCAATTGACCCACTCACCCATTTCCCTAAACCGAACCGATAGTGTTTTAAAAGCACCAATTGACCCGATCACCCCCTTCCCTAAACCCAACCGACAGTGTTTTCAAAAGCACCGATTGACTCGATTACCCCCTTCCCTAAACCCAACCGATTGTGTTTTCAAAGCACCGATTGACCCGATCACCCACTTCCCTAAACCCAACCGACAGTGTTTTCAAAAGCACTGATTGACCCGATTACCCCCTTCCCTTAAACCCAACCGATAGTGTTTTCAAAAGCACCGATTGACCTGATTACCCCCTTTCCCTAAATTTAACTGATAGTGTTTTCAAAAGCACCGATTGACTCGATTACCCCCTTCCCTAAACCCAACCGATAGCGTTTTCAAAAGCACCAATTGACCCACTCACCCATTTCCCTAAACCGAACCGATAGTGTTTTCAAAGCACCGATTGACCCGATCACCCCCTTCCCTAAACCCAACTGACAGTTTTTTAAAAGCACCAACTGATCCGATCACCCCCTTCCCTAAACTCAACCAATAGTGTTTTCAAAAGCACCAATTGACCCACTCACCCATTTCCCTAAACCAAACCCGACAGTGTTATCAAAAGCACCGATTGACCTGATCACCCACTTCCCTAAACCCAACTGATAGTTTTTTTAAAAGCACCAATTGACCCGATCACCCCCTTCCCTAAACCCAAACGACAGTTGGTGCTTTCTGGAACCAAGCCCCGTCATCACGGTCAAATTCGCCGACGTACGCGGCCAGCTACTGGACAAATTGGTAACCGCGGGAAAGCAGTCCATACGCAGGTAAGCAATCAGTTGGTAAGTGCGAAACGGAACGACATCATACCGCACTGTAGTGTTCGTTTTAAAGACAAATTGCAACCATTTGTACCTCTGGCTACATAATTTGCGATCTCCAGAAATGTATATAAGGCTACATTTTCAGAATGAGCCAACAAACACTACAGGGCGTGTAGACACACTTTCAAAATCTGGTGTGCAGAACATCTATATAAGACAATAGTGTCAATATTCAGCTTAAGTCAAACACTGCGACCTCTGGTCATCTGTACAAGCCTGATTACAGTCTGTGGAGCATCTCATAGACACAGCAATGCAACGCTCAATGCTTGTTTCTCACAGACAGGCCGGCTGGTCTGTCTTCATTTGCACTAACAACATGCATTCAGTCCGTTCCATTATTTATGCTGCTATTGACCCGCTTGTCTCCCTGTTCTGATGGGAGAGATTACTCTTCCTGCTCGTCCAACTGGATCTGCGTGAGGAATCGCAATCAGCTCCATTATCTGTGCTCATCATCAGACTCGTGCTACAAATACCGCATTGGTCATAGCGGATAACACCTGGTAGATTTCCCATAACTGAACGCTACTACAAGCCCAGTTCTGACATGAGACATTTTGAGAAATGCATGGAAATCATAAAGACCTTGACTTATTTGATTAAAATATAAAAAAGAGAAGATTGACAGTGTTCTTTGGTGCCAAAAGCCACATAAGGACTGTATATTCATCTTAAATGCGGTTTGGAGGCCATTTACACCTGTCCTTTTCATGATCAGATAGCTATCCGATCAGAAAAAAAGCATAAAGTTTCCCAGCTGGGAAATTTTCAACTGGTTTCAGGAGTTCTCAATCTCAAAGACCAAAGGGAGCATCCAGACTTTCATGAGTGACAGATGCAAAAGCAAACGTCTGTCATGTACGACACATCAGCAGAGGCGACTGCATATAGATGCAAATGTAGCACTGACATGGAGGCATATATTAGGAGAGCATAGACACATATACGGGCATCTAGATGATATCTTTTACTGGAAGTCTGTGGTTATTAGATTAAGTCTCATTCTGCCTGTATTTCAACAGCGTGGTCATGTGCTTGACTGCAGTGCTGCTATCGGTCTACTACTGAAAATGAGCCCATCATGGAAAGGAGAATCTTAAACAGATAGTTCATTCATTTTTCTTCGGCTTAGTCCCTTATTTATCATGGGTCACCACAGCAGAATGAGCCACGACATATGTTTTAAGCAGCAGATGCCCTTCCAGCCACAAACCGGTACTGGGAAACACCCATACACTCTCATTTACACACACTCATTAGTTTATTCAATTCACCTATAGCGCATGTGTTTGGACTGTGGGGGAAACCGGAGCACCCTGAGGAAACCCATGCCAACCAAGCGGCAACCTCCCGTTCTCCCTTGTGAAGCTAATACGGAAGTAACTGAAACTGCAATTCATCGAAATTCCACTAGTCCTGGCTCCATATAGAGCAAATTTCTATTGAGCCCACTGTTAAAATGGCCGACTTTACTGCAGAAAAAATTGTGTTTACAGCCTGGTACAATGAACGATTTTGGTAATAGATAATATTACCCTTCATGACAACTGTGAGGGGGTGAATTTTTTTATAACTCATCTGTTTCCTTTATATTAAGTTATATTAAGTCTGCATAATTAAGGGCGTGGCCACTTGAGTGCCAGCTAGGTCTCGCTGGTCGCCATCACTTCACCTCAGCTGATTACGGCTGATTAGCCGCTGAACTCTGCATATTCATCGTATTTTTGTTTTGTTTTATGTGGCTTTACACAGTCAATTGCCTTTTGGAATACTTTCTTACAATTATCAGATGATATGGCATGCTGTGTGCACTTAATTGTGCTCACAAACCATTCAGGTTGCCTCCATTTCCCAGGTGAGTGAAATTATATACTTATACCATCTCTATAAATGTATTTGTTTTTATTTAAGATCATTTATCATTTATAATTTCCTTTAGACCTGTAAAGCACTCCAGAATCTGACCGATTGATTAGCTGTAGGCTCTAGATCAGTCATCTGAAACGTTGTCATACAGTTTTATGCCTGGATTTCATCAATAGTCTTGCATTTACTAATACAGACTATATTTTAAGAATTTGGAAGTAATTTGCGCTTTCCTCTTGTAGAAAAACGTCATGAGAACTATATTTAGTGGCTCAATGTGTTACAACAGTGTTTTTAAAAGACTAAACACTTTATTGATATAGTGTACAACCAAGCACATGTGGCCAGAACACAAACGAGTCGCTGGTAATGAAGTATTAAGTATTTCTCCCAAAGAAAAGCCTGTCTAAGCAAAATGCTAGCAGGTGTCTGTAGCTTCGCTCATGCTCCACCTCTTAGCCCTTGTTTGGTATCCCCCGGTTAGTGTGATGACACACGAATGAAATGGCGACGGTTGTCCACGCCTACTTGTAGCTTCTTTTGCGTTCTTCAGAAACCTATGGGTGACGTAATGGATACTACGTCCATATCTTTTACAGTCTATGATGCCAACAAGGGGAGAACATGCAAACTCCACACAGAAACACCTCCTGGCCCAGCCAGGACTCGAACCAGCGACCTTTTTGGTGTGAGGCGACAGTGCTAACCACCGAGCCACCAAAAATGAACATTTTGTCTGAATTTTTTTTAACCACTTTCAAATTGGTTTGAGTTTCTTTTGTTGAACACAAATGAAGTTATTTTGAAAATCTCTGGAAACTGGTAGCCATGTTTTAATCCAATATCGCATAAAACATTAGCGAATAAAGCATTGTTTCCATCCAATCAGTCAGAGAGAACAAATCGTTACTTCCTGATATACTGGCACTGAATATCAAAAAGAAAGATGGAACTTACTGTGGTAGGACAAGCCACTTTGGGCCCTTTTTTCTTATATAACAAATGACTTTGTGGGTGAGTAACTAGTGTTGGGTAGTTTTACTTTGAACTTGGGGATAATTAAAAGAAATAGAAAATTGCCCAAAAAATGCCAGAAAAAAAAACTAAAAGGTATAAAGGTTTGGAACCACTTGAGCGTAAGTAAATAGAGAGTAAAATTAAATTTTTGGATGACCTACTCTGTAAACACACTTCTACACTAGTCCCAACACAAATCAGGACCAGAACTTTTCTAGGACTTTCAAATAAATTTCATGACCTAATGTTTCATGTAATGTCTACATACACATGGTAAATAATAAGAAAAACGATACATGATCAAAGTTATTACAGCATATCATAAAACATGCAACAATCTATCTAGTTTGAATCTTTATATCTATGTAAAATGTATTTAGATAATGTTCACACAGCACTAATAATGTGTCACCTTGCGCAGTAGGTAGTGCTGTCGCCTCACAGCATGAAGGTCGCTGGTTCGAGCCTCGGCTGGGTCAGTTGGCATTTCTGTGTGGAGTTTGCATGTTTGAAATAATAATCGTCTGTGCCTTATGTTACACCAATACAATGCAAAAATTACATTCGGGAAGTCTGCAACAACTGCATTTCCCTGACTCCAGTGTTTACACACGACTGATATTAAAAGGTGCAATTTGGTTGGGTTTTGGTGGACTTCATCACTTGTCAAAGATTCTGTATTTCTCTGGCGGCTGCACCCAAACATACTTCCTCTATTCTACAAACTCTGCACAACATTAAAAGCATAAGACTTCTCAACTACAAATATTCTGTGTTCAGCTTCAGCACATCTATGTTTTAGTTCTAATTTTGTACTTTAATACCAACTTATGTTACTATTATATTTGAATTCAACAATGTTAACTATAGGCAGTGCTTAATTTGTAAATTGCGAGGTCCCGGAACCGATCAGGGTAACGGATCCGGCATGTTACCAGAGGAGGAAGAGATGTCACGGACGAGAGTGAAGTGGAGGGGGGGCGGGGGGTGCCACAGGCAAAAGTAAAGAGGGGGGGGTGGTGTTGGGGGAACGGGGTGTTGCGGGAGAAAGAGAAGGGGGGGGGGGTTGTCACGGACGAAGAGGGTTGGGGAGTCACGGACAAAGAGGGTTGGGGTGTCGCAGTAGAAAGTGAAGGGGGGGTGTTGTGGACAAAGAGGGTTGGGGTGTCGCGGAAGAAAGTGAAGAGCGGGGATGCATGTGAGGAGGGGGATCGGTAAAATGAAGTGCTGGGTCAGATTTCCAGCAGAAATTAAGCCCTGACTATTTATAATGTTTTAAATGAGCATTATCACACAAGAAGGAGTGCGATATGGCTGTAAGGCATGTGTTGGCTTGAGGGCACAGGCAGAGTGCCTTTGTGTCCCACCAGTGATGATATACAGCCATATCGCACTGCTACGGGTGTGATAATGCGTTTATACAACAGTTCGACGACATAATCATGTATATAAAAATGTAAATCAAACGGAGTCTCAAAACACTTTTTATGAGGAACTACTTTCTTCCGCCATTCATTCACATCTGCAGCTGACATCAAAACAGCTGTTGCTAATTCACTTTATAAGGCTGAACGGCATCCTGCTGGAGATTCTGTAGATTCTGTATTTCTCTGGCGGCTGCACCCAAACATACTTCCTCTATTCTACAAACTCTGCACAACATTAAAAGCATAAGACTTCTCAACTACAAATATTCTGTGTTCAGCTTCAGCACATCTTTGTTTTAGTTCTAATTTTGTACTTTAATACCAACTTATGTTACTATTATATTTGAATTCAACAATGTTAACTATAGGCAGTGCTTAATTTGTAAATTGCGAGGTCCTGGAACAGATCGGGGTAATGGATCCGGCATGTTACCAGAGGAGGAAGAGGTGTCACGGACGAGAGTGAAGTGGAGAGGGGGGGGTTTGCCACGGCCAAAAGTAAAGAGGGGGTGGTGGTGTTGGGGGAACAGGGTGTTGCGGGAGAAAGAGAAAGGGGGGGGGGGTGTTGTCATGGACGAAGAGGGTTGGGGAGTCACGGACAAAGAGGGTTGGGGTGTCGCAGTAGAAAGTGAAGGGGGGGTGTTGTGGACAAAGAGGGTTGAGGTGTCGCGGAAGAAAGTGAAGAGCGGGGATGCATGTGAGGAGGGGGATCGGTAAAATGAAGCGCCGGGTCAGATTTCCAGCACAAATTAAGCCCTGACTATTTATAATGTTTTAAATGAGCATTATCACACGAGAAGGAGTGCGATATGGCTGTAAGGCGTGTGTTGGCTCGAGGGCACAGGCAGAGTGCCTTTGTGTCCCACCAGTGATGATATACAGCCATATCGCACTGCTATGGGTGTGATAATGTGTTTATTCAACAGTTCGACGACATAATCGTGTATATAAAAACGTAAATCAAACGGAGAGTCTCAAAACACTTTTTATGAGGAACTACTTTCTTCCGCCATTCATTCACATCTGCAGCTGACATCAAAACAGCTGTTGCTAATTCACTTTATAAGGCTGAACGGCATCCTGCTGGAATTTTATAATACAGTTCCATGCGTGTTCAAGTCAAAAGTCAGTAGAGGATGTTCAGCATCAAAAATATCAGTAATTTATTAGGCACAAGTGAATGATTTAATTCGGAGCTCTGGGTCACGTCCGTCCCTTACGTTACACCAATACAATGCAAAAATTACATTCGGGAGGTCTGCAACAACTCTGCATTTCCCTGACTCCAGTGTTTATACACGACTGATATTAAAAGGTGGAGTTTTGGTGGAATTCATCACTTGTCAAATATTCTGCATTCCTCTGTCGGCTGCACCCAAACATACTTCCTCTTCTCTATAAACTCTGCACAATATAAAAGCATAAGACTTCTCAACTACAAATATCCTGTGTTCAGCTTCAGCAGATCTTTGTTTCACAAGGAAAGCTAAATGAGAAGTTAAAAGTTATTTTCGGATATTGATGCGCTGCGTCTTTCCAGTCAGCTGTATCTATTTCTGCAAAAAATTCTAATTGGTATTCAAGCACGTCACACTCAGAGGAGAAGTTCTGGTTAATACTCAGCAATACATATATTTAATAAAAGTAAAAGAGACAAAAAAGCAATAAAAACTAAATTCCTTTTTTACAACAATCCATATGTCTGAAATTTTAAGTACTTTTAATAAGCATGGGAACCCTGATTGTAGTGTCTTCTCCTTTTGAGTCTCAAAAATCTCATAGACGCTATGTTTGAGACAGGTGGTCAGAGCGGTTTGTGCATATGGACTGAGAACTGGCAAACGTCCTGTCCCGGAGCCGAGTGCTGACAAGATAGGAGGGGGGTTTACTTTGCTGAACACGGCCGAAATCCTGTTGACCGGAAATTCGAGGAAACCAGACACCTTACAGTGCACATTTCACTTACATAAGCGGACAACAGCACGAAAAGACAAAAATAAATGCTATGTTAGATTACCATTTAAAAAACATTAAGACACGCAGCATTAATAGAAGTGCAAAAGTTCTGCAACTCTGACCGTGGCTTCATTTTAAATTCAGCTGATGTGTTTATCCGTGAAATGCTTTCAGCTGTGAAGCTTTGGATCTATTTGTTGTGGCCACTGGCAACAATTATTGATGCGCAGAAGATCATCAGAGCAAATATGGTCATAAGTTGCAAACGATAAAGTGGTAAGATGCAGCTCAGATATTCAACAAGTACAGAATGGTTTTATATAAAGGAGACTGCAGGCATTTATTTGATTTTATGTTTGACTTAAAGCAATAAAAACACTGTATTGTATTGTATTGTATTGTATAGTATTGTATTGTATTGCTTGAGTATTGTTGAATTAGAGTTATGCAAAGCCTTAAAATCCTGCAGATTCAGGGTTATTAGAGTTATAAAAAGTTTTTAAAAACATCTAAAATAAGAAAGACCAGAAAAAACTGAAACTTTATTTACTGAAATGTATATATTATAAAAATAACTAAATATTATATAAATAAATGAATAGAGACAAAATTATAAAATAATAATACAATAGCATAAAGAAAAGTTGAACTAAAATTAAAATAGAAATAAAAGTAAAATCTACACCAAAATACTACAATAAACAAATCTCAGGAACGATAAAATATTTAATATAATAATAAATAAATATATAAAATAATAATAATAATAAATAAATACATAATATAACTTTTTTCTTTATTTTAGTTCTAATTTTGTACTTTAATACTAATTTATGTTAATCTTATATTTGATTTCAACAATGTTATATATTTATACAACAGTTCTGTCTGATTCTCGAATCTGAGCCGTGCGATATTCTGCAGTATCAGCACTTGTACAGGCTCTTCACCCTTCCGCCCACACAGAGTGACAGCAGATCAATTGACGCGCTACGGTGTGACAAATATGGAAGCTGTTGGACAATATAATGTACTTTTGAGGCTTTTTTTAGCTGAGAATGTATAGTTTAGATTGCAACTATGCAGTTTATTTATAAGGACAGTGCCTATTTTAAATATTTATAATTTTGGAGATGCATCCATCAATCTATCATACTGAGCAGAGCAAAGATGGTTGACGCTACGCCACAAGATGGCGACAAAGACTGCATAATACGTCCTTGGGGAAGAAAAAAGTCAGCTGATCAAATTATTATAAAACAGGTAAGTGACACTCTAAGTCTCTTTTTTTATGTTGTAGTGCTGTATTTATACCATAGTAATCTGGTAGTGTTTGCTTTGCTTTGGCTTTTTCGGGGTTAATTATTGTGATCTGACTACAACAGAGAAATACTGGGAAATCTTTGTAGACTGATGGCATTTCATGCTAATCAGCCTTATAATCTTAAAACGTTAGAAAAATCAGCTGTTTTGTCATCACGTTAGATATTACGCTAGAGAATTATTCAATTACTAGCTCTAAAGTGACGTTAGTGAATGAGCAATGGGTTCTGCTGTTCTGTTGTCAGCTTCAGATGTTAATGAATGGCTGAAGAAAGTAGTTCCTCATACAAAAGGATTTTTGAGACTCTCCGTGTTTGATTTTCTTTTTTACATACACGATTATGCCATCGAACTGTTGTATTAATGCAATATCACATTCGTAGCAGTGCAATATGGCTGCATATCGTCACTGGTGAAACACTAAACACGCACGCCTCCCACTAGCGCCGATATACAGCCATATCGCACTGCTACGAATGTGATATTGCTCATATACACACACACACACACACACACACATACAAACATATATATATATATATATATATATATATATATATATATATATATATATATATATATATATATATATATATATATATATATATATATATATATATATATATATATATATATATATATATATACATATATATACACAGTTAAAGTCAGAATTATTAGCCCCCCTGAATTATTAATCCCCTTCTTTATTTTTTTCCCCCAATGTCTGTTCAACGGAGAGAAGATTTTCACAACACATTTCTAATCATAATAGTTTTAATAACTCATTTCTAATAACTGATTTATTTTATCTTTGTCATGATGACAGTAAATAATATTTGACTAGATATTTTACTAGACACTTCTATACAGCTTAAAGTGACATTTAAAGGCTTAACTGGGTTAATTAGGTTAACTAGGCAGGTTAGGGTAATTAGGCAAGTTATTGTATAATGATGATTTGTTCTGTAGACTATCGGAAAAAATATATAGCTTAAAGGGGCTAATAATTTTGACCTTAAAATGGTTTTAAAAAATTAAAAACTGCTTTTATTCTAGGCGAAATAAACCAAATAAGACTTTCTCCAGAAGAAAAAATATTATCAGACATACTGTGAAAAATTCTTTGCTCTGTTAAACATAATTTTAATATTAAAAAATAAAATTAAATTAAAAGGGGGGCTAATAATTCTGACCTCAACATATAGGGTAACGTAATGCATTAAAATGATTACTAAAATAAATAAAAACTTTTTAATGTCAAAACAATAAAATCGACAAACTATTCAATCAAAACATAATTTATAAAAAATAACATCTATATTAAAATATGAATACAATCAACAATACTACCTCAATTGTAATAAAACTAAGTGTTTAGTTTTGTATGAACCAGTGTTATTTTAGCACAATATTGTACATTTAAATCTTTATGTTACCTTTTAGTCTGTCATCTTTGTGCAAAAGACATTTTTGTGCATGTACGTGTATGTTTGAGTGCATTTATTTTGTACACTATTTGTTTATTTATACATATTTTTTATGGTTTCATTCTATATACATTCACGTTGTATTATTTTAGAAAAATGTTGTTTAACACTCATCATTTTTTCCCTTCTTTTTCTCTCTCAATGCTGAATTTATAATGATTGTTGAGTTGACCTTGTGTTCAACATATTATATTAGTATTGTTTAGATATTCTAACGAGTCATGAGACCATAGCAGGCCCGTAGCCAGGGGGGTTTGGGTAGTTCCAAAGATTATTCCATCCAAAATTGTGAAAATAACCCATCGAAGACTTTAAGACATAATTTTTTAATTGAACTTTTTTACAGGAGAAAATCTAGAAAAATTGTAAAGCTCTACAATATTATTGTTTATTTATTTATTTATTTGTTCATTCAAATGGCCAAATTCTAACTGAGGAAAGTTACCAGATGTGCTTGCCAGATTGTTTTTTGCCTAATAAATGAAAATAAGCTAAAGTTTTCAATTAAAAAATTTAACGAATCCAATTTTTTTTTCTTAATGACAAATCGTGTAATAAATTACTATTTTGTACTATTACTATATTTATGTTTTTTTCTAAATTCATAAGCAAATGTTTTTGGTACATCAAAAAGTTTGGTTCTGATGACCATGCGACAAGTTATTTAAACAAAAAAGTGCTTAAAATGTCATTAAACTGCAGTATTTAAACCTCATAATTAAATAGAAAATGAGGCGAATAACTGCAAAAAGGTCCGCTTTTTGAGAAAAAAGAACCTCACCTTTCACCAGGCTGGCTACGGGCCTGCATAGTGTTCAAAAGAAACTCCAGTTGCACCTGACCTCTGTTACCCTGATGAAGGCAAGTGTTTGCCGAAACACAGGTGCAGTTTTAAGGAATAGCCATGCCAATAAAGGCTTTTAAATATTTTTTTTCACGTTTTTCAAGTGCCTTGGACTTACTTTGTTGTTTATATGATGAATCCCTTACCCAAAGAGCACGATGCATTAATTAAGCTACCCCTAAACACTTTTTGGTTGATTTTGGACATTTTTGCTACACTTTAAAACCCAAAAGGTTAAGGTAACTCAAACCATTTGAGAAAACCGATTGCAAAAAAACATTTAAGTTCAAAAACTAATCCTAATGAGTACTTTCAACTTAATCCGTTTGAGTAAATGAAGCAATTTGAGCACAGTAAAACTCAATAAATGAAGAGAACTCAAACCAACTGAGTACTGTAAAACCCATTAAGGCAACTCAAACAGTTTGAGTTAAAAAACTAATCCTAATAAGTACTGTGCACTTTAAGTTAAAGTAATGAGGTATTTAATTAACTCATTACCTTCAAAAAGAGTTCAAAACTCTTTTCAAATAATTAACTTTCAGTAAATTGAGTAAACTACACTCATTTCATTTGATAACGTTGACTGTTGGGTTTTACAGTGTATCTTTATATATTTCTATTACACTAAACATTATTGTGTTCTGATTTTGTACTTTAACAAATGTGCGTTTAGGTAACATACCAATATTATACATTTTATTTGACAAACATTACCTACAGTTTTAACCTTGCATGGAAAATAACCTCTAAAAGCAACACGTTTGTCTAAATCATCAGGTTTTTCTGATCTCTTAGTGTTTTGCATTTGGTTTGTTTTTCTCTCCTATTTGCTTCCAGTGGTCTCCACATGAGGGCAGTGCATTTTAAAGTACATTGACACTTGCTTATAATAAACCGCCTTACAACGACTTCACTCATACAATCTAAAGGCACTGCTTGAGCAAAAACACAATATAAACCAGCACACACAAAGCTTGCTGATGACGCTGAGAGCAAAACAAAATCTAAAAGACATTACAACAAGAACATTTAACTTCACAGACAACCCAGCGCAGTGCTTTATCTCTCACCAGGGGAACATTTAGTAAGATAACATTGTTTACACTGGAATCTTTTTTTTTTTCAGAGCCAGTATGAATCATTTTACACACTCGTCCTACACAAGTTGCATAATCTAAATATATCAGTATAGTGCAAGTTGTTTGCAAGAAAAAATAAGCACCTTGAGGATGAAAAGAAAAGAAAGCAATCACGCAGTGAGAGAGAGACAATAAAAAAACACCCTCCAGACATTTTTAAAAGCACAAAACGTATGATTTTTCACTAAAATATGCGAAAACCACTGTTATATATACACAAGTGTTATATATTTTGGTGATTAATTTAGGCCCACTTTCACTATCTCAAATGGTTTTGAGCTTTATGGAGATGCTGATTTAATTTTCCAGAAGTTGGCACCTGCAAACCCTGCCAACTCATGTCTTGTTTAAAGTCCCCATGAAATCAATATTTATTCTTTTTTTTTTTTATATGTATATAGTATTTCTTGTTATAAATGATGTATCTGTGCTCTTTAATTTTTTTTGTAAGAATTCATTTGCCCTCATAATTGTTAATCAAATACCATAACCTTCCCTCCCACGAAAACAACTTCAATGCCTTTAGGGCGGGGCTATCGGTCATTTAGGGTGGGGCTATCATTACTTTAGTGCAGGGCTATCAGTCAATTGGGGCGGGGCTATTATTACTTTAGGGAGGGGCTATCAGTCGTTTAGGGGTGGGGCTATCATTACTTTAGAATGGGGCTATCAGTCCTATAATGCGGGACAATCAGTGATTTAGGGCGTGGCTATCAGTCTTATAGGGCGGGGCTTTCAGTGTTTTAGTGCAGGGCTATCAGTGTTTTAGGGCAGGGCTATCAGTGTTTTAGTGCAGGGCTATCAGTGTTTTAGGGCAGGGTTATAAGTGTTTTAGGGGAGGGGCTATCAGTGTTTTAGAGGAGGGGCTATCAGTGTTTTAGAGGAGGGGCTTTCAGTGTTTTAGATGAGGCGCTATTAGTGTTTTAGGGGAGGGGCTATCAGTGTTTTAGAGGAGGGGCTATCAGTGTTTTAGAGGAGGGGCTATCAGTGTTTTAGAGGAGGGGCTTTCAGTGTTTTAGATGAGGCGCTATTAGTGTTTTAGGGGAGGGGCTATCAGTGTTTTAGGGGAGGGGCTATCAGTGTTTTAGAGGAGGGGCTATCAGTGTTTTAGAGAAGGGGCTATCAGTGTTTTAGGGTAGGGCTATCAGTGTTTTAGAGGAGGGGCTATCAGTGTTTTAGGGGAGGGGCTATCAGTGTTTTAGAGGAGGGGCTATCAGTGTTTTAGAGGAGGGGCTATCAGTGTTTTAGGGGAGGGGCTATCAGTGTTTTAGAGGAGGGGTGATCAGTGTTTTAGGGTAGGGCTATCAGTCCTATAGGACGGGTCTATCAGTGTTTTAGGACTGGGCTATGAGTCCTTTAGGGCGGGATATCAGGGTATGTCTCATTTCTGCTCTGCTTTCATTTATTTATAAATCTTACTCATTTTGTTAAAAAAATCAGAAATTGGCCTCAGAATTATTATTTTTTTAATCAAATATCATAACTTTCTCTCTCCACCTCAAAGGTTGTTGCTAGAAGGGGTTCAGATGCAGCTGAAAGTAAACAAAAATGTTTTATATCTTTTATTAAATGACCTATTAATTGTATTTATTAACGACTACCTCTACCCCAACACTAAACCCAAACATAAAAGTAATGTAAAAACAGAAATTATACAGAGTATTATTCATATTATTTATTAAATTACCCATTAAATTGTATTTAATTAACACTTGAATTAACTCTAAGTCTACCCCTCACAGTAATGTGAAAATATTAATTATTGTTGTACAGTGTCCCAAAATTTATGCTATACTGTATTGATTTGAGTATCCGCAGCTGTATCTCACCTAGCTCAGCCCTAAGAGATGATAGGCAAAGGCATTCCATGTAACCAGAAGTAAAAAGTCCTTTTGAGGGGGAGAGAAAAATGAACATGTAAAATGAATGTATAGTGTTTTTGACAAACACTATACATAGAAATTTTGATTTCATTGCAATTTCAAGTAGTAATCTAATTTTCAGAGATACTGAATTTTGAGGTTTCAATAACTGTAAGCCATAGTTATCAAAATCAAAAGAAATAAACACTTGAAATATATTAGTCTGAGTGTAATGAATCTATATAATATGAGTTTCAAAACGAGGTAATGTTTTTGAGGACATTTCAATTTATTGAGATGCACCTATAATAGCGTGGTTTGTTTGGGACGGTGTTGAGACTGCCATCTGATGAAGAAAAAAATTGTATATTAAAGCAAAACCAGTAGACCAAAACACAAATCACATTAAAACAAAATAAAAACTGCAGAGGTATTGATCTAAGAATGTTTAATTGGAAAAGTCAGTTTTCAAAAATACAAGGCAAATCCATAGAAGATGATGCTTACAGCTCACAGACAGTAGAGTCCTGTTGCCAATAAATAACTACTATAGCAGACATCGATTTCACCTCTTCAAAATCCATCATTACACTATGAACAAGTGAAGCAGAACACATTAGAGCTGTACTGATGCTTCAGTGTTCTCACTTTTCAACTGTCCGACTAAAGCAGTTAAGACTGTGAGTATTTTAGCCAATATGAGGACACAAATAAATGCAAGAACATATCGGACTTATATGGAACCAACGTATGCACATGCACATAAGGTATTACAAATGATCTAGTAACTACAATAATAACAATGTTAAACATTACAACAACAACAAAAATTGCACACTTTAGTGGCAACTTAACACTATTAGCATAAAACAACAAAAAAAAGTGATTTGGCAAAACACAAAATAATAAGGATTTGACTGAAATGGCACGTTATTTTATAGAAAGTCTGTTTCTGGGACAGGATAATTAATAGATAAAGGTACATTTGACTATTTAGCTCACGCTTCTGACTTGTGTAATTATGTAAAATTGATATGTAAAATTTTGACTTTTTAAATGCAATTCAGAGTTTATATTTGATAATTCAGATTTTTCCTAATGCAATTACGTCGTCATAACTTAAATTTTTGACTTTAATGCAATTCTGAGTTTATATCTTACAATTCAGGTTTTTTCCAATGCAAATATGATTTTATAACTTAACTTTTGATTTTTTTAATGCAATTGTGAGTTTATATCAGACCATACAGGTTTTTCCCATTGCAAATATGATTTTATGACTCAAATTCTGACTTTTTTAATGCAATTCTGAGTTTATATCTTGCAATTCAGGTTTTTTCTAATGCAATTATGATTTTCTAACTTAAATTTTGACTTTTTTAATGCAATTCTGAGTTTATATCAGACAATTCTGTTTTTTTTTCAATGCAATTATGATTTTATAACTCAAATTCTGACTTTTTTAAATGCAATTCTGAGTTTATCTCTTACATTTCTGACTTTTCCCGAGGCAATTATAAATTTATATCTTTAATTCAGAAATTTCTAATGCAACTAAGTTTATATCTCTCCATTCTGACTTCATTCTGAGTTTATATACTAAATTCTTTATGCTTTTCAATGCAATTCTAATGTTATTTCTGCAATTCTAGCTTTTAAACGCAATTCTAAGTTTATATCTGACAATTTCTGTTTTAAATGCAATTCTGACTTTATTTCTAGCGATTCAAACCTTTTTCTACAGCACTTAGAAGCATCTTATACATCAAAATGCTTGAGACACAAAGTCACAGTTATGAGCAAAAGAGTCAGAACTGTAACTTTATTTCTCACAAATGCAGGTTTATGGATTCTCTGTAGCATTTATGCAATTCTGACTTAATTTACTCAGAATTATGAGATATAATGAATCATGACTGATATACATATAGTCATAAACCACTTCTTATAAATGCACGTTTGTAGGTTCAACTGCATTTATAATTTCATTTCTAACAATTCTCACTTTCTTCTTTAGACTTGTTAGATAATGTTTCTACAACTAAATATTCAGTTACAAACTCACAATTCTGACAAAAAAAATTAAATGTATTTCTTACAAATATAAGTTTACATGTTCTGCTATGTCTAAACTTGCAATTTAAACCTTTTTCCACAGAACAGTGAATGTAACCTGGAAGACATAAATTTATAATCATGGCTGTTTCTAACAAATCTAACTTCATTTACTCTGAGAAAATGTATAAATCAAAACAAATATAGTGTCAAATCCGGGGGACAAAAGTCAGAAATGCAGCTTTTTCTTCAAGTTCATAGGTTTATTTTTCACAATTCTACAATTTTTTTCCTCATAATTGAGGAACTGTCTCTAATTAAAAACCTTATATAAAGAATTGTGACCATTTCTTGTTCTCGAGTGCAAAAGTATAGCCTCTCTTTTGCAATTCTGCCTTTTTTGGAATTCATAATACAGCTTATAAATCAAAACAGAAAGAAAAAAGTCAGAACTGTGGCAAAGACATAATTACCTTTTATTACGATGATTACTAAGTGGCAAAAACAGGCTTCCATATTCCTCAGTGCTAAAATCATGGACCTGATGCTGTTAGTACGGTTTAGAAAAGCTGTAAACAAACGATACATGATTGCGAATAAAAATAGTAGCTTAAACCAAGCTGAGAGACAACCGAATAAATGGCACGCCGAGATCATTTCAACACAACAATGCATAAGATATTAAAAACACTATATCCGTGAGTAATACTAAGGGGAGATCGAGAACTTAAAAGTCCAGTGAGAATATCGAGACCCGACTGAGGCAGTAAGATCTCTCTGCTTTAAATAAAGATTGGAGAAATAAAAAAAAGCGGTAAATCGGTCAACCCTGTCACAGCAAAGACTATGTACAACAGGAGGACTGCAGTCCATCGGCAGGGAAATCCTCCCATTCACATGGCTCAGTTACACAAGTTTTTGTTTTCTTTTTCTTTAAATATTCACGTACTACGTCTAATTCCTAAACTAATATCCCATAGGCTGGACTGGTCACCTCATCGAGACGGACTCCATTAAAGCATCGCACAAAAACACAGGATTTTTTTTTTCCCCAGTTGGAGATACATGATAGAATTTCACCGAAACGTTGACACAGTTTATATGGGTTCACTTTCTGTTACACTGAAACTACAGGGACCATTTTAGAGCACTGGTTATGTGTACTGATGTGAGCTGGAAACTGAGGCTATGAACATGCACACGATGACTTTACATTGCAGAATTTTTTTGAGGGGGTTTGCATACACAGAACAGGAAGAGTTTCTCAAGTCAAGGATGGAGGAAAAGTGCCAGAACAAGCATCCTTTCATACATGATCCTTCCTGCTGCTGCTTTAAATTAGCCCTCGGCAGACCTTGTGTGGAAACTGGGTCAGATCTATCATCAGAATGGTGTTTGGTGTGTGAGCTTGTGTGTTTTGTACCTGATGTGATTAGTTTTTTGGGGGTTTTTCAGGGGATTTGCTTTGCGTTGAATGCTTTAAATGTCTCTTGGTGCGCTCCGCTCTACCTGTGCAAAAGGGGACTGGAATAGCTGGACTACACTGAACGTATAGTTTAGGACTGACAGTCTGAGAGACTATAAGAAAGCACTGGGGTTTGCTCTCGGGTCCTTTTGGTTCCTGTAGCGCATGGCCAGCCAAACTCCTAAGATCTGAGAGGAAAAAAAAGAAAAAGAAATTTTATTAGTGCCATTCAACAGCTGTAATGCGTGAAATGTCATGCAAATTCATGTTTTTTTTTTTTTTTTTTCTTTTAGGCAAACTAACACAGTACACTACCTGACAAAAGTCTTGTCACCTTTCCAATTTTTAGGAGCGACAAATAATAACTTGACTTCTAGTTGATCATTTGGTATCAGAAGTGGCTTATATGAAAGGCAAAGGCCTCTAGAATACGTTTATTTTACCAAAATAAATTTTGATCATGTCTTGATTTTTAATTATTTAATTAGGACAGTAAGATCTGACTTTGCTTAGACAAGCAAGCCTTGTCACTTAACAAAAATAATGTACAATTTAGAATATAAAGTCATGGTGCAGTGGAAAAAAAAATGATATTGTTTATGACTCCCATGAGCTTGGACGACTGCATCCATACATCTCTGCAATGACCCAAATAACTTATTAATAAAGTCAACTGGAATGGCAAAGTAAGCGTTTTTGCAGGACTCCCAGAGTTCATCAAGATTCTTTGGATTCATCTTCAATGCCTCCTCCATCTTACCCAAGACATGCTCAATAATGTTTATATCTGGTGACTGGGCTGGCCAATCCTGGAGCACCTTGACCTTCTTTGCTCTCAGGAACTTTGATGTGGAGGCTGAAGTATGAGAAGGAGCGCTATCCTGCTGAAGAATTTGCCTTCTCCTGTGGTTTGTAATGTAATGGGCAGCACAAATGTCTTAATACCTCAGGCTGTTGATGTTGCCATCCACTCTGCAGATCTCTCGTACGCCCCCATACTGAATGTAACCCTAAACCATGATTTTTCCTTCACCAAACTTGACTGATTTCTATGAAAATCTTGGGTCCATGCGGGTTCCAATAGGTCTTTTGCAGTATTTGGGATGACTGGGATGGAGTTCAACAGATGATTCACCGGAAAAATCTAACTCCTGCCTCTTTTCCAAACGATCAACTAGAAGTCAAGTTATTTCTTTATTGTTATTACAACTGGGATCGACAACAAGACTTGTCAGGTAGTGTAGTAGTGCACAGCTGAAAGTGATCGCTGATGCAAACATATATTAGAACTAAAACTATTACAAATCCGTTTTATATCACTTTAGAATAACGGGCCATTACTTAATGTTAGTTAATGCATTTACTAACATTAACTATTAATGAATAATCCTGTAAAGCATTAATTAAACATTGTTCATCACTTACTAATGCATTGTTGAAAATCCAAAGTTGTGCCTGTTAATATTCGCTAATGCACATATACTAACATGAACTTAACTTAAATAACACTAACTAACGTTAACAACGATGAATTAAAACTGTAACTAGATATTGAAGATTGAGGAAAAACTTTATGGTGGCTTGAGAAAGCCTGTTAGAAGTAGTTTTTTTAGTTTGAAAAAGTATCAAGTTGGCTAAAAGAATGTGTAAGATACCTGCAGTCAAACAATGCAACCGCTGTGAAGAGTGAAACAAGACAGTCTAGCATGAATTAGCATGTTTCTAGCATGAAATAGCATGATGTTAGCATGAGTCTAGCATGAATTAGCATATAACTAGCATGATTCTCGCATAAATTAGCATGATTCAAGCATGAATTAGTATGATTCTAGCTTGAATTAGCGTATTAGCATGATTCTAGCATGAATTAGAATAATATCAGCATGATTCTAGCATGAATTAGCATATAACTAGCATGATTCTAGCATGATGTTAGCATGATTCTAGCATGAATTAGCATATAACTAGCATGATTCTCGCATAAATTAGCATGATTCTAGCATGAATTAGTATGATTCTAGCTTGAATTAGCATATTAACATGATTCTAGCATGAATTAGAATAATATTAGCATGATTCTAGCATGAATTAGCATATAACTAGCATGATTCTAGCATGATATTAGCGTGATTCTAGCATGAATTAGCATTTAACTAGCACGATTCTCGCATGAATTAGCATGATTCTAGCATAAATTAGCATGATTCTAGCTTGAATTAGCACATTAGCATGATTCTAACATGATTCTAGCATGAATTAGCATATTAGCATAATTCTAGCTTGAATTAGCATATTAGCGTGATTCTAGCATGAATTAGCATATAAGTAGCATGCTTCTAGCATGTTATTAGCATGATTCTAGCTTGAATTAGCATATTAGCATAATTCTAACATGATTCTAGCATGAATTAGCATGACATTAGCATGATTCTAGCTTTAATTAGCATATTAGCATGATTCTAACATGATTCTAGCATGAATTAGCATGATATTAGCATGATTCTAGCTTGAATTAGCATGATATTAGCGTGATTCTAGCATGAATTAGCATGTAACTAGCATGCTTCTAGCATGAATTAGCATGATATTAGCATGATTCTAGCATGAATTCACATGTTACTAGCATAATGAAACCAACTGAAAGATATCATATCCTATATTTTTATTCAATACCATGTCAGCAACAGGCTATTTTCATGACAAAGACCATTATATAAAAAATACTATAATATCCAAAAACAAAGTTCAATTTGATCAAATTTTTTATGTTAATTTATGATGAAAATTCAAAAACATTTCCTGGAAAAAAAAAATTCTGAATATCTCTTTAAGTGAGTTAACTTCATAAAAAAACCTTCTCAAGTCATTAAAAGCGGGACGTCCAATAAAAGTTTTACAGTGAGGAACTTTTGCAGAACAAACTCTACCAACCTAAACAACGTTTTAGTAGTAAAATTCATTCATTCATTCATTTTCCTTCGGCTTAGTCCCCTTATTAATCTCGGGTCGCCACAGTGGAATGAACCGCCAACTTATCCAGCATATGTTTTACACAGCAGATGCCCTTCCAGCTGCAACCCAGTACTGGGAAACATCCACACGCACAGCGCATGTCTTTGGCCTGTGGGGGAAACCGGAGCACCGAGATGAAACCCACGCCAACATGGGGAGAACATGCAAACTCCACACGAAAATGCCAACTAGCCAGCCGGGACTTGAACCAGCAACCTTCCTGCTGTAAGGCGACAATGCTAACCACTGAGCCAGCAGTAGTAAAATGAGTAATGCTAAAAAAAGTAACTAAAACTAAACAGAAGTAATAAGAAACAATACAATAAAAATAAACAAAAGCACATAAATTCCATAAAACTCATAAGTTAATTTCATAATAGTAAATTATGCAATCAAATATATATAAATACACACACATACATGTACACAATCATTGTTAATATAATTATTTTAATAATAATAAGAAGAAGAATACCAGTTAAGTACTGAAAAAGTCCTATAAATAAATAAACACTGTAAAGTGGGGCGGCGCTGTGGCGCAGTGGGTAGCCCTGTCGCCTTACAGCAAGAAGGTCGCTGGTTCGAGCCTCGACTGGGTCAGTTGGCATTTCTGTGTGGATTTTGCATGTTCTCCCTGTGCTCGCGTGGGTTTCCTCCGGGTGCTCCGGTTTCAAAAGACATGTGCTATAGGTGAATTGGGTAGGCTAAATTGTCCGTAGTGTATGTGTGTGCATGAGTATTTCCTAGTACTGGGTTGCAGCTGGAAGGGCATTTGCTGTGTAAAACATATTCTTGATAAGTTGGCGGTTCATTTCACTGTGGCGACCCCTGATTAATAAAGGGACTAAGCCGAAAAGAAAATGAATGAATGAATGAATGAATGAATGAATACTGTAGTCTCAATGTGTGTCCATCTACTTTAAAATAACTTTGAATGCGTTTCCACCATTCAGATTTTAAATTAAGAAATGTTGCTTTACATTTACATATTCTTTAAAAAAAGTCCTCATGGGAAACAAAAGGTTGCTTTTCATTTACTAACAATTACAGCAATGTTTTATTGACCTTAGGCTACTGGAAATTGATACGTTGACTGTATTTTATCTTCCTAATGGTGAGAAATGTACTGTTTACAGGATGTCACATACTTTATTAGAACTTATTTATGACTGATAACACATTTTTCAATATAAATATTCTTAAAAAGTAGAGACCCGTTGCCCTTCTGTTTGTTTGCATCACAGACAGCATTTGACAACTAACCTCTGTAAAGCTGAAAAAGAGACCAACTCCTCCCAGGATCTTCAGAGCTTCTGATGAATGCTGGAGCATCTTTAGACCACAGGTGGTGCAGATTTTTTGTGTACACGGCTGCAGAAAATGAAAGCATATGTCTCATTTTTTCACATTTGATTAACTCAACATCCACCATTTCAGGCTCCAGCTCAGCATCAAACAGAGCAAAATAAAATGTATATGGTTACTTCACTTGTCTGTCAATTTCTGTGAATCTAAAAGGTAATAGTGTTGTACATAATGTTCAGTTTACTGGAAAGACCCATCATTTTTCTATTTAAGATCTTGATTTATTCTCAGGAGCCAGAGTTATTACTTTAAGTCATCCTGTATTTGTGTTTTTGACTCTCAAAGTAAAGCAAACTGCAGACTTGCATTTTATGAATCGTAGTTATTAGGGATGCACCGATATGGATTTTTTGGCCGATATCGATAACCGATAACTCTTAAGATTTGGAGGCCGATAACCTATATAATATAGCCGATAAGTATTTCAAAATGTTATATTTTTTATACAGTGAACAACTGGTTTTATTTTAGAAACTTCATAAAAGTTTGAAGTGATCTTATGAACTGAATAACCTACCCAAAGCAAAAAAGCAATAATTTCAAAATTGCAAGGTGATTATATAGATAGAGTTGAAATCAGAAGTTTACATACACTCTAAAAAAAGGAACATAACCATTTTAAAAAAAATGTCTGATGCTAAATCATACTAAACGTTTACTATTTTAGCTCCGTTAGGATTACCTACATGATTGACATTTGCTAAATGCAAGAATAATGAGAGAATTTTATTTTGAGAATGTTTTTATTAATTTCTAGACAGTCGAAAGTTTACACACATTTCCTTGGTATTTTTTTAGCTTTGCTTTTAAACTGTATAACTTTGGTCAACTGTTTTGGATATTCTTCCACAAGCTTCTCAATAGTTTGCAGGAATTTTGGCCCATTCCATCTGACAGAATTGGTGTAACCGAGTCAGATTTGTAGGCTGTCTTACTCGAACAAGCTTTTTCAACTCTGCCCACAAATTTTCTATAGGATTGAGCTCAGGGCTTTGTGATGGCCACTCCAAAACATTCACTCTGTTGTCCTTAAAGCACATTTTAACTAATTTGGCAGTATGCTTAGGGTCATGGTCTGTTTGGAAGACCCATTTGTGGCCAAGTTTTAATTTCCTGGCTGATGTCTTGAGATGTTGCTTCAGTATTTCTACATAATGTTCTTTCTTCATGATGCCATCTACGCTGTGAAGTGGACCAGTCCCTCCTGCAGCAAAACAGCCCCACAACATGATGCTGCCGCCCTCATACTTCACAGTTGGGATGGTGTTCCTAGGCTTGTAAGCTTTCCCCTTTGTCCTCCAAATGGAACACTGGCCATTATGGCCAAACAGTTCAATCTTAGTTCCATCAGACCACAGCACATGTCTCCAAAAATTTGTCTTTTTCCCAGTGTAATTTTGCAAATTGTAATCTGGCTTTTTTGTTGATTCTGGCTTGTTGATTTTCCCATGTTGTTACACAAGGAAGCAGTGTGTTTGAAGTTTTCCTTAAATACTATTCTACAGTGGTGCCTCCAATTAACTCAAATGTTGTCAATTAGCCATTCGGAAACTTCCAAAACCTTGACACCATCATCTGAGCTTTTTCAGAGGCATAATAATCTTATTGTATGTAAACTTGACTTTCAAGAAAAGTTTTAACAATTTCTCAAAAAATATCTCTCTCATTATTCTGCTATTAAGCAAAACAGAAACAAATTAGATAATCCTAACTTACCTAAAAGAGAAAAAGTTTAGTCACATTAACATCACCATTTTTTTTTTTTTAAATGGTTGTGCCTTTTTATACAGTGCATGTAAACGTCTGGTTTCAACGGTATATTCACGATTTCACATAAATCAGCAGGCCAAAAATAAATTATTTCCTTTTTTTCGCATAGCAAAATAATAGGTTAAATAACAAAATGGGATTTAATTAACAAACAAGTTAAATACATTTTAAGTAAAATTAAAATAAAAGAACTAAGAACTGAAACCAGTTCAACCGAGTTACTTACGGTGTTATTAACGCACAGCAATACCACAAAAAGAAAAGAGGGACTTAGAAGGAATAAACAATGTGAGGTAAGCTGAACAAGTTGGACCCACACATGCGCGAGGCAGGCAGTTCTGAACAAGTACATAATCTATCCGTTTAAAGATATCAGCCTTGTTATAAGTTTGCTATCGGACCGATAACATTAAAAACAGCATTTGTCGGCCGATATCGATATGGCCACCGATATATTGTGCATCCCTATTAGTTATTTATAATAAATTACAAATTTGTTTTAATAAATATACAAAAATGTCCAAAGATGACAAAAATAATAGTAATGAACTATCCCTTTAAAGGAACACTGCACTTTTTTGGAAATAGGTTCCTTTTACAACTCCACTAAGTGTTAAACACTTCAGGTTTACTATTTTTGAATCCATTTAGCCGATCTTCGGGTCTGACAGGAGCAGATTTAGCTTAGCTTAGCATAGATAATTAAATCGGATTAGACCATTAGCATCTCAATCAAAGACTTTAGATAATTTTCTTATTTAAGATGGACTCTTTTGTAGTTACATTGCAAGACAGACAGAAACTGAAAAGTTGCTATTTTCTATGCCGATATGGTTGGAACCTATTCTCTCTTTTTGGTGTATAGGTTGTTTGAAATCACATGGTTTTGCTGAAGTAAAAAAAAACTGAATGGGAGACAGATGAAAAGTCCGTATTTTTGCTATTTTGACCAAATTTCAAAGGAGATATAAATAGAAAATAACCACATATGTTAGGCACGATTCTTATATTATGAAGCATTTCTTTTTTGTTCGTTTAGTAAAGACATGAATTACTGCAAAACAAGACAATTACAGGGCAGGGTAAGTTATTTATGTTCTCCTGGATTTTGTAAACGTGGTGATGTTTGTATCTGATTTTTATATAACATATTAACATATAATACACAGATCTAGGCCTGTATATAATCTTTAGTGCTATCAAACTAATTATTGCAATCAAAAAACGTTAGTACACATGGACGTATTAAAAAAAATTGTTTATTACATGCTGCCTTTTCTTTTCAGCCAGTTTCTTGAAATTTTCCCTATTTATGAGCAAAAAATTTTTTTATTCGTAAAAGCTGCTCGGCATTTCTCATTTTAGCAAATTTAAATATTTATAAACAACACAAAACATATACATTTTGATGTACTGATAGCGATTCCTATGTAGAAGGATCACTTTCTGCGCTCCATCTGAATTTCACGCATCATCGATGACGTCATGTGAAGACAGCATGGCATGGCTTGAAAATAACCCCCAGGCTAGGTAACATTTCTGCATAATATCATTGCGCCTGCTGAGATTCAAGTTTTAAATAGGATTTAGGGGGGAAAATATGATTTTTTTGAGTGAGATGCTAATGGTCTAATCAGATTCAATGATTTATGCTAAGCTAAGCTAAAAGTGCTCCCGCCAATCCCAGAGATCGGCTGAATAGATTAAAAAATGGTAAAACTACACTGTTGAACTCTAGTGGACTTGTAAAATGAGCCTATTTCTAAAAAAGAAAAAAAAAGCAAGAGTTTCCTTTAAGCAAGTGTTCTTGGCCAGAATATGACGTGAAATGGAACAGATTTTAGTGGCTCATATTCATCCTGTCCAACTTTTGTTCCCAGATCCTGTCCCTTCGTCAAATAAAGTGTCAAAAAGCTAGAATAAAACAAAAGATGAAGACATGAGGTATTCTTACAGATACACAAAGGTGGAGATCAGACATATAGTCTGCCTGGAGGTTGGTGCTGTTAAAAAGGCCACAGCAGTCCAGCTTTTTCTCAAGGCTTATTCTCGTGTCGTTACTCATTATTCTCCAGGATGATTCCAGTAGCTTCTCCTGTTTTGACAACGTGACATGACAGAGAATTAAACTTTCCAAACAAATGCAACAACAACAGCTGTGTTAGAAAGTTAACAAGTCCTACCTGCTGACCCTGATTCATGGCCAGACAAGAACAGGAAACTCCAAACTGGAAGAGGAAGACTATGAAGAGAATGACCATGTACTGTAAAGAGCACTTGTGGTCAAGGACTTACAAACCTCAGATGGGAAAACAGAACACCATTATATGGTAATCAACTGTAAGAGGACTTCTCTGTAAAACCTGAGAAGGTTATAACTTTATTTAGAAAGAATTGATCATTTTAGATTGATTGGGGTTATTTTGTAGAGCAGAGCATTTGAACAAAATACAAATGAAAAAATTAACCATGTTTTATGGTTTTCTGTGGAATCTGATAGTGTTGAGGTGTTCAAATTCAATAATCATATGCAAAATAACCATATAGTCTTTATTGTATAAATAATTAAATACAATTAATCTTTGTTAAAGCTTTAAACTATATAATATCTTGGTTTAAATTTGCTTGAAATCTTAACTGGTTTTGAAAACACATCCAAATGCAAATCTTTTACTCTTTTGTAAAGCTAATTTGAATTGATAATTATTCTGAAAAGGGCTATACAAACAATCAAGAATTGAATTGAATTTTAGAAACAAACTTTGTGATGAACTCACTAGTCATATGTTCTGAAGACTGGAGATCCTGTGATTATTACAGATTCGCAAATTGCAATATCAGTGCTGAAACAATATATTGTGCAGTCCAACTCAAAACATTTGAGTAAAATAAAGCCACTTTTACATAATGTGGTATGATTCAGTTCAGCTCGACTTGCCTTTCCACTGCAGTTTAGTACTGCTTAAAGTGGGTGGGATTATTCAAAGACTATAGAATACACAAGACATGTCACTCATATAGTTTGAATGGGGAAAAGTGTAACGGTCAATATGGCGAATGAAGCCCCACCTACTAGTACCGGAGCCAATCATCGATCACTATAGCCTGACCTTTCTCCAAGGAGAAGCTCAGACCAAATGTGTGCTTTTACGACAGGTTTTGTGGTCAACAAACACACTGGAATCTCAGCGAATACTTGCTTTACAGGCATAAGAAATATATCCACATAAAGCTTACAATCTGTACTTTTAAATGAACCAACTACACTTGAAAACAAAGGTTTTTTGGTTAAGTAATCTGTATGAAACGAACACGAGGTACAGTCCGTCTTGTCAAATGACATCACATGACAGCAACTACTCAAACACCCACAAACTTGTAAACAAAGATTGGCTGTCATTTCTGGAGAAGATTCACCTTCAAGACCATGTTGTGAATTACATCTGAAGACCAAGGCCCAATCCCAATTCTATTTTTGTACCCCTACCCCTTCCTCCTTAAAACCGAGTGTGGAGGGGAAGGACTTCAAAATTTACCTCTCAAAATTGGGACACCACTACAGCACCTGCAATCATGTCATCGCGATCTCTTGCTTCATATGAGATCAACGATGGTGACAGCTGTAGTTATTCCAGTTGTGTTATTTTTTGGTTTTTATCTTCAGGAAAACACTGAAGGCATATATTATGCTATCATAACGATCTAATGTGACAATAAGATCATAACTGTACTGTGCATTTAACACAGTGGCCACATTCATCTATGTAAACACACCAAAAACAACATTACCATTATAGGAGAGACTGTAAAACGCTCATTCCCAGCCACTAGACTTTTCTGACAGGGTATTTAAGTGTGAGAATGTTGTGGGACTGCTGTACAGGATTTATGATTATGGATTATAGATCGCGAAATTTATTTTAGCGTTTTCTTTTTTAAAGCATGACAATAAAACACGAACGCGGTTATGAATGTATTAAAACATGAGCTTGTTTGTTGTAAAAATTCGTAATAATGACAAAAAATACTAATTTGTGGATCTCCTTACTTCCGGGTATAACTATCTGCCGCTGTGGCTGGTGTATTCTGGGAAATTTTCTTACCCCTTGGTTTCGAGTGTGGTCCTGAAAAATCTTTGTTCGAAGGGGTATTCACCCCTTCCCCTTAGCCCTACGCCTTCAAGCTAAAGAGAATTGGGACACCCCTACCCCTTGATGTAAAATAAGGGGTAGGGGTAAAGCCTGGTTTATACTTCTGCGTCAAGTGATCGGCGTGACCCACGGCGCAAGCCTCGCGCGTAGCCATGCATTTATACTTCTGTGTACTGTTTCTGTTGCTCTGCAATACACTTCTGAAACGCTAGCTGTCAATAGGTGTTTATGTTTCTCTGTGTCGAGTTTCTTCGCTGGTGTTTTGTTTGTTCTGAACACTTCCTTAAATGTACAAGTGGCTCAAACTCGCTCATTTTGTGGCGGGAACCGGCGCACGTGCAACAACTTTAATCATAAGGTAAACACAAAACAACAGTCTACATCCGGAGCTCCTTCACGGGACTCCACACTTGTAAACACTCGCTGCATCGGGCGCGCGGCTCTCACCTCCACCCACACTCATCAGCGCTACCAAGCCAACCAATCACAGAGCTTGCGCTACGCGTTACATTTTTTGAGAAGTGCGCGTCAACGCCGCCGACGGCCACGGCAAGGGGCTATGCATCCACGCGTAGGCTGCGCCGTAGCATATGCGTGCGCTTGACGCAGAAGTATAAATCAGCCTTAAGGGGTAGAATTGGGATCGGGGCCAACACTGCCATAAATGAGCTTGGTGTCGTGATCTCGTTCCTTTGGAGTGCACATGTGCGATTTTGTGTGATTCGAATGTTTAGAAACTAAACTTATGAGACGGTGGTTGTTTAATTTTATTGGTAATTCCAAATATGTAATGTAATTGTAAGCTTGGCAAACAGTTTTGGAGAATTTGAAGTTTCCCCATTGAGACAGAATGGCCGAGCGGTGTTTTAAAGATGGCTGCCAAGTGAAATGACTTGCCTTAAAGGGACTTTGAATTACTTTCATAGGAACACCACTTCTACGATTCATTCCAGGTTGTCCCATCCAGCTGCCGCTGCTGACAATTAAAATATAGTGGTTTTTGGTGTGTTGCATCACAAATATAATGACGGTAGTAGTGACGATGCTCTCTGGCCAATCGCTGATCAGCAGTGTGCACAAATTGTTTTGTGTTTGGTAACAGTACGGCTTGCTTGTAACCTCGAAGTGGTACTAAAAAATGGTGTTTAGGTGTCAACTATGAAAAAGTAGTCGAAAAGTGGAAACCAATGAACAGTTTCATTGAAATATCAAACAAAATAATTTATGTAGTTTGCATAAACTCCCTCAAATCTTTACGATTATATATAACTACAAATTGTGTGTTGACATAACTTTTTTTCTATTAAGTACAAAGCAGCTTTATTAATATTTCATTTCATTAATTAAACAGTTCAGTTTTACAATATAGTGGCTGCTAAAGGATACAAAGAAAAGCATGACTTGGTGATGGTGGACAGCTCCTATGAGTCCCACGATGGCGATCAGTTGCAGAAAGAAGCCTACAGCTATCACGCCGCCGATGATGTGGATGCTGGAGACGATGCCAAAGCCTTTACCCCATGCTGCTACAACAATCAACAGGAGACCCACCAGCTGAAGGACAAACAACAGGCCAATCAGAAACATGTCATGACAGTACAAAACAAGACATTGATTGAAACGACACTATATTGTCCTACCCGACATGAAACATATTCACAACATATTTAACTTCCATAACGTGACACTTTAAAATTAAAAGTGATAAATATTGAGAACATTTTAAGGGGATCTATACAGCTGATTAAAAATGATTGCAATAAATAATAAATGTAAAAAATAATATATTAATAAGCAAAGACAATAAAATTTAACAAACATGGTAGACTGGCAAAATAGTTCAAAAAAAATATGTCAACAAAAAATAAGAATTTTTAATTAAGAAATAATTTACTTTTCAGTTTTGTTTGTTTGTTCGGTTATAAAAACTAAATATAAACTAAACCAGAGATGCCCCAACTAGGGCCCGTGGGCCAAGGTTGGCCCATGGTAACCTTTAATTTGGCCCACCCTCCAGTCTGAGAAGAGAATGATGCTGGATTTTGGGGTGAGTGCCTCAAAGATCGTAATTTCTAATTGAACGTAACCTTTTTAGTTTGTTTTATTGCTGAACTACAAAAGAAGCAAACTGAAATTAAATGTTTCAATTAAATGTTGTAAATGAATCAGATATTTAAAAATATAAATACTGTCATTTGATGAATAGAGGACAATGCAGAAGACATCGGTGAGCAAATCAAGGCAAAAACTAGTGTAAATCAATTCTGTGGTAAATGGTATTGTTTTTGTTTTTATTAGTTCATAATAAAATTATAAATATATACTGGATTAGTTATATATAAAGCAATGTTTTCTAGTCAAATAGTCAAAATATTTAGTTTAAGTATTACATAAATTAGGCAATTACGTATGGCAACTTTAATGTAATGATGGTATAATTACCTTAGGCCCACCACCCTCAATCAAGTTTGTTTTTTTAGAATTAAATTCATAACAGACCGATACTGTAGCCTTTGCAACTTTATTGGCTAGACAACTTATTCTTTTAAATTGAAAATCAGCAGCTCCTCCTCCTTATCACAACGGGTTTTTGATTTTTTACATTCTGGAAAAATTCAGTTTGCAATAAAACAAAAGCCAGAAGAGTTCCAGACAGTCTGGAGTGCTTTTCTAAAAAAAGTTTTAAGGAGACACCTATATCTTAATTGCCTTTTTTTTACTTTGTATAATTTATTTATTCATTCTTTTGTTTGTTTTTTGATTATTCTTATCTTTATGTTACTCGTGTGTATATTTTTGTGTATTTATGTGGTATTTTACCTTATTATTTATACAGTATACTTCTTCAGTGTATAATTATGCTTTCCTGATAATTTCTTGCTTGGTGAATTGTATCAGTGCGTATATATATATATATATATATATATATATAAATAAAAAACTAAACTACAATAAAAATTGTGCACTGACATCTAAAATAACGAAACAAAAAAATAATAAAATTCATTCAAATTGCCTTTTTCATTTTATTATTATTCTTGAAACTTTATTACATTTAAACCAATATTACAGTTAATCCATACAATAATTGAAATATAATAATAATAATTAAATAAATATAATATAAATAATAAAATAAATTATATAAATACATAATAATATATAAATACTAAAATATATTAATATAAAAAATACCACAAAATCAAAGCATACAAAAAATAAAATAAGAAAAGTACAGTGGCAAAATATAAAATAAAAAAATCTCAATAACTAAACTACTTGACTTTTTTATTATTATTATTATTACTATTTATTTGTGATTAGCAGCAGCTGCCAACTATATCATGTTACCCTTTCAACCAATCAACACTAGTTGGGTGGGGTCTCCATATGACACATAGTTAAATTGAAAAAAGAACAAACATTAAAAAGACAAAGTACATGTAGCTCTGTAATAAAACATGCTCTGAATACTATTTCAAGTTGACTTTAAGTGACGTCTATACAGTCACTAAAACTACAAGGACTGCCTACGCCTCAAAAAGACTACTTTATATTACATTTAAATTCATCAAAACTACTGTGACAGAGACCTCAAGCACAAATCACATGCTTTAACACTTCTAAAATGCTAATTACTACATATCTATAAGCTAAACTGTGACTAGGCTCAATCTACAGTTAAAGGGCTTGTCTGAAATCTACACAACCCAAAGCAAAGGGCAGAAGGATAAAAAGTGGAGGTCCAGAGAGCAATATAAACCTTACCGAAGAGCATTACTGTCAACTGCTGACAATGTGCGCACAGTCCCTCCTTAAACGCCAGCATGAGGGACATGATTATGATGTTATAGAGAACATTGTGAACCAAAAGCAAAACAAACACCACAAACTGTGCAGTCAGAGTGGACCAGACTCTTTCATGTAAAATAATTTAGAGACGCACCTATTCTGAAATATTTACAGATAGCGATAACTATCTACAATTGGAGGTTGACAGATGGTATATTAGCCTAGGCAATAAATATAAATAGTTATAATATTTATGTACGATTGCAAAAACAAAAGGCCTGAGTTTATTTATTTCCATATGAGCAACTCATGACTAAATGACTAAAAGATTAATTGCATTCAAAATAAAAGTTTGTTTTGACACAGTGTGTGTACTGTGTATATTCTGTATATAAAAATACACACATGCATATATTTGATTAGGGTTGGGTCAATAGACGATGCCATCATCCATCACCGATGGCCGATACACATCATGATGCTGAGCCGGCATCGCAATCCTCTCCCTGCCCCCATCGCAGCAGCAACTCGCTTGCGAAAAATACACACGGCCCTGTTTACACTAATACGTCTTAGTTTTAACATGGCATTTTAGGATGAAAACAACCCACGTCCACGCTGGTGTTTTATCTAGCATTTCTGAAAAGCCCTCCTTCCACACTATACTGCTGAAAATGCACATCACATGCCACATGCAATAAAATTATTGCAGATGTCCACATTGTGATATCAATGCTGAAATGATACAAATTATAGTTGCTTAAATAACTATGCAATAAAATTGTTTTGTATAGCTTCTTTTTGATGTGTAGATGCTGCATGATTCTGGCTCAAATCAGAATCACAATTTTTTAGTGCATAGAATCAAGATCACGATTTTCTCACGATTCTGTAGATGTAAAATAAAGGTGGTTAAAGTGCTAAATTTTGTATAGACTTTGAATGGTGGACTTGAATAGACTATAAATTTGTCCTAGTCTTTAATGCAGAGTAAAGTGATGACAACAGAATGCAACTATTTATAATTCTAAAGTTTATTTAAGAATTATTATGTTTGAGACATATGCTTGCCATTTGTCATTGACAACATTATTAGATTTTTTTCCCTGGTAAAATGAGACATTTGTCATTATCAGATTCCCTCCTGCATTATATTCAACATTACAGGCTAGAGGAGTTATACTGACACTGTTAGACATTTATTTTCATGCCCAGCACTTTGGGTTCGCTATGAGAGAAAAAAACATATCAAATGCTTGTCGTAATCTTAACTTTAAAATGCGTTATGATCATTTAAATGATGTTCACGGTTTTGGTTTCACTTTCACTGCCGAGTGTGGTTCATGTAATGGTTGCTGTCACTTTGAGAAAAAAAATAAATAAATAAATGCCTTCATGCTTCTCCCAAACTTGAAAATATTCTTGGCTGAATGGTAGAGATGCTAAATTAAGAACTTGATCACTGAGACACAGCGCGCAGCTCTCTGGTATCTTCAGACACTTCCAAAATAGCAGCACAAACGGAAGAAATCAGTGCGTTGAGAACTTGTCCAATGTATTATTGAGCCTTTTCTAATTTAAAGTTTCAGGTAGGTCTACTTCGTGTGTGAAGAGCAGGTAACCCTCTCTATTTCAGTGTTGCGAATGCAATCTGCTGATCTAACAGACACAGAACAACGTGATATACAAACAGCAATGAACTCCTTGTTGCAGGTCAAAATGAAGCAATTTAATGCTAAATGCATTTCTCCAATGATTATTTAAAATAATAGGAACAAATAGTCTTGGAGAGTTTTTTGTGTTGTCATATACAAACGCTGCATGCAGTCTGAATTGTGAATGAATAGAGAAGGATTGACAGGCGCAGCGGCGGGAAGCGCTGAACTGAACATGAATTTAACCACGTGAATATTCATCTGTACTTCACATTAAACTGTAGAATGGCTTCAGAACATTTAAGATATAGTAGGCCTACATGACAACTTTCTTGTGCCTCATAATTCGCTACCTTCATGGCTTTGTTGGCTTATAAATTACATAGAACATAGCGCACGTGAAAGATCGGATTTGAATCGGTACCAGCAAAAATATGCAGTATCAAACCGATATCCGATCCAAGTATCGGGATCAGTGCATCCCTAGTAATGAGCATCCCAAAAATAGTTTATACTTAAATAAAATTGTGAATTGTGCATTCATAACACAAAAGCAGCTGCTAAGGGGTAACCTGTAGTTATCTGCTCTTATACTAATGTTTTTTAACCTATGGGTTACTAACACAGATCTTTAACCACTAGACTAAACCACCCAAAGACATTTAGCACTTCTGATTTACAGAGCTGAGTGCAAAGTCTTTATTTTTGGCAGAGCATGACTATGACACAATGAACTTAACCCAGAATTGTCATCATCGCATGTGTGAGTCAGATGCGTTAAGGAAGTATGATCAGTGACTCAGTACTGTATGTATTATGTTACAGGGATTATTCACACAAAAATGACAGTTTGCTTTTTCATTTAGTCACCCTTGGGTCATCATCAGAGATAACATACTTTTTTTTCCCCACTGAAACATTCAATAAGGCTTTTTAGCTGAAACTGTTGCCCTTGATGATTTAGAAAATAAAAGTCAATGGCTACTCTTCAAGTCAAAAAGAAATTAAATCAGTATCACTTTATTTTGATGGTCCCTTTAATGCGTTTTACATTGCTTTTATGCCAACTAATTCTCATTAGATTATAAGTAGACTGTTATGTTAGGGTTAGGGTTAGTGTAAGTTGACATGTATTTGCAACGTTTCTTATAGTCGATTATATATTCTGAATTCTGTAATAACTATATTCTTATAGTTGATTATAGATTCTAAATTATAGATTCTGAATTACCCTGCCCTGAGTCAGTTAAATGTGTTGAAGGAGAAGTATAAGCAGATATTAAGCAGACAGTCTACTAATATGCAAATGAGAATTAATTGGCATGATGTTGCATTGCAACTTATAGTCAACACAATGTGCAATAGGGACCATCAAAATAAAGTCTTACCTAGGCATGGGCCGGTATAAGATTCTGACGGTATGATAACCTTGGATAAAAATATCACGGTTCACGGTATTGTGCTCACTGCTCTAAAATATATTCTTTTAAAATGTCTGGGTAAAAAACAAAAACTTTTTTCACCCTTTGAAAACAATATATTTTATTTTTTGAAAGATTTATAACATTTTGGAGCAGTAAAGGCTAACGTCAGGCTAAATAATTCAAATGATTCATTGACTTCTCCTGTCTTCATTAGTTTCAAATACACAGATTTCTTTACAATTTAAAACGGCATCTTTGGATATCTTTTCTGCTGGAGATACTGTTCTCCTAAAAAACTAAGAAAATGTAAATAAAAAAATCTTGCACATACCCTAGGAACGGTATTACAGAAAATTTTGGCAGTTTTAAAACCTTGACTTTTCCAAACCGCGGTATACCTTGAAAACGGTTATCGTCCCTTGCCTTACCATTAAATTCATGACTCCATGACAAACGGAGGTCTTATTAGGCAAAAATCCTGTCATATTTAGATCTGTGCAAGACACTGAAAAATGTTTACGATATTATTTCCTTTATTCTACAACCATGGCAGTCGCATAATTTCATGGGTATTAATTTTGTACAGCCTGGATGTTGTTTTTTACTTTCAAAGTGTTAATAGCTGTTGAGAATAATTAAAGAAATTAGCAAGGACAAGTTTTAACAACAACAAAAAAGTATAGAGGTAAAGTTGGTTTTATATTCGCACATTCGTTCATTTAGAAGTCTCTATATTGTTTACCATGTTACTTTAAATATTCGATCGTAATTAGCATGCAAGTGTGACTTCAAAACAACATTAACACCATCTAATTGACTTTGAACAATGTTGTACTTTGATAGTCATTGGCTGTTTATATGATTTCCCTATTTAGGATTTGCAAAGAATACTTTTCTGAAATTATATTATTAAGGAGAATGTCTGAATATCCTAATATAAAACCAACTTTGCCTCTATCAAAAAAGTTAAGAGATAAGCCACATATATATTTGATAGAAAAACTGTGTGTGAATTAATACCAAATTGTTTGGTTTAGCATGTAAACTACAGTAACCATTTGAATTGAAACATACAAGCAAGACACTGCCAGACCAAAGCATTTCAGTATAATAACTAGTTGGATTGACACAAATACATCAGCATATATACAATATGAAAATATAATTTTTATCCTTCATGAAAACAAGTAAATAATAAACAGATTACACAAACATATGGGCGGTTATGCAACCCTGAATGGCGAAACATCACACAAGAAATTCGCTAGCAAACAAAGTCTAAAAATAACGATTAATATTAACATCTCAAAACTACTTTAGACGAATTCTTCAGTAGAAGAAAACGAGGATGTTTGTTAACGTTATCTAGAAACGTTGCAACCTATAAAGAAAGCAGCTAGCTGATTCATCTACTGATAAAACAAAGACTTCCCCTACCACCTCACAAAAGAGACCTTTGAACATGGTTCAAGTAAAATGTCAACAACATACCTTAAATTCAGTACAACACCGTTAGATATAGTGTAAATATTTAAATATTTATATAAGATTAGCTGTTGCTAACAGGCTAGCCGGGCTAACGTTAGCTTAACTATTCATGCAGCATTATATGTGACTCACCATATACACTACATTTAGCGAACAGAGAGCGTTTTTCGAGCACGTAAATCCGCCGCAAACCATGTTGAATCTTCAGGCATTTACCGGTGAGATGAAACGATGTGCTACTGATGTTGTTTTCGCTACTGTGAGAACGTTCCTGTTCTCTCGTGTGGTAGAACACATCCGATTCATGAACAATCCGTTCATTTGAGTCGAATCTAGTTGATGATTCAATTGAACCGACTCACAAAACGGTCTGATCTGAATAATTTCTAGCTTTGCG